>CM038670.1:649436319-650036319 GCA_021605145.1 Aegilops bicornis
AGATCCTTCAAGTAAGTTGTCATCGGTGCAAGGAATAAAAATTGCCCTCTAAATATGCATGACTTATTGGTGCAGAGAAATAAGCTTTGTACGAACTTGTTGTGGAAGTAATAAAAGCGACGGACTGCATAATAAAGTTCCACATACAAGGGGCAATATAAAGTGACGTTCTTTTGCATTAAGATTTTGTGCATCCAACCATAAAAGCGCATGGCAACCTCTGCTTCCCTCTGCGAAGGGCCTATCTTTTATTATTATCTTCTACCTTATGCAAGAGTCACGGTGATCTTCACCTTTCCTTTTTCATTTTATCCTTTGGCAAGCCCAGCATGTTGGAAAGAACATGATATATATATCAAATTGGATGTAGGGGAGCATGAATTGTTATTGTTGACATTGCCCTTGAGGTAAAGGGTTGTGGGGCAAAACTATAATCCCCTATCTTTCTTTGTGTCCGATTAAAACTCCGTAACCACAAGTATTGCGTGAGTGCTAGCAATTATGAAGGACTAAGTGATAGTTGAGTATGTGGACTTGCTTTTAAGCTCTGACATAGACTCTTCGATGTTATCATAAATTGCAATTGCTACAAAGACTGAGGTTATAATTTGTTGGTGCCAAATAAGGTTTCTGATTCATACTTTTGCATTGTGAAAAGATCATCACTTGAACATAAGTAATCATATGACAAAAATCTATATATGTTGCTGTTATGAGATCAATCATGATGCCTTCATGTCCGTATTTTATTTTTATCGACGCCTCTACCTCTAAACATGAGGATATATTTATTGTTATCGGCTTTTCGCTTGAGGACAAGCGAGGTCTAAGCTTGGGGGAGTTGATACGTCCATTTTGCATCAATTTTTTATATCGATATTTATCGCATTATGGGCTGTAATTTCACGTTATGTCACAATACTTATGGCTATTCTCTCTTATTTTACAAGGTTTACATGAAGAGGGAGAATGCCGGCAGAATGCAGAATTTGGAAAAGGAGCAAATATTGGAGACCTATTCTGTGCAACTCCAAAAGTCCTGAAACTCCACGGAATATCTTAAAATAAATAAAGAAAAATCGCCGCCAAAGATGAAGGCCAAGGGGCCCACACCCTGCTCAGGAGGGTGGGCCCCCCTGGGGCGCGCCCCCCTACCTCGTGGGCCCCCTGGTGGCTCTCCGATGCCCATCTTCTCCTATATGAAGTCTTTCGATGAGAAAAAAACCAGAAGCAACCTTTCGGGAGGAGACACCGCCGCCACGAGGCGGAACCAATCTAGGGCTCTGGCGGAGCTGTTCTGCCGGGGACACTTCCCTCCGGGAGGGGGAATTCATCGCCATCATTATCACCAACGCTCCTATCATCGGGAGAGGGCAATCTCCATCAACATCTTCACCAACACCATCTCATCTCCAAACCCTAGTTCATCTCTTGTATCCAATTCTTGTCTCCAAGTCCGGGATTGGTGCTAGTAGGTTGCTAGTAGTGTTGATTACCCCTTGTAGTTGATGCTAGTTGGTTTACTTGGTGGAAGATCATATGTTCAGATCCTTTATGCATATTATTACCCCTCTGATTATGAACATGAATATTCTTTGTGAGTAGTTACGTTTCTTCCTGAGGACAAGGGAGAAGTCTTGCTATTAGTAGTCATGTGAATTTGGTATTCGTTCGATATTTTGATGAGATGTATCTTGTCTAGCCCCTAGTGGTGTTATGTGAACGTCGACTACATAACACTTCACCATTATTTGGGCCTAGATGAAGGCATTGGGAAGTAATAAGTATATGATGGGTTGCTAGAGTGACAGAAGCTTAAACCCTAGTTTATGCGTTGCTTCGTAAGGGGCTGATTTGGATCCACTTGTTTCATGCTATGGTTAGGTTTACCTTAATACTTTTGTTGTAGTTGCGGATGCTTGCAATAGAGGTTAATCATAAGTGGGATGCTTGTTCAAGTAAGAACAACACCCAAGCACCGGTCCACCCACATATCAAATTATCAAAGTACCGAACGCGAATCATATGAACGTGATGAAAACTAGCTTGACGATATTCCCATGTGTCCTGGGGAGCGCTTTTCCTATTATAAGAGTTTGTTCCGGCTTGTCCTTTGCTACAAAAAGGATTGAGCCACCTTGCTGCACCTTATTTACTTTTGTTACTTGTTGCTCGTTACAATTTACCTTATCACAAAACTATCTGTTACCACTTATTTCAGTACTTGCAGAGAATACCTTGCTGAAAACCGCTTATCATTTCCTTCTGCTCCTCATTGGGTTCGACACTCTTACTTATCGAAAGGACTACGATAGATCCCCTATACTTGTGGGTCATCAGGACCCACCTGGTCGAAGCGTACGTAGCGTTGTCATTCTGGTCGTGACGATTATGCATACATATATCTTTGGTGGATGTAGAGGCGCCGCGTGTCGTAGTAGAGGCGCGCACGTAGCATGTACATGTACGTACATCGGCGAGGGTGCAAGAAATAAAATATGGCCACGTACGTACATACGGGCAGGGTCTCGAATGCCTACTCGCGCATGCGTACATGGCTGGGTCAGAACGGAGAAACAGCGTCTTCATCGTGTTCATGGGGAGGCAACGGAATGCGTCGTGTTCATCGGGAGGCAACGGAATGCGTCGTGTTGATCGGGAGGCAACAGAACGCGTGCGAGCCAACCGGCTTGGACGGAACAGGCGATGGAAACGAGGCTGGCGTGGCGCTGGCGGAGAAGCGGACCTCCCTACGGCCGAAACGGGGTCCTGTTTATCGGGAGGGTGTGGCGTGCCGCCAAAGCGGAGAAACGGACCTCCTCACGGTCGTAGCAGGGGTCCTGTTGATCGGGAGGGTGTGGCATACCGCAAAAGCGAGAAGCGGACCTCCTACAGTCAAAGCAGGGGTCATGTTGATCGGGAGGGTGTGGCGTACCGCAAAAGCAGACGAAACGGACTTGTGTTGGGCGCTTCACGGTGAAACGGGTCCTGTTCATCGGGAGGGGTGTGGCGTACCGCAAAACGGGACTCCACGGGATACTGTTCATCTCCACCGTCGACCTCCTCCAGCCTCCACGGGCTCCTGTTCATCCAGCCTCCACCGTGCGCTACTCCACCGTCTACTGTTCAACCACCCCTCCACGGGCACCCCTCCACCGTCTACTGTTCATCCAGCCCTCCACACCACGGGGTCCTGTTCAACCACCCCTCCACGGCCACCCCTCCACCGTCTACTATGCATCCAGCCCTCCACACCATGGGGTCCTGTTCATCCAGAGGCAACACCACCGCTCACTGTTCATCCAACCCCCCCCCCCCACAACACTCACTGTTCATCCAATCGATCGGCTTGATTAGCAGTGATGGCGAAGAATCGCTCCATCGAGTTCGATTAACAGCCATCGATCGATCGCTCGAGTTCGATGTAGCGTAGCCCTCTGGTCTGTCGCCGGGTTCGATTAGAGCCCAACGCCTCGCACACACAGCGTCACGTCTGAGAGAAAGCAGCGCATCGCCGGGCCCCGACCTCCCACCGTAACCGGCAACTCCACGAAATTTTCCTCCCCTCGCTTCTACCATGGTTTTTTCCGTCATGGACGGCCTAAAGAATGTCATGCATTGCGTCTCCGGCCCGCCAGTGACGAAAAACCCATTTTACATCATGATTTTTTGTCATAGAAGTAGGAGCCCACCACATCTATGATGATACCGGGTTTTGTCACAATTATCGTCATAGAAGTGTCATATGTATGACAGAAAAAAAATTCGTTCGGCCCAAAATGTCACGGATGTGTCTTTTTTTTGTAGTGTGTGCAGTGCAATTTTAGTGCCAGCTTTCAGTACATAAAACTTAGAAATTTCTTTCCAAAAGCCAGTGCCAAAATAGGAGTCACCACTGTCATCAAGTCTTATAGTAGCAACGATTGTAAATCCATGGTTTGTGTGTAGTATGACATTCATGTAGCCTTGATCTATGTAAAGGGAAAAATTATGCACTACATAATCTGCTGCATAGCAAGGGATGTGCTGTAGAAAATGGTAGGATTGTTGAAGAAAATATGGTAACATGCAAATATGGGCCCAAATTAAAAGAACTGTACAACATTTGAAATCGAAGGACAAGAATCTATAATTAAACAGATAGGGTAAACATGATGTCATGGAAATATGAGAGTAATCGAAAGAACAATACATCATTAATTTGCCTAATATAGAAAGAAGAGGGGAAAATCCCCTTTGACATATATGATGCATGTGGAACCTTTTATCCAAATGTAGCAATATTTAGAATATGTTCAGGAAAGTAGGCCATGCCAACCGATTTAGGGTGACATTGAACATACATGCAGCGTCCTCAAGTTATCTGATGCGATGAGATGGAATCTCTGGCGGAGGTCGCAAAGTCTGAAGTGTCAAGACCTTGTACATTCTATGAATGAAAGAAAACCCTCAAATCGGCTCGAATAAAAATGAATTCATGGTGATTTCTGCCGGGTGACTAAAGGAGGAAGATGAACTAGGATAAGAGATGAGATAATATCTCATTAAATTAGTTACCTCGTCGTCCATGAGAAAGAACCCTCAGTACGGCAGATTCCCCAACCGAGCGGAGCTGGGTCGACCGCGAGCAGCGTCTAGAAAGTCGATGGCGATAGGCGGCGGCAAGTGGAAGTGGCAAAATGCGGTGGGCTTTGCCGGCAGCCTGGCGGCGGCAGGCGTCGAGCTAAGTGTTTACCACCGCGATAGGCGGTGACATGGCATAGACACGGAGGAGCTTGTGCAGGTGTGAATGGGGACCGTACCGGAGGGGGTGGCGGGCGGGGTGAGGGTTTTTGTGACGTGGGGATGGTGAGGGTTTTCTTTTTCTTTTGAATTGGGTGGTGAGGGTTTTCTATCCCACAAAGAATTTGGGGGCGACGGTTTCTTCTGACGAACCATGTGTGATTAATATAGCGAACAAAATGAAAGTCATTGCACATGGTTCCAATTTTGGGAACCATGTGTGATTGACGTACTACTTCCGTCCTGGTTTATTGGTCCCCCTTTGTAATTTTTACCAAATTTTGACCGAATATTTAACATACTCAGACATAGATCATAAGCGTACACGTACATAAGCATAGCTCAACCATAAATACATAGTTCAACCGTCATTAAGCATACTCAAGCGTACATAGTTCGATCCTTCCCACATCTCATCTCACATGCCGCCACGATCCTGAAGCTTCTCCAGGTACTCGGCGTACGCGTCGTGCGCCATCCTACGAGAATACTTCTGCTTGAAGGAGCCAACGGTCTGTCCTCTTGCATGTGCCAGAACACTTAGATACGCGTCATGAAGCTTGTGGTCGCAAAATGGGCATCGATAGCCGCTTTCCAGGTCCTAATATGCCTGTTATGCATTCCCGCATAAAGCTCCCTCACAATTTGCCTCTTGTACCTCCTCTGGACATCTTCATCCTCGCTGTCCACATCGTCAGACAACACCTATACAAATAGTAAAACAAATTTGGCATCAAATTAATGATTACATGCCGTGAAGTAGGATTACGAATTTATGGCTATTTATTTATACATATCCAGAGATTATGGTTTGATTTTTAAGCACAGTCATCTATGTACAGACCAATCTTGAAGAAAATAATGGCACAAACATATGTAGGTCATTCAAAATCAATTGTCAAGTCCTGGCTAGGAATTATTAGCACGGACACTAACCCTAGTCGGATTACTAGCAGAAATCATTTGCACAGATGAAACAACTAATCACTTATCACTTGTGCCATTCAAACAAACAATACACTACACGGATCTAACGAAACTTACTCAGATTTCATGGATTGGGAGAACATAACCATAGGATTTCTATTCCAAAAAGGGGGAGGCAGGAGTAACCAGAGAAACCCTATGATCTATTTGACACATAAATGTGTATAGATGACTAACCAGCTGTCCGTCGTCGTCAGAATCGTTTCCTGAGTGGTCGTCGGAGTCGTCGCTGGGGTCGTCACTAGAGTCGGTGTGGAACTCCGGCTCGGCTGTGGAAGCTCGACACCGTCGACGACGTCAGGGTGCAGCGATAACTCGACGGTGGTGACGGTGATACGTCTCCATCGTATCTACTTTTCCAAACACTTTTGCCCTTGTTTTGGACTCTAACTTGTATGATTTGAATGGAACTAACCCGGACTGACGCTGTTTTCAACAGAATTGCCATGATGTTGTTTTATGTGCAGAAAATAAAAGTTCTTGGAATGACCTGAAACTCCACGGAACATCTTAGAAAAAATAATAATAAATCCTCGCCAAAGATGAAGACCAGGGGGCCCACAACCTGTCCATGAGGGTGCCCCCCCTCCAGGGCGCGCCCCCTACCTCGTGGGCCCCCTGGAGACCCTCTGACGCCAACTCCAACTCAATATATTGACTTTCGGAGAGAGAAAATAGACAGAAGAAATCATCGCATTTTACGATACGGAGCCGCCGCCAAGCCCTAAAACCTCTCGGGAGGGCTGATCTGGAGTCCGTTCGGGGCTCTGGAGAGGGGCATTCGTCGCTGTCGTCATCATCAACCATCCTCCATCACCAATTTCATGATGCTCACCGCCGTGCGTGAGTAATTCCATCGTAGGCTTGTTGGACGGTGATGGGTTGGATGAGATTTATCATGTAATCGAGTTAGTTTTGTTAGGGTTTGATCCCTAGTATCCATTATGTTCTGAGATTGATGTCGCTATGACTTTGATATGCTTAATGCTTGTCACTAGGGCCCGAGTGCCATGATTTCAGATCTGAACCTATTATGTTTTCATGAATATATGTGTGTTCTTGATCCTATCTTGCAAGTCGATAGTCACCTACTATGTGTTATGATCCGGCAACCCCGAAGTGACAATAATCGGGACCAATCCCGGTGATGACCATAGTTTGAGGAGTTCATGTATTCACTAAGTTCTAATGATTATTTCAGGTTCTCTATTAAAAGGAGTCATTAAAATCCCTTAGTTTCCATTAGGACCCCGCTGCCACGGGAGGGTAGGACAAAAGATGTCATGCAAGTTCTTTTCCATAAGCACGCATGACTATATTCTAAATACATGCCTACATTACATTGATGACTTGGAGCTAGTTCTGCATCACCCTATGTTATGACTGTCACATGATGAACCGCATCCGGCATAATTATCCATCACCGATCCAATACCTACGAGCTTTCCATATACTGGTTTACGCTTATTTACTTTCCCGTTGCTACTGTTACAATCATTACAAAATACCAAAAATATTGCTTTTGCTTTCATTACTCTTTTGTTACCATTACCACCACTATCATATTACTTTGCTACTAAATACTTTGCTGCAGATATTAAGTTATCCAGGTGTGGCTGAATTGACAACTCAATTGCTAATACTTGAGAATATTCTTTGGCTCCCCTTGTGTCGAATCAATAAATTTGGGTTGAATACTTTACCCACGGAAGCTGTTGCGATCTCCTACACTTGTGGGTTATCAAGACCAATTTACGGCACCGTTCTTGGGAGCATAGCTCTATTCTTTGAGTTACTTGGGATTTATATCTGCTGGACACTATGAAGAACTTGAAAGACGCTTAAGACAAAAATTTATACCTCAACTACGAGGGAGGTAAGGAACGCCATCTAGCTCGCACTTGATTCACCTTACATTATGAGTAAGCTTGCGACACCTAAACACGCTTACGCTATTCGCTCGATATGTTGCATGTTATTGATGATGCCACTTCTGCTATGCATGATACTTATGATGAAACTACTTCTATGCTTGATACTACTGTGCCCCTTGGTGAATTTCTTGATGAACAAATTTCTAGGGCTAGAGAGAAAGAAATTATTGAAACTGATTATATTGATGAAAGTGATGACGAGGATATGCCTGCTATTCTTGAGGGTTATGTTTTTGATGTGGAATCTTCTGCAGCTATTTTAGCTTGTAAAGATAGATATGAACTTAAGAGGCTGCTAGTTAAATGGAGTAAAGAATCTCTTAGAGACAGAATGAAACCTGGCCCTGCTTTTGCTACTTCACCTATTTGTGTTCCCGATAAGGATTATGAATTCTCTGTTGATCCTGATATAATTACTTTAGTTGAATCTGATCCTTTTCATGGTTACGAATCTGAAACTGTTGTGGCACATCTTACTAAATTAAATGATATAGCCACCCTGTTCACGAATGAAGAGAGATCTCGCTACTTTTACATCCTTAAAATATTTCCGTTCTCATTAAAGGGTGATGCTAAGATATGGTTTAATTCTCTTGATCCTGGTTGTGTGCGTAGTCTCCAGGATATGATTTATTACTTCTCTGCTAAATATTTCCCTGCTCATAAGAAACAAGCTGCTTTAAAGGAAATATACAACTTTGTGCAAATCGAAGAAGAGAGTCTCCCACAAGCTTGGGGAGGCTTCTCAAGTTACTTAATGCTTTGCCCGATCATCCTCTTAAGAAAAATGAAACACTTGATATCTTTTATAATGGACTAACAGATGCTTCCAGAGATTACGGATAGTTGTGTTGGTTCTCTTTTCGAGGAAAGAACACGGATGAAGCTGAAATTCTATTGAATAATATGTTGACAAATGAAAATAATTGGGCACTTCGAGCCAGCTCCAGAGCCACCATCGAGCCTATTCCTAAACCAACTCCGAAGAAGAGAGGTGTTCTATTTCTCGATCTGAAGATATGCAAGAGGCAAAGAAATCTATGAAAGAAAAAGGTATTAAAGCCGAAGATGTTAAGAATTTACCTCCTATTGAAGAAATGCATGGTCTTAATTTACCGCCTGTTGAAGAAACATATGATCTTGATCCATTACCTATTGAAGAACCTCCTGATCCTAATAACCCGATACAGGTAGTAAAGGTAAATTCTCTCTATAGATTTGATGAAGGTGATATTCCTCACTATAAGTCTGCTAGACAATGCTTGGATGAGTTTGATAATTTTATTGTCAAGCAAGAAAATTTTAATGCTTATTTTGGTAGACAGTTGAAATATGATTCCGATATGATTAAACACTTGGGTGATTATATGGCTAATGTTAGAGGTGAACTTAAACTCATTAGCAAACATGCTTCTATGGTTACCACTCAAGTAGAACAAGTATTTAAGGATCGAAAAGAATTGCTCGCTGAAATGAATAGTAAGAAAAATGATTATGTTGTTAGAGTGGCTACTAGAACTGGTAAAATGACTCGGGAACCTTTGTATCCTGAAGGCCACCCTAAGAGAATTGAGCAAGATTCTGAGAGAAATAATATTGAATCACCTAGTTCTTCTAAAAGGAAGAAAAATAAAAATGATAGGACTTTGCAAACTTCTAGTGAACCTATTGTTGAACCACCTGATAATCCAAATGATATATCTATGTTTGATGCTGAAACACAATCTGGTAATGAACATGAACCTAGTGAAAATGTTAATGATAATGTTCATGATGATGCTCAACCTAGTAATGACATTGATGTAGAAGTTGAACATGTTGTTGATCTTGATTACCCACAATCAAAGAATCAACGTTATGATAGGAGAGACTTTGTTGCTAGGAAACATGGTAAAGAAAGAGAACCATGGGTTCAGAAACCCATGCCTTTTCCTCCCAAACCATCCAATAAAAAGGATGATGAGGATTTTGAGCGCTTTGCAGAAATGATTAGACCTATCTTTTTGCGTATGCGTTTAACTGATGTGCTCAAAACAAATCCTTATGCTAAGTATATGAAGGATATCATTACCAATAAGAGAAAGATACCGGAAGCTGAAATTTCCACCATGCTTGCTAATTATACTTTTAAGGGTGGAATACCAAAGAAACTTGGAGATCCAGAAGTACCCACTATACCATGCTCCATTAAAAGAAATTATGTTAAAACTGCTTTATGTGATCTTGGAGCCGGTGTTAGTGTTATGCCTCTCTCTTCATACCGTATACTTGATTTGAATAAGTTGACACCTACGGAAATATCTTTGCAAATGGCTGATAAATCAACTGCTATACCTGTCGGTATTTGTGAGGATGTGCCTGTTGTGGTTGCAAACGTTACTATTTTAACGGACTTTGTTATTCTTGATATTCCCGAGACGATAGTATGTCTATTATTCTTGGAAGACCTTTTACGAATACTGCGGGGCTGTTATTGATTGCAACAAGGGCAATGTCACTTTTCATGTTAATGGTAATGAGCATACGGTACACTTTCCGAGGAAACAACCTCAAGTTTATAGTATCAATTCTATTGGAAAAGTTCCATCGATTGTTTTTGGAGGTTTTGAATTTCCTCTTCCCTCTTGTCAAGAAGAAATATGATATTCTTATTATAGGGGATGTGCATATCCCGTTGAGGTAACTTAGTGTTATTCGAAATTTCTCCGGTTCCATGTTATTCGAATGAGTTTGTTAACAAGACCTGATCAACCTTGTTAGTGGATTCCTTTTGATGAGCATGAGACGGATGAAACTAGAAGCACAACCTTCTGTACCCTCTTTATACTTTCTGTTATTTAGTTGAAATAAAGTAAAAATAGTATTTTTTGTCTGTTTCCTGATTTATCCGTGCAATATGAAAATATCCCAAAAAAAGTCCCCAGAATGCCATGCCAATTTAATATGATTTTTTCAGGAATATTTGAGGATTTACTGTGCAAAAATTACCACGGGGGGAGCTGCCACCTGGCCATGAGGGTGGAGGGCGCGCCCTACCCCCCAGCGCGCGCCCCCCTGCCTCATGGGCCCACGGTGGCCCTCCTCCACTTATTCCTGCACCCATGCTCTTCTTCTTCCTCCCACAAACACGAATAACCAGCTCAAACACGAGTTCCAGCCCCCGTTGCTGTGATTTTCGATCTACTTGCTCAAAGCACCTCTCACAAAACTTCTTGGGGAGATTGTTCCTTGGTATGTGACTCCTCCATTGGTCCAATTAGTTTTTGTTCTAGTGCCTTATTCATTGCAAATTTGTGCTGCATAGGTGACCATGTTCTTGAGCTTGCATGTCAATTTTATATGGTTCCAAGTAGTTCTAATGCTTGATTAAGGCTCTAGGCACTTGTAGGAGTAGTTGCTATTAATTTTATTGAAGTTGGTTCACTTTTGTTTGAAGTTACTAAAAAATTTAGAATTTTTTTAGAGAAAACAATATGTTCAGGAAGATGTTCCAAGGTGGTTCTTCAAGGAAGCAAGGCCCTAGGCTTGCAATGCGCGATGCCGATGAGGGGCCCCCAAGGGACGCTCCCGTGAGGCCCTGTGAATGGCCTTCAGAAAATTTTATGGATCGAGCGGGAATCAAAGAAGAATTTAACGCATATTTGCATAACGCCGGTCTTGTGGATTTCGAGGCAGACAAATGCCCACAGTATCATGATCTCACTAGCTCATTTGTGAGGAGGTTTGAGTTTTCATCTTCGCGTAATTCTCCTACATCATGTTTGATCTTTATGATAAATCTTATACCATGGACTTAGAGGATTTTACTTTTGCTTGCAAACTCCCACAATGGGGTAGTACTGTTGATGCCCGTAACTCTGAATTTAGAGACTTTCTTGCTAGTATAACTGTGGGGGAATCAAGAGATATAACGCAAGCCACTATAGGGAGCATTCACTTTCCCGCTATACATTATTTTGCTCTTTTCATAGGTAGGTGCATAAATGCTAAGGATGAAGCATGTCACATGTGTGTCCCTGACCTTAGCATTCTCAGGAGTGCTGTGTTAGGAGACCAATCTTATCATTTGGGAGCCATTGTAGCTCGTAGGTTGCATCATAATAGATATAACAGAGATTTCTTTGAAGGAATTTATGCAACCTGCTTAGCTAATTTTTCTTGAGATAGACATCCGTGAGGGTGATATGGAGTTGCCCCCTACTTATTTAGATTTGATTCTATGGTTTCCCACCAGTTTGTTGAGGGGACTGCATCACCTCTCCTGTATCGACTAATCTTTAACAAACGGCATGTTGTCCGTATTACTCTTCCTGCTCCTGCCTTCTTTGATTCTCAGACAAAAGGAAGATATGTTATTACCAGAGAGGAGGCAGATGAGTACGAGAGGAGAGCAGAGGCAGCTCGACGCCACGCTGCAGCCCAGGAGGCAATAGCCGCTGCATCACAATCGACCCAGCTACACCTCACGGGTATCCGCCAGACCATCCCTGGCAATGAACCAACTTAGGCCAAAAGCCTAAGCTTGGGGGAGTACGTATTTTTCACCGACATTACATTTATGTTCACACACACTCATTACTAGATGTCGGTGCTCATACTCTTTCACTGTAATATCCATGCTAGTTTATTTTCTTTTTCCTGCTTTCTTCTTGTGTGTTTAATAAACTTTAAGAAAAAAATTAGTAGTAGTTTATTTTTCCTGCTGTAGTAGTAGTGATTAATAAGAAAACCCAAAAATATTGCATGTTCTTCTTTTGCTTGTTGGGAGCTTTCCCGTGTAAATAGTTTTATTTCTTTTCTTTTCTTTGGGGTTCGATAGGAGAAGACCATGATTAAATTGTTGAAGGGGCTCTTATATGCATTATTGTTGATTTAACCAAGAGCCCATATTGCCTTGTCTTCTCCTGCTTATTCAATGCTCGCAGATTCCATCTTAGTCCAATGCACGTGCACTCTTATTATTCACATCGTTCGGTCGTGCAAGTGAAAGGCAATTATGACGATATATGATGGACTGACTGAGATGGGAAAAGCTGGTATGAACTCGACCTCTCTTGTTTTTGTAAATATGATGAGTTCATCGTTCCTGATTCAGCTTATTATGAATAAACATGTTTGCAATGACAATTAGGGATCATAGTTGCTTATGCCATGCTTGATTAGCTATGAGTTATAATGGTTTACCTTGCGTGCCAACATGCTATTAAAATGGTTGTGATGTGGTATGATGGGGTGGTATCCTCCTTTGAATGATTTAAATGACTTGACTTGGCACATGTTCACACATGTAGTTGAAACAAATCAACATAGCCTCACGATATTTATGTTCATGGTGGATTATATCCTACTCATGCTTGCATCCAATGTTTATTAATTTTAGTGCATGTTCATGACTGTTGTCGCTCTCTAGTTGGTCGCTTCCCAGTCTTTTGCTAGCCTTCACCTGTACTAAGAAGGAATACTGCTTGTGCATCCAATCCCTTAAACCCCAAAGTTATTCCATATGAGTCCACTATACCTTCCTATATACGGTATCTACGGAATACTGCTTGTGCATCCAATCCCTTAAACCCCAAAGTTATTCCATATGAGTCCACTATACCTTCCTATATACGGTATCTACCTGCTGTTCCAAGTAAATTTGTATGTGCCAAACTCTAAACCTTCAAATAAACATTATGTTTTGTATGCACGAATAGCTCATGTATCAACTAGGGCTGCCCCTATCTTCCATGTTAGGCGGGTTATTCTCAAGAGGAGTGGACTCCGCTCCTCACTCACGAGAACATGGCTGGTCACCGGGATGCCCAGTCCCATGCTTTATGCAAACTAAATCAAAATAATTGCAAACAAAACTCCCCCTGGGACCTGTTGATTGTTGGAGGCACTCGTTGTTTCAAGCAAGCCATGGATTGATGCTTGTTGGTGGAGGGGGAGTATAAACTTTACCATTCTGTTTGGGAACCGCCTATAATGTGTGTAGCATGGAAGATATTGCCATCTCTTAGTTGTTATGTTGACAATGAAAGTATGCCGCTCAAAATATTATTTATCTCTATTTCAAAATCGAGCTCTGGCACCTCTACAAATCCCTGCTTCCCTCTGCGAAGGGCCTATCTATTTACTTTTATGTTGAGTCATCACCCTCTTATTAAAAGCACTAGCTGGAGAGCATAGCTGTCATTTGCATTCATTCTTTGTTAATTTATATTGGGTATGACTATGACTGGATACCTTTTACCATGAATTACAATGTCTAGTCAGTCCTTGATCTTTAAAGGTGCTCTGCATTTATGTTTTGTGGTCTCAGAAAGGGCTAGCGAGATACCATCTGGTTATATCATATTATGATTGTTTTGAGAAACTGTTGTCATCCGAGATTTATTATTATGACTCGCTAGTTGATTATGCCATTGATATGAGTAAACATGAGACCTGAGAATTATTGCAAGTGTGGTTAGTTATAATCTTTGCTAAAAACTTGAATGCTGACTTGACATATTTACAACAACAAGAGCAAACAGAGTTTGTAAAAGTTTTTCTTTTTCTCTTCGGTTTGTCAATTGAATTGCTTGAGGACAAGCAAGGGTTTAAGCTTGGGGGAGTTGATACGTCTCCGTCAGATCTACTTTTCCAAACACTTTTGCCCTTGTTTTGGACTCTAACTTGTATGATTTAAATGGAACTAACCCAGACTGACGCTGTTTTCAATAGAATTGCCAGGATGTTGTTTTATGTGGAGAAAACAAAAGTTCTCGGAATGACCTGAAACTCCACGGAACATCTTAGAAAAAATAAAAAAAAATCCTCGCCAAAGATGAAGACCAGGGGGCCCACACCCTGTCCACGAGGGTGGGGGGCGCGGCCCCCCTCCAGGGCGCGCCCCCCTACCTCTTGGGCCCCCTGGAGACCCTCTGGAGCCAACTCCAACTCTATATATTGGCTTTCGGAGAGAAAAAAACCAGAGAGAAGAAATCATCGCGTTTTACGATACGGAGCCGCCGCCAAGCCCTAAAACCTCTCGGGAGGGCTGATCTGGAGTCCGTTCGGGGCTTCGGAGAGGGGGATTCGTCACTGTCGTCATCATCAACCATCCTCCATCACCAATTTCATGATGCTCACCGCCGTGCGTGAGTAATTCCATCGTAGGCTTGCTGGACGGTGATGGGTTGGATGAGATTTATCATGTAATCGAGTTAGTTTTGTTAGGGTTTGATCCCTAGTATCCATTATGTTCTGAGATAAATGTTGCTATGACTTTGCTATGGTTAATGCTTGTCACTAGGGCCCGAGTGCCATGATTTCAGATCTAAACCTATTATGTTTTCATGAATATATGTGTGTTCTTGATCCTATCTTGCAAGTCTATAGTCACCTACTATGTGTTATGATCCAGCAACCCCGAAGTGACAATAATCGGGACCACTCCCGGTGATGACCATAATTTGAGGAGTTCATGTATTCACTATGTGCTAATGCTTTGTTCCGGTTCTCTATTAAAAGGAGGCCTTAATATCCCTTAGTTTCCATTAGGGCCCCGCTGCCACGCGAGGGTAGGACAAAAGATGTCATGCAAGTTCTTTTCCATAAGCACGTATGACTATATTCGGAATACATGCCTACATTACATTGATGAATTGGAGCTAGTTCTGCGTCACCCTATGTTATGACTATCACATGATGAACCGCATCCGCATAATTATCCATCACCGATCCAATGCCTACGAGCTTTCCATATCTTGGTTTACGCTTATTTACTTTCCGTTGCTATTGTATAATCATTACAAAATACCAAAAATATTGCTTTTGCTTTCATTACTCTTTTGTTACCGTTACCACCACTATCATATTACTTTGCTACTAAATACTTTGCTGCAGATATTAAGTTATCCAGGTGTGGCTGAATTGACAACTCAGTTGCTAATACTTGAGAATATTCTTTGGCTCCCCTTGTGTCGAATCAATAAATTTGGGTTGAATACTTTATCCTCGAAAGCTATTGCGATCCCCTACACTTGTGGGTTATCAGACGGCAACCTCTGTCTCCATCTCCACGCGGTGCTCCGGTGCTTTAGCAGCCACGGCGTCGCCACTCCCTCCGATGGGGCGCTTCGGCGGCATCCTCATACACTGACGGCTTTGAGGACTTAGAGCGGTGTCGAGGACGCAAGCAAAGAGAGAGGATTGTGTGTGTGTGGCGAGGATGGGGGGTGCGGCCGCTCGGGTGCACCATTAATATGGAGTAGTGGGAGTTGTGGGAGAGAGGCGGGCGGCCGTCAAACCGATGGCTCACCTCCCGGTGAGCCTGTGCACCGGACTGCTGGCATGCCTACCAAAGTTTCACACAGCTACTCGCATACCTCCCGATGACACTGCGCAGTGAGCACGGCTCCGTCAATTCACACACCTACACGAACGCCTCCCCGTCTGCCTGCATGGCGGACTGCTCGCATGCGTCCCGTCAACTCACGCCTGCTTGCACGGCACACGGGTCGCACGGTGGCATGTATATTGTTTTTCTATTTGGATGATTAATGCTGCCACTTTATTGCCTAACCGAAGCATGGCACGTATCCATTGTTGGTCTAATGCTCACGGTTCGAATAAATAATCCGTTTGGGATATTGGTTCCCAATTATTAATAATCCCCTGTTTGTAATTAGATAAATATTACATCAAAACTGGTCTCAAATTTGACAAAAAAGTACAATGCCACTTTGTATTGGTGTCCATATGACAACGCGATAAGTTTCATGAACTTCAAATAAGTTTTGGATGTACTAGAATTTAAAAATCAAGATTCTCAATGTTTGAAATTTGTTGCACGGGGAGTAAACATGCACCTAGTGAGACACATGTGTTTTTGCAATCCATTTAGGTGCACTGTCACGTGTGCATGTAGCTCAAATTTGATTTTTGCACATTATACCCGTAGAAAATCAATCAATTAATGTACTAAAACGTCTTAATGATGTCTGTGATTTTTTTGAAATTGAACCATCCCTCCTTTGGTAACATATGTTCATCACGGGATAATTAATTTAACATGCATCGTAGTTGCGGTGGATTCGCAGTGTGTGTGTGTGGGTGGGTGTGTGTCTGGGGGTGGTGGGTGGCTCGCGGTACACTACGAGTTGTGAGCCACTGTATGGGTTGGCCATTTTGTTAGGTAGGCCGGTGCCACATCAGAGTCGTGAAATCGTTATTTAAAACATTACACAACCCTTTCAGTTGTGATTGACCCATGCAGGAGTGTCGGATATGGGGTTCCGGCAAACCCTCAGGGTTCAAACACTGGGGTGCGCGCGAAGTCTTTCCCTCCTACCGATCTACACCCTAGCTCGCTAAGGTCTCGTGGACGAACTCGATGAACTCACAACACAGAAAGACGCGAGATTTATACTAGTTCGGGCCACCGTTGTGGTGTAATACCCTACTCCAGTGTGGTGGTGTGGATTGCCTCTTGGGATGATTATAAACAATGCAGAGGGAAGAACAACCTCCTGAGGTTGAGGTGTTCTTGTGCTTGGTGACTTAGCGGGTGAGAGTTGGATGAATTGCTCGATGCCCCTACTGTGGTGGCTAGCTCTACTTATATAGGCCCTGGTCCTGTCCCCAAATATTGAGCGGGAAGGAAGCCAACAACGGCGGGCAAATTTGAAGGGGGACAGCTAGTACAAGCTATCCTGACAAAAGTGGTCTTCGCCTGCAAAAGGCTCTGGTGGTGACGCCGTCTTGGGCTCCACGATGACCTCCGTCTTGTCGTCCTTCTGGTCTTGGTCTCGTTGCACCGATATGGCAACCTTTGCCTGATCCCTCGGTACTCCTCGCCTGTGATGGCTTCCTTAGCACCAAAGAGGAAACGAGGGGCTAAGGCTGGCGCCTTTGGTGTCGATCGTCATGGCTCACGTCACGAGAGGCTCGTGAGGTTTGCCCCGCCTTGATATCTCCACTCCTCATGAGCCTACCTGACTAGGCCACTCCTGAGGAGGTCTTGTGTCATCCGCCTCGCGAGGCTTGGCCCCTCGCGAGGGTCTTGGATGCCTTGTTGATGAAGATGGGCCATACGGCCTGCTGGCTTAGCCACGCCGTGGGCCGCAGGCAGGCAAGTCTGGGGACCCCCATTCCCAGAACACCGACAGTAGCCCCCGGGCCCAAGGTGCGCTCGGGCTTGGCTTCGCGGCGAAGCCAAGGGTCAAGTACGGAGCACCGTGGGCCCCAAAAGCCTGCGGCCTCGGTTGACGCGTGGCGGTTGATTGGACGTGGGCGTCTCCGCTTCCCCATGCTGCCTCGGCAACTGCACGACTTGACAAGTCCCTGCAACATGCAAGGAAAGCCATCATTACCTGCGATCGTGGGAGGCGCCGGTTGGCCTTCTTCCGTTATAAATGGGGAGGGGGCGGAGCCCCCGTCGCCCGTCTCTTCCTTGCTTGCTTGAGATTCTTCCTCCTCACTCCACTGCTAGCATCAATGGCGCCTATCAGAAGGTTCTCTGCTGAAGAAACGAGGAAGGCCCCACGTGATGACCCGGGGCCACTTCCCCCGAAGAAGAGGTCGGTCCACCGCCGTGATGAAGCGGCGATGCAGGTGGTGACGAGGCCTTGGTGCGAGCGGCCTCCTCCGGGGTATCCGCTACCCTTGTACGCCCGAGCCGAGGGCTCAGGAGGACGGAGCGGCGAGCAGCGTCGCCCACGCCGCGTGCCGCGCCACGGCGACGCGCGCCGCCGCCCCCGGAATCCACGGCGACCCACAGTACGGAATGACAACAGTGTATCTGAAAAATCTTGGGTACACTGACGAATCGTTCGTCCTAGCCAATGATGTGGCACAGGTTATCTATGTGAAGGACATGTCTACCAGACTGAGAAAGAGAAAAGATAAGGAAGCGAATACATCATACGATGAGCCAAAGCGCCACATAGTTCTTTTCAGGAAAAAGGGACATCGTGGGAGTGGAGGACAAGACGGACATGTCCAAGATTATGAAAAGTTTCATGAAATTCCTCCCTTCAAAGTCAAGGCTGACCCCAGCATCCCGATAAACGATGAAGATTATCCATGGTTACGGCATAATAAGCAAATGACACAAGCGAAGAAAAAGTGAAGACTTTCTCCCGCAACTATTATGATGATACCATGCCAACTTTGTAACTGACGAGTATGATACCATTGTCTGTTTTGTACATGCACATGCTATGTGGGTGAAATTATGATACCATGCCAACTTTCAACTTTTTTAGAGTTCATTCCAAATGCTTTATTACGAATTTAGGTTGAATTTTCTCTATAGGCGCATCTATGTACATTTTTTTAGTAAAGTTAATCACAAACTTGTGATTCACAAAAATTTCAAAGAATTTAAATTTTAATTATACAAATTTGAAAACTAATGGCACTAACAGAAAGTTTATAATTTTTCTAAAACTAATGGCACTAACAGAAAGTTTATAATTTTGCTGACCTAAAAGCAAAAAGAATTAAAAAATAAAGCAAAAAACAAAAGAAAATAAATAATGTAGAAAATAAAACAAAGAAAACTGGAAACAAAATAAAAATAGCAACAATAAGTATTTTGTTGTAAGTAGAAACAAAATAAAATAAATAAAGCAACAAAGAAAAAAAAGTGTTTTCAAATTTGAAAACTAATGTGTCGGTGTACTAGAGTAGGGGTACCCTAGTATCCCGAACTTGTGCACGGGCAGTTGTAGCCCTCATGGCCCGGGCTTGGGGTGACCGCCAAGGTCCTCCGTGGTTCCTTTGGAGCCATTCAAGAACAAAGTATTCAAGCCAAGGAAACAAGGCCCCGGCAAGAGGAGCTTGCCGGGAAGGCCACCCAAGGCACCTAGGAGACATGGCCCCGGCAAGAGGAGCTTGCCGGGAAGGCCAGCCAAGGCGCCTAGAAGACAAGGCCCCGACAAGAGGAGCTTGCCGGGAAGGCCCGGTGAGCGACAAGCTTCCGGACGCGACAAGACAACAACATGGCAAGGCGCTTGTCATGCAGACCACCACTCAGACCTGCGCTCAAAGACATCCACTAACGTGTCGCCACAGGACCTTTCCAGCGCTGTGGCAAGAGGCCGCGGCCGCCAGAGCGGTGTAAGCGGGCGCCGACAAGATTGCCATCGTGGCAGCAGTGGCGTCCGACGGTCCCTGTTTGCCTTTATTAGGGCGGCGTGAGACGGGCATTTAATGCCTTTGTCCCCTGCCGTCAGGGTTAGGTATGATACACTGTACAAGTAGTTGTACCAACCACAACTCCTTTTACGTTTTTACCCTTGTCTATGTTGCCACCTGTTGGAGACCCCTTGAGCATATAAAAGGAGGCCCATGCGCAACGTAGAGGGAGGGGGAAGGTTGGAAGCCAAAAACACTCACGCTCGGTCTCGTTAGCAGCTTGTGTGTACTGTAGCACTCAAGCGCTCCCGAGCAAGAACACAATACACCCAGACATGCAGCAGTAGGAGTGTCATCTCTCCGGAGAGCTCCGAAGCTGGGTAAAACTGCTCGTGTGCTTCGCCTCGATCTGCTCTTCGTGCGACCTCCGCCCCCCGCCGAATCGAAGGGGCTCGTCCGCCGTCCCATAGGTGTTCGTGGGTCGGATCAGCCTGCCGCGACATCTTTGGCGCGCCAGGTAGGGGCGTCGAGATTGTGTGAACCTGATCCGGCGTCCACACGAGCTAGATCTTCATCATCTTCATCGACATGCCACCGAAGAAGAAGGCTTCGGCGGCAGATGTTCCGTCCGCGTCGAACCCACCACCACCGGAGCAAACGGGTGGTGGGATAGACACCGGCGGAAGAATGGACGTCGACGGGGGAGCCCACGGTGCTGCCAAGTCCAAGACCAAGGCTGCGCAGACCTCGGCGTCCGTACATGCACCGCGCCCATCTCAGGAGGCGCGGGACCGACAGCGTCATGGTGTTCACAACGCCATACGCTCGTTGGACCAAGATCGAGCTGGTGGATCTCGGGATGCTCAAGACCAGCATGCACGCCAACATGTCGGTGCGGCGAGGGCGGTCGCTCGACGGGATATCGCTCCTTCTAACATAGTTAGAAGTCCGAGCATATCCGCTCCTCGCGCCGTTCGCCATCGCCACCCACCACTCCAGTGAAGCTTTGGCGAGAGCTCAATCGCTCTGGATTACCCTCCAACAGCCGACAAGGTCGATGAATGGAGGGCCACCATTTAGAGTCTCATCGGCTTTGCCAGCGGCGCTCGCATGGCAGCCGAGTGCATCGCTGCCGCGGCAAGACTGCAAGGCACGAGCCGGTGGCGATGAAACCGGTGGGGGTGCAACCACCATGCACTCTCCACCCCGAAGGCCAAGATCGCCGACTCGCCGGATCCACCTCGACAGCGACTCCACCGCGTCATCGGATCCACGAGCTCGTCGCGATCAGCGCCAAGTTCTTCACGAACGACAAGAAGAAGACGCCGAACTCGCGCCGAGCACCGAAGAGAAGCGGCGTCAATCCGACCAGCGCAGCCGGGCCCTCTGTCGACATGCATGCGCCCTGGGGGAACCAGTAACTTGTCAGACGATGTAGGTTGCCCTGCGTTCACTTTCGTGAGCTGCGGCAAGTCCAAAGGGCTCAAAGAAGAAGAATTTCAAGCCAGATGTAGCAGAGAAGTACGACGGCAAGACGCATCCGTCGGAGTTCCTCAGCATCTACACCATCGCGGTGCAAGCTGCCGGGGGGCAAGACGACAAGATCCTGGCCAACTACTTCTCGCTGGTGCTCAAGCCAAATGTCAGATCCTGGCTCATGCACTTGCCGGACAACTCCATATCCTCTTGGGCAGACCTATGCCATCAGTTTGTCGGCGCCTTTACAGGCGGCCACAAGCCCCATGGCCAAGAAAGCGACCTTCATCTGCTCGCCCAGAAGGAAGGAGAGCCCCTGCTCAAGTACATTCAGAGATTCAGCCCCGTACAACACAACATCCCAGATGTCCACCCTGCCGCGGTAATCGGCGCGTTCCATCAGAACATGTGAAACTGCAGGATGCGGGAGGAGATGGCGATGTGCAAGATCAGAGACGTCAGTGAGCTATATGCCCTGGCCGACAAGTGTGCACGTGCTGAGGAAGGGAGGAGACTCCCCGGAGAGAATGCTGAAGCAGGAGGATCTGATAGTGAGGAGACCGCCTCGACAAAGAAAAACCGGCGGTGAAGAAGAAGACCAAGTCCGGCAAGAGCTCTGATGCCCACTCCGGCAAGCGCACCTCTTCGGAGTGCTGCGCTACCGTCGAGGACGCACCATCGAGCTCCACCGGCAAGTGCCGAGGAGCCGATGCCTGCTCCGGCAAGCCCTAGGGTTTGTTCCGCTGAAGCAGACGCTCCAAGTCCGCAAGAGCTCGATGCCCACTCCGGCAAGCGCAACTCTTCGGTGCTGCGCCACCGCCGAGGACGCACCATCGAGCTCCACCGGCAAGTGCTGAGGAGCAGTCTGCTCCGGCAAGCCCTAGGGTTTGTTCCGTTGAAGCAGACGCTCCCGACAAGTTTTGCTCCGGCAAGCTTGCCGGGGAACGTCAAGCTCCGGCTGAGCCGCAGGTTCTTGCCGTAGAAGCGGATGTTCCCGCAGCAGAGGCAGTTCTCCCCACGGAACTCGTATACGGATCACCTCGAGTACTCGCTTATGATGAGCTTGAGCAAGAGCAGTTGCGACAAGATGACGTGCTGCTCCTTGAGGAGGACCGTCTTCGTTCTTGTCAGACGAGCTGCTCGATACCAGCAAGCTTTGCGCCGCTACCATAGCCGCAAAGTTAATGCCAGAAGTCTCGAGGAGGCGACCTTGTTCTTGGCGCGTTCAGTCCGCCAAGAATTCCAACAAGTTGACACCCGAAGTGGGAAGGCCCTTACCGGGTGAAACGAGTCACTAGGCTGGCGTTGTCCGCCTTGAGACCGAAGATGGCATTCGGTGAGCAATTCTGGAACATTGAGCATCTTCGTAAGTTTTACTCAGAGGCGCGGTTGCCAGAACCTGTTCCGGCAACCACCTTTTGTACAAGTCTTGCCGATGTTGCATGTAATCCTTTGTACAAAGCCGGGCGCAGACCCCATGCAGCTCATGTGCTTCACACATCTTGTCAGTATCATGCTTTCTACTTCTATTTGCATGCGTTATCTGACACTTTGTGCAACACATAACCCCGGTAAGCAATAACGAGCCATAAGGCTCCATATCTTTATTTTCTCTTCTTTCTCTTTCTCAAAGAAAGGGAGGTTCCCTCGTCCACAAGTTTGCCGGGGGAAAGGAGAAGATAATGGTGTGGACCAAGCGTCGCTCAAGGAAGTCTAGCCTTACCGGGAAGCAAACGACAGAAAAGCTAAGTTGCTAAAGTTTGAGCAATCAGTTTTAAAATTCTTAAGTTATCTTCCTCGAACGACTGTGCTTTGTATGGAAAACCTGTGCGCAGAGGAACCAACTCGTAGCTAGTTGCGCCCTTATTTTGTTTCGAGTCCGCTCAACAACTTAAGTGAGCTACGATGCGCCCTTATTTTGTTTCGAGTCCGCTCAACAACTTAAGTGAGCTGCGATGCGCCCTTATTTTGTTTCGAGTCCGCTCAACAACTTAAGTGAGCTGCAACTAGTTGCGACAAGGTTACTTGTCGGAAGCGGCACCGCCAAAGAAGTCTTGACATCCGCACTCAGCGCCATGGCCAGTGCCCGCGCCGGCAAGTTCCCTAAAAGCGTAGGGCAAAAACATACAAAGGAAGGAATCAAGTAAAGGAAATAACATAGCAATTGCTACCCGAAATAGAGTTATATTACAAGATAACTTGTCGCAGCTCTAATAGACTGTTCTCATAACATGACCAATAGCGGCAAGAAGGAAAGAAGGTGAGCAGCTCTTCATCAAAGGCTTCTCCTTCGGCCGGCGCCCTGGAGCTCGACACCCATGGGAGCTTGATGAAGACGCCATCGTCGGCCTTCAAATAGGCGCCGGGCTGGGGCTCTTCGGAGCCTGACGCTACCGTGGCGGCGGAGGGATCGGCGGTCGGCGTAGCGCCTGTCACTCCTGCGGCCTCAGGGCCGTCAGTGCGATCGCCGGACCCCTCGCCAGCTTCTGGGGCGGCAGCTTTGGCGGCCTCTTCGCTGGCGGGCTCGTCGGCCTATGACTTCTTCTTCGATGGCAAGCAGCGTCGTGATTATTGCCAAGCGTCCTCCTCGCCGGCGACCTCGGTCTCCATTCGCTCCGTGGCGGATGGATCTGACGACCGGAAAATGAAGAAAAGTCAAGCAAATATTCAAAAAGAAAATCAGAAGAAGAAGAACACAAGGGAAGTTTTCAAGCAAGAGGATTACCTGCACTAGGGTCTGCAGTCATGGTCTCCGCCGCCAGGGGATCGCTGGTGCTGTCCCTTGCCAGAGAGTTGTCCCTTGCCGGAGAAGTCTCCCTTGCCGGAGAAAGCTCCCTTGCCGGGGAATCCTCCCTTGGCGGTGTAGTCGAAGCAGAAGGCATGTCAGGAGCAGCTTCAGGGCACTCCTGGTAAGGCTGCTCTGCTCCTACACAAATCAGTGGTCAGATATCAAGAAAGAAAGAGCACTCATGCACGCCCGAACAGCAGGAAGTAAACCATATACTTATCTTTGGGGGCTACTGGGCTGCTTTGAGGAAGAGTTGCCGCATCCGGTAAGGTGGTCTCGGACGCGCCTCCTGCTGTCGCGGTGGGTTCGTCCTCGATGACAATCACCGGGGTCTTGGCTCTCTTCGACGCTCTCTGGGCCAGCGTCCTGAAAAGGAATGGGTTCAGAGTGAAGCAAATCAGATACAAGACAAAGCAACAAATCGAAGAACTACAAGTACAGCGAAGAATCTTACTCTTCTTCTTCCTCATGAGCCGAGCGGAGAGATCACTGCTCGCCTCAAAGGCGACGGCGGAAGAGTAGGTTCCTTGGCCGCTTGGCGGGAAGCGAAGCGGTGGTCCGCGAGGCCCGCTCCGGTTGCCGCAGCGTGGCGTGAGGTGCTCCGCTGCAGCGATACTTGCCGCGGTGGAGCGCGTCATGCGGCGCTGCTGTTGACCCGTCTGCCGCCCGCTTCGTCTCCGGCCTTATGGAGACGCCTTCTTGGTGGAGCTGGGCTCCGCCATGCAAGCTGCACTGAAGGAGGAGGAGGCGCCCTCGGCGGGCTCGCCGACTCAGCCGGGCCCGACAAGCTCTTCCTCGCCGCAAACTCCCTCGCCGACAAGGCTTGCCGCCTCTGCTGCCTCTGCCTCCTCCACGGTGAATCCGAACTTGCAGCGGCGCCTTCTGCCGCCGCTCTTCCGGCACAGTGGCGATCTGGCGCATCTCATCATCGGTGGTGTCGCAGGTGAGGCTCTTCTGTTCATCGGGGCGGATTGGCACTTCTACCAGGCCGTCAAAGAACACTCGCATGACGTCATCTGCAGGCTCTTGCCAAGTGGGGACAATTCCATGCGAATCGCACAGCGGCATCATTGCACGGATGCGGTCGAGCGAGGAGTTGTTGCACAGCGGGACGACATTCTTCGGCAACCTGAACGCTCCGGGATGCTCAGGATCGTGCTTGAACAGCTCCAAGAGCATCGGTCCAGTTCCAAGACAGTGAAGTTGAAGTTGAGGCCCGGGCGCAGCCTCATGATATCCGCCGCGTTTTGAAACTCCCAGGCGGGTCTCCTCCTCTCCTGCAGGGGCGGCGCGGCGACGAAGGAAATCTGCGCCAACGGCGCCTACAGTGAGTCCGGCAAGCCTAAGGCGTAGGATCCGGATGACGGCAATCTTCAGCCTAGCGTCTTCCGGGGCCAGACTGCTCCAATCGTTGCCGCGCACTACTGGGGTTTGGCGCTGGGCGGTAAACGGCTGCGGGTTCTCCTCGACAATCCAGCACCAGTCTGCTCTCCACTCATCCCATTTGCTGCGGAGCTCTCCCTCCAGTTAAGCTTCCTTCTTGCCGGTCCTCAAGATCCAGGCGATCCCGGAAAGGGCTCCCTCTCTCAACTCGGGGCATAAAGAAGTGGCGGAAAAGGGCTACGTTTGGATGGACTCCGACAAAGTTTTCGCAGAGATGTGCGAAAACCGCCATGGTCAGAACAACATTGGGGGTGAAGTCAAGGAGGTGGAACCCGTAGGTGTTCATGATATCGCAGAAAAATACAGAGAAAGGCGGGCAGAGCCCGCAGTAGAAGAACAGCGTGAAGAAAGGGTACCCATTCGGAGCCGCCCAAGCAGCGGCTGGGAGTACCTTCAGGCGCTGGATGCGCCGCCTCCGTCGACTGTAAGAGGTAGTAGTACTCCCTCGGCTCCCTCGCGCGAAATGGGGGAGATTGCCGCTCCTTCCATGCGCCAAGAAGTCGTCGCCTCTACCGACTTCACGGCCTTCCCTTGTCGGCTTTGGAGCCATGGCGGAGGTGGTGAGGGAGGTCGACGGCATTGGTGATGCTAGTGGCGATGGAAGCGAGCTGCTCTCTATTCAGCCTTGGGAAGAAGGGGGAGCAGCGGAGGTTTTCGAGATTGAACAAAGAATCGGCGAGATGGGCAACTGCCCCTGCTTCCGCTTATAAAGAGGGAGGCGGACGCCCGCTTTTTCCGAATAAAGAAACCACTCACGATCTCTCCCACGATGCCGCATTCGACGCTGCTGCCTGTGGAGGGCGTGGTGGGTCCGGAGTGAGTTATGGCGTAACCCAGGCCGCGTGTGCCTGCAGCCTGCTTTTGGGCCTGGCCCAACAGCTGGCACTGTATGGCCCAGGCCCGGGGGATCCTGTCGGTGTACTAGCGTAGGGGTACCCTAGTATCCCAAACTTGTGCACGGGCAGTTGCAGCCCCCCCCCCCCCGCGGCCAGGCTTACCGGGTGACTGCCAAGGTCCTCCGTGGTTCCTTTGGAGCCATTCAAGAACAAAGTATTCAAGCCAAGGAGACAAGGCCCCAGAAGAGGAACTTGCCGGGAAGGCCACCCAAGGCACCTAGGAGACAAGGCCCGGCAAGAGGAGCTTGCCGGAAGGCCAGCCAAGGCGCCTAGAAGACAAGGCCCGGCAAGAGGAGCTTCTTTGGGAAGGCCCGTGAGCGACAAGCTTCCGGACGCGACAAGACAACAACATGCAAAGGCGCTTGCCGCGGCATCACCACTGCACTGCAAGGCCCAAAGACATCCACTAACATGTCGCCTGGGACCTTTCCAGCGCTGTGGCAAGAGGCCGCGGCAAGGCCAGCTGAGCGCCGGTGGCAAGCGGCGCCGACAAGATTGCCATCGTGGCAAGCGGTGGCGTCCCTGACGGTCCCTGTTTGCACTGTTAGGGCGACGTAGACGGGCATTTAATGCCTTTGTCCCCTGCCGTCAGGGTTAGGTATGATACACCGTACAAGTAGTTGTACCAACCACAACTCCTTTTATGTTTTTACCCTTGTCTACGTTGCCACCTGTCGGAGACCCCTTGAGCATATAAAAGGAGGCCCATGCGCAACGTAGAGGGAGGGGGGGAAGGTTGGAAGCCAGAAACACTCACGCTCGGTCTCGTTAGCAGCTTGTGTGTACTGTAGCACTCAAGCGCTCCCGAGCAAGAACTCAATACACCTGGACATGCAAAAGAGGAGTGTTATCTCTCGGAGAGCTCCGAAGCTGGGTAAAACTGCTCGTGTGCTTCGCCTCGATCTGCTCTTCATGCGACCTCCGCCCCCCGCCGAACCGAAAGGGGCTCGGTCCGCCGGTCCCATAGGTGTTCGTGGGTCAGATCCGCCTCCCCGACATAATGGCACTAACAGAAAGTTTATAATTTTTCTAAAACTAAAAGCAAAAAGAATTAAAAATAAAGCAAAAAACAAAAGAAAATAAATAATGCAAAAAACAAAACAAAAAAACTGCCACCTATTGGGCCACCACGGCCTGAATACGACTAGAAACCCAACTCGGGCCAGTGATTCAGACCATGAAGGCCCGAAGGCCCAATAGGACCACAGGTAGCACAGTGTGAGATTAGGCCCGTAAGCCTACATTTGAGAGGAGCTCGAGAGGGTAGCCGCAGTGGGGCTTATAAATCACTCCGAGCCCCTCTCAACTAGCGAGGTGGGACTAAACTTTTGGCCACGGGCAGCGCAAGGCCTTTGGTCCCGGTTCGTGGCACCAACCGAACTAGTAAGGGGCATTGGTCGGTTCGTGGCACCAACCGGTATTAATGTTATTTTAGTCGGTTGGTGCCACCAACCGGGACCAAAGGCCGCTTCCCGCCTCTTTGGGCTGCCGAAAATCGGAGTTTGGTCCCGGTTGGTGCCACCAACCGGACTAAAGGGTGCATTAGTCCCGGTTGGTGCCACGAATCGGGACCAATGGCTTTGCTATATAAGCAAACACTTTGCAAAAATTCAGAATCTCATCGCCATTGCCCCGACGACGCCGACCTCCTCGACGC
Organism: Aegilops bicornis; assembly: GCA_021605145.1. NCBI lineage: Eukaryota > Viridiplantae > Streptophyta > Magnoliopsida > Poales > Poaceae > Aegilops > Aegilops bicornis. Next base: position 649,464,397 of record CM038670.1, read on the forward strand.
CGCCAGTTGCTCCACCTCGCCGCCGCCGCCAAGGCCATCGCCTCAACTCGGCTGTCCTCGCCGGCCTCCCCGAGCCAAGCGCCGTCCTCGTCGCCGCTGCCTCCCCGAGCCCGCGCCCGTCCTGCCGGGCCTCCCCGAGCCCGCGCCCGTCCCCTCAAGGCCGCCCGAGCCCTGCGCCGTCGTCCCCTGGCCGCCAAGGTCAGCCCCTAACTCAGCTGCCGTCCTCGTCGCCCGAGCTCAAGCGCCATCCTCGTCAGCTGCCTTCCTGAGCTCAAGGCCTGCCCCGCCTGGCTGCTCAAACCCTGCCCGTTGTCCCCGCCGCCGCCAAGGTTGCCGCTTCTAACTCCAAGGCTGCCTCCCGAGCTCAAGGCCATCTCGTCGCTGCCTCCCGAGCTCAAGGCCTGCCCGCCTCGAGCGCCGCCTCGAGCCTCGCCCGTCGTCCGCTCACACAAGGCCTCGCCTTCCCACTGCCGCCATCGTCATCTAGTCGCCTCATTGAGAGCCAGCCACACAAGACTGCCTGCTTTTTTTTCATTTTATTAGTTTAATTTTTTTGTTCATGTATATATAATGTATATGTGTATGTATGTGGCTATGTGTATGTAGATGTTCAAAATGTATAAAAATTGTTCGTAGTATGTTTTTCTTCATATATGTATTTTTGTTCATATGTGTATTAATGTTTTCATATATACAAAAGATAGATATTTAGAAAAGATAGGTTTTTTTTATGTTAATAGATTTTTTTTGTTGATATTAATTATTGTAGAATATGCAAATGTTTGTATATTCATATGAACAATGCATTAGGCAAAACCTTTGTTTTTTTCAAAATTTTGTATTTGAACATTTTTTTAAAACAAGCAATACTAAAAGAATGAGAGGAAAAAGGAAGAGGAAATAAGAAGAAAAAGAAGAGGAGAGGAAGAAGAGGAGAAATAAATAAGAAGAGGAAATAAGAAGAAAAGAAGGAGAAGAAGAAAGGAATAGAGGAGAAGAAGAAAATAGAAATTTTCTATTTTTCTTCTCCTCTATTCCTTTCTTCTTCTCCTCTTTTTTTTCTTCTTTTATTTCTTCTTCCTTCTTCCTCTTTTCTTACTTTTCCTTATTTTCCTTTCTCGAGGGAGAAGAAGAAAAAGAAGAGTAGAAGAAGAAGAAAGGAATAGAGGAGAAAGAAGAAACTTCAACGGGAGGGGGTACCGATACCCCTCCCCGATAACATTATTTTCCCATGTATATATATGTCGCGTCGTTGTTGATATAACCCCTCGAGATAACTTCGACATGAGGGCGGTCGATATATATATCCCTCTCGACCGTGATAACTTATACAACGGCAGCACCCCCTCGGCCCTCTAGCTCAACCAAAACTCTCGAGGACACCCAAACCCTAGAGAGAAAACGATGTTGGTCTCCTACCCCCTCCCGCCGCGCCCCTACCCGAAAAATTAACTCTCTCGAGGCCACCCAAAATAACCCTTGAAGCGTTGTGTCGAGGCCACTAACATGATTCCTTATTGTGATTAGCTAGCTAGTTCTACGTTTGCCACTAATATATATATATATATATATATATATATATATATATCCATCTGTACCATGTTTGAATAATAATTGACATGTTGTAAATATTTGCAGAAACTATGGAGCACTCCCGAGACGAAGAAACAGAAGCGATGTTGGGGCACATAATCGCACAAGGAAGTGATGAAGTTGCGTCATTTCTCAGCGACACCGGTGGTCCCGAAGGACTGGGTGAAGAAGAGGGCTATGTTCATGATGGCTTCGACCAATTAATGCCGGTACAAGAAGTGGACTATGTTCATGATGGCTCCGGTGACACAATGGAGGTACAAGAAGGAGACCGGATCGCTTCCGGTGACCGAACCGAGTCCGGCCAGGTATATATATATTAGTTAAGCCCGTCTTGACTAGTTAATTGATGCATCCATTGTTTTGGTATATGTACACATATTAATTACTCTCGTCTTTCTTCCTTATAATTTCTAGCCCTCCGGATCGAGCACAACTTCGGTAAGGAGACGAGGCCCAAGAAAAGTTGAGCTCGGATGAAAAGTTTGAGATCATAGAAATCGCGCCGACGGGCGAACCGATTGAACCCATCCGAACAAGGAAGGCATTTTCTGCCCAGGGGGTTCTTGTTAGGGACAAGATCCCGATCAGCATCCATCAATGGTATAAGCTTCAAGGAGGAAGACCCCGAGGTGTCTTATGTCAATGATATGCGTAAAGAAGATCTTTGGACCGAGTGAAGGCAAATTTCACCCTACCGCCAGAGGAGGAACCGGAGAAGCCGCTTAAAGAGCAATTAATCAAGTCTTGTGCTCTTAAGAAGATGGCAACCCTAATGAGGAGGTGGAGGAAAGAGCTGAACCAGCTTTGTCGAGAAAGAAAAGACACCAGAATTCATCGGCAAATATGAGAAGATCAAAGAACATCGCCCGCATTTGTGGCCCACAAGACATCGGAAAAGAGTAAGAAGATGTCGGCGACAAACAAGCAAAATGCTGCGAAGAAGAAGCTTCACCATCGCACGGGGTCGTGGCTACCTCAAAGCCCGGCCTAAGTGGTCCAAGGCTGAGCATGATCTCGCTTGAAAAAGGGATCGAACCAGAGACAATGTACTGGTCGCACCATTGCCGGACTTGGTTCTTCGGGCTGGTGGAACCTTGGACCTCGTAATGTGGAGGTGCCAGGTGGACGAAAGCAACCGCAAATACCAACAGAAGCTTCGACACTATATTGATGCAGCGCAGCGAGGGACGTTCCTTCCAAACAGGGAGAAAGACGAGCTCACAATGGCCCTTGGGAATCCTGAGCACCCTGGACGGACACGAGGCACGCCAGGCTCCCTTTCGTGGAAGGTTGGTTTTCTGGACGCAGGGGGTTACAAAACCCACGAGAGGAGGAAGAAACTGGAGCAGGACCAACTGCAGCGCCGCACGAAAGGGTAATGGGGCTAGAGGAACGAGAAGAGGAACGGGAAGCGGCAGATCGCAGCAAACGACTGCGAAGCTTCCTCGGCTACCCCGCCATCTCAGCGGAGAAGCAGCATGGCTTCCACCGAGCTGCTTCAGCCGGAGCATGTCTTGTCGGATCCTACCAGCTAACCCGTGGATGGTATCACGGAGTCTCAAAATTGCCACATTATGGCGCGATGTATGAATTTGAAGGTCAAGGCGGCTGTTGGCCAAGTTTATCCTAGTGGACCCGGCACAACTTATCACTGCCATCCGATTCCAGAAGGATATGCTAAGGTGATGGTGGATGAAATAACAGAGGGATTTGAGGACCTCCTGCTTGACCACCCTACCGGTGAAGGGAAGACTAAGCTGGGTTCTCTCTGAAGACTCCATGCCTATGGCGGAAGGAGCTCATCAACCTTTCGAACTGGACGCCTCCTCCTCCTCCTCCTCCTCCTCCGGCGAGTGAGGGCACTCCGCCTCCTCCGCCGCCTCCTCCTCCGGCGAGTGACGATCAGGGCACGCATGGCAGCACTCCGCCTCCTTCTCCGGCGTGGCGGCACTCCGCCTCCTTCTCCGCTGGCCGGCGGCTGAGCAGCCAGCCTCCTCCTTCTCCGCCTCGTCGGCAAGAAGGGCGGAAGAGACTCGCCGCCCGCTCCGCTGCTCCGGCGTCGTAGTCCTTCTCCTCCGCCTCGTAAGCAAGCAAAAGAAGACATCCGCTCAAATCCGCTTCTGCCGGCATCTAGCAGTACAGCCAAAGGCGGGAGGAAATACAGATTCGGTCCTTCTCTAAAGACTCCAGAGAAGTTACCGTACGAGAGGACCGAGGAGGAAAACGCGAAGATCGCGCAGACCAAAGTGGATGACTGGTTTGCAGGGTTGAAAGCAAAGAGACATCCACCTCCGGAGGAGAAGGTAGATCTGGTGAAAGCGAAGCGCACTCTAGCTGCCCTGAGGAAACCGGCAAAGTCTCCGCCGAGAACCAACTATGAGCGCATTCGAATGTATATATCTCCAAGCGGAGCGGTCAGAAGTCTTGTCGGACATCAAAGAGCAAAAGAATGAGCAGCTGCGAAAAAATTGACCAGCTCGGCGAACAAGCAAACCAATCGTGCCCCCGCTCAATGTGTCTAGCGGCAACATCATCGCTAATGTTCCGGCATGGTGGCTGGTTATGGCAATCTACAAGATTACTCGCTCGACGATGCACTTCCACGAATACATGAAGGTGGAAGAACACAGATCTGATGCACGGGAAGCCTCTCGTCAAAGATGAAAAATCTCTAACAACGATGATGCGAAGATTCCATACTTGCTACATGAAAACCTGCAGAGAGTCTGGGGGGACGAATGCTTTGTATCTGAACATTAAAGAGGAGTACGACCTCGTTGGAACTGATCTGTTGTGTGTTCCATTTGAGGAGTTCTTCGCGTTCTTCAATCAAAAGGCCCTCGATAAATTAACGGTCTTTTGCTTGCTCACTGTCAAGATTATTTCTGTCATTAAGTCTCTATATATAGCTCGGCTCTTTCGTTGCATGTATTTATAATTAATTATCCTCAATATATTATGCAGATTGAAGATCTTCGAGTGCAAAAAAAATGAAATCTATGATATTGGGTTCATTAACACAAATATCATAGATGTATTTCTGGTTGAAAAGCACGTCAAAGAGGCCGAGGACAACTTGCTACAATCGTTGATCAAAAATCAAAACAAAGATACCATACACTTTCCTTACAACGGCAAGTGAGTGTTCTTGATCGTTTGCATATTCGGTTTCCTTATTACTCGAAAGCGAGGTTATAGTAATGTAATTGATGAGTTATGCATGCGTGCGCAGGTTCCACTATATTCTTCTGGAGATTAAGCTTGAGCGTGGACTAGTAACCGTCTTAGACTCGAGACGGAAAGATCCCAGCACCTATGCGGACATGACTGAAATGCTGAGCAAGTAAGTTCAATTCATCGATCATTATCGCACCATAGCGGCAACTTTTTGTTCATTTCCTGATATCTCAAGTAATAATAATTATTTTCTTTGTCTTGCATGGTTTGGAAACAGTTCACCGCAATAGCTCCGGGACTGCCGAAGGAGCTGCGATATACATAACCGAAAGTAAGTACTACTAGCTAGCTAGTTTTGCGCATCTCCCGTTGATTCTATAGCTATACTTTCATCAATGCCATTTATAATGCTTCATTATCAGTTTGATTGACCTCTATTTCTCGTAAAGTGCTTGTGGCAGGAACAAGGGAATGATTTAGGTGGATACTACGTGTGCGAGTTCATCTACAACGCGACTTTGAAAAATAAGCGGGGCTACTCTCAAAGACAATATGAAGTGCGTAAGCAATTAATAATATTCACAATTTCATTTTATTACACCATCATTTCTGTTGAGTTTCATTCATATATATGTATTAACCCCCTTCTTCAAATTAGACATGGCAGATGAGGAATGAACTCCTAGAACAAGATCGCATGAAAGCAATTCAAGAGGAATTGGCGGATTCTTTCTTGACCACGCCATCAATAAAGCCGGAGAATACCATGTGGAAGTTGATTTCAAATGCTAGGGACCTGTAATTGAGAGATCTTATATATTGTACATGTATGTAGCCAAGAGCGTCGGACGTACATGATACGAAAACTTGTTGTTCGACCAATCTCTCGGAGAAGGAGAGGTCGATCGATCATTTCTCTCGGTATGCATGATTTAACTTCGTACTTTCGATGGTTCCCTTCATTTTCTTACTAGCTAGCGTGTCGAGGGATATATGTATATAGTACGTAGCGTCGACCAAGCACGGACATAAGAGAGGACACTTCTCTCTGTAAGTGCATCTAGTGCCACCCCTAGTTGGTTTTGCAGTATTGACGACAAATGTGGTTGATGGACTAATGCGTTTGTGAGAATTGCAGGATAACGCAGGTAGTGTCCCTCATTGATTCGGTTTACCTACCGGAGATGACCCCTAAAAATGTATGAAGACATTGACGACAATGGTGGTATGTGAAGATATTCACATTGAAGACTATGACATGAGAAGACATTGAGTGAAGACTATGGAGCGCAAAGATCGTGGTCGCTTCGTTGTTTCCTTTTCTTCTTTGTTGAGTCATAGGAACCAATGTCTTTGTTAAGTAGGGTCCAAGTGATCATAGTCGTAATGATCAAGTGATGCTCAACCCAAATCCTATGTCTTCGACGAAGACAATGAGAGCAAAACTTATCCAGAGTGGATGAGTCGACTTTGCTTGTAGCCCAAGTAAAGTTGCCGTGTGTGTTTGAAATCTGACCGTTGGAACACGTGTCGGTTCCTTAGTGACCCAGGGTCATTTCGGACATAACAGGTCGGGTTGCCTAGTGGCTATAAATAGCCCACCCCTACACCATAAATTGGTGGCTGCTCGGAGTTAGTGCACGGCTTTTGTCGTTTGAGAGCAACCCACCTCGAAGCCTTTGAGAGAGAGAAATCCTTGCGAGGACAAAGCCCAAACACCCAGAGCCAAAGAGTGTTAGGCATCATCAAGTCTTTACATGCATGTGACCTGAAGACTTATTACACTTGAGGACTGTGAATCCTCCAGCCGGTTAGGCATCGCGTTTTGAGCATCCAAGAGTCATTGTGGATTGCCGGTGAACGCAGTCTGTGAAGGTTCGGAAGTCTACCTTGAAGACTTACCAGAGTGATTGGGCGAGGACTGTGTGTCCTTAGCTCAAGTCAAGGGGAATAAGGTGAAGATGCGGTCTTCTGAGTTGAATCTCAGCCTCCCGAACCAGATGTACAGTTGTCACAGCAACTGGAACTGGTCCAACAAATACTGTGTCTTCAACAAGTGATTGGTTCTATCTTCTCACTCACCTTACTTAGAGTTTGTCTTCGTGAAGTCATTGCCTATTTGTCATACCTGTTTGACTTCATTGCTTGACTACTTTTGTTGATTGGCTTCTCACTATCTTCCATCTTGATCCTACTACCAAGCTGCTATTAGTCTTGTACTTTCACGCTATTGCATACTAGACTATGGTTTGCTTGTTGTAGTTTATCTTCCGCTGCATATCAATTAGGTCATTTCTATTGTTTGTCTTCGAAACATCCGTGTTTTGAAGACTTTCCTAAAATCGCCTATTCACCCCCTCTAGTCGATAACTAACACTTTCAATTGGTATCGAGCAAGGTACTCCTTGTTACGTGTGATTCAGTTTAACCACCGAGTTTTAGCTATGTCGACCGTAGGGATAATCAAAGTCTCCGCTGCTTGCCCGTGTTCGATGGAACTGACTATCCCTATCGGAAGAATAAGATGCGCATGCATCTTGAAGCAATTGATGTCGACCTACGGTATGTCGTCAAGAACGGCGTTCCCAAAACTGGTGAAGGTGTCACCCCGCCGATGTCAAGAAGTTCATCCAATCGGACTCATCGAAAGAACATCATCTGTGGTCATCTGACCAAAGGACAGTATGGCCGTGTGAGTGCTCTGGAAACGTCGAAGCTAGTCTGGGACTGGCTTTCCAAGGTCAACAAAGGCGTCTCAACCCAGAGAGATCAAAGGATCAGTGCTCTTCGCAACCTCTTCAACCGCTTCAAGAGAAATGACAATGAAAATGTCCAGCTCACGTTTGATCGCCTCACTGACATCACAAATGAGCTTCATGCTCACGGCGTCACTGAGATCACCAAGCATGAAATCGTCAAGACACTACTGAGATCACTTGACAGCTCTTTTGACACCCTTGCCCTCATGATACAAGAACGTCCTGACTTCAAGACACTCGATCCGTCTGATATACTTGAGAGGCTCAACACACATGAGTTCCAGCTTTCTGAGAAAAGAGATATTTATGGTCCCAACTATGGCCGAACTCGCGCTTTGAAGGCAAAAGTTGTTTCTTCATCTGAAGAAGAATCTGACTGCGGTTCTGATGATCCTGAAGACATTGGAAAGGAACTTGCTATGCTTGTGAAGAAGTTCAAGAAGTTCACTAGGAAGAAAGGCTTCAGAAAGTCTTCACGATCCAGCTCAAGAGATGATGAAGCTTCCACTTATGACTACAAGAAGAGAACATGTCACAAGTGCAAGAAAACTGGACACTATATCTCCGAGTGTCCACAATTGGGACAATGAGAAGAAGAAGAAGAAGAAGAGCAACGAATATGATTACGATGACAAGAAGAAGAAGAAATCTTCAAAGTCTTCTTCCAAGTCCTCATCAAAGTCTTCATCTCATAAGAAGAGCTCATCCGGCAAGGCTCGTGCTTTTGTTGGCAAGGAAATGGATTCAGAGGAGGAGTCCGCTTACGAGGAGGTGGAGGTGGAGTCCGAAGAGGAGTCCGACCTGGGCGTTGCAAGTCCGGCTTTAGCCACAGCCTATATTGCCAAGTCCATCTTCAACATCGAAGACAATGACTTCTACACCAACGTCAAGTCGATGACAAGGACGACCCTGCTCCCACCTATCGCTTCATGGCACGCGGTGCCAAGGTAAAATCAGGTGATGCTTACTTTCAAACATCAAGTGAAGATGACTCTGATTGTGAATCCAAACCCAGCTACAAAACACTTGCTAAAATTGCAACCGAACAACAAAGAGCTATGGAACATACTCAAAAATTGTTAGACAAAAGCGATGACCTGTTGGACGCGGAAATGACAAGTTCACAATCCTTAGTTGAAGACATTAAAAATCTTCATGCTAAGTACCAAGAACTTGAAAGTCGTCATGAAACGCTCTCAACTAATCATGAAAAGCTCTCCTATGATTATCTTCAAAGGAAGCAAGAGCTTGAGAAATTGAGAGCGGCTCATGAAGATCTTCAAAAAGAGAATGAGTCACTTCGCTCTCAACAGATCAGTTCCGCTCAGGATGGATTTGAACCACCATGTCTAAAATGTCTTGAGCGTGATATCACTACCTCTCGCTTTGAATGTTCAAGCTGCCATCGTTTCATTGTCTTCAACTACTAATGTGGTAACTAACCCTCTCATGGAGGATACCACCGCTATTGGCGATGAAAATGCTAGGTTGAAGACATTGCTTGAAATAGGGATGCATAAAAGTGCGAAAGGGCATCGGACACCGTGTGATGTCCTCAAAAGCGAATCTTGAACCGAAACCCTAGGAAAGAGGGTGTTGGGTTCGAGAGGAAAATGAATGTTGATGGTTCCTCTTGGAATCCTCGAGCGGTATCCCAAAACCACATGGGTTCTTTGCAAAGGGACCTTCGATGGATCCGTCCACCTTATCTCGGCTATACCTGTGCTAACCCTATTATCATTGATGAATCCTTTGATGCAAACTATAAGTTGTTCAAGAATCGAGAATGGTGAAGTGTTTGCCGGTATATTGGTACTAACTGCAGGAATGGACCGCCTATGAAGAAGATCTGGGTTCCCAAAGCTGTCTTGAGAATCTTCCAAAGGAATGTCATCATGACACCACCGGGAAGAAGACAACCCCGAGCTAAGGCGTCATATGGTCCAAAGGCTTCATACAGACAGGAGGACTCACTGAGTCACCCTAACGCCAATGTTTTGCAGGGAAACCGTACTCAAATTTATGAATATGAGCGTGTGTCTTGAAACCGCTATGTTCATAGAACTAAGAACTTTTCTGCTTATTCATACGAGTATCATTCATGTCCTGCAAGGCTATTTGCTAGGGCACCAAAGCCGAAATTCTCAGATGCTGCACTTAGACTCATTGCTTCTAAGCCACCTCGAAGATGTGGGTGGTTAAGAAGAATTAACTCTCTTTTGCGGAAAAGGTCTCCACCGAAAATCAAAGGCGTCGATGCTATAGTGGGGACCTAAAATATCTTGTAGGGCACAAGATCAAATGCCCAAATGGTCTCACTATGTATTTTGTTCTGAATCGTTTGCCATTCATCCTATCAGTCCTAATCTCGATTTAAGCTTCAATAATCCACTTGCCCGTCAAATGTTTATGCTTCACAATGCTCTTGGTGAAGCCTATCCCTAACTGCATCAGAGGGTATGACACCTCATGCTTGAGAATGGATTATGGACGGTGGATGCACTAATCATATGGATCGGTGATCGAAGTCTTCTCATGGACTCAACCTTACGTCCATCAGACAAGAGTCACATCACATTAGTTGACACTGGTAAAAGCAAGGTATTGGGTCTAGGTAGAGTTGCAATCTCAAAGGATCAACACATGGATAAAGTAATGCTTGTTGAATCCCTTGGTTTCAACTTGATGTCTGTCTCAATGCTTTGTGACTTGAACATGATTGTGATATTCGGAAAATATCGTTGCCTTGTACTAATGGAATCTGACAAGTCTCTAGTCTTTGAAGGGTATATGAAATATGATCTATACATGGTAGATTTCTCAGCAGAGGTCCTGACTTGTCGTATGTCTTCTTGCAAAAGCTTGAATCTTGGCTCGCACCGGGAGGATGGGGCATCTTGGCATGAGGAACTTACACACACTCACCAAGAAGAAGCATGTCATAGGCATCGAAGGTGTCAAGTTCAAGAAGGATCATTTGTGTGGTGCCTGCGAAGCTGGAAAGATGACTAGGGAAAAGCACCCCTCGAAGACAAGCATGACGACATCTCAACCCTTCGAGCTGTTACACATGGATTTGTTTGGCCCTACTCATTACTCTACCCTCCAACAACTGCTTGTCTCTATGGCTTCGTCATTGTTAATGACTACGCAAGATACACATGGGTGCACATAATTCTCTACAAGACTGAAGGGCAAGATGTCTTCATACGCTTCGCCAATCGAGCAATGAACAATTATGGCGTCAAGATCAAGCATATCAGAAGTGATAACGACACTAAATTCAAGAACACCGGACTTGATCTTTATCTGGATACCATGGGAATCACTCATGAGTTCTTCCGCCCATACACACCTCAAAGAAAAGGCATCGTGGAGCGCAAGAACAGAACCCTCACTAAGATGGCTTGAACAATGCTCGACGAGTACAAGACACCAAGAAAGTTCTGGCCTGAAGCTATTGATACAGCTTGTCACGTCATCAACCGTGTGTCGGTGTACTAGAGTAGGGGTACCCTAGTATCCCGAACTTGTGCACGGGCAGTTGCGGCCCCCCGCGGCAAGGCTTGCCGGGTGACCGCCAAGGTCCTCCTTGGTTCCTTTGGAGCCATTCAAGAACAAAGTATTTAAGCCAAGGAGACAAGGCCCCGGCAAGAGGAGCTTGCCGGGAAGGCCAGCCAAGGCACCTAGGAGACAAGGCCCCGGCAAGAGGAGCTTGCCGGGAAGGCCCGGTGAGCGACGAGCTTCCGGACGCGACAAGACAACAACATGGCAAAGGCGCTTGCAGCGGCATCACCACTGTACTGCGCTCCAAAGCACATCCACTAACGTGTCGCCACAGGACCTTTCCAGCGCGTGGCAAGAGGCCGCGGCGCTGCCAGAGCGCTGTGGCAAGCGGCGCCGACAAGATTGCCATCGTGGCAAGCGGTGGCCCCCCGACGGTCCCTGTTTGCACTGTTAGGGCGATGTAGACGGGCATTTAATGCCTTTGTCCCCTGCCGTCGGGGTTAGGTATGATACACTGTACAAGTAGTTGTACCAACCACAACTCCTTTTATGTTTTTACCCTTGTCTACGTTGCCACCTGTCGGAGACCCCTTGAGCATATAAAAGGAGGCCCATGCGCAACATAGAGGGAGGGGGGAAAGGTGGGAAGCCAGAAACACTCACGCTCGGTCTCGTTAGCAGCTTGTGTGTACTGTAGCACTCAAGCGCTCCCGAGCAAGAACTCAATACACCCAGACATGCAGCAGTAGGAGTGTTATCTCTCCGGAGAGCTCCGAAGCTGGGTAAAACTGCTCGTGTGCTTCACCTCGATCTGCTCTTCGTGCGACCTCCGCCCCCTGCCGAACCGAAAGGGGCTCGGTCCGCCGGTCCCATAGGTGTTCGTGGGTCAGATCAGCCTCCCCGACACCGTGTTTATATCCATAAGCTTCTGAACAAAACATCCTATGAGCTCCTTACTGGAAAGAAGCCAAATGTCAGCTACTTCAGAGTATTTGGGGCTAAGTGTTGGATCAAGGATCCCCATCACAAGTCAAAATTTGAACCTAAAGCTCACGAAGGCTTCATGCTCGGTTACGGAAAGGACTCACACTCCTACAGAGTCTTCAACCTTTATCTCTACAAAATCGTCGAAACTATAGACGTGCGATTTGATGAAACCAATGGTTCACAAAGGGAGTTCCTGCCAAGTACACTAGACGAAGCTCCGCCCAGCGAATCTATCAAGCTAATGGGAACTGGTGAAATTATGCCTTCAAGCACAAACTGAAGAGGAACTTATCATTTCGCACCTAACCAACCAGAAGACAATGCTCATCCTCAAGACAATCCTCCCAATGATGACAATGATCAGCAAGAGCAAAGTCTTCGTCCAGTTCATCCTCGAGTTGCAAATGAAGTACAGATTGAGAAGATAATCGATAGCATCAATGCACATGGTCCACTTACTCGCTCAAGGGCAACACAGCTAGCAAATTTCTGTGGGCACTTTTCTTTTGTGTCAATATCAGAACCCAAGAAAGTTGTTGAAGCCTTTATGGAACCAGAATGGATACAAGCTATGCAAGAAGAACTTCAACAGTTCAAGCTAAACAATGTTTGGGAACTTGTCAAGCGCCCTGACCCTCGCAAGCATAACATTATTGGCACCAAATGGATATATCAAAACAAGCAAGATGAGCATGGTCAAGTCGTCAGAAACAAAGAACGGCTTGTGGCTCAAGGATATACTCAAGTTGAAGGAATTGACTTCGATGAAACATTTGCTCCTGTAGCTAGGCTTGAAGCTATTCGCATACTACTAGCCTATGCTAACCACCACAACATCTTGCTCTATCAAATGGATGTGAAGAGTGCATTCTCAACGGCAAGATTGAAGAAGAAGTATATGTCGCTCATCCACCTGGCTTTGAAGATCCAAAACATCCTGATATGGTGTACAAGCTAAATAAAGCACTGTATGGCCTCAAACAAGCTCCTCGCGCCTGGTATGATACGATCAAAGACTTCCTGAAGAGCAAAGGCTTCAAACCTGGATCCCTTGATCCCACACTCTTCACGACGACATATGATGGTGAACTGTTTGTATGCCAAATATATGTGGATGACATTATCTTCGGCTGCACCAACCAGAAGTATAGTGATGAATTTGGATACATGATGCAAGAACAATATCCGATGTCCATGATGGGAGAGCTCAAGTTCTTCCTTGGTGTTCAAATTCGTCAGCAAAGGAATGGCATCTTTATATCTCAAGAAAAATACCTCCAAGATTGTCTTAAGAAGTTTGGAATGCAAGAGTGCAAAGTATACACGACGCCAATGCCAGCCAAACACCATCTGGGTCCTGACGACAATGGTAAAGAGTTCGATCAAAAGGTATACCGCTCCATGATTGGTTCCTTACTTTACCTATGTGCATCTAGGCCAGATATTATGCTTAGTGTTTGCATGTGTGCTCGATTCCAAGCGACAACAAAGGAATCACATCACTTAGCTATGAAGCGAATTCTTTGATATTTGGCTCACACCCCAACACTCGGATTATGGTATCCAAAGGGCTCAAAATTTGATTTGGTTGGATTTTCGGATGCTGATTATGCTGGTGACAAGGTGGATCGCAAGTCTACATCAGGCACATGTCACTTTATGGGACGATCACTTGTCTGTTGGTCTTCAAAGAAGCGTAACTGTATCACTCTCAAGCTGCCGAATCTGAATACATTGCTTTGGATCTTCTTGTGCTCAGCTTCTATGGATGAAGCAAACTCTCAAGGACTATGGCATCAATCGACACAAGTACCTCTCTTCTGCGACAACGAAAGCGCCATCAAGATTGCCAACAATCCAGTCCAGCACTCGAAGACAAAGCATATTGAAATTCGTCATCATTTTCTCAGGGATCATGTCATGAAGAAAGATATTGACATCATTCACGTCAACACTGAAGAGAAATTGGCAGATATCTTCACAAAGCCCTTGGATGAGAAAAGGTTTTGCAAGTTACGGTGTGAGCTAAATATCTTGGAATCCTCAAATGTCCTGTGATCAAGCACACATCCTAACACTTATGCATGTTGATGACTTAGATGTTCAACACACGAAGTAAAGTATATCTTCAATCAATAAAGACTTACATTCTGAGTGTGAATACATTAACGTGGAATTTGACTTCGGAGCGCCATGATAATTGTGCGTCGTGTCTGGGTCTAATACTTCCTATCACGATTGGGTAACGCCACCACCAAATTTTTCTGTTTGAAGTGTTTCACTCATGGCGTTACTTCTCAATATCTTCGCATTTGATTTGTCTTCAACTTCAACCTATCTTCATGATTTTCTTCACTATGTTGATTTGGTTGGTTTCTAATATATATTTGTTCTATCCTCTACAGCATTCACTTATAGCTATGTCTTCCAAGTTGAATCTTTTGAACTAAGTGAATGTGATCGGACCCTAATCTCTCTATGCTTTCTATCTCAAACTCTATCTGTCCAAATCATATGCATTCTATTGAAATCGCCGAATGTCTTCTCTGCGTCCTTGTCGCCAGAAGACACAGAGATAAACTTTAAGTCTGTTTTAAATGATTCATCCTTCTTCGTTGAAATCCGGAGAAGCCGGAGCGACCATCCGACAAACTGGCGGGCGTGGGAACGATGGGACAACTCGAGTATGTTGCATGCTTGCCACGTGCCCCTCAGATGTGAACCGCCAGGGGCACCTGCGTAATTGCGTTGTGCCGCACACCTCCTTATAAATACATGTCCCCTGCGGTAAAGAAAATCTTCTTCCACCTCTCCACCTCGTCAAAACCCTAGCGCCACCGCTAGCTCTCGACGACGTCGGCGACGAAGCGCTTAGCTGCCGCGACTTCTCCGACGCTGTCCTCACGCCGGCCACGAACATCGTCATCTCCGCCACCGCCGTAGGTGTCCTCCGTCGCCAAGTTAGGGCACGGTGGATTGAACTGCTCGGCCTCCTTCTTCTTCCCGTCTAGCAGTTCTTCGAGTGGTAAATATAACTCTATTTTTTACCATCTTTTTGATCTTCAAGATTCATCCTACTTACCAAAATTGGTTTCTGCCCATATCTTGTGTTAGATCTATTACATGCGCATCTCATACTTGCCTAGTATATTCACTTAAGCTTCACAACTAGTTACATTCCTCACTTGTACTTATTCACGGATTCGCATAAATCTGGAACCAACTCTCGCCAGTATAAGTGAATGTCTTCGCATCATGAGGTAAATGTCTTCAAACTGATTTATCTTCAAAATCTTACGAGAATGCATATGATCTCTTCCCTTCCCTCGCATCTCTAATGTCATCACGGTACATGTCCGTGGGAGAATCCCTTGGTTCTCATAGTCTGCATTCATTTGCAGAATTCTTACAGCATCAAACTAACTCTCCCGAAGTCAGTTCCTGTTTGTCCAGCAAACGCAAGCCTTTGAAGCCTTTGAACGTATTGAAGCCATTTAGTTTGAAGTTCATGGCTGCAGATAAATCGGTCGATGAAGGCGGCGGGGCGTCGTGGGGAATCCTCAAAAATCTGCTCGATGACCTCGCAGAGCTTTACAAGACAGATCCGAAGAGAATTACAATCAGTAAAGACGCGAATCCAATGGATTCGACGAAATTGGGCTGAACAATGGTTCAAGTACAATTTCGTGACCAGGAATATGCCGAGAAGAATGCTATCGAAGCCCTTGGGGTGATATTCTCTTCGAGGCCTTCCACCCAAGAACATGGCTGAAGCTATTGCATAAGGTTTCTATCCTTGTATGGTCCGTGGACCTCGGCTGAAAATGCCGACCCAACGTCATTGCTCGGTGTCGTGGCGTTAATCTCTTCAAGCGCAACTTCCAAAGCAAAAGGCTTCGGCCAAGGAAAACAAAAAGTCATTGGGATTAGACTTCAACCCTGGTCCCTCTGCTCCCCGTGCTGACGGCTCACGTGATGTTGAACCCAATGTCATCGGTCCCTTTTCAAACCTTGATGGCCTCATCACTTACATCTTGGTCCAAGGTGCCAAAGTGGATCACTCTGATGACGATCTTTGAGTCCGATGAAGCCCCAGGTCCAGCTCCCGCTCCTGCTCCAAAGCCGAAGCTAAAGAAAGTCAAGGCTTCAAAGTCAATCGCTCCTCCAAAAGCTTCACGTGTGAAGCCAGCTCTTGCACCTCCACGAAGCCGGTGTGCGATCTGAAGATCAATCTCGTATCTCCAAGAAGGCGGAGAAGAGAAAGAAAATTGTCAAGAATCTTGAATCGACATCGACTCCTGCTGCCATTCTGCGTGAAGAGCACATTGATCTGTCCAATGATGAAGATCTTGCAGATGATGCCCTTGAGCAACTTATCAAGAGCAAAGAAGAAGCAGAAATTTTCAACAATTTGCCTCTCTTTGATGTCGCAATCATCCATCACTTCATTGATGAGTGGTTTGACACCCCAAACATCAGCTTTGAAGATCTGCAACTTCCTATTGGCCTCAGCGTCTCTTTCAATGGCGCCATTGCTTCGAGCTAGCTCTTGCTCGGCGCATTGTTGAACTGAAGAACAAAATCGACTATGAAAAAGCTCAGTTCAAGAAGCATATGGCTGCACTCAGCGTGCAAGATGTCAAAAACTTCAAGGTCATGTTGCACGAGCTCAAAGAAGCCTTTCTCAAGAAGCGAGAAGAAGCCGGAGGCTCTCGTGAGCGCATGAAGAGTCTGGCTGACAAGTGTGTGCTTGCCTACAATGAGGCTGAGAAGCGCAAGGCGCTTGGCCGTCCTGGCATTGACCCAGAATGGCTGCAAAGAGGAAGAAGTCTTCAACTGACCAAGCTGCACCTTCAAGGCAGGAAGAACCCCGCATAGTCTTCCCAAGCAGCATGACTGGCTCGAAGCCAAAGGTCCGGTCAACCGCTTATGAACAGAAGAATACGAGGGTTGCCGAGGCTGAAGCCAGAAAAAGGAAACTTCCTGAAGCCTCTGATGCTGCTCCCTCCAAGAAGAAGCTCAAGACCAAGAAGAATCGGGCTGCTCCCACAGAGCCCTTGGTTGTTGAACCCATTTCAGTAGTTCGTCCCGCGTCTGCAACCCAAGAACTTCGCATGACTGTTCATGAGCCTGCTTCCACAGAGGCTCCTGAAGCTGAAGAGATTCCAGCAGTTGATCCCATCACTGCTGAAGACATTGGTCACCATGACAATGTTGAAGATGATGAAGTTCTTCCTCAAATTGAATACAATGTGGTATCATCACCTGTTCGTACGAACAGCAAACTCATCAGCATTGGTCGTCCTCTGACGCCAATTGCTCAGGATGCTTCATGGGCTGATCGCCCGCAACAAGAAGACTCCCCTAGTACTCCCCAACAACAAGTCACTCCCCAACAACAACAGCAAGAAGAAGAGGAAGACTTTGAGGCCCAGACAACCCCATCCCCAAAGGCGTCGCCAGCATTTCGCAGGCTTCGCAAAGGTCAAAGGCCTCAAGTACCTCTCTCGAAAGCGTTCAGAAGGAGAAGTGCACCACCAACCTGTTGCACGTCAAGTGTTTTCAGAAGCCACTCCAACTGTGAATGTCTCCGAGTCTGAAGCCAAAGCTGTTGAAGACAATCCGGCTGCATCAGCCGAAGACACCCAAGAAGAAGAAGAACGTGTCCCTACAACCCCTGTAATTGAAGAAGTTATTCCTGATATCAACGTGCCATTGCCCGACCCTCCAGCTCCTCAAGTGGAGGTTGAAAACATTGAGGCTGCCACCTCCATCACCAATGAAGCCAATGACGTGGTCATGGCTGAAGCAAATGTGGAGCCTGCACCAACAGCTCCTGAAGCCAATGAAGGAAATGTGCACGAAGCCAATGAGGTAATCGCTCCCGAAGCATCTGTTGGCAGCACTGAAGCCTCGGTTGTTGCCACTGCTCCAGTTCCGCCACCAAGGCCCTACACAATTGAGCAAGCATACAACTATGGTCACTAATCACGATAAGATGGCACATTACGGTCCCTCCGCCTCATGCCTCTGGTCCTCAGTTTGAATATCATATTGCGCATAGCCTCAGGTCCAGAAGCCGAAGCCAAGCTTGCCAAGGTTCCAGGCACTGCCACCTCTATAGGTTCTTTCAATGCAAATGGCTTCAAAGCCCACAACACTTTCTTTGACAGAGCAAAGAACCCCTACACGAGGCCAAGGATATCATCTGACCATTTCTGGAGCTATCAGCAACGAAGCTATTACTCATGCATTCTGTATGATCAAGGGCGCATTTTCCCTCATATGCGCCTCGACACTGAAGCCATTGCCGGACTGCCGTGCTTAGAAGAAGCACTTGATTGCTTTCATGATGCAGGTCTGCTCGGCTTCAAGCATGCATAAAGAACACTGGAATGAAGAACTTGTGCTTCAATTCTATGCTACCCTCCACATCCGCGGCTACTACAGAGATATGAAGACATGGGTTCTCGAGTGGATGACATGAAATGTTCATCATGAAGCCAAAGCTCTTGACGTGATTGAGCTCACAGGCCTACCCACTCCCGGAGAGCTATTTGAACCTGGTTGTGAACTCCACCGCGATGCACTGGAGAGCATATTTCATAAGCCAGAACCCAACATGAGTCAGATGTTGAGCATGATGAAGCCACTGCAACATGACGCTGAATACCCTCAGGACTTCTTTGTTGATGACCTTGAGTATACGCCTCGTACAATATATCACATCATCAAAGTGAAATCTATGGCCTATCAAAGGGCATTCATCATCTGCAAAACTTGAAGGAGCAATGACGACATTGGTCTTTTACATCCTCAATGGCATCAGCTTCAATACGCAAGAATTCTTCATCCAACAATTGGCTTCGTCTGGATCTGATCTGATTGGTCTGAAATTTTATGCTCCATGGGTCATGCGCCTCATCAAGATGCACTCGCTATCAACTATCAGCCCTCTGCCGCAATCATCTGATATTTCTACCAGAGGTTGATATGTCAGTTGAAGCCATTTACCCTGAGCCTGCCAAAACGCCACTTTGTCTTCAGAATGTCGATCACCATAGCTTCTCTCAACCCATGGAAGGCGTCCCAACAGTATCTCGTGTCTATCCTCTGGCTGGGAACACACGTATGCCTCACCATGCGCGGACTGAAGCAACTGAGAGCACAATTGGCCAAACGCCTCGGAAGCGCTCTCGAGTCCTCAGTGATCGAGAACTTCTTGTCGCCTTTGCATCGCCGAGAAACAAGATAAGCATCACTCCTGGCTCAGCGACAAATGCAAAGCCTCTTGGTGGACGTCAATCGCATTGAAACCTTGCCACCAAGAATTCTTTTGTCACTCATGAGACACATCGGCGATCATGGAAGAGTTTGACCACCTTTCGGTCTTTGAAGTAGATCTTCAAGACGATGGCTTCACTGAACGCTTCAAGTTTGACTCCACTCCTCCACGGAATGCAGTCCTACGAAGAACTCCATCACTTGAAGACTCTGACTATTCTTCCTCCGCGGCAACTGTCAATGCCAGAGTGACCGATGATGAAGCCGATGCTACTTCACCGCCCCCTACTTCTGCACGCCTCGACACTGCACCAAGCTCATCTGCACCGCCAACCAACAACGACAACCCTCTTGCATCATCTACTTGAAGAGGGCGAGTAGATGCTCTATGTCTTCAAACCTTTTGGTCCTTCTTGACAAAAGGGGAGAAGCATATGAGTTTGATAGTCTTCAGCGGGTTCATAAAGGCGGTTGCACTATATTTTGCCTAGTGTTTACAACTCTCGCTTTTGATACATTTGGTTCTTTGAGTTGTAACACTTAAACTCGATGGTCGTCTACTACTTATTTGCCTTACTCTGGTGTGATGATAAATTCCGCATGTGCGACGATAACTTCCGCACTTAGATCATTCTGCAGACGTCCATTTTTCATTATGCATGTCATTCTCTTAGTTATATCATTTCATGCATGATGAATTATCTTCATAAGTTGCAGAGGATCTCCACAAGTGCAACCTGCCATGTGCATTTGCATTCCAAAAGCAAACTACTTATATGCACATCTTCAGGGGGAGCCTTTGCCACTTATGAAGACAATTCCCTATCCTTTACAATTTCACGTACTTTATCCCCGTTGAAAACTTCAACCAGTTTGTCATAAATCACCAAAAAGGGGGAGATTGTAAGTGAACCTAGTGCC
Organism: Aegilops bicornis; assembly: GCA_021605145.1. Taxonomy (NCBI): domain Eukaryota; kingdom Viridiplantae; phylum Streptophyta; class Magnoliopsida; order Poales; family Poaceae; genus Aegilops; species Aegilops bicornis. The sequence goes on from CM038670.1 coordinate 649,484,628, forward strand.
ACCCCTAGTTGGTTTTGGAGTATTGACGACAAATGTGGTTGAGGGACTAATGCGTTTGTGAGAATTGCAGGATAACGCAGGTAGTGTCCCTCATTGATTCGGTTTACCTACCGGAGATGACCCCTAAAAATGTATGAAGACATTGACGACAATGGTGGTATGTGAAGATATTCACATTAAAGACTATGACATGAGAAGACATTGAGTGAAGACTATGGAGCGCGAAGACTGTGTCGTTTCTTTGTTTCCTTTTCTTCTTTGTTGAGTCATAGGAACCACCAGACTGTTAAGTGGGGTCCAAGTGATCATAGTCAGAATGACTGAAGTGATGCTCAACCCAAATCCTATGTCTTCGAGCGAAGACAATGAGAGCAAAACTTATCCAGAGCTGGATGAGTCAGCTTTTCTTGTAGCCCAAGTAAAGTTGCCGTGTGTGTTTGAAATCTGACCGTTGGAACACCTGTCAGCTCCTTAGTGACCCATGGTCATTTCGGACATAACAGGTCGGGTTGCCTAGTGGCTATAAATAGCCCACCCCCTACACCATAAATTGGTGGCTGCTCGAGTTAGTGCAATCGCTTTTGTCGTTTGAGAGCAACCCACCTCGAAGCCTTTGAGAGAGAAATCCTTGCGAGGAAAAAGCCCAAACACCCAGAGCCAAAGAGTGTTAGGCATCACCGAAGTCTTTACATGCATGTGACACGAAGACTTATTACACTTGAGGACTGTGAATCCTCCGGCCCGGTTAGGCATCGCGTTTTGAGCATCCAAGAGTCATTGTGGATTGCCGGTGAGCCTTGATCTGTGAAGGTTCGGAAGTCTACCTTGAAGACTTACCAGAGTGATTGGGCGAGGACTGTGTGTCCTTAGCTCAAGTCAAGGGAATAAGGTGAAGATGCGGTCTTCGAGTTGAATCTCAGCCTCCCTAACCAGATGTACAGTTGTCACAGCAACTGGAACTGGTCCAACAAATACTGTGTCTTCAACAAGTGATTGGTTCTATCTTCTCACTCACCTTACTTAGAGTTTGTCTTCGTGAAGTCATTGCCTATTTGTCATACCTGTTTGACTTCATTGCTTGACTACTTTTGTTGATTGGCTTCTCACTATCTTCCATCTTGATCCTACTACCAAGCTGCTATTAGTCTTGTACTTTCACGTTATTGCATACTAGACTATGGTTTGCTTGTTGTAGTTTATCTTCCGCTGCATATCAATTAGGTCATTTCTATTGTTTCTCTTTGAAACATCCGTGTTTTGAAGACTTCCCTAAAAATCGCTTATTCACCCCCCCTCTAGTCGATAACTAGCACTTTCACTCTCTATTAATTAGCTAGCTAACACAATATATGAAACACCTAAATTAACCCCCAAAACCCCCAACCCCCCCCCCCCTTTAAAAAAACAAAAAACCCAGCCACTGGAATGCGGACGCGTGGATGCCTTTTGGTCCCGGTTGGTGCCACCAACCGGGACCAAAGGCCCCCCTGCCTGGGCTCGGCGCACCGGCCACGTGGAGGACCAACTGTCCCGGTTCGTGTAAGAACTGGGACTAAAGAGGGGAGGTATTAGTAACGACCCATTAGTCCCGGTTCATGAACCGGGACTAAAGGCCCTTACGAACCGGGACTAATAGGTGTTTTTCTACTAGTGTATGATATTCCTCCACACCAAAGGATGGTTGAAATTGTTGCAGGTGATACGATGGTCTTTCTTTGTAGACTCCTCCCCCATCTTTATAGTTACCTCTCGAAGATGAATGAAATGATAATACAGGGTATTCTACATGTGCAATTTGGTACATGAAAACTTGGTAAAAGTTTGCGAGGTTTGAATTTTCAATAAAGCTATATGCACTGCATTTTGGAACGGAGGGAGCATACGACAGTTGCTAACACTCACGTGGAAGATTCGTGTGTAGGAGGAGTGGCTGTTCTGTTAAATGACATGGCAAAACTAACACTGTTGGATGCCGATCTAACGGTTCTTACGGCGTTCGTCAGGAAAAGGCTTGTTGCGAACGTTTGTCGGATAATGATTTACGGACACATGCATTGCATTGATACGTGCCCCCCTCTCTCTCATGCACACGCACCCTCCCAAGTTCCCTCGCACCCACCATCTATCTGCAGGTAGACGTCACACACATATGTGCTCTTCACACCCTACCCTCAGAACTTCTAAAAAACAAAAGACGTCGCGCACATTTTATTTTAGCTCACATGTCACACACTTATACTATTACTCTTGTGGCGAACGTTCTTTGGGCATAGTATATTGTACTCTCACGAAGAGAATCGGTGCACGCACGCACTAGTTCTCTCACACCCACTTGCGGGTACACGTAGGAGCACATTTTTTTGAAGCTGGTACAACAAAATCACTCCACTACATATATAAGCATGAGCCTTAGCTCTTGCTTTACTAGGGTTCCTCTCGTTCACTCTCTCATGCTCTCCAGATCTAAGCAAGACATAGGTGGCCACACTCTCTCTCAGCTCACGGTTGGTCACAAATCCGGTCGGACAACCTCGACCGGGGCAGGGGTGTAGGTGCATCGTTCACGCTGTCGTCGGCAGCGAGGGAGGAGACCATCGGCTGCCCGCGCGTCCCAATCGGCGGCCGTGCCGTTCTCTCCGAGAGAGCACCGGCTCCGGAGGGCCTCCGACCCCTTCTTCCTCCCTGCGGTATTGTGGCCAAGATGTGGCCTCCCAACGCTGTCTTTGCCACATGCCGACGACCCCTCAAGTATATATTCCTTCGAAACCTGCCTTGCTCTACTGCCCCAGCTCCCCACTTGGCTTCGTGTGGATCTTTTTCTACTTCCGTCCGCTGTTCCAAAGCCACCTAGACTTTTACTATTATTAGAGGTAAAGCTAGTTCATACAGTCGACTCTAAGAGTTGGTTCAAACAGGGAAGAAAGTGGGAAAGCTGTAGCATGAATCTAGGACTTGGTTCTAAGAGGAAACGGGGGAAAGTAGTAGATACTGGCTACCCAACCGGTCTCTTGGTTGAGAAGACAAAGAAAGCATGGTGGATGGCGAAGGGTGGGGGAAAGTGGACCTATCTCTTGGTTGAAAAAGGAAAGAAAGTGACGGGTGTTGGGGGACAACGCAAATGAGAATGAGCAGATTTAGATTTCCTGTGCTCACATAGGAAAATGTCGCCGAGGAGATAAAAAATGAGACAAATGCAGACATGCTGCCTGAGTGTTTGCCGCTCTCGGCGACCACATCTGCCTCACCACTTTATGCCTCTGCTTTCCCTACGCCCATATTGCTACCATTAATGTAAAATCACATGAAGCATTAAGCAATGCCACCTAATGTCACTATAAGTAATGGTCTAGTGCCGTCGATGAATTGAAGCAATGCCACCACCATTTTATGAAGTGCTTATGTCTTGCTTTATTTCCCATGAATTGTGTTTTTGCAGTTACACTTAAATCTCACACCGCAAACATTGCTTCATCCTAGTGGAACTGCGCAAATTTGATTGCACATTTACTGACCATGTGCTACTCTCATGACAGTAATACTAATGCTATTGTTCTCCATGTTAATCTAGTGGCAGTGTTGATGTGATGTGATGCTACTTACTTAAGGACACTTTCATACTGTCAATCTAGTGCCAATTATAACACAATAGATGTTGTTGTTAATCATACGCCATACGCAAATATACATCCTTTGTTTAAATAACCGTATTTGGTATTTGCGCAAACAGGGATGTCTGTCTCCATATCATTTCAGGATGTCTGTCTCCGTATCGTTTCTATCCGCGCAATCAAAAGCACACACCTCAGTTTTAGTAGAACTGCGCAAAATGAGATGGCTATCCCTTGTTGCCGTCGTCTAACCACCCGTCTTCCAGGTATTCCTACATTGGTAGTTACTAGGTAGAATGACCAATGCAATCTAAAAGAAGTTGACTCATACGTTTTTCTTCCTGATTGCGGTGTGGACGAAGCGAAAAACATCTGCATCCTAGTCCGGAATGCACTTTCCTCTAGTTCATCCATGGACCGAGGACAAGTGGCACGGCTGCACGGAGGTTTTTGGGACGGTCTTGTGAACAAGAGGCATTGTGGTCTACTTATTTCAGCAAATAGCGGCGCTTAAATTAAGTGGAATGCACAAGACTTTCAGTTGGTCAGTACACGGCATGGTTCAGTTCAGCATTCCAGCTGAGAACACAATTATAATTGGCTATTCTGGAACGAGAGAACCTAACCCTGGATGGTGGCAACAAGAAAAAACCAAAGTGAACTTCAGGAAATTTAAGCCTGTCGGGAGGCCCTTTGCTCAGAGAAACCTTGCTTGTTTTTTCCTGATTTGTAAAACTTCTCACAACTTTGTCTTTTTCTATTAACTAGTATATGTTTGTTATGTTCTATGAATCATTGAGATGTATAAAATTGCTTAACTTATGCTTTTCAAGTTTTTTATAAAGTCGAGTTTAATGTGAGTGTTCCACATGAACGCTGGACTAGCGTGTGAACGTTTGGAATTTACATTGTTGTGACACCCCAAATATTTTAACCTTATTTTGTTAATTAAAATTTTTGCTAGGAACTTAAATTTTTATTCTTTGGAAATTCTTTTGATTTCAGAACTATACTTCCCTTTATTTTTATGGAGTTTTTACCTCAAGTGAAAAACTTCCCAATTTTTTTTGGACTTATTTACCCTCTCAAATAAAACAATTCTTTTATCAGTGGGATTATTTATATAATTATTTATCCCTGAGCTTTATCTCTCTTAAAGGGTTTTTCATAAGTTTAGGGTCCCTTTGCACTGCAACCCTTTTATAAATTCATTTAAAAACCTCACCAAAATTTGGAGATGTCATGTGATGTCACCAAATCACTTTTGTGCAAAAATTTCTTCTGTTCATTGGAGGATTTGAATTCTACACCAAGTTTTCTAAACTGGTCCAGTGGGCAATTTTACACTACAACCTATTTAAATATTTCTTTAAAACTTCTACCAAAATTAGGGGAGGTCAGTAGGAGTATATTAATTAACTTTATGCAAAAACCCAGTGATGTCCTTTGAAAAAATTGAGTGTATCAACCTCTTTTTCATTCTGGTCCAACTTGATGATTTGTACTACAACTATATTTTAACTTGCTCCTTTTGTTGTGATTCCTTTTCCTACTTATAACCCATCCTTCAATACCCTTAAGTCCAGGAGGTTGGACTCATTGGAGCAATTCTAGTACTTGCAATCATGCCTTGTTCTTTCTGTCCAAAACTGAAGATTTGCAAAACTTGCACTAGCAAGTTTCTTCTTTGCTTAAATGACCTTACCACTCTCTTTTTCACCCAAAGAGGCACTAACACGGAGAATCAGGCCACCCACGAAATGCCTAGGTGCATGTGGCATTCTGTCAAGCACCTTGTGGGCATGATCAGTTTTGACATAGTTTACGGTTTCTATGCAATGAACCTGCTTCCTTTGCCTAACCACCTTGTCCAATAAACTCCTAGCTACTCCTAACCTAGGTCTGCTAATTGCCAGCCTCACCCAAGCTCTGTGGCATGCACGGGAATTTCGCCGAGCACCTGGTGGGCATGCTCTGGGCGTGCCCAGAGCGCACGTTTTGCATGTGCCACGCCCGAGCCGCGTTGTCACGCCCCTGGTTTTTGCCCGCTCTGCAGAGCCGCGCCACACCCTCGACCACTCACCAGAACGCGCCAAGCAGCCCCTGGTGCCCTACAGCACCGCCGTCAGAGCCCCCTTGGCGGCACACCGGCGTCCGTGGTGAGCTCCGCCACGGACGGCACCGCCTGAAACACACTGCCAAGGCCACTCGCCCCTTGAGCAGTGTGGAGTCCGTCGGAGTGCGCCGACCAGCTCCAACCGCCTCCACGTCACCCCTAGCTAGAGAATGACGGTTCGCCGGTGATCTTATCCCCGAACACCGCGGAACCGCCTTGACTCGCCTATTTAAGGAGCCCCGCACCTCTCCGAGCCCTCAGGCGACCCCAAGCCAACCCATAAGGGCTCCCGTAGCCAGCAATCGCCCCGGGAAGGCCTCCTTCCCCGTCTCCGGCCAGTTCGGCCACCGCCGCCTCCCGGCTCCGTTCGTCACAACCAGAGCCTCCCCGGCCCTCCCAACACCACCAACCAACTCCACTTCGACCTGCGAAGCCAACCAACACCTCGGCCGCGATGAAGAGCCACCGTAGCCCCAAGTTCACTTTGCTCCCGAAGCTTCCGGCCATGAAACTTCGTCGACGGGCGACTCTCCACCCGGCGACCTAACGACCACCGGAGGACCGCCTGATCTGGCGGGTCCATCCCCAACCTCGGAACCCCGCGAGGAACCACCCATCGCCGGAGTCCCGCCCCCGCTCGGGCAGAGGAAGAGGGGGGGAGGTCGACTAGTCAAACCTGACCAGTGGGCCAGGCGGGCCCACTGCCAGTGACCCACGCACGGTCCACGCTGGATAAGTGGAGGCATAATATCGGAATACGCCTTCGACGTGGTCAGTTCGAAACGTTCCTTTTTATTTTGTTTTATTTTAAAAACAGATTTTGACCACAACTTTGACTGGCCATAACTTTTTAAATAAAACTCCAAATGAATTGATTCTTTTTCCTACCTCTCTCAAATATTGTCTAGTTTATTTTAAGATTTATTTCAAAAAATTCAGATAACTTTTTGGTACTGTTTTTGAAAAGATATATTGATCCAATAATATTTTAAATAGGATTTTTGGAGAGAGGAGAAAGCTTTCAAAAGTTTTGGAGTGCACCTTGCCTCCCCGCAACTTGAAGGCAAGCATTCTGAACCCTGGCATAATATTGTGTGTGTTATTTGACACGGTGACAACACCACCTCGACACTTGGTATACGTCATTTTATGTGATGATATTTTCCTACTCATGAGTGCATATTGATGATTTCATGCTATTGGAGTTTGATATGGTTGTGATGGTAATCACCGTCATATGCCTTTCATGCATACCGGAAGGGAATCCGGAAAGCCTCTGTCTTGGGTAGACACGGTCTTGTCCACGGTCCTCCGTCGAGACGGTCGTGTCCGGTATGGCATGAGGGGGTATGTCGCGTGGTGATTCTGTCTGTTGGTTGAAGTATATATTGTTATGCTAATCATGCAGGGAATATTTAAACCTCCTGAGTCGACCATAGATCGAGTCTTGTTCCGGTAACCCCCATACTTGTTTCGTGCTGCCACTTGTCCCTGCCATAGGTATGGTACGGTCCAGTAAGTTGTCAACCCTTTCCTAGCACACACCGTACGAGAGGCCATGGTGGAAGATACCGGAGGCATCCGGTAGGCATGCCACCTGGTCCGGGCATGGGTGTTTCCGGTTGGGACCGAGAGGGAGGCCACCCCTTAGAGCGCTGCGATATAAATTTGATCCCATGCTACGCGAGGTTGTAGCCTCCCACTTAGAGTTTTGCTTGACAGGTGTCGTGGGTGATTCCAGACACCGGTAAGTTAAGCTGGTGTGTGCAAGTTAGGTGTGTTTTCAACTAAAAGGCCGTAGACGAAATTAGTCCCGATGGGCTAAAGGAATCCGTTACCCGTGGGTAAAGAGTATACCCTCTGTAGAGGTTAAACCTATTCGAATAGCCGGGTCCATGGTTAAGGACTACAGTCTGGGATGGGTCAAGTGTCGGTCTTAGTGTCGGTCTTCGGAGGAGAAACTGTTAAACCAAACTTGGGGCCTGACTTGTGACTTGTGATGATCATGATTACTATTTGTTATGGACTAACCCGTTATATTATTTGAATTATTGAGTATCCCTGGGATGGTTCTACCTCCTGGATATTCACTGTTTTTACTTTATAAGCCCTTTATGTGGTGTCGCTCAGACGCCCGACTGTGGCATGCTTGTTATTTATTTGCTTTATAAGCCCTTTATGTGGTGTCGCTCAGATGCCCGACTGTGGCATGCTTGTTATTTATTTACTTTATAAGCCCTTTATGTGGTGTCGCTCAGACACCCGACTGTGGCATGCTTGTTATTTATTTGCTTTATAAGCCCTTTATGTGGTGTCGCTCAGACGCCCGACTGAGGCATGCTCGTTATTTACTATCCTTTCGAGGCGTCGCTTCAGACCCCCAATCGGTGCAATTTTTTTATTTCTACTCTGTTATTACATATTCATTGTTGCATATAAATAACCTGCTTGCATGCATCAAGGATTTTATTTTTATGACTGACGTTGTGATCATAGAATATTTTTAGAGCATGATTATCGGTTGTTATATTATACCCGTGTTCATAATGTTTGCGAGTACATTCAAAGTACTCACTGGCTTGTCCCTGGCTATTGTCTTGGCCAGATTTCTTGCTTGGAGAGGAGCGTTGCGATGACAGCTTTGGAACCTAAGCAACGGTGATAGCAGCCTCACGAAGATAGGAGTTATCCCGGTCACTGTTCTCGTGGGAAATGGAGTCCCATAAATGCTGATGATCCACAAACCGCTTCCGCCATCAACCACTAGAAACCAATTGTTGTACTCATAGGCCAGGATGGTCTTGTACTACATATTATGTATTTTGCTTGGAATTTCTGTATCAAGTTGGTGCCTCATCAGCTAACAGTAATCCTAGGGCTGGTGAGCACAAGGGCCACTTTCTGGAAATTATTATCCCGGAAAGCCGGTCGTGACAATTGTGGCCTCAGTTAACTGCATGAACCACTGTAACAAGATACATAGTTGCTTATATGTCAGACAGCAAATTGTTGATTGTTAGCTGGTCGATAGCCTAGCATTGAAGCGAGCTGAGCCAATGTACCGTGTTTTGCACAACTGCTTACAAGTGGGGTAGCACCAACAGTGTTTACAAGTACTTATGTATACGTCAGCGCACAGTTCTCGAACGAGTACTCTATTTCATCAAAACACACACTGCTCGTATGATAAAACTAGTGAGGAAGCATATGTTTCCGCAACAATTACGATGATTCACGGGCACACAAAAGTAGCAGCAGTTCCCATAGACGGATTAAAACAGAGTACTAGCCCCAGAGGGCTCGATAGCAGGCAAGGTTCGGATAATTAGACAGAATCCAAACTACTATTAAACACTAGTTGGGCAAGTATTTCATGCCTCGATCTAATTTGGGCTGGACACAAGACGGACCTTGCCATGAACATCATCGAGGACGTCCGGCAACAGCTCAATCCTGTGAACCTTCATGAAGACAACCTTGTGGCCTTGCCACTCATAAACTTGTTTGTGGAGGCATGCCACATCATCTTCCTGCGTAAGCTTGACAAGAACAGTATGCCTCACAAACGAAGGAGTAGCTTTGAACTTCTTGTGCTTCAGTACACCCTGGACAACACGTCTGACAACAGTGAGGCTGGAATACAACTCTTCATTGGTATAAGCGCAAATGGCTTCAAGGATCCAACAGCCTAAAAACTCTGTTTTCCCAGTGCGTATATTCAGGTCATCCGCCTCATATCGAGTGACATGTACAACCACACAATCCTTGTCTGCATCAGGGCTCTAATTGAAACAGAAACAAATTCTGAATTACTTTCCAGCATAAGAAACACAAGTTATTTAAACCACTATGTATAGCATGGCATCGAAGCTAATAAAACTTTGCATTATTCATCAACACATACTTAAATGAAAAACCACAATCGAGATCGGCAAAGAAGAAAATCACCTTGGGCAGCTCAGCAGGGGGGACACATCCTCGAAGGGGGAAAACTGCTCCTGCAGTGCCACGAGGGTTGTAACCTCAAACGAGGCATTGACCATCTCAGTAATGGCCGTGAGCGTATCTGGGGTCGGCTCGGTGGCTGCCTCCATCTTCTTGGAGCTCTCTGTCTCGTCGGGATCAGCCTCTCGCGTCTGCTCCAATATCGGCAGATCTTTGCCTGGTTCTCCTTGGTCCATCATGAAACTGACGAATACTAGGAGACCACTGAAAGGAAAACACAATCGCAATGACAATGAAACAAAAAAGAGAGTGAGGATCGGTTATCGCTCTGCAAAAGTTCTTTTTTACGAACGAAAATATACCAACATCACGGATCTGCTTACCTTCCCTTCGTTGGGAGAGAAGAACGATGGCGAGATGCTAGTGTTGCCTTTCTTGAAGACGATGAGGAGAAGGGGATTCAGCGAAGAGTGAAATGATGGTTGCTTCGTCCGTCAAACTTAGATCAAGGGAGGTGGGGTTTTGTGATACGACGGCTCATTATTGCGGCGCTTCTGACCGGGGTGACTCTCCTTTGCATAACGCCTTCTAATTTGGTGGATCGCATTTGGGCATGCGCGCTGCAAGGCCCGCATGTCGGTGAACAAAAGTATAACGGCATTCAGTAGAGGGAGACGTTTCGATGACCTAGGAGGAGCCAAAAGTGGTATTATATCCACTGTACTAGTAGTAGTTGTTTTTCTGGGTAGCTGTAGAGTGTCTCCACTTTACTAGTAGTAATTGTTTCTCTGGGCCCAAGACAAAACATCCCATCCACACTAGTAAATAGTAAAATCAATTCAAAAGTACATATATTTACTAAATGAGAGGCGCTACCCACACCCAGCACACCGCCCCCCAAAAAACCTGGGTGTTCTTCTTCCTCCTCACTCCCACCCACCTCACATTAGCTCGCTCCACTCGTACCCCCAAATTCCTCACCTCACTCTCTGAAAACCCCAGCTCCCCTTCTTCCTCACTACTACTGAGAAAACCCCAGCTCCCTTCTTCTTCACTGCACTACAACTAGGCTCGTCAATCGTTACTCTGCTCAAATTCGTGAGTGCGATGGCGACGCCTCGAGGAAAATGGAGTCGGCTGACCCCAAAGACTAAGAAGATGAGGCTCCCGCCAAAGCGATGCTGTTGTAGATCCCAGACCCGCAGCTGGGAGAAGCGGCAACCCCGCCCCACGGATCCCAGGAACCCGTAGAATCTCGAGTGGACTACATCAGCGATCTCCCGGACGCCGTCCTTGGGGAGATCATCTCGCTTCTCCCCACCAAGGATTGCTGTCGCACCCAAGTCCTCTCAATTCGGTGGCGCCCTCTACGGTGTGTCGTGCCCCTTAATCTCGACTGTCATCAGCTATATCTCTTCAATGATTTGAAATCCCCAGAGCCATCATCTACTCCCACTAGGGCTCCGTTCAAAGCCTCTGCATCCCGTCATGCTACCTGAGCAAGCATACCATGCCCTGCACGGTGGAAGCCTGGCCGAAATCCCCTGAATTCACAGAACTACAGCTGCTTGAGTTCTACTATTCCTGAAATCACCTACCAGATACCGAACGCCATCTACCTGTGCCCTCAGCACCGATGTCCATCTCGCGGTTTTCCTCCTCTCTCCACACCGCCACCTTTGCGTTGCGCGACCTACCAAACAATCTAAACCTTCGACTCCCATTTCTGAAGAAACTTTCACTTGTGCGGGTTTGTATATCGGAGGCCTCATTGCACAGCATCACCCACTCCCGTTGCCCTACCCTAGAGTGCTTGGTCCTTGTTTTCATAGTTAGAATCGGTTGTCTCCAAATAAATTCGCCTAACCTTGTAAGGATTGGAATTTGTTTTGATGGAAGGCAGCTCATCATCCAAGATGCCCCTTCACTTCAAAGGTTGATCATTGATTCTAGTTATTCACCGTTGCAAATAACCGTCCTCTCTGCGCCTAAACTGGAGACCTTGGGTGTAATACATGATCTCTGTGCTCATTTAAATAAGGTGTTTGGCTCCACAGTTCTTCAGGTGCTTTACATTATCATCTACACTTGTAACCATAAGCTGCATTTTTTAATTTCTGCGCATAAGTTATATGTCATCTTGGAGTACACATTTTGTACTAATATTATGTTCTATGCTCAATGAAGAGGTTCTCCATGGATGGCCTATCAATGGTGCTGGATTCTGTCAAGATCTTATATATCCAAATGAATAGTTTTGATCTGAACAAGACTATTGGCTTGATGCAATGCTTTCCATGTCTGGAGAAGTTGTATATAAAGGTGATAATTTCACGCACATTGAAAGCCCGCATATAGTGTACTAGAATTAACCGTTCAGTTGTTGCTCTTTCGACACTCTTTTTTTAGACCTTAACTATTTTCAATCTTCATGTCTATTTAGGCAACAGGACGGGGTAAGAAAGTTATAACCAATCGGTGGATTCGTAAGCATCGGGATTTTCTCACTTCTCATGAGATTCAACGCTAGAACGATATGTAGCCAACCGTGCAAACACTAGATTTGTCACATTCTTCCTGCTGAATGCGAGGTTACTATTGTCCATCAGGCTTAAGTTTATCAGCAGCATGGTTTTGACGGATGGGTATGTGGAAGAGCAAAAAAAGGAGTTTCAGGTGGGAAAAAGAGCTTCTGAACGTTTTGGGCTTCTAATTACAACATATTGTGGTCATAATCCAGTAAATTTTACAACCCAGGATGTTCATTCTATGGACCTGACCGATCCATTTGACTGTGACTGCCAAAAATAGTGTTGGAGTTAGATGTTGTTGCCCTTTTCAACCTGGGTTTTTTTTTGTAAACCTGATGAACAATTAACCCTCGTGCTTTTGTACAGTTTGTAAGCTGGAGTTAGATGTTCTAGCCCTTTTCAACTCGGCTGTGACTGTCATATTTTCTTTGAAGAAAGGATTGCCAGTCGTTTAATTTAGAGTGAAGTATTGTAACAACTAACAAATCCCAACCAGTTATTTATACCAGTTTTAGCGACGGCTTAGGGTAACAACAGGGTTGTGCGGGGGCTGTGGCCCGTCTAGCTAGGGTTTTATTTATATTTACCACATCATGAGCCCAGTTGTGTTTTTTTCTTGCTGAAAATGGCTAGCCCGGTTCCTTTTTTTTAAGAAATACCAAACGAGGCCTACTTGCTTTATCAGCCCTGCTAGGCAGCAAATCTTTCAAGACGAGGAGAGTTTCATTCGGTTTGCCCAGAAATGGGTTGTACATTTTTAGAACACATCAAACTGGGAATTAGTTTCAATTTTTTTCATTACAAGATTTTAAATTCCATTGATTTTTATGCATGGACAATTATTTGGATTTTATATTTATATAAATTATTTCTCAAAATAGTTTGAATGTGAATCGATATTTCGGGATTAAAAACAGTTGACCGCACCAAAATATGCAAAAAAAATTGTATAATTTTTAACCGTGGCCACAATATGGGGTGTAATGCTAACAAAAAGAAGATGGGCTCAAAATTTTCTTTAAGAATTAGCAAATGGGTTGTACATTATTAGAAATAATACACACGAGAGCAGTGACTGTTGGATGTCCATCCAACGGCTGTCGTGCTTCTTCAATCTCTGCTTTTCCTGCTCCAGCCGCTCAAACAAGCGTCGGTGGGACTGCCTGCTCCCTCCTCCCGCGGTGGCTATGCTGCCGTGCAGGCCTCACCGCCCCACCGTACTCCCATCGCTGGCCTACCCATCCCTCTACTCACCACACCTGCTGTTATTCTTCGGGGCCGGCAGACGAGTCTTCCCTGGCTCCGTGTCGTTCCCTTCCTAGGCCTCGCCGTCGTCCACCGCCCTGGTGCTCTCGGCGCGGCCTGGTCAACATGGTCAATGAACGACATCCATCGGAAGTGGACTGTACGTGGAGAGGCTGACAGCTGGGTCCATGGCCGCACGCAAGAAAATGCCTCCTTATTACGTGCAAAATAATAATTCCTCCACCTGACAGCTAGGACCCACGGGAAGGGCTTCTGTATTTTGCGAAAAAAACGCTCCCCCCGCTGATAGGTCGGACCCACCAGCTGTATCTTCGCACGCAAGGAAGTGCCTCCTTATGACGCACAAAAAAATTGAATACCCCCCTGCTAGCTGGGACCCACCATGGTGGGTGGCTGACTTGTGGGCCTACTAAGTTGACGTGGACAGAGGGCTTTGTCAACTTAGTCAATATGAACGATTCTAGCTCCAGTGACCGTATGATGTCCATCCAACGGCCATAGTGCTTCTTCAACCTCTGGTCTTCTTGCTCTAGCCGCCCAAAGCAGCGCGGTCGTGCCGCCTGCTCCTGCCTCCCGTGGCCGGCTGTGCTGCCGCGGAGGCTTCACCGCCCACATACTACTCCCACCGGCCGTGCCATCCCTCCACTCACCCACACCCCTGTTATTCTCAAGGGCGATGGCAGCCTCACACCGCAGCCAAACCGGTGAACCCTCATACTCCTCTCCGCGTGGGCATCCATCGCGTCTTCCCGGCTCCGCGTCGTCCCCTTCCTAGGCTCGCCGTCGTCCACCGCCTTGGTGCTCTCGGTGGCGTGGTCAATAATATGGTCAACGACGGACTTGCATCGGAAGAGTACTGTACGTGGAGAGGCTGACAGCTGGGTCCACGGCCACAGCCCAGTTTTTTGTGATTTGCCAAGTAAGTCGCTTTGGCAGGCCTGTTGGGCTGCAAATCTTTCATGACGAGGAGAGCTTCATTCGGCTGGCCGAGATAATGGCCTATCAGTAATGAGAAATGGGCTGCACATTTTTAAAACACATCAAACCGGCAATTAGTTTCAAATTTCTTTTTTTCATTTCGAGATTTTAAATTGCATTGATTTTTATGCATGGACAATTTGTTGGATTTTATATTGATATACATTTATTTTTAAAATCAGTTTGAATGTGACTCAAAATTTTGGGATTAAAAACAGTTCGGACCGCACCGAAATATGCAAAATTTCGTATAATTTTTTAACCGTGGCCACAACATGGGCTGTAATGCTAACAAAAAGAATATGGGCTCCAAAAAAACCTTAAAAATTAGCAAATGGGCTGTAAATTATTAGAAATAATGGCAGATGGGATGTATGATGTTTTCCACAGATTTGAGGCATTCCTAAAAAAAAGGTTGACGACAGCGTTATTTGTTGGATGTCCATCCAACGGCCGTCGTCTTCTTCAATCTTCGCTCTTCTGCTCCGGCCGCTCAAAACAGCGTGGCGGGACTGCTGCTCCTCCTCCCCATGGCTGGCTGTCTTTGCCAAGCAGCCTCACCGCCCACCGTACTCCCATCGCTGGCCTAGCCCTCCCGCTACTTACCCACACCTGCAGTTATTCTCCGGCGACGGCAGAAGAATCGATAAACCCTCAGATGGTCGTACTGGCTCCGCATGGGAAACAAGCTGCCGAAGTCTTCCACGGCTCCGTGTCGTTCCTTCCTAGGCCTCGCCGTCGTCCACCGCCTCGTGCTCTCGGCGTGGTTTGGTCAACGTGGTCAACGACCGACATGCATCTAAAGTGGATCAGACGTGGAGAGGTCGACAGCTGGGTCCACGGCCGCACGCAAGGAAATGCCTCCTTATTACATGCAAAATAATGATTCCTCCACGACATCCGGGACCCACCGGAATGGCCTCTCAGATTTCGCTAAAAAAAAACGTTATCATTACCGACTTTTGGACCCACCAGCTATATCTTCACACGCAAGGAAGTGCCTCCTTAGTACGCACAAAAAAATGAATACTCCCCCTGCTAGCTGGGACCCAATACAGTGGCAGGCTGACTTGTGGGCCTACTAAGTTGACGGGGACGGAGGGCTTTATCAACTTAGTCAATATGCACGATTCTAGCTCTAGTGACCGTACGATGTCCATCCAACGGCCGTAGTGCTTCTTTCAACCTCTGGTCTTCTTGATCCAGCCGCCCAAAGCAGCATCGGTCGTGCCTCGTGCTCCTGCCTCCCGTGTGGGCTGCACGCGGCGAGGCCTCACCGCCTCTACTACTCCCACCGGCCGGGCTGGCTATCCCTCTACTCACCCACACCCTCGTTATTCGCGGCGACGGCAGCCTCACACCGCAGCGAACCAGTGAACCCTCATACTCCTCTACGCGTGGGCATCCACTGTCGTGTCTTCCCCGGCTCCGCGTCGTCCCCTTCCTAGGCCTCGCCATCATCCACTGCCCTGGTGCTCTCGGCGCGGCGTGGTCAACGTGATCAAGGAACGGCTTCCATCGGACGTGGACTGTACGTGGAGAGGCTGACAGTTGGGTCCACGGCCGTAGCAAGGAAGTGCCTCCTTATTACGTGCAAAATAATTAGTCCTCCACCGGCGAGGGACCCACCAGACGGGCCACCGTATTTCATGAAAAAATGTTTCTCGATCGCTGGGATCCACCAGCTACATCTTCGCACGCAAAGAAGTGCTCGATACCGAGACCCACCGGTCGAAGCATACACGAAGCGTTGTCATTACGGTCCCGAACGTGTACATACATACCGGTCGATGTAGAGGCGCCGTGACGTCATAGTAGAGGCGCGCATGTAGCATGTACACGCACGCATGCCGCCGTGGTGCAAGAAAGTAATTACGGCAACGCATTTACATACTGGGCGGGTCTCGAACGCCTACTCAGCTGCACGCACGGCCAGGGCTCGTGTACATGGATGGGTCGAAACGGAGAAACAGCGTCGTCGTCATGTTCATGGGGAGCCAACAGGCTGGGTCGGAACGGAATGCGTCGTCGTGTTCATCGGGAGGGCTTGGATGGAACAGCCGATGTAAACGAGGCCTAGCGTACCGCAGAACGGAGGAAACGGCCTTGTGTTCGATCGACCACGTTCGAAACAGGATCCTGTTCATCGGGAGGGGTCCTGCATACCGCAAAACAGAGGAAACGGACCTCCTACGGTCGAAACGGGGATCCTGTTGATCGGGAGGGGTGTGGCGTACCACAAAACGGAGGAAACGGACTTGTGTTGGAGCGCTACGGTCGAAACGGGCGTCCTATTCATCGGGAGGGGTGTGGCGTACTGCAAAACGGGACTCCACAAGATACTGTTCATCTCCACCGTCGACCCCCTCCAGCCTCCACGGGCTCTGTTCATCCACCATCGACCTCCTTCACCTCCACTGCGATTTGTTCATCCACGGGCTCTTGTTCATCCAGCCTCCACCGCCGCTACTCCACCGCCATCGCTCAACCAGCCCTCTCCACGGGCTCCTATTCAACCACCCCTCCACGGCCACTGCTCATCCAGCCCTCCATACCATCTGTTCATCCTGCCCTCTACGGGGTGGTCATGTTCATCCTGCCCTCCATGGGGTCCTGTTCATCCAGCCCCAACCGGCTCGAACGATCGGGGTCCTGTTCATGCACCCCCACCGGGAACTGTTCATCCAAACCCCCCAGCAATGCTCACTGTTCATCCAGAGGCAATGCCACGGTCCTGTTCATCCACCCCGGTGGAACTGTTCATACAACCCCCGCAACGCTTCGGTGTTCATCCAGAGGCGATTGATCGACTTGATTAGCACCAGATAGCGAAGGAATCGCTCGATCGGGTTGATTAATGCCATTGATTGATCGCTCGGGTTCAGTAACGCATAGACTGCAGTGCAATTGCTCGGGTTCAGTTAGAGCCCAACGCCTCGCTTGGGTTCAGTTAGAGCTCAATGCCTCGCACACACGCGCGTATGTACGAGAGAAACGCGCATCGCTCGGCCTCCGACCACCCACCGTAACCGGGGACTCCCCGATATTTTCCGCGCCCTCGCTTCTACCACGGTTTTTTCCGTCATGGACGGCCCAAAGAATGTCATGCAGCTGCGTCTCCGGCCCGCCTGTGACGAAAAGCCCATTTTACATCATGAATTTTTGTCATAGAAGTAGGACCCCACCACATCTATGATGATACCGTGTTTTGTCACAATTATCGTCATAGAAGTGTCATAAGTATGACAGAAAAGATTTTCGTTCGGCCCAAAATGTCACGGATGTGTCTTTTTTTGTAGTGTGTGCAAAGGGAGAACCACTGCGATTGTGCTTCTAGCTCGCATGGTTAAGCACCTCAGTGGAGAAAGCCGAAAACTGACTGTCATAATAAGCGTAAACTGGTCAGCGATCCGATGACTATGTTAAATGACGGGTCGTTCATAACATTGGCCGAAGTGTTTACGGCTTGACCTCGGCTATCGCCGAACACTAACAGGGGGCTTGTAGCTAGCTTCCACAGTTTAAAAGCTCCTATGACTAAGTGAAAGTTATAAAGCCCGCATATCTGATTGCCTCATTTCCGCTAACACAACCGCCTTCGGGCACCGAGACGTCGGCTAAGGGTTGTCTTGTTATCACGGAAACACCCTGCGTAGTATCTACAAAGGGGTAGAAGTCGACGATGGGCCACTTTCAAGGGATAAACGGTTGCAACGGAGTCAAAATAAATATATCATTGGCGTTCGTATTTTATATATGAGGGCTACCTTCCGTAATCATCGTTATAAAGCCATAAATATGCATCAATTTGACTTAAGATTTTGGCCAAGCTGGGTTGCCTGGCTCCTGTGCTTACCCCTACATTCCCAATTGTTCGGCTAGGCGGTAAAGGGAGCACCTCTGTGATTGTTACTACCGGGTCATCCGAGTTAGTACCTCAAACTGGGTGAAGCCGAAAGCTAGCGATCTTAAAGGATATAATTGGTCGGCAACGACGGAAGTGAAAATTTTGGTTCATTAATACCATAGAGTTCGGGAACATTCCCCGAACTAAATCCTCAATATTTTCCTCCCACATTGATTGGAGGTGAGGTTTCATGATCATGATCAGCATGACAACCCAAAGAAACGAACCGATAGCGGGATTATTTTCTTTGGAAGATGTTTCATATCTCTCTGCGTACCTTTGTTTATAAAACCGTATGGCCGGATTGCCTTGTTTTCCATAAATCTTTGCCCTTATAACGGCTTTATAAAGTAGGAAAACACTCCTCGGCCATCGTCAAGAGGTTGAAGCCGATGGTCGGTCAACAAAGTTTTATACAATGCGGATCCGAGCATTAATGATGTAAAGTACTTGGATACATAGAGTTATTACACATAATTTGTGATTTTACTATGGATATCGATCCTTCATTTGGCCACCCGTGCCCGCATTAAGGCTCGGGGGCTACTGGGCTTCGGGCTTATTATTTACAAATATTAAAGGGGCACATCGATCGCCTGATCTGGTGTTGCCACCCGACCAGTGTCTCGGGGCCTACTGCATTGCCTGTTCAATGTAGAAAATTCAAAGTGCTTAGTGTTCGGCTTGACAGAACTATAGGCAAACGCGTCTTCGGACAACAACAGGTACCATCTGGACCTATCGGCATCAAGCTAATATATTACGGCAACTTCTCAAGACCCTCTCTCAGGGGCCCATTCGCGTATCACTATTATCTCTAATATATTACACTGCATTTCTATTCCTACGATTATCGCCGAAGTTAGAGTTGATCCTCAGGCCGATTTTGTGCATCGACCTGAGTCTCAGGGGCTACTAGGATCAGCGGTTTCATGTTTTCCTCCAGGTGCATCTCAGGTTTTAGACCGACACACACCTTGAGGGCTACTAGTTATACATATTGGCAGCAAATAAATTTACACGCATCAGAAATAAAATCCGTAAACAATCAGCCCAAGCCGAGGTGGTGCATCACCTCAGAAGCAGTCCGGCATAAAGCTCGGATGCGAGTGGCTGGCTCTATAGAGGGCATTTCCGGTATTAAGCTCGGCTAACCTCCTTTAAACTTCTTCAAGCCAAGGTGATCTATGACACCTCAGATACAGTCCGGCGTTGGAGCTCGGATACAGTCCGGCGTTGGTGCTCGGATGTAAAAGATACTTCTAATGCAGTCCGGCATTGGAGCTTGGATGCAAGAGGACACCGCCGCCCGGGAACAACTTCAAACCCGAGGTGGGCGTAAGAATAACAAGGCATTGATAAAAGCCGATAGCTTAAAGGGGCTCCTTGGATACCCGACATGCAAACTCTTCGGATTTAATTCGGCGATCCTCAAGATCGAAGATAAGAAGATTTGTTGAACCAGTTTTCAAGACCGATGATCGAAGATGAAGAACAGTACATAAGAATCGAGGAGCGTCCCCAACTTGAAGACCGGTTCAGGGGGCTACTGGCGGTGTCCTGGACTAGGGGGTACTCACCACGTCTTCTCCTGATCAGTTGGATTGGGCCAAGGAACCCCATGGCCATTTACTCATGGGCCAGTTCGGACAACCGATGCATACACGAGGAAGATTCCACAAGACTTGGTGATCAAGATAAGGACTCCTCTCCACCGGCATATTCGACTAGGACTCTTGTTATCCCAGGCCTCTGGTACATTATATAAGCCGAGGCCAGGCTAGTCGCTAGATCATTATGACATTACTCATCATACCCTTAGGCCTTAGACCACAACATATGATTTCGAGGTAGATCAACTCTTGTAACCCTGTATTCAACAAGATCAATCAAGCAGGAAGTAGGCTATTACCTCGATAGAGAGGGCTCGAACCAGGGTAAAATATTGTGTCCCCTGTCTACTGTTACCCATCGATCCATGACACACAGCTTGGGACCCCCTACCCGAGATCTGCCGGTTTTGACACCAACACCCAACACGTCCAATATATGGTTTAGTGTTATTAATAGTTTTTAGTAAAACGGTCGAAATATCCTCTGTTTATGTAAATTATATTAGAACTTGGATGAAATCCATCCGGTTTGCATGAATTTCATTTGGTTGATTCATAAAGTGTTTGAAATGGTCGAATGGTAGTGTCGGTGGCAAAACCGGCGGATCTCGGGTAGGGGGTCCCGAACTGTGCGTCTAGGCGGATGGTAACAGGAGACAAGGACACGATGTTTTTACCTGTGTTCGGGCCCTCTCGATGGAGGTAATACCCTACTCCGCTTGATTAATATTGATGATATGGGTAGTACAAGAGTAGATCTACCACGAGATCGTGGAGGCTAAACCCTAGAAGCTAGCCTATGGTATGATTGTTGTTCGTCCCACGGACTAAAACCCTTCGGTTTATATAGACACCGAATAGGGTTAGGGTTACATGAGTCGGTTACAATGGTAGGAGATCTACATATCCATATCGCCAAGCTTGCCTTCCATGCCAAGGAAAGTCCCATCCGGACAAGGGACGAAGTCTTCAATCTTGTATCTTCATAGTCTGGGAGTCCGGCCAAAGATGATAGTTCGGCTATCCGGACACCCCCTAGTCCTGGACTCCCTCAGTAGCCCCTAAACCAGGCTTCAATAACGACGAGTCCGGCGCGCATATTGTCTTCGGCATTGCAAGGCGGGTTCCTCCTCCGAATACTTCATAGAAGGTTTTGAACACAAGGACAGTGTCCGCTCGCAAAACAAGTTCCACATACCACCGTAGAGAGAATAATTTTTGCACAGATCTGCTGACGTATTCCGCGGCGTGACATCACACCACGGCCGTGCCTTTATACGAATCGCTTTTTTCTTGTTCCACCTTAGCGCGTTTAGCGAGGCGGTTTCCTTGGTACGTCTTATCAAAGCGGAGATCGTGCCCCCTTATTCCGGGATTCCCATCAATACGGACGTGGGTAACCCATCCGCGCCATTGATTACGGTGCTTGGGAGATAAGGAGTTTTACCAGGCTGGTGGGGGACGCATAGCTTCGTCTTCCCCATATAAGGGATAAGGATCCACCTTTTCACCCACGCCTTCTTCCTCCTTTGCTCATCCATTTCACAAGACTCGAGCTCCAGCACCCAAGTCCGCACATCCCACCTCAGCCTTCTCCAACTATGTCCGGAGCGGGGGGCAGGTGGATGGCCTCCTCCGTCATGGAGGGGCACATCGAAAAGCTGCGGGAGGTCGGATACTTGTCCAGCAACATCGCGCACCGGCTACCCGACGAGGGGCAGCTCGTTCCAACCCCTGTGCCCCATGAGAGGGTGGTGTTTCTCCCCACGTCCTCCTCGAACTAGGTTTTCCTCTTCACCCATTTGAACGTGGTCTCATGTTCTACTACGGCCTGGATTTCCTCGATCTGGCCCCAAACTTCATCATCAATATCTCGTCGTTTATCGTCGTGTGCGAGGCCTTCCTCTGCATCCAGCCCCACTTCGCTTATGGCTTAAGATCTTCAATGTCAAGCCGAAGGTAGTGGGGCGGCCGCCATGTAGTGCGGAGGCGCCATGGTTGGCAAGATGGCCAAAGTCCTATGGCTCGAGGCTCCTTTGTGGAGACCATAAAGGGGTGGCAATCGAGGTGGTTCTACATCACCGAGCAGCGACTCTCAATGGGCGGCGGCCCAATTCGATCCGGCTTCCCCACACGGCTCTCATCATGGAAAGAGACGGGCTGACATGGGGGAATTCGGACGAGCTATCCGGACTCCAAACCTGCGTCCGAAACCTGGTGGACAAGAATCTCAGGCTTGTCAACATAATCCAGGTGATGCTCATCCGCCGGATTCTCCCATGCCAACAACAGGCCTTCAAATTGTGGGAGTTCGATCCGGCACAACACTCAACTCTGAAAATGCTCTTCGACACTATGTACGAAGATGCCTGGAAGGTGCTGTTCAAGGGCGCCGAGGCTCCCACATTCGCTACCGAAGATCGCGGATTCAGCTACCAGCGTCAAGCACGCGAGGTAAGTTATTTTACCCTTTATGGGACTCTTTTTCATAGTTTGACTCTATGCGGGATCTAAAACTCCCTAACCTTTGACAGGACTGGCTGAAGACGTCCGGACAGATTAACTGTCTGCCCCCCTTGCCAGAAGACCCAGTGGACGCCCGATTAGCCGGGCTCTTTGGCTCCGGCACCTCACGTGGTGCTGGAGAAGAAGGCCAAGAAGGAGGCCACGGGAACTCGAAAGAGCTCCCGGCGCCAGGCGCTGTCGGACTCACCGCCCGACAACTCTGAGGCGGAATCCTCCTCTGAGGAAGAGGAGGAGGAAAAAGAAGCCTCTCCCCCAGCGGGGAGAGAGAAGAAAAGGAAGGCCGCCCCAACTGGGGAGGCCGGAGGGTCCAAGAAGGGAAGGACCCTTCCTCCGGACTTCTCCACCAACACCGACAACGAGGAGGAGTGGCCAACAAGGGCCAAGCCCCTGGCGAGATCGTAAGTGTCCGGATACCCATGGCTTTTTTTTCATTTCATAGTGTTCTCTAATGCCGAACGATTATGCAGCCCGCCCAGGGTAATTCGCCCGCTTAGTCGGCGGGTCCCCGAGTTCGTCGAAATGGAGAGTACTTCACTTCCGGCCGCCTCCTCACCTCACGCCATGGACGACGCCGAGGTGGGGCCCTAAGGGGGCCTGGTCAAGAGGAGGTGGCGCAGGAGGCGCCAAGGCAACCTCCGGACTCAGCGCGTGGGGGGCGAGACCCCAGGGGCTCTAAGCCCGACCTCGTCCGGACTCCATACCGGAACCTTCACGGTTCGAAGTCCGCAAGCGGCCCCTTCGTGGGAAGGGTAAGACGCCGGTGTCCTCCGTCCAACCGGAGGCACCGGATAGCTTACTGGAGGCGCTTAACAGCGCCTCCATCAAGGAGGAGCACCGCACTGTTATGAGTGTGGTGATCCAGAAAGTTCAGTCCGCCAAGAGCGGGCTGACTGAAGCCTGTACCAGCCTTCTAACAGGCTTTGAGGTAAGTTTAGAATATGTAAAAATATTACCGCATAGACAGTAGTTCTCGATGCTTAGTTCGGTGTTCGGAAAGAAAAGCCGTACTAAGGATCTAAAAAGATATACGCAGGAGTCTAACATAAGTATGTCAATATGGGAATGCAGGTTGCGCTGCTGACCTCTGCCAAGACCGATCATGGAGGTCGATGCATTGAAGCAGAGCCTCGAGCGGTCCGAGAACGAGCTCGGCCTTGCCAAGAAGCAGCTTGAGGACAAGGAAGGTAAGGAATACCTTATTAAAGAAATACCTTATAGAAAGGATTTGGTTGCAAAAGATAACAGGAATAACATGGGTACTGCAGGGGCCACGAGCGAGGTGGCGACCAAGGAGGCGTGTGTCCGCGTCGAAACAAAGCGGGCGGAGCGCACCGAGAGAGAGAAGGGGAGGCGCATGGGCGGAGGTACGGCAAGAGCTCCAGGCTCTCGTGAAAAAATACGAGGGTTTGGAGCGTGACTCGAAGACCCGAGAGTCTGAGCTTGCCTCGGCTCTTGAGAGTGCCAAAGCTGCTAAGGCCGAGGCCCAAAAAGCCTTCCAATAAATTGAATCATTAAAGAAGATAGCGGCGGGTAAGGCATTCTTTATGCAAAGCAAGCATGTGAAAGTGAATTACCTATTACTTACCCGGATTCGGAGCTCTCCAGGAGCATTTGCAGATCTGCCCCGTAGTGTGTCTCGATGTCGCCGGTTCTACCGCGCCAAGGAGGGAGCTCGACGGAGAAGGTGTTCGGTCTCGATATCGAGGCCGACCGTCCAGTGCCCCTAAGCGACCAGTGAAGCAGCTGGTCGAGAGCTCCTAAGGTCGCCGAACAGGCCATGAAGGGCCTCATACTTGGTATGGCCATTGGAAGCCATGCACAGGAGCTACCGCCGGGTTAGTGGCGGCTGGTGGGCGCTTTGTCCATGGATTGAAGTCATCAAGCGCTCGGTCTGCATTGAAGGTGCCCGTCGGCCCTTGCCCGTGCTAAAGTGCACTGGGCAAGCTGGATGCGAGAAGCTTGTGACGGATGGGCCACCAAGGGCAAGGATCATCGCAAGCCCGAAATGTACTACGAGGGCGTCTGAAGGGTGCCCGCCGTATAGCGGATGAGTGCTCCAAAGATGTAATTTTTTAATAGACTCTCATTTGTTATCCTATACGCTGAAAACTTGTTCATATGCGCTAAGCAACGCTTGTTAATTTAAAATATTACCTTCTGTGCGGCCGTTTATCAAATTTGAGAGATGGCAAGTCGTTGGCTTCAGCCCCCATGCCAGGAGTGGTGGAGTGTTTGGGATAAACTTGAGCGCTCTTGTTCCCATTCTTGGGTCCACCGAGGGAGGCGCTCAACGCGACGAACAAGGCAACCGGACTTATAGTGCTTGAACACTCTCACTTAGCCAAAGAATTCTATAATTTTAAATTTCGGCGAAGCCCCTAGTATTCGGAAGACCGAGTTCGGGGCGCTATCCACGCCTTGGCCAGACAATGCCGACTCCTCACTCTAAGCGGCATAAGTCTTTAGGGACCCGAAAAAACCTCTCGAACAGCGACCGGCTCTCGCCTTATCATGACGGTCAGTTTTAGCTTTCTCCACTGAGGTGCTCAACCCAGCTCAACCGGGGCACAATCATAGTGGTTCTCCCAGCGCTACCTTAGCCGATAAACGGAACGTAAGGTACCAAAACATGGGAGCCGGGCAAACCCAACTATTGACCCAAGACATGATTCAGAGCCGATGCATATAATGCTATAAGTTTGGGGTGCCGCACTTGTGAAAGTGTTCGGACTTCTAACACCATGCTTTTGGGGTACTTAAGCCCCTGGTGTATTGGCCGTACCAAAGTGTACGAGTGCAACATGTCATGAAATGAACATATATATAGATAAAGAAAGGAGTGCAATAATAGGCAAAAGCTATGTATTGTTTATTCAAAAGAAACTGCAAATAAAAGCGAGCGATACAAATTGTGCGATAAGCAAGGTATGGGACTATTTAACATGTCCTTCCGTGGGTAAGTCATGGGATGGTATGTAAAACAGGTATAATGCTCGTAGTAGAGACCACCTGGACACTCGACGTAGCTTTCTGCTTCCCTGGCTGTTGCATCGTGAGTTCGGCAATT
Source organism: Aegilops bicornis (assembly GCA_021605145.1). Taxonomy (NCBI): domain Eukaryota; kingdom Viridiplantae; phylum Streptophyta; class Magnoliopsida; order Poales; family Poaceae; genus Aegilops; species Aegilops bicornis. The sequence goes on from CM038670.1 coordinate 649,510,185, forward strand.
CTAGTGTCGGACATGACTTCTGGAAAATGGAGTCCTGAAAGTAAGAAAGAAAAAGAAAGAAAAAGAATGACACAATTGGGAGCCCCCAGTGCGGTTGAGCCGCGTGCAGGCGTTGCGGTCGTGTCCCTCCCTTAGGCCTGTGGTATCTCCAGGCGTAGTTATGTACGCGTAATCGGGCTTCGCTGTTTCACGGCTGGGGTTAGCCGCATTGCTACTGGCGATGCTTTCGGATCGTGCCAGCGGTCTTGTTGTAGGTTACTCCAGCGCGCTTGACGGTGGCGGACGCTTTAATAGCCGGACTCGAGAATTGCTGTGAGAGGCTGCTTTGCACCTCCGCCGCGAGGGCCGCCGTGTGCTCCTCCGTTCGGTGAGAGCGTTCGGTGTTTCCATTGACCGTGATTACTCCTCGAGGGCCTGGCATCTTGAGCTTGAGGTATGCGTAGTGCGGCACCGCATTGAACTTTGCAAATGCGGTTCGTCCAAGCAGGTGCATGATAGCCGCCGCAGAACGGGACTATGTCGAAGATTAACTCTTTGCTTCGGAAGTTATCCGGGATCCGAAGACCACTTGAGTGTAACCGAGCTCGCATAATTGGCCTCTACACCCGGTATGACGCCTTTAAAGGTCGTCTTTGTAGGTTTAATCCTTGAGGGTCTATGCCCATTTTGCACACTTGTATCCTGATAAAGCAGGTTCAGGCTGCTACCGCCGTCCATCAGGACTCTGGTGAGGTGAAATCCGTCAATAATTGGGTCAAGAACCAATGCGGCAAAACCGCCATGATGAATGCTAATGGGGTGGTCCCTTCGATCGAAGGTGATCGGGCAGGAAGACCATATGTTGAACTTTGGGGCGACTGGCTCCATCGCATATACGTCCCTTAGTGCACGCTTCCGCTCCCTTTTGGGTATGTGGGTTGCGTATATCATGTTCACCGTCCGCACTTGTGTGGGAAAACCCTTCTATCCTCTATTGTTCGGCGGCCGGGGCTCTTCCTCATCATCGCTATGAAGCCCCTTGTCATTGAGTTCGACACTGAGCTTGCCTGCTTGCTTGAACACCCAACAATCCCTATTGGTGTGATTGGCTGGTTTTTCGGGGGTGCCATGTATCTGGCACGAGCGATTGAGTATTCGGTCCAAGTTGGACGGGCCCTGGGTATTTCTTTTGAATGGCTTCTTCCGCTGACCGGGTTTAGAGCCTCACGAATCCGGCATTGATCGCTGTATCTTCATCATTATCGCCGTTAACGCGGGCGCTTGTTCTTGTTGACGCCGACCTGCCATTGCTGTCCTTGGTATCCGAACTACCGTGGTTTTTGGTCAAGTTATTACTACGAGCTAGCTACTGTCCTCTCCGCGCAAAAGCGGGTCATGAGTGTGGTGAGGGCTGCCATGGATTTCGGCTTTTTCATCCCTAGGTGCCGGGCTAGCCACTCGTCATGGATGTTATGTTTGAAGGCCGCAAGGGCCTCGTGCATCCGGACAATCAACAATTTGATTTTTCTTGGTTAGGAACCGTGTCTGTAATTGTTCCGCCAATTCTTCCGGCCGATGAATTATGTGGCTGAGGTCATCGGCGTCCGGTGGTCGCATATATGTGCCCCGGAAGTTATCAAGGAATGCGGCTTCCGTGTCCTCCCAACAACCAATTGATTCTGCTGGCAAGCTATTGAGCCAATGCCGAGCTGGTCCTTTAAGCTTGAATGGGAGGTATTTGATGGCATGTAGATCATCACCGCGGGCCATGTGGATATGGAGGAGATAGTCCTCGATCCAGACCACAGGATCTGTGGTACCATCGTATGATTCGATGTTTACGGGTTTAAAGCCCTCAGGGATTTGATGATCCATTACTTCATCTGTGAAGCATAGTGGGTGTGCGGCGCCTCTGTATTGGGCTATATCACGACGTAGCTCATATGAGCTTTGTCTCATCGTGGTTCGCCCGGCCGGAGTTGCTGTATCCAGCGTGACGGTTATCATCACGTGTCGTGAGGCGCCCACGCGGTCCGTAGGTCGATCTTGTTTGCCTTGCCTTGTCCTCCAATATATCTTGCAGGTCTGGCGCGTTTCCCCGTGCCTTGGTACTTTTCGAGCGACGTCGGGCTGCGGCTTGAATGGAGGGCCTAGAGGCCTCTCTGTCGCGACCACGGGGTGGCCGGTCGGCCGCTTCATGCGCTGGTGATGTAGGTTTGGGTGCTGCTTCCTCTAATTGGGGTAGCAGCCTGCGTTTGGGGTATCTCTTGGAGGGCGTTCGAGTTCATACTCTTGGCTGCAAGGACTTCACCCATCTCTCGCCTAGCAAGTCTTGGTCAGCTCTAAGTCGATGCTGCTTTCTTGAGGCTGCTTGCCGTGGCCATAAGCCCGCGTTTGAAACGCCCTGCTCGGCGGGATCCTCGGGCATGACAAATTGGCCGTCGTCGAGGCTTGCCTCGCCTTCGAGGGGGCGCATAATTATCGCCCTCTACCTCTTTTCGCAGACCGTCAGGCGGACTTGCTTCTCCCTCCTCCCGTGGCTGAATCCTGCCGAGGGGTTGTCTTCAGACCTTTGTCCGGGTGTTAATATCTCCCGTGCCGGAATCACCGTTTTTGCTGTGGCGGGATTTAGAGCGGCGCCGCTGACGCCGACGCTTGGGTTGTTTCTTGGAGGGGTCATCCTCCGCTTTTCCATCGCTGTTCCCATCTTTTGGGATGTCCACCATGTATATGTCGTATGACGAGGTGGCCTTCCAGTGCCCTCAAGGCGATAGGTCTAGCTCGACTCCGGAAACGTCGTCCATACCGTCGATGTCTTCGGAGTCGAAGTCGAGCATGTCGGTTAAATCATCGACAGTGGTACAAAGTGGGTGGTAGGTGGGCGTTGAATTTCTTCGTCGTCCGCATCCCAACCTTCCTGACCATAGTCCGGCCAGGGCTCTCCTGATAAAGAGAGAGACTTTAGTGAATTCAAGATGTCACCAAACGGGCGAAAAGCCGAAGATGTCCGCGGCAGTGAACTCCATAACCGGGCGCCCAATCGGATTCGATTGGCGGGCGCGAGGGTTCGGAGTCCGGAGAGGAGTCCGGCACCGGAGTCACGGTCTTCGCAGCGATGAGATGGAGTTCGCTCAATCGCCGTTGAGATTGTAGCCCCCGAGGCGGTGTCCAACTACTCGTCCTCGATCGGCGAAACCGGCTCCGGATTAAGGGTCGGAGCGGCATCGCGGCCTCCGTGGCACTGCTCGCGGCGAGCTAGATCGTACCCATCGAGACAAGGCGCGCTTTGGTCGTGGGCTCGAATCCGTCTAAGATCAAGTCCCCGGACATCAGCCGATATTTCAAGCTTCCAAATCTGACACGATGGCGAGGGGCGTAGCTTCGATCTGCTCCGGATGGCCAAGTGAATTGGCCCGCGGTGCAAAGCCGCCCGAATCTGAAGATCTGCTCGAGGAGAAAAGTCTCACCTGGACCGCGTCGTTGTTGATGATCGGAAGGAGCCATCAGGCCTATAGGTGACGACACAGAGGAACTCTCAATGAAAGCACCAATGTCGGTGTCAAAACCGCGGATCTCGGGTAGGGGGTCCCGAACTGCATCTAGGCGGATGGTAACAGGAGACAAGGACACGATGTTTTTACCTGTGTTCGGGCCCTCTCGATGGAGGTAATACCCTACTCTGCTTGATTAATATTTATGATATGGGTAGTACAAGAGTAGATCTACCACGAGATCGAGAGGCTAAACCCTAGAAGCTAGCCTATGGTATGATTGTTGTTCGTCCTCACGGACTAAAACCCTTCGGTTTATATAGACATCGAATAGGGTTAGGGTTACACAGAGTCGGTTACAATGGTAGGAGATCTACATATCCGTATCGCCAAGCTTGCCTTCCATGCCAAGGAAAGTCCCATCCGGACAAAGGACGAAGTCTTCAATCTTGTATCTTCATAGTCTGGGAGTCCGGCCAAAGATGATAGTTCGGCTATCCGGACACCCCCTAGTCCAGGACTCCCTCAGGTAGCCTCCCACATCTGTGTCTACGCACAGGTACCCCGTGTCCGCGGATGAATCCGGGAGAAAATTTGTGGGTTGCCGTTGGAGATGCCCTAAGAACGCAATCAGGTCTAAGTCGCGGCTCTACGTCATCAGGGACAGAATTACTTCGGACGGCCGAGCCGCCACCGCCCTTCATCGAGCACAAATAGGAGATGGATAAGCCTAAGAGCATCTATAGCAAGGCACCCCAAATCGTCCCCAAATGCCTAGACGGACGGCCCGGTCACTGATCGATCATGAAAAACCGACCCACCGTGAACCCTAAATCGTCCTCAAAGGTCCGGGCTATCTGGTGCCCCTCATATCCATCCCAAATATGGGGCGACCCGGGGGGTTCGTCATGTCGTCTTGGCCCAGCCTGGCCCACGTGTGCCCCACAAATATCCCCATCCAGAAAACCCTAGACCGTAGTCAATCCAAACTCCACTTCAGTCCCCTCTCTAGACACTCCACTGCCGATCCCCTCCGAACCCATTCGTTGGCCGACGACCGAAGCAACACTGCCTCTGGTGGGGAATTCGGCTCCGACGACGCTTGGGAGAGCCTGCTGCGCGAAGCGGAGCCTAACGATGTGGAGGAGCTCGCCCTCCACATTGCATTGAGGTGTTCGATGCTCGACCAAGGAGGATCCGGCAGCGGCGGATCTACTTCGTCAACGCCCAGCGCCTGTTGACGCAGCACCGACGATGTCGTCTGCCCGTCTCGCTGCTTTGGTCGCTCCTTCAGGTACGCCGCCCACCATCACCCTCTGCTCCGGAAGTGGTACCCGACCACCGTGGGGTCCTTGCGCCCGTGCCGGGGCCGACGTGCACAAGGACGCCCGAGTTCGAGGCATGAGCAGCCCGGCGCGAGCGGCAGCGGTTGAGGGGGACGGGCAGCGGCGGGGGAGGCATTGTTTGTGCACCGGTCACGCGCGAGCGCCCTGGTCGATCCCAAGGTTGCTCGCCTCGCGTCGGTTCTTCGCCGCTCTCTCACGACGGTGAAGACGGATGCGCGGCGCCTCCACCACAAGAATGCCAAGGTGCTTCGACTCGCCTTCGAGTTTTCTGAGCACGAGGCAAACAAGGAGGCGACGGAGAAGGAGAAGGCCGCCCGCCATGTGAAGAAGCAGGACCACGTGCTCTGCTGGCTGTCGGGCACAAGGTGCAGCTCCGACTCCGACCTCACGGATGGCTCCACTTCCAACTCCGACGATGACGCACCTCCGCACGCCGACGCCTACATGGAGAAGGGGCACAACCGCGCCCACAACCGGAAGGGGAAGGGGCAGGTGTCGTGGATTTGTCACGGCAGATGTCCTAGTGTGAGGACTTAGTCGTGAGGCCAACGCATCTATGTGGTAGCTTGAGAGGGGTTGAGTGGAATTGAGAGACGCAACGGGCCCAGGAAAACATCATCCGGTAAAAACCCTACATGCTGTTTGAGGCTAGGTCTCATTATCATCACGAGGGGGTCGCCGGTAAACCGGCTCTTTGTGTCTAACCCTAGAGATTGTTGCTTCTTGCTTGTTGCCCCTCTTTGGGGAGCCCTCCCCTCCTTATATATGTTGAAGGGGCGGGTTACATGTGGAGTCCTATTAGGATTAGGACTAGTCTATCTCTAATACAAACCGGATACAAGTCCAGGTCTTAACTCCTTGTAAGACAAATATTCCTCACGCCTTTCCTCTTAAACCGGGCCCACCATAACATGAACTGCCTATACGGGCCTTGGGCCTTGTCACCGTCTGTCCCGCCCGCCGGGTTACCAGTGAATCATAATGTTCAGTCAGGTTGCTTGTAAATCGTCTGGTCTGTGCGGGTTGCCGGTGAATCAACTGTCAGCGGGGTCTCAAATAAACCGCCAAGTCCGGTCGGGTTATACTTCCGGCCGGTTTACGCTGTGGGGTATATCCCCGACATTAGCCCCCAGTTTAATTTGGATTTATCCATGTTAAACTGATCCTGTAAAATAAACACAAGAACAAACTTGACAGATTATGCTCCGGGTTAAGAATTCTTGTAAACCAGCACTTGATCATCCTTAAGTCCTTGTTATTTCTTCCTTCTGAAAAATCCGAGTCAATAGACCAGCTTCATAATCAATTTGTTTGCAGAAGATATTTTGTAAATAAAGAATCCATTTGAATCGGCCTTCAATGCTCTGATTTGAAAAAATGTTGGTCTTCAAATATTCAACTGATATCCACCGGTTTGAAAATGTAAAACTTGCCGGTTTATCATTGCCAAAATTGCCGGTTTATAAATATTGATGGCACCGGGTCATAATTGTTGTCGACACCGGGTCATGTAATTGATCTTCCTGATTTGCTCAAAACTGATAATTTGAAGACGTTCCTCCTTTATATGCATAATACATGTAGCCCCCAAGTCTTAAGAGGAGAACATAGTGATAAATTAAGACTTGCTCCAATAAGTGTTTCAACCAGTGTAGCCCCCAAGGGCCGGGTCATTATGCAATAATGAGCATGGAATTTATAAATATGATCATGTGGATTTGAATAGCAACTTGAATTGTTGACAGGAGCAATTGGTAGCCCTCAAGGGCCGGCTCATTACAATGGGATGAGTTGGGTCTTCAATAAGTTGATAAAAAAAATAACTTTACATTAGCCCCCAAGTGTCATGGTGCATGCTTGCAGCGACATGAGACTTGCATACTTGATATAATCTCAATTTGAATAATGTAGCCCCCAAGTGACGGGTCGTAAGCCTGCAGCGACTCGGGACTATTCCTTCAATTGTAGAATAAATCATATCCATTGATAATATAATAGCCATTGCGCTAAAGCGACTTTGAAAACCTTAATCATAACACTGGTTACTGATAACCATAAGAAAAATCCAGCCACATTGGCTATTAAAGATTTGAATAATATACCCAACGATTTATAAGCGCGTGATTCCAATGGCGCAATCCAAATATATACTGGCGACTTATAGTCCAAAGCCAGGTCGGGTTAACAAACACCGGATAATTTCTCATCATACACTGGCAACTTATCGTCTTAAAGCCATGCCGGGTTAATAAAACACCGGATAATTTCTCATCATACACTGGCGACTGATCGTCTTAAAGCCAGGCCAGGTTAATAAACACCAGTGATTTATAATTATGCTTTGTTCAACCTGTTTTTGCATGCAGCAAGTTTAAAGTGTCCTGGTGGTTTACCACCGGACGGGTCATAATGCCCAACATATAACCTGGGTTGATAACCAAGGCTGCACTTAAGGATAATCAAATATGAAATATATCATACCTGTGACATTGAATCACATCATTGGTTGGCCAACTTTATTGTAGTAAAGGTGATAACCCCAATCTTGAATACTGATAACTCCTTCTATATTGTGCCGGTTTATGATAAAACTGTGCCGGTTTGTGATAAACACCGGATTAACCATATAGAATATTGGCGACTTATAGTCGAAACCACACCGAGTTAGTAAACACCGGATTATAATTGATCATGTACTGACAACTTGTAGTTGAAAGCCAAGCCGGGTTAATGAACGCCGGTTTAACAAAAACATCACAAATCTTATGAAAAGAAAACTTAGCAAAAGGCAAATAAAACCGTTGTAGTCGAGGCTTTTCACGGGCTGCCAGGCCCCAAATTCGAGGCTTTTCATGGGCTGCCAGGCCACTGAGTTAAACCATTTTTGCAAAGCCTTTTAAGATGGTCCTCAATCCTTAACCAATCATCGTTTTAACTTGACAAGTTCAGGGTCTGTATTTTAGAGTAACTTGTCAAAGTTCGAAGGGTCATACCAGGTTTACCTGGGCGGAGTGACTTACTTAAAGAGGCAGGCTAACCCGGGGTTTTAGGTGTATACACCAGGCTTCCAATCCATGGCTTGATAGCCCATTACAAGTGTAGATTCTAAGTTCATTTCGATAGCAAAGAATCCCCAAGTAACGTTTTGAGTCATGCTCAATGGGTGCCTATGTTTGAGTTGTTGTTTTACAACACTCTCTTTGGCCCCGGATTGATTTGGCTTTGAGCCGATCAAGAGGTGTGACTATGGTTCGGATACGACCAAGCCCCCAAGTGATGTTGTGGCATTGCACCGATCAAGAGGTGTAGATATGGTTCAGATACGACCAAGCCCCCAAGTGATATTGTCAAAAGCTTTGATAAGCTGAATCAAGGGGTAAACCGAACGCCACTTTATAAGCAGAAGCCCCATGTGATCAATAATATGACAGGCCAATAAGGCAGGATGCCCATGTTTGAACCGTGCATCATGGCAACAGGTCCTCTTCGGCTACCCATAATTTTTTGCAAGAGATAAATTCTTCTTGAACCGGGATTTTGAACCGGATATTGAGAGCTTCAATGTTTTATGGGAGACATCTTTCCCTTGAACCAGATTTTAAACCGGAACCTTCATGTCAGCCGGAAATTTTCTGACGGCCTTTCAGCTCGAACTTGCGAGAGATTAATTCCTCTTGAACCGGAAATTCTTAAACCGGATTTGAGAGCTTCAGAGCTTTGTGGGAGAACAGATTTCCCTTGAACCGGATTTCAAATCGGCATTCTTTATTTTGAACCGGAAATTTTATGACGGCCTTCAAATTGTCATCAATATGGTAGTAGCCTCCGGGACCGGGTTATCTTTCCCTCCAACGTCCCGGGGTTCTTGACTTCACTGAAAACCAGCATATAGCTAAATCATATCATTGTAGCCCCCGAGTCTCAAGGTGACTCGAGGAGTTGGCTTGAGATTCTCCGTGTTTGACAATAGCAGAAGGCGTATATCATTGATGTTGATAATGCGATGTGAATCCACAGAAAGTTGAGGTGACTGCGGCGGGTTATAAATGATCCCATACGAGCCGTGTCAGCAACTCGGCCAATGTTTCCTTCCAACTGGCAATTTGAAGTTAATCAAAACTATAGTGGCGGCGACTTGTGCGCCTGCCCATTGAGCCATCCAGTGCAAACGGCAGTTGATAGTATATGATAATTTGCCTCCAATTTGTTGAAAGAAAAACCGGGCTACCCAAGCTGTGACTTGCTCAAATAGTTCATGCAGACAGGTGCGGCCTGGTATGTTGATGTAGACCAGGCCGTGAGAGATGGACGACAAAGACGACCGCAACATCAGAGGCAGCTCGGACATCGGCCGTATGCTCATGTAGACTGGACTGCGGGGGACGGCGGCCTGTGCATGCGTTATTGGGTAATTCGCACGGTCCTAACGAGTTGACGCGGACTGGATCGCGATATAAACCGGCATGGGTTATCCAATAGCTCAGCGATACAATAATCCCTTTTGTGATAGACAATTTGTCCTGCATTGGAAAACTTGCAAGCCAGAGTATTTGCTCTTTTTAAAGAAAGCAATATATAATATGAAAATATAGTGGATGGATTTCACCTAATATGTTAGCCAGAAAATATCCACCTCGGAGTTGATGATCACCGCGGTGAAGCTGAAACCAATCATGGACAAACCAGCCATACGAGCAGACGAATGAACCAGCTGCGGCGTTGTAAACCGGTGCGGACGAGCAAGCTGTCCTCCGCATTGTAAACCGGTGCGGACGCATGAACCGGTGGCCAGGGCGGACGGGCGAGTCGTCCGTGGTGTTGTAAGGTGGAGCGGACGGGCGAGTCGGCCGACGCGTTGATGTAAACCGGACCGTGATACGCGTATCCGTGAATGGCATAAAAATTGTCCTTTATAAAAATGTTACAGGACAGAGTAATTGTTCTTTGACAAGAAACAATAAGTGTTTTAATAGATAAATTTAGATGAATATCACCTGATATGTCTTGTCAGATGAACGCAGATGATGTTGATAATGTTGGACAAAATCAGACAAAGAACACAGCCCGTACAAATGCACTTCTCACTTTGATTGTTCTGATGTGGCACTAGTAACCACACGGCCTTCCCCTGTCCTTTTTGTAATGAATGCAGCAGCAGTCTTCACGTGGAAGTTTGAACGGTGTACGTGCCTCCATTAAATCCAAACCCAGGATCAAATCTTTGCATATCCCTCTATTAACTTGTTAATCCGGTTGTTTTTTAGCTCAACTCTAAGGAAGCGGACCAGTACTATCACTGTTGTTTATGCCAACAGGTGCCCTCCTGTATCTTTTCCTCTCATTGGACGCTTTTCTTAAGGTCGCCTCTAGAAGAATTCAGCTAGGCGAACAACGGACAGCCGGCATTAAACCGGAGTTTTGCGAAGGATGGTCATTCAGCTAAAGAGATCTCATTTTCCCTGATTATCAGTGACAGTCAGGTCAAATGTATCCACTTGCATGTCTTCATCTGTGGCCTTAATACCAACCGCATGGGCAGCGCTTTCCTCATTGCCATGTACACAGGCGGGCAGCTGGTGTGGAGACCCGGCGACGGGCGGGGTGGAGCAGAGGCAGCAGGCTGGCGCGGGGCAGTAGCCGGCTGGGCGTACGAGAGCCGGCGCTAAGCGGGTCAGGTGCGCGGAGGCAGGAACCAGCGCGAAGTAGCGGAGGCACAGGCTCGCGAAACGCGAGGTCGGTCGCAGGTTGAACAAGATGTCGACTCAAACACGAGGCGGCTTACAGACGGAAGGTGACTCAGAAGGGCGCCGGCATACATGCGTCGGCGAGGCGGAGTTGGAGTCAGACGACCCGCAAACCGGCGGCGATTCTGAGCGATGAAAGCGAGGCCGTGGCAACGGCTCGGAAGCGGTGACCAACGACGGCTGTGGCCGGCTCGGCAGTAGTGGAAGCCGAGGAGGCCCATGGCAGAGGAGGGAAATGTGAGGACGGGTTGCGACCTGAGGTGCGGCGGCTCAGTGCACTGAGAGGCAGCGACGTAGAGGCGGGTCATGGCGATGACTCAAGGATGCAGACGGAGGCGAGACGAGGCAGCGTCGGAGGCATGAACCGGCGAGACGGGTCTCCTGAGGAATCCACACCCGCGGACCATCCGTCTCCGAGCCGTAGACCTCTTTTCGAGAGGTAGCAACCACCATGATCACAGGAAACATCAGCAGCAACTAGTCGATCGAAGCCTCGGGCCGAAGGTAAATCAGGAAAAAGAACCCCGTCGACTCTGTCGGTCTTGACTGCGGGAAAAGAAAAATCCATCCATCCTGGTTCGATGCACTGAAGGCTTGCGTGCAGCGGCGCACATGATGGAACCCTAACTTCCATTGAACTTAATCTCGCATAAACCGCTCCGAAGGCGTGATTCTGCTCCAAAGTTGTCGTAGACCTTTTTGTATCGACTCTTGTTGATCCGGCAGGTCATAAGCTCTTCGATCCCTAGGAGAGAGCGCCCTTCAAGAACTCAACACCATCATGCACGGTCCCCACGGTGGGCGCTAACTGTCGTGGATTTGTCACGGCAGATGTCCTAGTGTGAGGACTTAGTCGTGAGGCCAACGCATCTATGTGGTAGCTTGGGAGGGGTTGAGTGGAATCGAGAGACGCAACACAAGACAAGGATTTAGACAGCTTCAGGGCCCGGGAAACATCATCCGGTAAAAACATCATCAAGACTAGTCTATCTCTAATACAAACCGGATACAAGTCCAGGTCTTAACTCCTTGTAAGACAAATATTCCTCGCGCCTTTCCTCTTAAACCAGGCCCACCATAACCTGAACCGGCCTTCTGGGCCTTGGGCCTTGTCACCGTCTGTCCCGCCCGCCGGGTTACCAGTGAATCATAATGTTCAGTCAGGTTGCTTGTAAACCGTCTGGTCTGTGCGGAACGCCGGTGAATCAAGTGTCAGCAGGGTCTCAAATAAACCGCCAAGTCCGGCCGGGTTATACTTTCGGTCGGTTTACGCCGCGGGGTATATCCCCGACAGCAAGCGAGAAAATTGTGATTTCCCCCGCCCTTCCCCTTTTTATTTATGTTTTATCTATGTTTTTAAGTATTTTTGTATTATGAATTTGCACTGTCGGCGGATGACCTTTGATGAACTATGTGCTGTTATCCGGCGATGCAATGATGATAAAGCTAGTTGATCGTGTTTATACTTTATACGTGGCGTTGCATGGATTTAAGATTTTGGATATTAAGCGGGGTTTAAGATTTTAGATATTAGGCGGGCGTTTGAAGGATCGGATTTATCAAGTCGGGTTGTGGATGCTCTAACCTGCTGTATCTGATGGATCGACAGGCGGCCACCGGTTCAGGCCAGTGTGGTGGGGTTCAAATATGGCAAGCCAGTACTACTGTGGGACAAAATCACTGTTTTGACCTTTTGTGCTAACAAATTCTCGAACTGACCTCGGTTGTAAAAAAATTCCGAATTTGACCTTTTATGATGACGCCAACATCCCTGGCGTCTGGGTTGCATTGGAGACGTCAGGGATCCTGACGTCTGGTCCCTGACCCGCACGACCCCTCCGACTCATTGACCTGCTGACATGGCAAAAGGCCAGACGCCAGAGACCTGGGCGTCTGGTGCCAGACGCCATAGACCATGGCGTTTGATGCACGGGGGCCATCATGTCGGTGACGGTGTCGGCGACGAGCGAGCTGTTCGGCGCCAAGAACTTCGACGTCAACCACAACGTGCTGGTGTCCAACATCCCCGTGGGGTCGCTCTGCTTCGGCTACTTCTCGGCGTTCCTGTACCAGCGGGAGGCCGGCGCGCGCGGGGCCGCACCTGCTCCGGCGCCAGCTGCTACCAGGCCACCTTCGCCATCTGGGGCGCCACCTGCGTCGTCGGCACGCTGCTCTGCGTCGTCCTCTACGTCCGCTCCCGCAGCTTCGCCGGCAGGCTGCCGGTCAGGTTACAGTGGCTGTCGCGCTTAGCTAACCTCGTAGGCGCTGGCCGGAAGGCTTGACGACGACGGCCAGCCACGAAGAGACACGAAGAAACAGGTTGATTGATTAACTTAGGAGACACGAAGCATCGATCTGCCACGATGCGATCGATGTAGCTTTTGTTTTCTTCCTTTTTATGGTTTTGCTCTTGACTGATCGATCCCACGGAGGGGATACGTACACGGATCAAGTTGGACTGAGTAGATATTGTGCAGGTTGATCACCTTTTCGCTGCAGATATATTATGCATATAAAGAGTGATTGAAGAATACCGGATTTCCTTCTTCTTCATTTCCTTTAATTTTTCATGTTTTGGTGGCAGCATGTAGGAGTATTGACGTTGGGAAGTTGGAGTAGTGTACGTACCTGGAGGTGCAATTAAAATTAGTGCATGAAAGCGACAACAGATGCCCTGTGTTTAGACTTGTATCTGCTTAATTACGAACGTGGAATTCTACTTGTTGATTGTGAAGTACCGGCAGGCAGGCAGGCAGCTAGCTAGCTTTACGTGTATAGAAAAATCTATTGGCCACACCCGTCATCAGACGCCGAGGTCTCTGGCGTCTGGCCCAGACGCCCAGGTCTCTGGCGTCTGGCCTTTTGCCACGTCAGCAGGTCAATAAGTCAAGGGGGTCGTGCGGGCCAGGGACCAGACGCCAGCGTCCCTGACGTCTTCAATGCAACCCAGATGCCAGGGATGTTGGCGTCATCAAAAAAGGTCAAATTCAAAAAAAAATTACATCCGAGGTCAGTTCGAGAATTTGTTAGCATAAAAGGTCAAAACAGTGATTTTGTCCACTACTGTGCATGCCTACGGCATTCTTGACGAGGCTTTCCATGTGAGCCTGCACCGCTGCGAGGGGAGTCGCAGTTAAGGAACTTCGTCGTCCTTTGATGCCTCGAAGGCGTCAGGATAGGTATAAACTCTTGCCGGCGGACCGCGATACACGTACTGGCCCGGACGGACGTACCGAAGACTGTCGACGATCGCTGCACATATCCGATCTACGATCGCATCCAGGTCCATCCCACATGTTAGTCACTGTGGCCATTCAGATTGGAAGTGGCCGGTGCGTGAACGTCAAGCGCATACGACAAGAGCAAAGGAGGCATGTACGCGGCGGGCTAGCGTTCGGGCGCTACACTGCAGCATGTGACCTTGTAACAGTCGCTCGCCAGCGAGTAGTACAGCTGACGCCAACGTACGTCGACGCTTTTCGGCAAGGCAAACATCGATTCTTGATTGCACCAGAAAGAAAGGGAAAGGGAAAAGTTTCGATTCTTGATTGCACCAGAAAGAAAGGGAAAAAGTTCATTTTAAATCCTGAACTCGTAGACGAACCCCCAAATTGAAATCACGGTCGATTGCACCCTGAACTATGCAATTCCGGTCTAAATCAAACCCTGAAAAATGTCAACCGGGATTTGTCTAGCTAGTGGGCCTCCTCCGCGCTGGGCCAGCCCATTTTTTTTTTGTTTGCTCAAAAAAATTTGTCTTTATTTTTCTGTCGCTCTTTTGCGGCAGAATTGCGGACAGGAGCCGAAATCATTAATTAAGGAGTACTCGTTGCAAAAAACACTTCACTTTCCCAGGTCGCGACCTTGTCGCAATCTGGGAGTTTTTCCTTTTTTCATATATCCGTTTATTCAAAACGTTTTATTTCTTAAATCGTGCGTCCAAATCTCGAACTGTTTTCACCATTGGATTCCTCGCGTCGAGATTTTCAAAACTAGATCCCATGTTGATAGGTTTTGACGAACATTTTTTTCATGAAAAAATGGACGAAAAAAACCAAACTAGGAGCACATTTTTTTTCTTTCCGAAAGAGGCACGCAAAAATCCAGATGAAGCGTCTACAGCACACGGGCCGGCCCATTGCCAGGAAACGAGCGAACGTACGGAAAATATGTAACGAACTACAAAGTCGTGCCGCTGGTTGGATTCGATCACGCGACCTTTTGGTGGATAGCCGCGACGACAGCCAGTGCATCTAGCGGTCGGGATGGTTATTATAGCACAGCGTAAGTTTAAAGTAGTATGATCAGCGACAGATCCGGTTTTTAAATCTTCGTTCAAAAAAATGAACAATGTTTTCTTGAAGAAATTTATAACTCAAACAAGCTGTTAAAACGTGAACAATTATTGAAAACATGAACAAAAATTTATACATGACGAACGATTTTGAAATATACATTGAACATTTTTTAGGTGTACGATGACTAATTTTTAACTACACAACGAACATTTTTGTGATATCCATTGACATAATTTAAAACATATTATACATTTTTGTGATAGACGATGAACAAATTTTATACATTGAACATTTTTGTAATATAATCTGAACAATTTTTAACTGAAAAACCATTTTTGTGATTATAGATTGAACAATTTTGTGATATGCGCTGAAAAACCATTTTTAAGTACCCGTTGAACATTTTTTCATGTACACTGAACAATTTAAAATTGTGAACAAAATTTGAAAAAGTGAATAAATAGCAGCGACGGCAACCACACTAGCTACCTACTCAGTACGTCTATATTGCAGCGCCAATTTTAAAGTACAATGTATCGCGACAGATTTCTTTTTTCTTCAGAGTTTTCAACAATTCTTGGAAACAAATTTGATTTTTTAAATACGTTGAATTCTTTAAAAATATACTTTGAACATTTTTTTACATACGTTGAAAAGATTTAAACAGCACCAGCACGGGGTTGCATGTTCAAGGCACACTGTGCACTTTTTTTAACAAAAAAATAAAGCGGGCCGGCCCAGCAGAAGCAAGGTGTAGCGCCCTTTGTGAAATTTTATTTCTTAACGGAAAAAAATAAAGCGGGCCGGCCCAGCGGGGTGGAGGTGTGTGCCCTCAGCGAAATCCCAGTAATCCCGGCCATCCAAACGACTCGAAGGTTGGATTTAGACCGGGATTGCATAGTTCAGGGTACAATTGACCGAGATTTTGACTTGGGGGTTCATTTCGCCGAACGTCTACGAGTTCAGGGTTTAAAATGAACTTTTTCTGAAAGAAAGACGTGGCCCCGGCCCGTCTAGGGCCAACAGGGACCAGATGCCGACTGATCGAGGTGATCGAATTGAATGCTGAATCCATACGTACCTAGTAGTACATAATTTGGTTAAGAGTGGAGAATAGTTTTGTTTTCACACGAGGCTGGCCATAGTGATGGTATCTTAGTCGATATTATGCACTCGAGAATATCAAACATATTTATGTGGCAAAGAATTAAAGAAGAGAGAGGATTAGAGTAACATAAGTAGATACCGTGTCATGCTATGCTACTTTGTGTCATGCATGGCGATAAATAAGATCATCTATGATACTTTATTATGATACAATGCACTATAAAGATGGTATCAGTATCATATGCACGATACTAGTATATGATACTTTCCACTATAAATAGCTTGAGAGGAAAGAAGAGTTTTTTTTTTTTGAAGCTAAGAGGGAATAAGAGTTGGCATCGTGGCCTGCATCCATGCCACCGGAGTTGTGATGGTGAGACTGGCAATCATCGTGGGAGAGAGAGAGAGTCTCCACCGGACTCACTTCTTTACCTGGAAGTTTGATGGCATAATGTGCATGGTCGGAGCAAAAAATTCAAAATGGCAGGATTCCTATATGATAGATTATGGATGGGTTTAGGCCCATATAAGACAATAATCCATAGTTAATCTTTAAGGCCCATGTATGTGTACGGTAAGTGGTGGGAAGTGTGGAAAATTTAGCCTCATACTGCTACAGTAAGAAGAGTGAGACCTTTTTATAAGGGTTGCTCTACCACTTGCTATTGGGAGCTTGGGAATAGGAGTTGTACACGCGCACTCCTCTTCCTCCGCCGCCCGCCTCGCCTCGTCACGACGCGCGCGCGCCACGGGTTGCGGGTTTCGGGTTGTGGGTTGCGGGAATGAGCCGAGCCGAAGCTTATTTTTGCCGCTCCGAAACCCTGTCGTTCGAGATCCTGCCCGGCTGACGACGAAGTCGCCAAGAAGAAGACCTTGGTTGATCCCGAGGCTGCTGCTACCGCCGCCGCGTTGGCCTGGCCAACCGGAGGGTATGACTCGTTCATCCCATATTTGCCCATTCATGTGCTAGCCGTATATATGTTGTTCATAGATATTTCGGTTCTATGTACTGTATGTGCTCACATACTTAGGTATCGGTATGAGATGCATACCGTATTTGCCATGCTTATTGTTTACTCGTGGATTAGATTAGTCGGAAAAGTGCTAATATTTCCAAAAATCCAAAAACCTTATTTTAGGCACTTTTCGACTCATGGCTTCGCCGCTACTCTGAAACCGAAAAAGTTTACTGGAACGCATTTTAAGCGTTGGCAGACGAGGACTACCTTGTGGCTCACAACAATGAACGTGTTCTGGGTTGGTGGTATGTCTCTCACGCTAACGATTTCTCCTGAACAGGAGAATGCGTTTAGGGAGGCAACCACCATCTTTATTGGAGCCGTTCTTACTGTGATCGGAGACAAGCTAGTCGACGCATATCTCCATATGCGCGTTGCCAAGAATTTGTGGGATGCACTCGAAGCTAAGTTCGGCGCAACTAATACTGGAAGCGAGTTGTACGCTATGGAGCAGTTCCATGATTACAAAATGGTTGATAACCGTTCTGTATTGGACCAGGCCCATGAGATACAATGCATCGTTAAGGAGGTGGAGCTCCTGAAGTGTGAGTTACCGGACAAGTTTGTCGCGGGTTGCATTATTGCAAAACTCCCTCCTAATTGGAGGAACTTTGCTACTTCTCTCAAGCACTTGAGACATGAATTCTCTGTTGAGGATGTCATTGGTCATCTCAGTGTTGAGCAGAACTCGAGAGCAAAGGACTCACACGTGAAAGGGGCAGAGGGTTCTTCTAGGGCCAATGTGGTGCAGAAGAACTTCCACAAGTTCAAGGGAATACTACCTTTAAGAAGAAGGGTAAGAAGAAAGACAAAAAGAGAGATGGCTGCTTTACTTGTGGTTCAGATGAACATTGGGCAAATAAGTGCCCAAACAAGTATAAGAAGCCAGCACAAGACTCCAAGTCTGTGAATGTCACTCTGAGCAACAATGATGCGGCATCTGGGTATGGTAATCTGTTTACCATACTTTCAGTTTGTCAGTCCACCGATTGGTGGGTTGACACTGGGGCCAATATTCATGTGTGTGCTGATGTGTCTTTGTTTTCTTCCTACCAGGTCGCACGAGATTGTTCCGCCCAGATGGGGAATGGCTCGCATGCTTCTGTTCATGGTGTTGGCACGGTAGATCTGAAGTTTACTTCGGGAAAGATCGTGCAACTGAAGAACGTGCAGCATGTCCCCGCTATCAAGAAGAATCTCATTAGTGGCTCCCTTCTATGTAAAGAAGGGTTTAAGTTAGTATTTGAGTCTAACAAAGTAGTCGTATCTCGGTATGGACTATTTGTTGGAAAAGGATATGATTGTGCTGGTTTGTTCCGCCTTTCCCTGGAGGATTTCTGTAATAAAGTTGTGAACCAAATTCATTCTAATGTGAATGAATGTGAGGTTTGGCATTCACGTCTTTGTCATATAAATTTCGGTTGTATGACGCTTGGCTAAGATGAATCTAATCCCGAGTTTCACTTTAGCCAAAGGCTCTAAGTGCCATGCGTGTGTGCAAGCAAAGCAACCTCGTAAGCCTCACAAGCCTGCGAAGGAGAGACACCTGGCACCACTAGAGCTCATACATTCAGATCTCTGTGAGATGAATGGTGTGTTGACTAAAGGTGGAAAGAAATACTTCATGACTCTAATTGATGATTCCACTAGGTTCTGTTATGTGTATTTGTTAAATACAAAGGATGAGGCTCTACACTACTTTAAAATATATAAGGCTGAAGTTGAGAACCAACTTGAGAAGAAAATTAAACGAGTCCGGTCTGATCGTGGTGGAGAGTACTTCTCTAGTGAGTTTGATTTATTCTGTGCGGAACATGGTATTATTTATGAGAGGACGTCTCCCTATTCACCCCAGTCAAATGGGGTGGCCGAACGGAAAAACCGTACTCTAACAGATTTGGCTAACGCCATGTTAGATACATCAGGTTTATCCAAGGCATGGTGGGGGAGGCTGTATTGACATCATGTCATGTCCTGAATAAAGTTCCCGCGAAGGATAATGAAACTGCTCCCTATGAGCAATGGGAAAAGAAAAGAACTACACTCTCTTACTTGCGCACTTGGGGCTGTTTGGCGAAAGTCAATGTGCCGATCCCCAAAAAGCGTAAGCTTGGACCAAAGACCGTGGACTGCGTTAATTTGGGCTACGCTAAGAATAGCGTTGGCTATAGATTTCTAGTGGTGAAATCTGAGGTACCTGATCAGAAGGTCGGTACAATTATAGAGTCTAAGGATGCTACATCCTTTGAGGATACTTTCCCCATGAGAGATATGCAAAGCAGTTCCAGACTGGAATCTTGTGAGACTCCTGAACCTGCCATTCGATGGAATATTATGAACACAAAAGTGATGAAAGTTCATCGAGGATGATTTGAGGAAGCTCTGTTAGGAGCAAGAGACAAAGGACTGCAAAGTCTTTTGGTGATGATATCCTCGTGTACCTCGTGGATGATGACACTCCCAGTTCCATTTCAGAAGCTTATGCATCTCCAGATGCTGACTACTGGAAGGATGTTGTCCGTAGAGAGATGGATTCCATCATGGCTAAGGAGACATGGGAGATCACTGATCGTCCTTATGGTTGCCAACCATTGGGATGTAAGTGGGTGTTCAAGAGGAAGCTTAGGCCCGATGGTACTGTTGAGAAGTACAAGGCTAGGCTTGTGGCCAAGGGTTATACCCAAAAGGAAGAAGAGGATTTCTTCGATACTTACTCACCTGTAGCTAGGCTGACAACCATTCGAGTGTTACTCACTTTGGCTGCCTCGCATGGTCTTCTCGTTCATCAGATGGATGTTAAGACGGCTTTCCTTAACGGAGAGCTAGACGAGGAAATTTACATGCAACAGCCAGATGGCTTTGTAGTAAATGGTCAGGAAAGAAAGGTGTGTAAGTTAGTGAAATCTTTGTATGGCCTGAAACAAGCGCCTAAGCAATGGCATGAGAAGTTTAATACAACTTTGACATCTGCTGGCTTTGTTGTAAACGAAGATGACAAATGTGTACACTATCTCTATGGTGGGGGCAAAGGAGTTATACTGTGTCTGTATGTTGATGACATACTGATATTTGGGACCCACCTCAAAGTAATTGAAAAGGTCAAGGCTTTTCTATCTCATAACTTTGAGATGAAAGACCTGGGCGTGGCTAATGTTATCTTGAACATCAAGCTACTGAGAAATACTGAGGGTGGAATTACACTTTTGCAATCCCACTATGTTGAGAAGATTTTTAGCCGTATTGGATATTCGGACTGCAAACCTTCTGCAACACCATATGATCCTAGCGTGCGGATTCGAAAGTTCGAAGGCACGGCTGTAGATCAATTGAAATATTCTCAAGTGGTTGGTTCACTGATGTACCTAGCATGTGCTACTCGTCCTGACATCTCATTTGTTGTGTGCAAACTGAGTCGGTTTGTTTCCAATCCGGGAGATGTGCATTGGCATGCTGTTGAGCGTGTGATGCGTTATTTGCAAGGTACTGCGAACTATGGAATTCACTATCTGGGTACCCGACGGTACTTGAGGGGTATAGTGATTCAAATTGGATATCTGATGCTGATGAGATGAAAGCCACAAGTGGACATGTCTTCACACTTGGTGGTGGTGCTGTTTCCTAGAAGTCTTGCAAGCAAACGATCTTAACCAGATCGACTATGGAAGCAGAACTCACAGCATTAGACACATCATGCGTCGAAGCAGAATGGCTTCGAGAGCTTTTGATGGATTTGTCGGTGGTTGACAAACCGGTGCCGGCTGTTCTTATGAACTGTGACAATCAAACGGTGATTGCCAAGGATAAGAGTTCAAAGGACAACATCAAATCCACAAAGCACATAAGAAGAAGATTGAAATCTGTCAGAAAATCAAGAAACTCCGGAGTAATAGCGTTGGATTATATCCAGACGGCTAAGAATCTGGCAGACCCTTTTACGAAAGGGCTATCACGGATTGTGATATAAAATGCATCGAGGGAGATGGGAATGAGACCCACGTAAGTTGCCATGGGGGTAACCCAACCTATGTGATCGGAGATCCCGTGAATTAGGACCTGGGAAAACAATCCAGCGGTCAACTGAGGAGAGTATCCTTAATTATCCCACTCCGTTGGAGATGCAATAATACTCTTAATTTCAGAAGGCTGACTTTCGTCTTAATGTGTTCCAAAGCTTATGTAAGCAAGATGCTAACCTACAGAGCATTCTTTGGAGGAACACACCTATGTGAGCCCGACTGCTGGTCACAGTCTATAAGATTGGGTGATCTCTAGGAAGCTCATGAGAAGGTATGGAGTATGACTAATAAGCTCCACCCGTGGGGTTTAGCCTTCGGCAGCCACGTATCAGCGACAATAGGCGAAACTTCTACATGCCAAACTGACAATTCAAGGCATAGTCCATTGTTCAGTTGTTAAGAAGTCTAATCCTATTGCTCTAGGTGGAATTTCAACTTAACAGTCTCCACTGAAAATTCTGGTATATCAAACATTGTTTGGAAGAGTTGACAAACTTATGTGCCTCGAGATCTGGTGGGGGGTTGATGGATTATGGATGGGCTTAGGCCCATATAAGACAATAATCCCTAGTTAATATCTAAGGCCCATGCATGTGTACGGCAAGTGGTGGGAAGTGTGGGAAGTTTAGTCCCATACTGCTACAGTAAGAAGAGTGAGACCTCTTTATAAGGGCTGCTCTACCACTTGCTATTGGGAGCTTGGGAATAGGAGTTGTACACGCGCGCTCCTCCTCCTCCTCCGCCCGCCTCGCCTCGCCTCGCCTCGTCACGACGCGGGCGCGCCGCGGGTTGCGGGAATGAACCGATCCGAAGAATTTTTTTGCCGCTCAGGAATGGTTAATTAATTGTTAATTAATTAACGAGTCGCTTACGGAAGCGCCACTGTCCGAGACGTTGGACCGTGGGCTATTCACGGACTCGGTCGTGGGCACGCCCAGCCCATCTACTGACGGCCTATATAAGAAGGCATCGGCCGATGGAGTGAACCCTAACTCAGTTCACTCACTCCCTCTCGTACAACCCTAGCCGTCATCTCTGTTCCTCTCGGTGTCTTTGCTTCCGGTGATCCCATCCCGACGACCGCGTGCACGGTTGGTCGGTAGAGCAGGTGCCTCCGGAACGCTGTCGTTTGAGATCCTGCCCGGGAGAACGGCAATAAGGTTTTTGGGGAGCGTCTCGACGTGACTGTTCTCGATCCGTCCCCGTCTTCATCTGCCTCTGCTTCCACTACTTCCTCTACATCGAATCCATGGTTGACGACGAAGTCGCCAAGAAGAAGGCCTTGGCTGATGCCGAGGCAGCTGCTACCGCTGCCGCGTTGGCCTGGCCAACCGGAGGGTATGACTCGTTCATCCCATATTTGCTCGTTCATGTGCTAGCCATATATATGTTGTTCGTAGATGTTTTGGTTCTATGTACTGTACGTGCTCACATGCTTAGGTATCGGTATGAGATGCATACCGTATTTGCCATGCTTACTGTTTACTCGTGGATTAGATTAGTCAGAAAAATGCTAATATTTCCAACACTATATTCTAACAAAAAAGTTGCTCGGTTAACTGGGACCAGGTGAAAACCAGAATGCTTAGTTAATTATGAAAAACCGAGCGAAAACAGGTACAGCTGCTGAGCGGCAGACATAAGATACCCCACTCACACCACTCCAAATAGGGTCACGCCGGTGAAGGAAATATGCCCTAGAGGCAATAATAAAGTTATTATTTATTTCCTTATTTCATGATAAATGTTTATTGTTCATGCTAGAATTGTATTAACCGGAAACATAATACATGTGTGAATACATAGACAAACAGAGTGTCACTAGTATGCCTCTACTAGACTAGCTTGTTAATCAAAGATGGTTATGTTTCCTAACCATAGACAAAGGAGTTGTCATTTGATTAACGGGATCACATCATTAGTTGAATGATCTGATTGACATGACCCATTCCGTTAGCTTAGCACCCGATCGCTTTAGTATGTTGCTATTGCTTTCTTCATGACTTATACATGTTCCTGTAACTATGAGATTATGCAACTCCCGTTTACGGAGGAACACTTTGGTGCTACCAAACGTCACAACGAATCGGGTGATTATAAAGGAGTACTACAGGTGTCTCCAAAGGTACATGTTGGGTTGGCGTATTTCGAGATTAGGTTTTGTCACTCCGATTGCTCGGAGAGGTATCTCTGGCCCTCTCGGTAATGCACATCACTATAAGCCTTGCAAGCAATGTAGCTAATGAGTTAGTTACGGAATGATGCATTACGGAACGAGTAAAGAGACTTGCCAAGAACGAGATTGAACTAGGTATTGGATACCGACGATCGAATCTCGGGCAAGTAACATACCGATGACAAAGGGAACAACGATGTTGTTATGCGGTCTGACCGATAAAGATCTTCGTAGAATATGTAGGAGCCAATATGGGCATCCAGGTCCCGCTATTGGTTATTGACCAAGACGTGTCTCGGTCACGTCTACATTGTTCTCGAACCGTAGGGTCCGCACGCTTAAGGTTTCGATGATGCTTATATTATGAGTTTACATGTTTTGATGTACCGAAGGAGTTCGAGTCCCGGATGAGATCGGGGACATGACGAGGAGTCTCGAAATGGTCGAGACGTAAAGATTCATATATTGGATGATATGTTTAGGCTAAGGGGTCAAGCCCATGAGGCTTTAGGTCGGTGCAAAAGGAGTTTTTATGGAGGCCGGGGGCCAAACGCCGGAGACCTGGCGTCGGCCTGGGCCGACGCCGAGGCCCATGGCGTCTGGGCCGACGCCAAGGATTGTGGCGTTTGGTCCTGGGGTCCGAGTGGGACTCTTGCCTTCGGGCAAAACCGACTTTGAGGAGGCTTTTGCTCCAAGTTTCGACCCCGAGGCTCAACATATAAATAGAGGCAGGGCTAGCACCAAAGAAACAACAATTGATCTCTTGGATCTCTTAGCCGTGTGCGGTGCCCCCTCCACCATATTCCACCTCGGTCATATCGTGGCGGTGCTTAGGCGAAGCCTGCGTCGGTAGAACATCAAGATCGCCACCACGCCGTCGTCTTGTGAACTCTCTCTCCCGAGCTTTGGCCGGATCGGAGCTCGAGGAGCGTCACCAAGCTGAACGTGTGCCAAGAACTTCGAGGCGCCGGAGTAACGGGCGCTTGGGATCGGTTGGATCGCGAGGAGAACGTCGACTACTTCCTCTATGTTGTGATCGCTTCCGCCCGGTTCTCGAGGGTACGTAGACAACACTCTCCCCTCTCGTTGCTATGCATCACCATGATCCTTGCGTGTGCGTAGGAATTTTTTTGAAATTACCACGTTCCCCAACAGCCGGGACAACAAGCAAGCGGTCGTCGTCATCACTTTTTCCCTAAAGGCGTCATCGCCATCCCTAAACCCTGAGCAAACGACTCCGACTTGGCCGTAAGCGATCATTGACTCAACCCACACAGTAGAGGCCGTGCGGAGTTGTATGAAGATCCATGCCAGAAACTCAGTCATCTACGACCAAACATGACCACACAGGCACATGAGTTATTTATTTATTACACATAGGAAATGCCAAGTCCTTTAATGATCTAAACACTCTTATATTTATTTCACAGAGAGAGTACACTTCTTGGTTTGAATGCACCTCTGCCTTCCTATCGAACAACTAAGCTTTGTGGGTGGAAGTGTGTTTTCCCTCCACAATATAGACAACTGTGTAATGCTAGAATACCATATCCGTTCATTATGAAAATTGGAAAATACCCCTTTGATCCATATTATTTCTCGCTCAAACGGATGTATCTAAACATATTTCAGTGCTAAATACCTCCATTTGAGTGACAAAGTAATATGGATCAGATGGAATAGTTTTCTTTTACTTTAAATCAATTAAGTGTCTAATGTAATTTTAGTTTATTACCACAAGAGCCAGTAAGCATGTACTGCATGGGGTTTATGTTTCAACCGATGTTTGTTCATCCATTTCCGGATCTTGTCTCAAGTGTCGAGTGGTTATTGTGGTCTTTAAAGCAAGATATGATGAGTGTGTATATAGGTATCCCTTTTCTGTTGGTTTAGTGCAATTTTTAATCTTTGACGGATGGCGTACAATCGGAGGAAGAAAAGACTAGTATGCCCAATGTAATTTTATCTTTTACTAGTCGTTTCACGTCTAATTCTCTTTCTATTGTATTGGCTATTGTTTTCCTTGATAGTTATGAGAACTAAAATGCCAAAAAGATTGTAATTGTAGTCACTCTAAAAAATAGTAACAACCATGCAAATCTAACTGTCAATGTACAAATATAAAACTAGCCAAGCAAAGGAAGAAGTCCCTGTGGCTTTTTAACTAAGAAAAAAATGTGACACACAAGTTTGACCCATTAGAATTAAGAACAGTAAGGGCAGCTACTCCCGTGGCTTTTTTGGAGCCCTATAGTTGATTGGGCCTCCATGCTCAGCCCAAGATCGCGAATGACCCTCTGAGACACAACGCTCTCGCCTCTGTAACCTATCTATACCTACTAATAAAAGAAATAGGTATTCTTAGTCCGTCGTGCTATTTTATAGAAACCCCCTTAATATTTCTGACATTAAACTCGCAGTACATATCAATATTAAATATATTCTTAAATACTTATATCTTCTAAACCGTGACTCCAAATTAAACATGTTATATATGGAATTTGATTAGAAAAACATATAGAATTTGATTATGATGTAATTTTAGTCGTTAATCATTTAAAAAAAATACTATCTAGGGTGCAATCTTAATCAACAGTGGATGAACATCTCAGCAAAATCAGGATTGAAGACGAAATTGAAGATCACTTGCCCATTTCTTTGTACGTATTCAATTTACATGCAAGCCATGTTTAAATAAAAAACATGTGAAATCTTGAACTTGTGCTTTTCTAGGCAAAGACCATTTTTGTTTGGACCGTAGCTACAAATACTCAGATTATACACCATTTTTTTGTAAATTAAGAGTGTGCTGTATTCTTTGCTCCCGTTGCAACGCACGGGCCCTTTTGCTAGTATGGCTAAAAGTTGCCCACATTGATTGGACCTACGTTAGCAGGAACACACCACTACACTACCACAACCAGACCAAGAGCCCATCCACCAACGTTCAAATATACGTTGGACTTGGACTGGCGTTAGATATTTCATAAGCTGGGTAGATATGCATGGTAAGAGGTTGTTTGATTCGACACCTTTTGGCTTATAAGCTAAAGTGCAAAAGCCAATATTAAGCCTAACGTTTTGGCTTATAAGATAAAGTAAAAAAAAAGCAAGTTAAGTCGAATCGAACACCCCCAAGACATGACAGAAAATATCTAACACCATGATAGGTCTCAAACACATGTTATGTTTTCAGAATTACCATGATGTTGTATTCTATGCAAAAAAACAAGTCCTTGATTTTTTTTAAAATACATAAAGAGCCATGGAGCCATAGGGGCTCGCTAGGGGGCCCATAGGGCCCACATGGCACGTGAAAGATCGTGGATGTCGCCTAGAGGGGGGGGGGTGAATATGTATTTTAAAATAATTACGGTAGAGGCTTGAACAAATGCGGAATAAACCTAACGGTTAATTTGTCAAGCACAAAACCTGCAACAACTAGGCTCACATATGTGCACCAACAACTTATGCTAAGCAGGATAAGCAACTATGTGATAGCAAGATATATGACAAAGAACAATATGGCTATCATAAAGTAAAGTGCATAAGTAAAGGGCTCGGGTAAGACATAACCGAGGCACGCGGAGACGATGATGTATCCCGAAGTTCACACCCTTGCGGATAGTAAACTCAAGCTTGTTGGTTATAGTAAGAAGAGGCAGGGGAGGTATGCCTAACAAATAGAGGAGTGAAGCCTCCAACAGAGAAGAACCGGCATAACCTCCAACATCGAAAACATCATAGAAGATGCAAGTGAACTCCGTTTTCGATGAACTCGAGCTTGTCAAGAAAATGACCATAAGCTCCAAATCTCACAAGGAGAAGAACCAAACAAGAACCAATAAAGATGATGCAAGGATGCAATGGTTTGAGCTCTCTACGAACTATACGATCAAGCAACTCATCGAGAGCCCCCCTTGATAGTACGACAATCGATCCTATAACCCGGTCTCCCACAACTACCATGAGACCGGTAAAATAGAAAACCTATCAAGGGCAAACCTTTGCCTTGCGCATAGTCCACTTGAGCTAGATGATGACGATCTTGACTCCCTCAAGTTGGACCACCTTTCTTGATTGCGTTGGCTCGATGAAGACTAGTTGATTGCTCCCCCATACTCCACTATGGGTGAGCCACTCTTCGACACATCTTCACAAGTCCATTGCCACCATAATGGACGGCAAGCTTCAAGCATATGATCTCTTCATGATGATCCTACTTGAACTTGCACACCGCAACCTAACCCCACAAAGAACTCTCACGAAGACCATGGGTTAGTACACAAAGCGTAATTGTCCATGCTTACCATACCATGGGATCGCTTGATCCCTCTCGGTACATCTTCTATGCTTTGTGTGTTGATCAACTTGATTCACTCTTTGACTTAGTATTGATCAACCTTGAATCTTTCCAACTCTCTTCATTTGGATGATGTCTTGAAGGTAAACATGAATGATCACGCACTCTTCTTCTTCTAGACATGCTTGCTATAAGCTCAATACTCATAAGACCAATCTTTGGATAATTCCTTAATAGCACCTTGGTCATCACAAACTCTCCTTGAAACCAACAAATGGACTCCAAGAAGAGCCTATGGACAAACCCTTCAAATATAACTCAAGGCAACCATTAGTCCATAGAGATTGTCATCAATTACCAAAACCAAACATGGGGGCACCTCATGTTCTTTCAGCACGCTCATGCGGCTCAGCCCCTGGTCGTGTGGCGGGGCCGTGTAGGGCCCATAGAAGCCCCCTGGCGCAACTTTTTTGCCCATATATTCTCCGCCGACCTAAACAATCTGAACACATTTTCTTCATATTTTCCCTTTGGGTAGAGGCGGCCACCATGTCCGATCTTCTTCCCAGAGGGTTGTTTGGAGGCTACTCCAAAGAGGTGCAATCTTCATCATTGACATCACTAGATCCTTCTCCATTATCACCATCATGTCTCCCCCATCCATGTGTGAGTAATTTTCTATATGCACACAGGGTGGATGTAAATTGAATGAGATCCATCATGCAATAGTTATCATATTTGTTATGTTTGATGCCTAGTGTCATCTATGTTCTAAGTTTATGTTGCTATGACTTGCATATGATTAGTGCTTCTCACTAGGGCCCGAGTGATACGAATTTAGATCAAACATTATTTATTTTTCAAGAATATATATGTGTTTGGATCATACCTGAAAGTTACATGTACTTGTTACAGTTTTGGCAACGACGACCTCAAAGTGACAATAACCAGGGAAATCAATGGGAATGGCCATAATTTGAGGATTACATGTATTCATTCAGAGTACCTTAACTACCCCTAATTCCCATTATGACCCGCATATGCAGGAGGGTGGAACAAACTATGTTGAGCAAGTTATATTGGAAGCATGTATAAGTACATACAAAATATATGCCTACGTAAGTTAAAGAATATGTGCTAGCAATTATGCCCTATGTTTGATTTATTCTATTTGTGAAATCTCCCATTATCTATTGCCATGCCTATGTTATCCATAATTGTTGCTCTCTTTTAGAAAAATGCTAGTAAAAACAACTATCACATGTGTGGTATTTGCCAGTATTACTGCTTTTTATTACCGTTGGGTATTACTTTATTACTTTTTCTACAATCAAACAACAATCACTTCATCGCATGCATTTGCTAGTAAAAAAATCTCTTGAGCAGATGTTTTACTTTCATGTGTGGTTGTAGGATCGAACATATGTCTAGGGGGTGAATAGACTAGTAGCAAAAATTAAAGTACTATTTCCCCCAAAAAAATCTTGGCATATTTATCTTAGCTAGCAATGCACAAGCACCCTACGCATGCAAGTCTAGAGTATAGGTAGAGGAAAGTAAAGACATGCAAGTGCTAGTAAAGTAGAGAGTAAAGTTTGATAGAATCGCAAACGCAAGTTGACAAAGTGAAGATTTTTGACCCGTGGTTCCAATAGGTGGTGCTATCGTACGTCCACGGTGATGAAGGCTTCAATCCATGAATGATCTAAGATCACAAAGATCTCAGTTGCGAGATTCCACTGAGGAATCAAGTCCACGTACGAAGGGCTCATACCCACCCAGGGCACATGAAGGAGCAATCTCACCTATTCCACCATGGCTTACACCCACGAAGGACTAGCCTCCCTCGGGTAGATCTTCACGAAGTAGGTGATCTCCAAGCCCTCACAAACTTCTTGGCTTCTCCACAATGGTTGGAGACTTCCAAGCACACCTAGCTAATGTACGAGGCACCACCTTTCAAAAGGTAATAAATGTTGTTGTTGAAGATGAACTCCTTGCTCTTGTGCTTCAAAAGATAATCTCCTCAACACTCAAATACTCCCACATATTTTGGCTTTGGTAGGAGAGGATTTGGGTGGAAAGCAATGACGTGACTATAAATAAAAGGATCAATGGTTGGAATCCCTTTGGAATCAGCACAAGGAGGTGGAACTTTCTCTCGGAAAATGGATATGAGTGGTGTTTGCATCGAGAGAGAATGGTGGAGTTGAAGGGGGCATATATAGGGATGACCAGAAATCTAACCGTTACACACACACTTTTGCACACATCGGTGAGACCGACTGGATGATTCGGTCTGACCGATAGTTACAAAAGGCAGCAACTTCGAATCATTCGGTCACACCGGGTGAAACTGATTGGTGGCTCCGAGATGTGATGACCTCGGCACTTTTTCACGCTTCAGCGTCACCGACTAAAATAGCTTGAAAATTCTGAACAAATTACAATAGGCAGCGGAAGGTTGGGCATATAATACAGGTGGGTTAGTCTGAATGGACTTATCAGTGAGACCGAATCAACTAGCGTTTAGGACAACAACTATATCTGTTTGATCGGTGACTCTCGTTGAATATGCATCGCTGAGTCCGGGTGGAGTTTAGAGTTTGATATAGTGGGAACTTGTGAGCATGTTTGAGGTTTTTTGGAGTTTGATCTCTAAGCACTTGAGCAATGAACTCATGTTCTCAACCTCATCCCTTTTTAATAGTACCAGTATACCTATGGACTCAGTGTGATCTTTGATCACTTATAAATATAAACGAAGAGTCTTGTGGCATGAACCAACACTTGTTCTTGGCATTTTGAGGGGTCCATTTTCACTTCCCATGTTGTACCAAAAATGAATTTTCCTGGAATATTCTTTGAGCAGGCATTAGTTCAAGGCTATATATGTCGGCATGAGTTACTAAAACCACCACGGGGATTAGATGCACTTTCAATCTCCCTTTTCTTTGTAACTGATGACAACATATAGATCAAAGCTTGGGCAAATGATATAAACATGAATAATATGTTGCTTTGATAAACAAGAACTCCCCCTAAACATTAATATTGTCGCTTTGAGAAGTATGGTGGATCATAAAGATCGTCCTATCTCCAATGGCCAAATTGTACTCCTTTAGTAGATCCTTCCACCCACTGAATTTGGGTTAATCACAAGGATCGTCCATGGCATATAGGGCTCTCCACTAGCTGGGGCCATTGGCCATGTATAGTGAGAGCTCCTATATGGAAAATAGGTCCGAGTGCACAAACTCTCCCCTTGCGCGGTTTGTGTCGGCCCAAAGCGGCGGTGATGGGCGCCTGTTTTTAATTTTGTTTCGATTTTCCTTTCGATCCTTTTTTATTTATTCATTTTATTCATTTTCCCTTTCCCTTTTCTTTTTATTTTTATGTTTACTTGCATCAAAATTCAAAAAATTCTCAAGAATTTCAAAACGGTTCCTGGATTTTTTTTAATTTCTAAAGAAATTTTGAATTTGAAAAGTGCTCCTAAATTTCAAAAAATGTTCACAGGTTTGAAAAACATTCCAAATTCCAAAAAATGTTCCTGGATTTCAGATATTTTTAATGAATTTAAATATTGTTCTTGTAGTTCAAAAACTGTTCAAATTTCAAAAAATGTCCACAAACTTGAAAATTATCCGGTAATTCAACAAATATTAATGAATTAAAAATATGTTCTTGAATTTGGAAATGTTCAAAAATTCAACAAATGTTTCTGAATTTCAAAAAAATGTTCTAAATTTAAAAACATGTTTAGGAATTCAAAAAATGGTCACCTATTTTATTTTATTTCATGAATTTCATATTTAGGAAACTAAAAAATCTTCAAAAATTCAAAAAAACTGCCATTCTAAAATTTTCCAATTTTTTGAAGGAATTTGGAAAAAGAGAAAAATACCCAACCCAAAGAGAACTAGAAAAACTAACAAACAGGAAACACAGAAAAAATGGGTTCAAGAAAGGTTCTAGAACCTTCCAAAACAAGCGGGAGCTGAACCGCAAATGGGTCGACCCAATAGGAGGTGTGCCTTATGTTGCTATCCACTCCTGTACGGGGTAAATAGGAATCACCATGTGCATACATAGCTTGCTAAAGCCGGTTGGGGGAGCGATTGGCAGGGGTCTAGCCCCTACTTGGCCCCCTATGTCTCCGCCCCTATTCGTAGCATCGTCAGTCGCTTACTTGCAGCAACAGTGCAACACTGACATCGTCGTAGCAAACCGTCCCACATTCGCATACATCGCTCTTGCATCATTGGCATGGTTGTTCTTTGTAGTAACACTACCCCGACCCCCCGCCACCACCAGTGAGCGGGGCATTATCTTGATGCAACGGTAAACAACAGCGCTCGCCATCTTCGGTGTGCCGACGTGATCACGTCTTCGTTTCGGACGAAGAGCATGGAGTCGTGGTGCAGCCTGAAGCGCAGTGATCCAGAGGGTTGGACATGGCAATAGTAGTGGATAACAACATTAAAACGCACCAATAGCGGCGTGCAACACGCTGGTGAGAATGCAGGAAGAGGCTTGAGGGATAAGAAAGAGCACACTTGTGTGGTCAATTTATAGACCAGCTTACATGCATAGTTAAAAATCGAACACGCACCATAACTAGTAATGTTATAGGTTCGTGATTCACCAATTGGACCACCTCTCAACATGTTCGTTATCGATACAAAATCAAACTATGCAAGCTAGTTTTTAAAATAAAATTTGACTTCGACACCAAATGAATTCACAAATATTCGATGTAATCAAAGAATAAAACAAAGCATATTGTAGTTGGTATTAGGCCATTGGCGTACCTTGGGTCAAGGTTGTTGTTGAAGTCTAGCTTATTCACCGTCTTCAGAATACTTTTCCCGTTTCCCCCAACCTCGTGCCCCTCTGCCCCTATGTTTTCTTTGCCCCTTTCTCTTCATCACCTCCGGCCCTCTGTCTCCGACCACCTGCCGGCCGGGAAGGTGAGAGGGGGGCCACGTTCATGTTCCTTTAGTTGTAGGTTGTATGCCTTCCTAGTGGTAGTTGGCTCTCCACCATTACAAATAAACTAGATCCTCTTGGTCTCTCTTCCTCATCCTCCTGGTGGCCATGAGTGGAATTGAAGAGGAGCATATCTGAGGTTCTCTGTTGGACTTCTGTTGGCGTTGCCCCGTCTCCTCGATTACGACCTCCTCTTCCATTGGATCTTGCCACCGTGGTGGTGGAAGGGATTTCGGCGATGATTGGTAGCTCATTCATGATTTAGTGCCTTTTCTTTCTCCTTGTTTTTTTCTCTTTAGGTACAACAAACACTTGCTTTCTCCACCTATGCTCAATGGTTTTGGTCCTCATCATCCTTCTCTCTGTCGAGTTTCTTGATTTGGTGCTTCATTTTCTTCTTCCTACTGGTCTGAGCGGACGGTTCATAGGTGTTGCATACATTTATTTACCTTTCCTGACAACGTCTCCTTCTTACTTTGGTGAAGTTCTTTCTTATTTTCTGCATCAAAGGGAGGCCTTCTTCTATCAAATCTGAGCACAGCTGGCTGTTATTCTCCCTTTCCAATCTCCACCTTGAGGCCTGCTTGTCAGCCTTGGGAAACAACAACTGCTTGAATCTAGCGCCGGTGTTGTTCAACCCGTGCTTTGCAGCGGCGTCTTGCTGCTGTTGAGGCAAGAGCATTGACAAGAATCATGCCTTCTTCAGCTACAACCTCTATATCTCTGATTGTGAGATTATCCGTGTAGGGGGGGGGGGGGTGGATCCTGGCTCTCTCCTTTGATGGCTAGTGCTGGCCGGATTTCATCTCTAATCGGCGTCGCTAGACCATGTTAGATGCATGTGCAGCTGCGTGCGCTACGTGAAATCCCGAAAAGGTGCATGCCAACACATGGCAACTACCCTGTGTGCAACTTTTAGTGTCAGTTCTTTTGGTTGCTTAAAAAATAAGCCTCCTCCTCCCTGGCTTTCCCATAAGCCTTCTCTCTTATTTATTGGGGCTTCTAAACTAGTTATAGGTTAACTAATTCAGAAGTCTCAACAAATTTAGATTGCCTTATTTTTAGAATTAGGAAGAAGCAACTTTTCTATAACTAAGAGGCAACTTTTTTTTGTTTAAGCCCCCCCCCCCCCCAACATAATCTTTCCCTAATAATAAAGCACGGATTGACTTTGTTGGGTGGTTTGCTTCGTAGTCGTCTGTTTCTTCGTAGGCTGTGTTAGTTTCTTCATACGCAATGTTTGGCTGGGCGTGCGCCCGTGGTAAAAAAAACACCACTAATCAAGGTTGCCTGGAATAGTACCACCTTGCTACATTGAATGAATTCTTGCCAATTTAAATACGATCGCAAGTTGTATGCAATATCAACCAGCAGCGAGAACACACGAGGAGGCACACATGAGGCAGAAAGGGGGCGGGCAAGCAGCGATGGTGTGCAGAGGCAAGGAGGACGCCAGCAGCGAGGTGCCGGGGTATTGTGGTGGTGGTCACCGACCCATAGCCAGCAGAAGACGACAGATGTCCACGCCGCTCCGGTGGCTTGCGACGACAAGCAAGGGGAGGCGCGGGAGGATAAAGGGGCGCCAGAGGAGCTCGCCGACGGGCGCAGATTGCCGGAGCACAGAGACGGAGGCGGGAGGCGGGTGAGCGCTGGGGGGAGGAAAAATGGCCAGAAGAGGCCTGCTCGGCTGATTATTTTTTTGAGATTTAGAGAAATAAAGAGAGGGCTAGGAAGAGAGTTTGGATATGGGGTTATTTTCCTTGGTCTTACCAAAAATGGGATTGATCCAGGAAAATATAAATAGTCATGTGTAGAAATTTTGATCCAACTCATGTGAATTTAATTCAACTCGGTTTGAAATAGGAAGTGGGTGTTCGGAAGGTGTAGAAAATGTTGAGATTTTGGTAGGGCTTCGATACATGCAGAAAGATTTATTGGCAAGGTTTTGATTTGTTTCTCATGTTGCAATGCATGAGCATATTTACTATATGAATAACTGGAAATGTAAATTGTAAAACTGAAATTATTGTAATGAACTTTCAAAATGAGCTTGCATCGAGGTCCAAACTTCAAGTGAGTCTGCACGAGCTCCTGCTATATGTCAGGGTAACAGCTGACTGCCCCCGCACACGATGTTGTTCGGCGGGGAACAACGACATGGATCAGCTACACAGCTCAGCCTAGGGCTTAGGTGTGCCAGACGCAAGCGGTGCTACCTGCAATAGCTCTCGCCTTGCCACCGGTGGCGGTGACGGCCTCGGATGGCAGACCACATCTCACCTTGTGTACATCATCTACATGGGCATCGGCGGCACACAGGGGAGTACCGGAGAATGGGGAAAGATAAGGAAGTGCCCTCACGACGAAGCACAAAGGGAGTACTATTTTTTAGTAGAACACAAGGGAGTACTAGAGCAGGTGTAGGAACATGAGTTGTGGATCCTTCTGTGTACGTTAACTATTTTGTTTGCGTCAAGCCGAAATAGTTAAAAAAAAACTCTTCCCAACCAAACAACCAAATATCTGTAAAATTACCAAACAAAAATGCCCAAAAATTTAGTTTAAAAATATTTCAAAAATATATATTCATACTTTAACAAAACACTTAAAAATTCCCCCCAAAATCACTTTTTACTAAAAAACATTTCTAAATGTATAACAGAAAAACATTCTTTTCAAAAAAACACTTAATAAAAAATTAATTTATAGAGAAAAGTTCCAATTTTCATAAAAATGTTAACTATCCTTCGAAAGGTGTTACATTTTTTAATGAAAACATTAAATTTTATTAAAAATAAGAAAATCTAAACGTTCAACATTATTATCATTGTTTACTAAAATTGGATATAAAAAATGGTGCCAAATGGCACATGAAGCGGGCAGGTTGTGCCCCTTTTGTTGCCCTGTGCAATGCACATGCATTTGTACTAGTTGGTAATTAATTCTTTAGGGTATAAGACCCACCTAGTGTTGATGAAAGCAAGTTTTAAGTTGCAAGTTAAAATTGCCTAAAAAAAGTTGTAAGTAAAAAAACACTTTTTCAAATCCTGAAAAACTTTTCTCAGTTACTGAAAGAAAATATACTTGTTTCCTTTTTTTTACTAACGAAAGACCTATGCAATCTTAAGAAAAAGTCGCACGCGCACAGCGGCTGACGCTACGCGTCTATCAGCCGGCAGAAACGACTCGGTTTCTTCTCATCTGTGAGGGTGGCAAAAACAGAAACTATAGCTGTCCACGGAGAAAACCTTACATGTGAGGTTCAGATCTGAAGCGTTTAGCTTCCGAACAAACCCACGCCATCGGCCGAGAGAAGATCCTCTGAGAGATCCGCCCCGATCCCGCAAAACACCACGCCCTTCTTCCACCTCAGAAAGTTCAACACCCCGCCGCTTGTTTCCGGATCTGCGCGAGGGATCTGCGGCGTCGGGTCTCACTGGGGGAGGATGAACTGGATCGGGCGCAAGATCCACCTTTACAATGTCAACATCGGCCTCTACATGCTCGATTGGTGGGAGCGCTACCTCTTCAGTATCCTTTCACCCTTCGCTTCATGCTTTGATTTACTGAACTGTTAAAGAATTCGCCTTTTGCGTTATCTTGAGTGCGTTTTGGTGGTGCCGAGGTAGTTGCTTGCTGAATCTGATGCGACCCTGCAGCCGGTAGTGAGTTCTGTAGCTTATGGGATTTAGGGGTCTTTCTGGTTTTGAATCGCATGCCCTCTGTGTTAAAGGAATTGTTATATTTCTCGTTTGGACTAGGATGATTTACAATTTATATTCTGGTCGCTCAAATCTTTAGTGTTTGGTAATTCGGAGGCTATGGAATCTAATTAGAGTTTGCAAGGGTTTTTGTTTAGTTGTTGTTAGTTGTGTAGATTCGATTTGATTTGTCCTGGCATATTCTCTAGACTACGATGTCAGGCATCTCCAGTCGCCAACCAATTTGTCCATGCAAGCCAAGCTGCCTTCAGCATACCCTCCAACCTCGATAATTGACTACTAAGTGGCAGTGCAGGACTAAGCTTGCAGGCCACATGCCTTAACACTTACTGTAAATCTGTCGATCTGCATCCTCAAACCAATTAGATCTTGTGCCTTGCAGAACTAGGAAAAAATCTTATACAATCATGATCATGTGAATATCCATCCATAGATATATCACAAGTGAATCATCACAGAGAATGTGATGATAGAAAACCTGATAATCTTCTCAACTACGACACAGCAAGCCATTGCTAGAACTTGCTAAATTTATTTGGCTGCAGCACACCATGTGTAAATTGTCATCTCCCATTGTTATTAAAATTACCTCTACTATAGTTTCATTTTCTAGCAAAGGTTACAATACGAAAAACTTAAAATAGCAGTGACCAGTATAAGCTGAGCATATTTTTTACACCAAACTAATCAGCTAGGAAAACAAACCTCATACCCCTCCGTTCATTTTCTATACAAACTATCCTTGTCTCCATGAATCCAGATAACTCCAACAGTCCAACCCTAGTTATCTGGCAACGCATAACGTTGTACACCCTCTGTAAACTAATATAAGAGCGTTTAGATCACTACTTTAGTAATCCAAACGCTCTTATATTAGATTACGGAGGAGTACTTTTTTTACTCTCTTCACTCTTCCTGTAACTATTCCCTCTTGCAATAATTCGTTACGCCCCCTTTCAAATTTCCAGCGTCAAGTTCTCCACATGCCAATGTTTTTTCCGTTTCCATAAAATGCAAAAGACTTTGCGTCTCACTGCATTGATAGAAAAGAAGGTTATGTACAGCTGTAGAAGTGTCACACCACAAACAATACCATGCCCTTACTCCCTCCTTCGCCCACAGCTGAGCTAAGGTTCATACTGTATCCTGCAATGCATGCAAAGATATTATGACTTGTCAAGTGTATCCACTCCCTTGCCTGTAGAATATGTGTACTGTGGGTATAGTGGAACTGTGAAATGTTGTTAGTCGCGAGGGACATTTGTTTTTCTTCCTTAT
This sequence comes from Aegilops bicornis, assembly GCA_021605145.1. Classification (NCBI taxonomy): domain Eukaryota; kingdom Viridiplantae; phylum Streptophyta; class Magnoliopsida; order Poales; family Poaceae; genus Aegilops; species Aegilops bicornis. Next base: position 649,547,656 of record CM038670.1, read on the forward strand.
GTTCTGTCAGCAACTTTGTGGAAATTGGGAAGGTTTTCAGGTGGGATAAAAAAAGTCTAAAAGATCCGGACTTTTTTCTATTGTATTTGAAGTTTCAACACTTAAATTGTTTCCAAGTACTGTTGGATCTCAGCAAGTCATTCAGAAAAGTTCAAAATATGTTATCACTTAACTGTTACAGATACATTGATGCTTTGCCTTCTCTGGTACATTCTACGGTATCTCACTGGGTTCTTTCAAAGGTATATTCCTTCTAGCCTTGATCTGCTTACATTATTTCACATAAAGTTTTCAACACTTGAATTGTTTCCAATTACGGCATGTGCTGTAGGTTTTTCCTAGTGTCATGTTTTTATTCCCACGCAAAGACATCATCTACTACTTACTACTTACCATCATTCTCCTTCGGATCAGTTGTTGCAAGGAACTCAGTCCATGTAGAATGCAAGGAGGTGTTTAGGGAGGTGCTTGTGAAAATGAACCGTTTTTTTCTTAAACGTCGGTGCTTATTTTTATAGCACAGACGCTTACTTAGGCACGTCTGCCATGAAAACAAGCACCGTTGTTTAAGCAAAAGCCAGTTTATTTTTACAAGCACATCTCTAAACACCTTGCATTGTACGTGGTCACAAAGAGCTATTCAAGCATAAGATCCTTTATATTATGTCTTTTGCGGAAACATAAATCCATGAACATGGGAGTAGTTAAGCCAGCGAATTCAAGTATATAAGTGCTGCGACGCCTCTGAAACTACCTCTTATTCAGTTGTCAATTCGACATACGTTTTATACCTGGTTCGTTTGAATGTAAGCTGACTTGGCTTCTCTATGTGTTGTAGTAATCTGGAGACCATCCTACAAGGTGCGAACTATCTTCTACAAGGTAGTTGATCATCGAAGGCAAAAGCACATATGTTGATGGCTTTATGGAACACCCCCTGTAATCTATGTTTTGATTAGTCTCGTCTGAGAAACTAGAAAGGACCGACTTATGCGTTGTTGTGTTTGTACCCGTCTTTTACTGTATGTTTGCATTGTCTATGGTGGTTGTGGTATATTGATGTTGCTGATTCTCAGTTGACTGCCTGGAACTTCCGTAAATCAAGTCACCTCGGTTTGCACATCAGTAGAGCTAAAATTGCTGTTCAACTTGTAGTGTTGTCATTTTTCGTAGTTGGGTTCGTCCTCTCCAGTAATTATGTAAGAGGATGTCATGAACTTGGCTATGCACTGTCCATATGTATAGCCCTCTGTATTTTGGAATTTAGCTATTTTTTTACCTTATGTATTGTGGACTTCAAGTAATTTTTTGCTGAAGCGTTTTTATTACTAGTTTTGTGTGATTTCATACTGGTATCATTGCCTTTGTCATCCGTGGACAAACTGATGCGTGAAAACGCACAAATATACTGTTAATAATTCGACTGGTAGTTTTTCTGAATGAGAAGATGACTGAAGTCGAGCGGTTTTGGTTAGACGTCCAATCGATCAACTTCAGCTGGTGGTTGCAACGTTGTTTTCTTTCTCCGGAGGAATCCTTCCTATCGAAGCAGCAGCAATCCTAGCCTTTTGTACACACACTGATGAGAGTCCAGGCTTGTACGTCAGTTTGTTCTGGAGCATCAACCTTGGCCGCTCACGCTGAAGTAAGGCTCGGCCGTCACACGATTCCACCTGTCGGGGCACCGCTTGAAATGCTGACCTGAGCTGCACCGCCGTCGTCCCCAGGTTGAGCGCTCATCGTTTCTAGTCTAGCACGCCGTGTGCGTGACTGCTCGTTCGTTGCGTACTGCAGAGTTCCACTAGACAAGGAGAAGCAGCAAGAGGGCCGCTCAGTCGCTTCGGCTCAGCCATGTTTTACCTCGTGATATCGATCCCGGCGATCCTCCTGTTGCTCGTGCTGGCGCTGGGGTGCTACATGCTTGGCCGGAACCGCGGCTGGGCCGAGGCGGCCGCGCCGCAGCAGTTCGCGCCACCGGCGCCGCCCAAGTAGCAGCGGCATGCGTGGAGATCTTCGTCAGTAACGCTATATCCCGGTTTCTTCCCCTGCTTTGCTTCCAGCAGTACTTTTTCTTTCATGCTTTCATGTTCTAGTGTATTTTTATCTTGCAACGAGCGTCGATAGTTCAGCCTGGATGTCCCCCTTGTAACCAGTAAAACGGGTAAAGTGTTCTTCTTCTTAATGCGAATGTATTGCTGCAACTTTGCAACTGAGTTCGCTCTTCCGTCACAATAGCCGGTCGCGCAGGTAGACAGTCTCAGATCGCTTACAGTTACTAGAAGCTAAAGTATCTGGTATGATGGCTTGGATGTTAGCCTATTCCAGTCTGCGAGATGTTCATTGGTTTCTGCTCCGTTATCGCTTGATAGTGGAACCCGGTCCATTTCTGTGGACCAAATTGCAAAAAAAATGTGTTCATTTGTGTTACAAATGTTAGATTTACACTTCATGCTTGGTAGAATCCATTTTCAAGCTACATTACAATATGACTCGTGCTAACTGAAATCTCATCCTGTTGATCAGTAGTAAAAAAACAGATAGTGTAGACGGCCGGGCTGATAAAATCCGGGGAACTGTGCAAAACTCTAAAAAGGTTGCCCTATTTCACACGAAAAATCGAACCAATAGACAATTCTAATGTATAAATAATTTTTACATAACTTTTCTTTTGCGCTTCTGGAACCAGACTAATGTTTTTTAATATATGCTTTAGTATATGGTGAGCATGTTTTCAAATATGTACAAATATTTTTTTAATGTATGCTGAACATTATTCCAACGTATAGTGAACTTTTTTTAATGCATGATGAACTTTTCTTTACATACGGTGAACACTTTTTTTGATATAACGAACTTTTTGTAATATTTGTTGAACATATTTTGAATACAAATTGAACATTTTTGTAATATATGTTGAATATTTTTCTTAATATATGATGAAAATTTTATATAATGCACCATGAACTTTTGTAATATATGGTGAACATTTTCTTAATATCGATGAACATTTTATAATACACAGTAAGATTCTTTTAAATACACACTAAACATTTTAAACACACACTAAACATCTAGTATTAAATGATGAACCTTTCATAATTTTTTTTATTTTGAATAGGTTCTTATATTTTTAAAATCCTAAAACAGGTTCAAGCAACCGGTTTTTAGAACAAAACCGATTGAAAAACTGAATAAACAAATAACAAATAAAACGACACTGCAACAGTGTGTCCGTATATACATGCATGATTCATCCATGCGCGACACGAATTGAAGAGGTGACTGGGTTTTTCTTTCTACGGTTCAAAGAAAGGAAAAGCAATCTCCCCAGCCCGCCGCCAGGGGAGTTCCTCCACCGCCGTTCCTCCGGCGGCTCCCATCCGCCGGCGACCTCGGTCGTCGGTGGTGAGGGGGGTTGCCGAATCCACGCGTGTGGATCGGTTTAGGCCTACGTAGACAAGATTTTTAGGTTGTTCATCGTCTCGCCTTCGGCAGCAGCGATGGCGGCGCTGAATAAAGATTCTTCAGATCCTTCCCCAACGAGGCGATCGGTTCTATGGTTGGGGATGGATTTGAAAACCAGTCTGTTCAAGCAAGGATGGCGTGGCAGCGATGATATCCTCGTGGTGGACATGTGTCATCGGGCTCCGCTGTTGCGATGGCGTTTGCTCCGGCGTCGGCGCAGAGCTTGGGAGGTAGTCCAGGAGCGGATGCAGATTGTGGTCTGCATCGACGACAGCTGAAAGACAGAACGTGCGCTGGGTTCGTGGTTCATGGATGACAGATATGGTTTCCTCCTTCGGCGTCTTAGTCGTGGTGGGACGTCAGATCTGGAGTTCGATCGCGTGTCCAGGGTGTTGGCCCGGTCTGATTCGTTCAACGGCAAGGGCTTCACTTTTGATGAGCCATATTGGAGGTCCGCAAAGCTGCATATCAGCGATGGAGCCGCGTTAAGCTCGGGTGAGGAAGTGATCCGTCGTTCTTTTTTCGGTGGCTGTTGTGGTGGTGCCGGAGGCAGGTGACGGATGTTGATCTCAAGCTCAGAGATGTTCTGCTATCTTTTCAGTTTTGTCATGTCAGTCATTACGTGACTTGTATTTTGATCTTTATGATATGAATGAGACACGTATTATTATGAAAAAGAAAAGAATTGAAGAGGTGACCAGCACGTGTGTGCACACCTGGATAGATCCTACAGTCGCCACCAACTAGCCCGCATCGACAGAGTGGGCTGGCGGCCCATTTTACATGACTCTGTGTGAAGTTTGACGCTAACGAGTGTTAAATAGAAGCTCTCGCTAGTAGGCTTATTAAAAATTTTGGGCCCTGTGCGGGCCGCACAGTTAGTAGACCTATGGGCCCGGCCCTGTCAATTTTCTTGGTAAATGACGTGTACGTTTTTCTAGGGATTATACTGCATAAGATTAAGAAAATGTTTTTCCCTTAGAATAAGCATCCAAAGACATTTCAGATTCGATCCGTGTTGCGAATTAAGCATGGCTTAGATAGTTAGGTTTCTTGTGTGAAAGCAACCCACCACTATTCTGTCAACGGTATGGCATGTCCGTCAATTATGAGGCATCTATGACGACTTCAATCTTAAGATTTGATGGCTCAATCTCTCAGAGATGCTCATAGGAGTAGAGCATGTGCGAGTGCATTCATAGGGGTGAATGTGTGTATGTATATGTGAGCATCTGTTTTTGTGTTGTGTTTCTAAAAAAAATCATCTGTGCTGAGGAAACAATAGTAAGGATGTGAGAAGCCAACGCTGCAAAAAAGAAAAACATCTCTTGAACACTGGATGCACCAAACGAACTCGAAATAGTCCCACAGTTTTCGAAGACTGCGACCATGGTAGTAGGATAAAGACATCGCTGGCTGATGATTGGCCGTGCCACCAGGTGGCAAGCCTGGTAAGCTATGCCAAAAAACAACATTGACGATCAGCAGTGCCGTTAAGCCCAAATCCAATTTTGACGCCCTTTGCGCCCGATACCGATACAGCTATTTCCACAATCGGGCGCATACCGCCCCCTCCCCCCTCCCTTCGTTCGCTACTAACGGGCCGGCCCATCACAACGTTCGCTATACGTTTTTATAGCGCAAAAAGGACAATTCTCGAGGGAGAATCGAACCCTCAACCTATCGCTAGGTGAGACGACTCAACAACCACCGCGCCACCAAGTGAGATGTGGTAACATACTCCCTCCGTCCGAAAATACTTGTCGCATAAATGGATGAAAATGGGTGTATCTAAGAACTAAATTGCGTCTAGATACATCCATTCCTCCGACAAGTATTTTCGGACGGAGGGAGTACATCGTTTCTTTTCTTTCTTCTTTCGTCTTTTCTTTTTCCCTTTTTTTAAATTCAAGAAAAAAATTCTTCACTTTTTTCCCGAAAAAATGGATGAAAGTTTTGTTTACAAATTCAATGAACTTTTTCCATAATCGATGAAATTTTTACAAATCTGGTGAACTTTTTTTCAACTTCGATGAACTTTTTTTGAATCCGATAAACTTTTTTCCAAATTCGATGAACTTTTTTTCAAATCCGATGAACTTTTCTTCAAAATTGATGAACTTTTTTATATTTGATGAAATTTTTTCAAATTTGATGAACTTTTTTCAAATTCGATGAACTTTTTTCGTATTCGATGATTCTTTTTCAAAATTGATGAACTTTTTTGCAAATTTGATAAACTTTTTTTCAAATTCGATGAACTTTTTCCTAAGAAACAAGACTATGTACTGTAGACAACCGGTTGGTTTTTTCCTAAGAGAAATCATGACATAATGTAGCAATTTTGGGGAAGAGAAAAAAAAACAAGCGATTGAGCGTGCTGCGTGAGCCAGCGATCGAGAGATCCAGTGAGCGGGAGCCAGCGCGCTTCGCTGGGCCAAGCCCATGCAAGCGATGCAGCGGGCGCTGGGTTCGCTAGCGGGCGCTGAAGGCGCTGGAAATCCTTATTCGCCGCTCGCTGCGACAAAATGTCGGGCTACCGCACAGGGCAGCGCAGCGACCGACAAACCTGGGCCGGCCCACTTATACATAATGCGTCCAACCGGTCTTGGAAACCTTCTAGAAGGTTCCCTGAACCGGGTTTTTTCATGTATCATTTTTTTGGTTCTTTTTCGGCTTTCTATTGTTTTTTCATTTCTCTTTTTCCGTTTCTGTTTTTTTCTTCATTTCTTCATTTTTTCATTTTTTTTGTTTCATTTTATTTTTCAAGTTTATTTTATTTCTGAGAACTTTTCGCAGTTTTACAAAATGTTTACGATTTTCTTTTTTATTTCTTTTTCTTTTCTAAATTTTGTTCGTGTTTCCAAAAAAAGTTCAGTACGGGATTTCAATTTTTTGTTCACATATTAATAAATGTTCGCGCTTCCAAATTTGTTCAGGATTTTTCAAAAAAAAATTCTGTTTCAAAAAAAATTCTCAAGATTCAAAAAATGTTTGGGAATTGAAGAAAATGTTCCAGCTTTCCTAATTTGTTCACAAATTCAATAATAGTTCATTTTTTTTCAATTTTGTTCACAAATTCAAAAAATGTTCTGGAAGTTTTAAAAAGTAAACATTTTAGTTCTTTGTTCACAAATTCAAGAAATGTTCCCCTTTTTCAAATTTGTTCACATCATCAAAATGTTCCTGTTTTACAAAAAATGTACGAAAATTTGAAAAATGTTTTTATTTTGAAGAAAATATTCATAGTTTCGAAAAATTCAGTTGTAGGAGGTCGTCAATTTGACCCAATAAATGGACTGTAGTTTTTAGGATTTTTTGCGAATTAATGTTTAACAATAGTCTCTGTCATGTACGTCTTTAACTGTCGGGCTGCTAATTGAACATGAGGTGGTCTACATAATGGGCCAGCCCATGCTAGCCGCTCCTGTGCGAAGCGCCGGCACTTTGCCGCACCGAGCTGCCTATAGGAGCTCCCGAAGGCGCTGGCAAGGAGCTCTCGGCGTTAAGTTCGCAGCCACGAGTCTCAAATAGCATGGGCGCAAACCGCATAGTGCATTTGGTGGACAGACCTTCTTTTCACCAAAAAACATTTTCTACACCACAAAAAATAATCTGAAAATAAGTATGCAAATACTCATATATGTGTAGTATATATGTAAGAAATTTCATTAACATATATGTTCGTATGTTGTTGTATTTGGCTAGATTTTTGTCTTTTTTGTGTAGGATGCAAATAATCACATTATTTCATGTATTTGCAAAAAAAGAGAATCTTTTTGACACATTTAAATGGTATTTAAAAAATATCAAATAACAGGCTCCCTGGAGCCCATCCTTTAAAACACCGCACTCGAGCACAAACACCGAGCCGGCTATAATATACATGAAGCTAAATGAAGGTCAATCCCAATCCTACAACCAAATCTAGTGCAACTGCTAGCACTACAAAGTGCCAACTCTTCCAAGACGCATCCATGGACCAACGGAATACCGCCGCCTTGAGAAATCTATTTTTTATTTAAATTGACACTGCAACGCTCAACACTCATAGGGGCGGAAGTGTTGGATGGAACCAGAATATTTACAAGTTGTCTACCGTGCATAACCAACTACATCCACATAACCACACACACGCACATGCATGTTGCCCACATTGCGGTGAGCTAGTGAACACTCTCTGAGCAAGAAGGAGGCCAATTGGCCATGCAAACCTAAACTTAGAGCAACCCTAGCAGATTCTCTAAAGTATAACCTCCACCTCTAAGAAAAACTGCTAAAAGAAAAGAAAAGACCACTTTACATGATTCCCTAAAGCCCATCTATATTCATTTTTCATAAAGACCTATATAACAACCATCTAGGCTTTATACTTAGAGGAAGTTGGAGGGAACATACAATGCACTCTAACAAAGCAACTTTGGAGGCACAAAATTTTTAGCTGCCACTTGCGTTACCGCCTTTAGCCGGTCGCCGCACTCTCCGCCGTTGGCATGGCCACCATCCCCAAACCTCGTGTCTAATTTCACTTCTGACCTGGAGCTCAAGTTGTATGGAGTTTGATCCTTGAGATTTGCAACCAGTGGGTGGGTCATATGGATCAAGAGAAGAGGATGCCACCTAGTGCTGCCATTGATGACTATGTGAGTGCTCTTGTAACCTTTATCCACTACAAATTTAGCACATTTTTTAACTACCATTGCTCATAAAATTATCTTCCAATTGAATGGTGTAGGCCAAGTGCGCTCAAGAGAGGTACAAGCAAACCCCCAAATCAAAATGAAAAAACATTTTCCTCGAACCATTGTTGGTCATTTCTCCAAAACAATGAGAAGTGAATGACAAGGAATGACGATGATCCACAAAGAGACTAGGGGTGAAGTTCCTCATGAAGGAAATATGCCCTAGAGGCAATAACAAAGTTGTTATTTATATATCATGATAAATGCTTATTATTCATGCTAGAATTGTATTAACCGGAAACTTAGTACATGTGTGAATACATAGACAAACAGAGTGTCACTAGTATGCCTCTACTTGACTAGCTCGTTAATCAAAGATGGTTAAGTTTCCTAGCCATAGACATGAGTTGTCATTTGATGAATGAGATTACATCATTAGAGAATGATGTGATTGACTTGACCCATCCGTTAGGTTAGCACTATGATCGTTTAGTTTGTTGCTATTGCTTTCTTCATGACTTATACATGTTCCTATGACTATGAGATTATGCAACTCCCGAATACCGGAGGAACACTTAGTGTGCTATCAAACGTCACAATGTAACTGGATGATTATAAATATGCTCTACAAGTGTCTCCAATGGTGTTTGTTGAGTTGGCATAGATCAAGATTAGGATTTGTCACTCCGATTATCAGAGAGGTTTCCGTGGGCCCTCTCGGTAATGCACATCACTATAAGCCTTGCAAGCAATGTGATTAATGAGTTAGTTGCGGGATGATGCATGATAAACCACAAGTATAGGGGATCGCAACAGTTTTCGAGGCTAGAGTATTCAACCCAAATTTATTGATTCGACACAAGGAGCCAAAGAATATTCTCAAGTATTAGCAGTTGAGTTGTCAATTCAACTACACCTGGATAACTTAATATCTGCAGCAAAGTATTTAGTAGCAAAGTAATATGGAAGTAACGGTAACGGTAGCAAAAGTAATACTTTTTGGTTTTGTAGTGATTGTAACAATAGCAACGAAAAAGTAAATAAGCGGAGAACAATATGTGAAAAGCTAGTAGGCATTGGATCGGTGATGGAGAATTATGCCGGATGCGGTTCATCATGTAACAATCATAACATAGGGTGACACAGAACTAGCTCCAATTCATCAATGTAATGTAGGCATGTATTTCATACGTGCTTATGGAAAAGAACTTGCACGACATTTTTTGTCCTACCCTCCCGTGGCAGCGGGGTCCTAATGGAAACTAAGGGATATTAAGGCCTCCTTTTAATAGAGTACTGCATCAAAGAATTAACACATAGTGAATACATGAACTCCTCAAACTATGGTCATCACCGGAGTGGTCCCGATTATTGTCACTTCGGGTTGCGGATCATAACACATAGTAGGTGACTATAAACTTGCAAGATAGGATCAAGAACTCACATATATTTATGAAAACATAATAGGTTCAGATCTGAAATCATGGCACTTTCGGGCCCTAGTGACAAGCATTAAGCATAGCAAAGTCATAGCAACATCAATCTTAGAACATAGTGGATACTAGGGATCAAACCCTAACAAATCTAACTCGATTACATGATAAATCTCATCCAACCCATCACCGTCCAGCAAGCCTATGATGGAATTACTCACGCACGGCGGTGAGCATCATGAAATTGGAGATGGAGGATGGTTGATGATGACGATGGCGACGGATTCCCCTCTCCGGAGCCTCGAACGGACTCCAGATCAGCCCTCCCGAGAGAGTTTAGGGCTTGGCGGCAGCTCCGTATCGTAAAACGCGATGAATCTTTTTCTCTGATTTGTTTCTCCCCGAACACGAATATATAGAGTTGGAGTTGAGGTCGGTGGAGCTCCAGGGGGCCCACGAGGCAGGGGGCGCGCCCAGGGGTGCAGGCGCGCCCCAACCCTCATGGAAAGGGTGTGGGCCCCCTGGCCTTGATTCTTTCGCCAGTATTTTTTATTATTTCCAAAAATAATCTCCGTGGAGTTTCAGGTCATTCCGAGAACTTTTGTTTCTGCACATAAATAACACCATGGCAATTCTGCTGAAAACAGCGTCAGTCCGGGTTAGTTCCATTCAAATCATGCAAGTTAGAGTCCTCAACAAATGCAAAAGTGTTTGGAAAAGTAGATACGACGGAGACGTATCAACTCCCCCAAGCTTAAACCTTTGCTTGTCCTCAAGCAATTCAGTTGATAAACTGAAAGTGATAAAGAAAAACTTTTACAAACTCTCTTTGCTCTTTTTGTTGTAAATATGTAAAGCCAGCATTCAAATTTTCAGCAAGGATATGAACTAACCATATTCACAATAACTCTTAGGTCTCATGTTTACTCATGTCAATGGCATAATCAACTAGCGAGCAATAATAATAAATCTCGGATGACAACACTTTCTCAAAACAATCATAATATGATATAACAAATGGTATCTCGCTAGCCCTTTCTGAGACTGCAAAACATAAATGCAGAGCACCTTTAAAGATCAAGGACTGACTAAACATTGTAATTCATGGTAAAAGAGATCCAATCATAGTCATACCAATATAAATTAACAGTAATGAATGCAAATGACAGCAGTGCTCTCCAGCTGGTGCTGTTTAATAAGAGGGTGATGACTCAACATAAAAGTAAATAGATAGGCCCTTCGCAGAGGGAAGCAGGGATTTGTAGAGGTGCCAGAGCTCGGTTTAAAATAGAGATAAATAATATTTTGAGCGGTATACTTTTATTGTCAACATAACAACCAAGAGATGGCGATATCTTCAATGCTACACACATTATAGGCGGTTCCCAAACAGAATGGTAAAGTTTTTACTCCCCCTCCACCAACAAGCATCAATCCATGGCTTGCTCGAAACAATGAGTGCCTCCAACTAACAACAGTCCCGGGGGAGTTTTGTTTGCAATTATTTTTATTTGATTTGCATAAAGCATGGACTGGGCATCCCGGTGACCAGCCATTTTCTCGTGAGTGAGGAGCGGAGTCCACTCCTCTTGAGAATAACCCGCCTAACATGGAAGATATGGACAGCCCTAGTTGATACATGAGCTATTCGAGCATACAAAACAGAATTTCATTTGAAAGTTTAGAGTTTGGCACATATAAATTTACTTGGAACGGCAGGTAGATACCGCATATAGGAAGGTATAGTGGACTCATACGGAATAACTTTGGGGTTTAAGGGATTGGATGCACAAGCAGTATTCCCGCTTAGTACAAGTGAAGTCTAGAAAAAGACTGGGAAGCGACCAACTAGAGAGCGACAACAGTCATGAACATGCATTAGAATTAATAAACATTGAGTGCAAGCATGAGTAGGATACAATCCACCATGAACATAAATATCATGAGGCTATGTTGATTTTGTTTCAACTACATGCGTGAACATGTGCCTAGTCAAGTCACTTGAATCATTCAAAGGAGGATACCACCCTATCATACCACATCACAACCATTTTAATAGCATGTTGGCACGCAAGGTAAACCATTATAAGCTCCTAGTTAATTAAGCATGGCATAAGTAACTATAATCTCTAATTGTCATTGCAAACATGTTTATTCATAATAGGCTGAATCAGGAATGATGAACTAATCATATTTACAAAAACAAGAGAGGTCGAGTTCATACCAGCTTCTTTTATCTTAGTCAGTCCATCATATATCGTCATAATTTCCTTTCACTTGCACGACCGAACGATGTGAATAATAATAATAGTGCACGTGCATTGGACTAAACTGGAATCTGCGAGCATTCAATAAACAGGAGAAGACAAGGCAATATGGGCTCTTGGTTAAATCAACAACAATGCATATAAGAGCCACTTCAATAATCTCATCATGGTCTTCTCCTATCGACCCCCAAAGAAAAGAAAAGAAATAAAACTATTTACACGGGAAAGCTCCCAACAAGTAAAAGAAGAACATGAAATATTTTTGGGTTTTCTTTTTAATTATTACTACTACAGCAAGAAAGTAAACTAGCTAAAAGCTATTACTAATTTTTTTGGTTTTCTTAAGGTTTATCAAACATACAAGAAGAAAGCAAGAAAAAGGAAATAAACTAGCATGGATATTACAGTGAAAAAGTATGAGCACCGACAACTAGCAATGAGTGTGTGAACATAAATGTAATGTCGGTGAGAAATATGTACTCCCCCAAGCTTAGGTTTTTGGCCTAAGTTGGTCTATTGCCACGGCTGGCCCGGTGGATATCCATAGTTGTAGTTGGGGTCGTACTGAGATGCAACAGTCATTGCATTGTGGGCTGCCGCTTGGAGGCGAGCTATCTCAGCCCTCCTCTTATACTCATCCGCCTCCTCTCTGGTTATAAAATATCTCCCTTTTGTCTGAAAATCAAAGAAAGTAGAAGCAGGGAGAGCGACGTGATAGGTGCGTCGTCTGTCAAAGATTAGTCGGTACTGAAGGAACTGATCGTTCCTCTCAACAAAATGATGACGAACCATAGCCTCATAATCTAAATAGGCAGGAAACAACTCAATATCATCCTCACGTATGGTTACACCAAGAAAATTAGCTAAACGGGTTGCATAAATTCCACCGAAGAAATCTCCATTAAATCTATTATTATGCAACCTACGTGCAACAATGGCTCCCAAATTATAATGTTTATCTCCTAACACAGCACTCCTGAGAACACTGAGGTCAGGGACACACATGTGACATGCTTCATCCTTACCATTTATGCACCTACCTATGAAGAGAGCAAAATAATGTATAGCAGGAAAATGAATGCTCCCTATGGTAGCTTGTGATGTGCTCTAGATTCCCCCACAGTTATACTAGCAAGAAAATCTCTAAATTCAGATTTGCAAGGTTCACTAGTACTACCCCCTTGTGGAAGTTTGCAAGCAGTGGTAAAATCCTCTAAGTCCATAGTGTAAGAATTTTCATAAAGATCAAACAGGACAGTTTGAGAATTCCTTGAAGATGAAAATTCAAACCTTCTCACAAAGGAACTAGTGAGATAGTGGTACTGACGGCACTTATCTGCCTCGAAGCTCACAAGATCAGCGTTACGCAAATATGCGTTAAATTCTTCCTTGATTCCTGCTTGATCCATGAAGTCCTCGGAAGGCCATTCACAAGCCCGCACTGGAGCATCCCTTGGTGGTTCATTGTCAGCATCACGCATTGCAAGCCTGGGTCCTTGCTTCCTTGAAGGACCACCTTGGTACATTTTTCTAAACATATTTCTTCCTCTGAAAAATTTCTAAAATTTTTAGTAACTTCAAATAAAAGTGAACCAAGCTGAACAAAATTGGTAGCAACTACTCCTACAAGTGCCTAGAGACTATATCATGCATTAGAACTACTTGGAACCATATAAATTTGGCATGCAGGCTCAAGAACATGGTCACCTAGGCAGCACAAATTTGCAATGAATAAAGCACTAGAACAAAAACTAATTGGACCAATGGAGGAGTCACATACCAAGGAACAATCCCCCAAAGAAGTTTTGTGAGAGGTGCTTTGAGCAAGGAGATCGAAAATCGCAGCAAAATGAGCTAGAACTCGTGCTTGAGCTGGTTGGTGATTTTTTTGGAAGAAAGAAGAAGTGTGTGGGTGCAGGAATAAGTGGAGGGGAGCCACCATGGGCCCACGAGGCAGGGGGTGGGCGCGCCCTGGACCCTCGTGCCCAGGTGCTTGCTCCCCTGCTGTGTTTCAATGCCAAATATTCTCAAATATTCCATAAAAATCATATTTCAATTTCAGGGCATTTGGAGAACTTTTATTTTCAGGGTATTTTTATATTGCACGGATAATTCAGAAAAACATACAGAAAATACTATTTTTGCTTTATTTCAACTAAATAACAGAAAGTAAAAGGAGGGTACAGAAGGTTGTGCTTTCTAACTTCATACATCTCATGCTCATCAAAAGGAATCCACTAACAAGGTTGATCAAGTCTTGTTAACAAACTCATTCCGAATAACATGGAACCGGAGAAATTTCGAATAACACTATGTTACCTCAACGGGGATATGCACATCCCCAATAATAAGAATCTCATATCTCTTTTTGACAGTAGGAAGAGGAAATTCAAAACCTCCAAAAATAATCGATGGAATGTTTCCAATAGAATTGATACTGTGGACTTGAGGTTGTTTCCTCGGAAAGTGCACCGTGTGCTCATTACCATTAACATGAAAAGTGGCATTGCCTTTGTTGCAATCAATAACAGCCCATGCAGTATTCAAAAAGGGTCTTCCAAGAATAATAGACATACTATCGTCCTCGGGAATATCAAGAATAACAAAGTCCGTTAAAATAGTAACGTTTGCAACCACAACAGTCACATCCTCACAAGCCATTTGCAAAGATATTTCAGTAGGTGTCAACTTATTCAAATCAAGTCTACGATATAAAGAGAGAGGCATAACACTAACACCGGCTCCAAGATCACATAAAGCAGTTCTAACATAATTTCTTTTGATGGAGCATGGTATAGTTGGTACTCCTGGATCTCCAAGTTTCTTTGGTATTCCACCCTTAAAAGTATAATTAGCAAGCATGGTGGAAATTTCAGCTTCCGGTATCTTTCTTTTATTAGTAACAATTTCTTTCATGTACTTGGCATAAGGATTCATTTTGAGCATATCAGTTAATCCCATACGCAAAAAGATAGGTCTAATCATTTCAGCAAAGCGCTCAAAATCCTCATCATCTTTTTCTTGGATGGTTTGGGAGGAAAAGGCATGGGTTTCTGAACCCATGGCTCCCTTTCTTTACCGTGCTTCCTAGCAACAAAGTCTCTCTTATCATAACGTTGATTCTTTGATTGTGGGTTATCAAGATCAACAACAGGTTCAATTTCTACATCATTATCATTGCTAGGTGGAGCATCAACATGAACATCATCATTAATATTATCACTAGGTTCATGTTCATTACCAGATTGTGTTTCAGCATCAGAAATAGAAATATCATTAGGATTCTCAGGTGTTTCTACAACAGGTTCACTAGAAGCATGCAAAGTCCTATCGTTTTTCTTTTTCTTCTTTTTAGAACGACTAGATGCATCAATATTATTTCTCTGGGAATCCTGCTCAATTCTCTTAGGATGACCTTCAGGATACAAAGGTTCCTGAGTCATTTTACCAGTTCTAGTAGCCACTCTAACAGCAAAATCATTATTCTTACTATTTAATTCATTGAGCAAATCATTCTGAGCTTTAAGTACTTGTTCTACTTGAGTAGTAACCATAGAAGCATGTTTACTAATGAGTTTAAGTTCACCTTTAACTCTAGACATATAATCACCCAAGTGTTCAATCATATAAGCATTTTGTTTCAATTGTCTACCAAAATAAGCATTAAAATTTTCTTGTTTGACAACAAAATTATCAAACTCATCTAAACATTGGCTAGCAGACTTATAATGAGGAATATCACCTTCATCAAATCTATAGAGAGAGTTTACCTTTACTACCTGTGTAGGGTTATCAAGACTATATGTTTCTTCAATAGGTGATGAATTAAGACCGTGCATTTCTTCAACAGGCGGTAAATTAAGACCATGTATTTCTTCAATAGGAGGTAAATTCTTAACATCTTCAGCTTTAATACCTTTTTCTTTCATAGATTTCTTTGCCTCTTGCATATCTTCAAGATCGAGAAATAGAACACCCCTCTTCTTTGGAGTTGGTTTAGGAATAGGCTCGGGAGTTGGCTCAGAAGTGTCCAATTATTTTCATTGGTCAACATATTATTCAATAGAATTTCAGCTTCATCCGTGTTCTTTCACGAAAACAGAACCAGCACAACTATCCAGGTAGTCTCTAGAAGCATCGGTTAGTCCATTATAAAAGGTATCAAGTATTTCATTTTTCTTGAGAGGATGATCTGGCAAAGCATGAAGTAATTGGAGAAGCCTCCCCCAAGCTTGTGGGAGACTCTCTTCTTCAATTTGCACAAAATTATATATATCCCTTAAAGCAGCTTGTTTCTTATGAGCAGGGAAATATTTAGTGGAGAAGTAATAAATCATATCCTGCGGACTACGCATACAACCAGGATCAATAGAATTAAACCATATCTTAGCATCACCCTTTAATGAGAACGGAAATATTTTAAGGATATAAAAGTAGCGAGTTCTCTCATCATTAGTGAACAGGGTGGCTATATCATTTAATTTAGTAAGATGTGCCACAACAGTTTGAGATTCATAGCCATAAAAAGGATCAAACTCAACCAAAGTAATTATATCAGGATCAATAGAGAATTCATAATCCTTATCAGTAACAAAGATAGGTGAAGTAGCATAAGCAGGATCATATTTCATTCTAGCATTCAGAGTTTTTTGTTTAAGCTTAGCTAATAATTTCTTAAGATCACTTCTATCATTGCAAGCAAGAAAGTCTCTAGCAGTTTCTTCATCCATAACATAGCCCTCAGGCACAACAGGAAATTCATATTTATTGGGAGAGCCTTCGTCATCACTTTCATCAATATTATCAGTTTTGATAATTTCATTCTCTCTAGCCCTAGCAAGTTGTTCATCAAGAAATTCACCAAGTGGCACAGTAGTATCAAACATAGAAGTAGTTTCATCATAAGTATCATGCATAGCAGAAGTGGCATCATCAATAACATGCGACATATCAGAATTAATAGCAGAAGCAGGTTTAGGTGTCGCAAGCTTACTCAAAACAGAAGGTGAATCAAGTGCAAAGCTAGATGGAAGTTCCTTACCTCCCTTCGTAGTTGAGGGATAAATTTTTGTTTTCTCGTCTTTCAAGTTCTTCATAGTGACCAGCAGATATAAATCCCAAGTGACTCAAAGAATAGAGCTATGCTCCCGGCATGGCCTTGAGAAAATAGTCTTGATAACCCACAAGTATAGGGGATCGCAACAGTTTTCGAGGGTAGAGTATTCAACCCAAATTTATTGATTCGACACAAGGGGAACCAAAGAACATTCTCAAGTATTAGCAGTTGAGTTGTCAATTCAACCACACCTGGATAACTTAATATCTACAACAAAGTATTTAGTAGCAAAGTAATATGGAAGTAACGGTAACGGTAGCAAAAGTAATATTTTTGGGTTTTGTAGTGATTGTAACAGTAGCAACGGAAAAGTAAATAAGCGGAGAACAATATGTGAAAAGCTCGTAGGCATTGGATCGGTGATGGAGAATTATGCCGGATGCGGTTCATCATGTAACAATCATAACATAGGGTGACATGAACTAGCTCCAATTCATCAATGTAATGTAGGCATGTATTACGAATATAGTCATACGTGCTTATGGAAAAGAACTTGCACGGCATCTTTGTCCTACCCTCCCGTGGCAGCGGGTCCTAACGGAAACTAAGGGATATTAAGGCCTCCTTTTAATAGAGTACAGGACCAAAGCATTAACCCATAGTGAATACATGAACTCCTCAAACTATGGTCATCACCGGAGTGGTCCTGATTATTGTCACTTGGGTTGCGATCATAACACATAGTAGGTGACTATAGACTTGCAAGATAGGATCAAGAACTCACATATATTCATGAAACCATAATAGGTTCGGATCTGAAATCATGGCACTCGGGCCCTAGTGACAAGCATTAAGCATAGCAAAGTCATAGCAACATCAATCTCAGAACATAGTGGATACTAGGGATCAAACCCTAACAAATCTAACTCGATTACATGATAAATCTCATCCAACCCATCACCATCCAACAAGCCTATGATGGAATTACTCACGCACGACGGTGAGCATCATGAAATTGGTGATGGAGGATGGTTGATGATGACGATGGCGACGGATTCCCCTCTCTGGAGCCCCAAACGGACTCCAGATCAGCCCTCCCGAGAGAGTTTAGGGCTTGGCGGCGGCTCCGTATTGTAAAACACGATGAATCTTTTTCTCTGATTTTTTTCTCCCCGAACACGAATATATAGAGTTGGAGTTGAGGTCGGTGGAGCTCCAGGGGGCCCACGAGGCAGGGGGGCGCGCCCAGGGGGGGCAGGCGCACCCCCACCCTCGTGGAAAGGGTGTGGGCCCCCTAGCCTTGATTCTTTTGCCAATATTTTTTATTATTTCCAAAAATAATCTCCGTGGAGTTTCAGGTCATTCCGAGAACTTTTGTTTCTGCACATAAATAACACCATGACAATTCTGCTGAAAACAGCGTCAGTCCGGGTTAGTTCCATTCAAATCATGCAAGTTAGAGTCCAAAACAAGGGCAAAAGTGTTCGGAAAATTAGATACGACGGAGATGTATCAATGCATTATGGAACGAGTAAAGAGACTTGCCGGTAACGAGATTGAACTAGGTATTGAGATACCGACGATCGAATCTCGGGCAAGTAACATACCGATGACAAAGGGAACAATGTATGTTGTTATGCGGTTTGACCGATAAAGATCTTCGTAGAATATGTGGGAGCCAATATGAACATCCAGGTTCCACTATTGGTTATTGACCGGAGATGAGTCTCGGTCATGTCTACATAGTTCTCGAACCCGTAGGGTTCGCACGCTTAACGTTCGATGACGATCGGTATTATGAGTTTATGTGTTTTGATGTACCGAAGGTAGTTCAAAGTCCCGGATGTGATCACGGACATGACGAGGAGTCTCGAAATGGCCGAGGCATAAAGATTGATATATTGGAAGGCTATGTTTGGACACCGGAATGGTTCCGGATGAGTTCGGGCATTTTCCGGAGTACCGGGAGGTTACCGGAACCCCCCCGGGAGTCAGTGGGCCTTATTTGGCCTTAGTGGAAGAGAGGAGGAGGCGGCCAGGTGGAGGGCGCCCCCCAAGCCCAATCGAATTGGTGTGGGGGGTCGGCCCCCCTTTCCTTCTCCCTCTCTCCCTCTTCCTTCTTCTCCTACTCCTACTAGGAAGGGGGAAACCTACTCCTAGTGGGAGTAGGACTCCCCCCCCCCCTTTGGCGCGCCCTATGAGGGCCGGCCCTCTCATCCTCCCCTCCTTTATATATGGGGGAGGGGGTACCCCATAGACACACAAGTTGACGGTTGTCTTAGCCGTGTGCGCCCCCCCCCCCCCTCCACAGATTACCACCTCGGTCATATCATTGTAGAGCTTAGCCGAAGCACTGCGTCATTAACGTCATCATGCCGTCATGCTGACGAAACTCTCCCTCGGCCTCAGTTGGATCAAGAGTACGAGGGACGTCACCGAGCTGAACGTTTGCAGATCGCGGGGGTGTCGTGCGTTCGGTACTTGATCGGTTGGATTGCGAAGACGTTCGACTACATCAACCGCGTTACTAAACGCTTCCGCTTTCGGTTTACGAGGGTACATGGACACACTCTCCCGCTCGTTTCTATGCATCTCCTAGATAGATCTTGCATGATCGTAGGTAAAAAATTTGAAATACTGCGTTCCCCAACAGTGGCATTCGAGCCAGGTCTATGCGTAGATGCTATATGCACGAGTAGAACACAAAGAGTTGTGGGCGATAATAGTCATACTGCTTGCCAACATGTCATACTTTTATTCGGCGGTATTGTTGGATGAAGCAGTTCAGACCGACATTATGCGTACGCTTACGCGAGTCTGGTTCTACCGACGTGCTTCGCACACATGTGGCTAGTGGGTGTCTATTTCTCCAACTTTTGTTGAATCGAGTGTGACTACGCCCGGTCCTTGTTGAAGGTTAAAACAACACACTTGACAAAAAATCGTTGTGGTTTTGATGCGTAGGTAAGAACGGTTCTTGCTAAGCCCGTAGCAGCCACGTAAAATTTGCAACAACAAGTAGAGGACGTGTAACTTGTTTTTGTAGGGCATGTTGTGATGTGATATGGTCAAGACGTGATGATATATAAATTGTTGTATGAGATGATCATGTTTTGTAACAATTATCGGCAACTGGCAGGAGCCTTATGGTTGTCGCTTTATTGTATGAAATGCAATCACCATGCAATTGCTTTACTTTATCACTAAGCGGTAGTGATAGTCGTGATAGCAGTAGTTGGCGAGACGACAACGATGCTTCGATGGAGATCAAGGTGTCAAGACGGCGACAATGGTGATCATGACGGTGCTTTGGATATGGAGATCAAAGGCACAAGATGACGATGGCCATATCATATCACTTATATTGATTGCATGTGATGTTTATCCTTTATGCATCTTATTTTGCCTAGTTCGGCGGTAGCATTATAAGATGATCTCTCACTAATTTCAAGGTACAAGTGTTCTCCCTGAGTATGCACCGTTGCGAAAGTTCGTCGTGCCGAGACACCATGTGATGATCGAGTGTGATAAGTTCTACGTTCACATACAACGGGTGCAAGCCAGTTTTGCACACGCAGAATACTCGGGATAAACTTGACGAGCCTAGCATATGCAGATATGGCCTCGGAACACTGAGACCGAAAGGTCGAGCGTGAATCATATAGTAGATATGATCAACATAGTGATGTACACCATTGAAAACTACTCCATCTCACGTGATGATCGGACATGGTTTAGTTGATTTGGATCACGTGGTCACTTAGATGATTAGAGGGATGTCTATCTAAGTGGGAGTTATTAAGTAATATGATTAATTGAACTTTAATTTATCATGAACTTAGTACCTGATAGTATTTTGCATGTCCATGTTGTTGTAGATCAATGGTCCGTGTTACTGTTCTTTTGAATTTTAATGCGTTCCTAGAGAAAGCTAAGTTGAAATATGATGGTAGCAACTACACGGACTGGGTCCGTAACTTGAGGATTATCCTCATTGCTGCACAAAAGAATTACGTCCTAGAAGCACCGCTAGGTGCAAGACCCGTTGCAGGAGCAACGCCGGGCGTTGTGAACGCCTCACAGAGCAAAGCTGATGACTACTCGATAGTTTAGTGTGACATGCTTTACGGCTTAGAACCAGGACTTCAACGACATTTTGAACGTCATGGAGCATATGAGATGTTCCAGGAGTTGAAGTTAATATTTCAAGCAAATGCCCGGATTGAGAGATATGAAGTCTCCAATAAGTTCTACTGGTGCAAAATGGAGGAGAATAGTTACAAGGTGAGCATATACTCAAAATGTCTGGGTATAACAATCACTTGATTCTACCGAGAGTTAATCTTCCTGATGATAGTGTCATTGACAGAATTTTTCAATCACTGCCACCAACCTACAAGAGCTTTGTGATGAACTATAATATGCAAGGGATGGATAAGACAATTCCTGAGCTCTTCGCAATGCTAAAGGTTGCGGAGGTAGAAATCAAGAAAGAGCATCAAGTGTTGATGGTCAACAAGACCACCAGTTTCAAGAAAAAGGGTAAAGGTAAGAATGGGAACTTCAAGAAGAACGGCAAGCAAGTTTACGCTCAAGTGAAGAAGCCCAAGTCCGGACCTAAGCACGAGACAGTGCTTCTCCGCAAAGGGACTGGTCATCGAAGCGGAACTGCCCCAAGTATTTGGCGAGATAAGAATGATGGCAAGGTGAACAAAGGTATATGTGATATACATGTTATTGATGTGTACCTTACTAATGCTCGCATGAGTACACAGGTATTTGATCGGGTTACATTGCTAATATTTACAACTCGAAACAGGGACTACGGATTAAGCGAAGATTGGCTAAGGACGAGGTGACGATGCGCATGGGAAATGGTTCCAAAGTCGATGTGATCGCCGTCGGCACGCTACCTCTACATCTACCTTCGGGGTTAGTTTTAGACCTGAATAATTGTTATTTGGCGCCAGTGTTAAGCATGCACGTTATATCTGGATCTTGTTTGATGCGAGACAGTTATTCATCTAAATCTGAGAATAATGGTTGTTCTATTTATATGAGTAATATCTTTTATGGTCATTTACCCTTAAAGAGTGGTCTATTTTTGTTGAATCTCGATATTGAAGCCAAAAGATGCAGAGTTGATAATATAGTGCAACTTATTTGTGGCACTGCCGTTTGGGTCATATTGGTGTAAAGCGCATGAAGAAACTCCATTCTGATGGACTTTTGGAATCACTTGGTACTTGCGAACCATGCCTCATGGGCAAGATGACTAAAACTCCATTCGCCGGAACAATGGAGCGAGCAAAAGATTTATTGGAAATAATACATACCGATGTATGTGGTCCGATGAATATTGAGGCTTGCGGCGGGTATCGTTATTTTCTGACCGTCACAGATGATTTAAGAAGATATGGGTATATCTACTTGATGAAACATAAGTCTGAAACATTTGAAAAGTTCAAAGAATTTCAGAGTGAAGTGGAAAATCATCGTAACAAGAAAATAAAGTTTCTACGATCTGACCGTGGAGGAGAATATTTGAGTTACGAGTTTGGTCTTCATTTGAAACAATGTGGAATAGTTTCGTAACTCACGCCACCCGGAACACCACAGCGTAATGGTGTGTCCGAACATCGTAACCGCACTTTATTAGATATGGTGCGATCTATGATGTCTCTTACTGATTTACCGCTATCGTTTTGGGGTTATGCTTTAGAGACGGCTGCATTCATGTTAAATAGGGCACCATCTAAATCCGTTGAGACGACACCTTATGAACTGTGGTTTGGCAAGAAACCCAAGTTGTCGTTTCTTAAAGTTTGGGGTTGTGATGCTTATGTGAAAAAGCTTCAACCTGATAAGCTCGAACCCAAATCGTAGAAATGTGTCTTCATAGGATACCTAAAGGAGACTATTGGGTACACCTTCTATCACAGATCCGAAGGCAAGACATTCGTTGCTAAGAATGGATCCTTTCTAAGAAGGAGTTTCTCTCGAAAGAAGTGAGTGGGAGGAAAGTAGAACTTGATGAGGTAACTGTACCTGCTCCCTTATTGGAAAGTAGTTCATCACAGAAATCAGTTCCTGTGATTCCTACACCAATTAGTGAGGAAGTTAATGATGATGATCATGTAACTTCAGATCAAGTTACTACTGAACCTCGTAGGTCAACCAGAGTAAGATCCGCACCAGAGTGGTACGGTAATCCTATTCTGGAGGTCATGTTACTTGACCATGACGAACCTATGAACTATGAGGAAGCGATGATGAGCCCAGATTCCGCGAAATGGCTTGAGGCCATGAAATCTAAGATGGGATCCATGTATGAGAGCAAAGTGTGGACTTTGGTTGACTTGCCCAATGATCGGCAAGCAATAGAGAATAAATGGATCTTCAAGAATAAGACTGACGCTGATGGTAATGTTATTGTCTACAAATCTCGACTTGTTGCGAAAGGTTTTCGACAAGTTCAAAGAGTTGGCTATGATGAGACCTTCTCACCCGTAGCGATGCTTAAGTCCGTCCGAATCATGTTAGCAATTGCCACATTTTATGATTATGAAATTTGGCAAATGGATGTAAAGACTTCATTCCTGAATGGATTTCTGGAAGAAGAGTTGTATATGATGCAACCCAAAGGTTTTATCAATCCAAAGGATGCTAACAAAGTGTGCAAGCTCCAGCGATCCATTTATGGGCCGGTGCAAGCAGCTCGGAGTTGGAATAAACGTTTTGATAGTGTGATCAAAGCATATGGTTTTATACAGACTTTTGAAGAAGCATGTATTTACAAGAAAGTGAGTGGGAGCTCTGTAGCAGTTCTAATATTTTATGTGGATGACATATTGTTGATTGGAAATGATATAGAATTTCTGGATAGCATAAAAAGATACTTGAATAAGAGTTTTTCAATGAAAGACCTTGGTGAAGCTACTTATATATTGGGCATCAAGGTCTATAGAGATAGATCAAGACGCTTAACTGGACTTTCACAAAGCTCATACCGTGATAAAGTTTTGAAGAAGTTCAAAATGGATCAAGTAAAGAAAGGGTTCTTGCCTGTGTTACAAGGTGTGAAGTTGAGTTAGACTCAATGCCCGACCGCTGCAGAAGATAGAGAGAAAATGAAAGTCATTCCCTATGCTTCAGCCATAGGTTCTATTATGTATGCAATGCTGTGTACCGCACTGATGCGTGCCTTGCTATTAGTTTAGCGAGGAGGTACCAAAGTAATCCGGGAGTGGATCATCGGACAGCGGTCAAGTACATCTGAAATACACGAAAAGGACTAAGGATATATTTCTCGTTTATGGAGGTGACAAAGAGCTCGTCATAAATGGTTACGTCGATGCAAGCTTTGACAGCGATCCGGATGACTCTAAGTCACAAACCGGATAATGATTTATATTGAACGATGGATCCGTAAGTTGGTGCAGTTCTAAGCAAAGCGTCGTGGCGGGATCTACGTGTGAAGCGGAGTACATAGCTGCTTCAGAAGCGGCAAATGAAGGAGTCTGGATGAAGGAGTTCATATCCGATCTAGGTGTCATACCTAGTGCATCGGGTCCAATGAAAATATTTTGTGACAATACTGGTGCAATTGCCTTGGCAAAGGAATCCAGATTTCACAAGAGAACCAAGCACATCAAGAGACGCTTCAATTCCATTGGCGATCAAGTCAAGGAGGGAGACATAGAGATTTGCAAGATACATACGGATCTGAATGTTGCAGACCCATTGACTAAGCCTCTCTCACGAGCAAAACATGATCAGCACCAAGACTCCATGGGTGTTAGAAGCATTACTGTGTAACCTAGATTATTGACTCTAGTGCAAGTGGGAGACTGAAGGAAATATGCCCTAGAGGCAATAATAAATTTGTTATTTATATATCATGATAAATGTTTATTATTCATGCTAGAATAGTATTAACCGAAAACTTAGTACATGTGTGAATACATAGACAAACAGAGTGTCACTAGTATGCCTCTACTTGACTAGCTCGTTAATCAATGATGGTTAAGTTTCCTAGCCATAGACATAAGTTGTCATTTGATGAACGGGATCACATCATTATAGAATGATGTGATTGACTTGACCCATCCGTTAGCTTAGCACTATGATCGTTTAGTTTGTTGCTATTGCTTTCTGTATGACTTATACATGTTCCTATGACTATGAGATTATGCAACTCCCGAATACCGGAGGAACACTTAGTGTGCTATCAAACGTCACAACGTAACTGGGTGATTATAAAAGATGCTCTACAGGTGTCTCCAATGGTGTTTGTTGAGTTGGCATAGATTGAGATTAGGATTATCACTCCGATTATCGGAGAGGTATCTCTGGGCCCTCTCGGTAATGCACATCTCTATAAGCCTTGCAAGCAATGTGACTAATGAGTTAGTTGTGGGATGATGCATTACGGAGCGAGTAAAGAGACTTGCCGGTAACGAGATTGAACTAGGTATTGAGATACCGACGATCGAATCTCGGGCAAGTAACATACCGATGACAAAGGGAACAACGTATGTTGTTATGCGGTTTGACCAATAAATATCTTCATAGAATATGTGGGAGCCAATATGAACATCCAGGTTCCACTATTGGTTATTGACCGGAGATGAGTCTCGGTCATGTCTACATAGTTCTCGAACCCGTAGGGTCCGCACGCTTAACGTTCTATGACGATCGGTATTATGAGTTTATGTGTTTTGATATACTGAAGGTAGTTCGAAGTCCCGGATGTGATCACGGACATGACTAGGAGTCTCGAAATGGTTGAGACATAAATATCAATATATTGGAAGGCTATGTTTGGACACCGGAATGGTTCCGGATGAGTTCGGGCATTTTCCGGAGTACCGGGAGGTTACCCGAACCCCCCGGGGAGTCAATGGGACTTATTGGGCCTTAGTGGAAGAGAGGAGGAGGCGGCCAGGTGGAGGACGCCCCCCCCAAGCCCAATCCGAATTGGGGTGGGGGGCCTGCCCCCCTTTCCTTCTCCCTCTCTCCCTCTTCCTTCTTCTCCTACTCCTACTAGGAAGGGGGCAAACCTACTCCTAGTGGGAGTAGGACTCCCCCCTTGGGCGCGCCCTATGAGGGCCGGTCCTCTCCTCCTCCCCTCCTTTATATACAGGGGAAGGGGGCACCCCATAGACACACAAGTTGACAGTTGTCTTAGTCGTGTGCGGCGCCCCCCTCCACAGATTACCACCTCGGTCATATCATTGAGCTTAGGCGAAGCCCTGCGTCGGTAACTTCATCATCACCGTCATCACGCCGTCGTGCTGACGAAACTCTCCCTCGGCCTCAGCTGTATCAAGAGTACGAGGGACGTCACCGAGCTGAACGTGTGCAGATCGCGGAGGTGTTGTGCGTTCGGTACTTGATCTGTTGGATCGCGAAGATGTTCGACTACATCAACCGCGTTACTAAACGCTTCCGCTTTCGGTCTACGAGGGTACGTGGACACACTCTCCCGCTCGTTGCTATGCATCTCCTAGATAGATCTTGCATGATCGTAGGTAATTTTTTGAAATACTACGTTCCCCAACACCTCATCCTCTCCGAAGTTTGAATATGATAATGATGAGGAGGAGGAGGATAACTAGGAGCCCTACTACGGGGGTCAAGCAAGGAGCTACCTAGCAAGAGAAAGAGGGCGAAGAAGAGGCCAAGACAGACAGAAATGTTGCAACAACAAGAGAGATGCTTGATAAGTTGATTATTGCAAGGTAAGACATGTCGGCTCAATCTATGCAAGTAGAGGTGCCCTTTGGCAGAGAAGAAGCAATACGAGAAGTAGTCAACATGGCAAGAGATAAAAGAGAATAGCGAAAGAAGGTTGTACACAGAGAAGTGCAAGACCGACTTTTGAGGATTGTAAACTTCTTATCGAGGAGAACATGCTAAGGAAAGAGATGGTAGGCGCGGAGAATCGGCCAATGACGATGGATAAAAGTGGGATGGATAAAAAATAGAGACCTTTCGGGAGATGAGACGGCCGGAGATCTTGGCATATGGGGTGGAATGGAGCGACACACACTTGGGAAGAGGAAGTGGCATCAGCTATGGTGGCATGCGATGGTCTTCATGTTGGAGCTATATGGATGATATTGCTTTTGATTGATCTATGGCCTTGGATGATGTTTTACCATGCATTTGGACCTCATGTTATGTTTGATTCTGAATTAAAAAATAAATAAATAATGAATTTGCAATGTTTTTTTGCGGGTATTTGCAATGTTTTTCAATTGTGTGATCTTGAAACATGAATATTTTTGTTTATACTAATGTGAAATTGGCGTTGAAGTAGAATTCATACAAACACATATATGAGAAATAGAAGAGAAAATAAATATAGAATCTAAAAAGGAACAAGGTCCCAACATCTTTAAAATAATTATAAAAGCGTCCTCTAAATCATTTTAAAGATATGCTTCTATAAAGTATGCTAGAATTGCTCTTGCGCTGAACGAAAATGCACTTGAGACAAATAATTTTTCTTTTCTTGAGAATGAAACACGACATGAGAGCTTCTTTCGTCTGAAGGGTTTTCCTCCCGCGTAGCAACTGAGCCGTCCCATTCTCTGTTTTTTTGTCTTCGCTGGCTCGCTTGATAGAAGATGTTGTCACCTCGCTCGCTCGCTCAGTTTGATTGGTTTTTTCCCTTTTCTGTCTATTGGTAGAACTTTTTTGGTTTTCATTGTTTTTTTCATTCATTCTTTTTATGTGTATGTTTGTTTATAGTTTTCTTCGGTTATCTGTTTTTGTTCTTTTCTGTGTGTTTTCTTTGGTTTCATTGTTGTTTTTCCTTCCTATTTTTCATTGTTTTATGTGCTTTACCTTACAGTTTTCAATGGTTAATTTCTTTGCTTTCTTTCTCTGTGTTATATTTCATCATTTTTTTTACTTTCTTTGTTTTTGCTTTATTTTATTTAAAGTTTTCCAACCTGTTTCTACATTTTTCATACACATCATATTTTTTTGTATACGTCAAGAACGTTTTTAATACATGTTTAATATTTTTAAAATACACTATTAACACTTTTTTCAAATACTCCCTCCGTCCCATAATATAAGAGCGTTTCTGACACTACACTAGTGTCAAAAACACTCTTATATTATGGGATGGAGGGAGTATATGTTTCGATGTCAATTGTTCTTTTACACATTGTATATTTTGGTATAAATACAAAAAATTCTATATAGGTTTAGCATTTTTTATATACATGAATAACACTTTTTTCCAAATATTTGTTTGGGTGCCTATTTTTTTTGTACACACTGATTTTTTCATATACGTCATGGACATTTTTAATACATGTTTAATATGTTTTTCTGTCTATTGTTTTCATACACAATTTACATTTTTGGTATACATCTAAAATAATTTTATACATGTTTAATACTTTTTATATGCATGATTAACATTTTCTCATATATATGTTTTGAGTTCTACTTTTTCAGTATAAATGGAACATTTTTCTTATACATTCGATTTTATACATGTTTAACATTTTTTTCAGATGCATGATTCACATTTTTTTCAAAAAATATGCAAATTAGTTTTTGAAATACAAATATTTGGAACATTTATAAATATAAACAAGGTTAAAAAATAAAAAAGGGAAAAGTTACAAAACGGAAGCAAAAAAAGAAACACCCTAGCTAGCTAGTCTGTGCAGTCGTGAACTGGCCTGACCCATGGTCGCGAGCGCTTGAGGCGATATGTGCGTCCAACTCGCTATAAGCGAACGATAAATGCACCATAGACATAGGAGAGCAACTAACTGGAGGTTACCCCTTGCAGGGACCTTCAGGAGTTACTTTGGTGCCCCAGGAGTATGCCAAGTGGTACGTCCAGCCGCCGCCACATGTCACGTGCTGGACACTTCCTCTGGATTTTGCTTTTATTTTTATTTTTTGAACATATTTTTGGTTTTAGATGGATTTTTCTATTTTTTTTTCTTTACGGTTTAGCCCAAGTTTCCCTAGGTTTTAGAATACTTTTTTTCACATTTTTTGTACGCGGAAAAAACATTTGTGCTTCCAGAAGAAGATAGGTTTACTTCTCGTGGAGGCACATGACTGTGCTTTTGGAAAAAAGGGTAAAAAAATATGTGCTTCCATGAGAAGCACAGATTCGCTTCTCGTGGAGGCACATATTTCCTTTTTATGAGAAGCACAATTATGCTTCTCGAAAAGAAAGAAAATGTGCTTCTGGCTCCCCTTTTTTTTGTTATTCAGTTTTTCCTTTGCTGGTTTTTTGGTTTTTGTAGTAGTTTTTTTTGTTTCTGTTTTTTCTGTGATGAAAAGTTTATCAAAATCTATTAACATGTGATCTAGTTTTGAAGACGTTGACATGAGAAATCCAACGGTGAAGGCAGTTCGAGATTTGGGCGCATGGTTCAAGAGATAAAACGTACTCAATAAATGAATCTACGAAAAAAAAACTTTTAAGTTGCTACAAGTGGTGTACATGCAGTGCACTAGTTTTCAGCGTCTGACAAGGTGAGAGTGAACTTGCAAGGGGTAACCCTGACTAGTGATTTCGGGGACACGGAGCCTGAGTTTGATGCGCACGCAAAATTATCTGTTTCTCTAACATGGCCCAGGATAGCTCGCCCACAAAATTTGGGCCGTCAGATGCTCTTGGGTCACCGCGGCCCGGTCTCTCAAGGCATTACTGGGCCAGCAGGCACGCGACCATGCTTCACTTCTTTCGAACTGCCCCTCAATCGAAAAAATAAAAAAACTTCTTTCAAACTCTGGTGTGACGTCGAGAAAACCACTCTGATCCCGTAGCTAGCACACATCCTTCCCTGCCAGCAACAGCAAGCCTTGGTGTCCACCGAGATCAACAAACAGAGCGCGCGCGCAACAACCAATCCGTGGGAAGGTTTGCTCACCGTCTGGCCTAGCTTGCGCGGCGCACAGGCCAAACATGTACTGCTACTGCTAGTGGAGCGAGCGTCACGCACGCCACCTACTACACCACCCTACCAGGCCACCGCGCCGGCGCGCCATGCGCCAACCGTTCCCGCTGCGTGTGGTAGGTGGAACCTGTGGACGCTCGCCTCGCCAGGCCACCCCCCACAACCCACGGCCACCAACAACACCAACCAGCCAGCCTCCCCGGTCCGGTCCAGGTCCAGGTCCAGCAGAGCGCCGCGGGTCGCTGCCGGGCGCCGGCCTACTTGCCGGTACGGCGGAGGAGCGCGCTCCGTCCGCATTGAAGAGCAGCACATGGATCCACTGGCTGCCGTCGTTATGCATGGGCCACGCCGGCGATAGGCGGAGAGCGATAGATCGATTAGCCGGACATATGCATGTAGTGGTAGGTTCCTGTCTACTTAATGGAAATGCTGCGACGAGCATGACAGATCTGGACCAAAGCTGCATACGTACATTTCACGATGAGAATCGTATTGTACCATTCGAAACGTCGAGAGTCATGTATTTTTCATGTGGCCAGCTTCGTCGTGCGTCCGCAGGCATCCATGGCATCGATCGTCCGCATGGCGTGGCACCTGTTTCAGCGACATATACATCCCGGCATACATTTCTCTCGAGCATTTGTTCGCCTCGTGACCACGTACCGATCGATAGTGCCGACGACGTACGGGTACGGTTTTTGGTCTAGGGCGCGCCGGCTTTAATACCGAAATGGACCGGCCGGCAGAGTAAAAATGACACGAGAGGATAATGGCATGCAGCTTGATTGAAGTTAGTAATTGGATTAAGCTTGCAGAGCTGCGGTAGGTGCATGCGTTGGTGAAGTCCAAACCTAGCTTTCTGCCTACCACGGAGCACTAGTGAATGACTTGTTGGTGCATGGTAGTGCCTCCCACTATTTTCAAAGGGCTGTATTCATCCAGCGGTCTGCACAAGCATGATTCCAAGGTTGATGTGTCTACGCTATTCTTCTTCTTTTGTGTGCTGATGATGTACCCACGATCTTGACCCTGGGGTCGTGGTCGGTGACTTGGTGGGAATTGATCATTTCAGATGAGATAAAGCAAAGACTGATCAGTCCAGATGAGATAAAGCAAAGACCTAACTGGTGATCGAGAACTGGCAACGTTTTTGCCTTAGTATTACCTTACTGTTGTGGGACTGCTATGTTTTAAGTAATGGCATGTTGGGGATAATCCTGGATCATGCAGATAAATCAAACGGAGATAAACCGTCTCTAGAAAAAATAAATGGCACATCAACTAAGAGCTAAGTGTCCCCACAAACAGAAAGACTAAGAGCTAAGCTTAGTTTGTGCCTCTAAACTACAAAATCAGACAAATTTGATAGTCCACTTTCAATGTATATTTGGCTTATGAGCATAGTAAAAAAAAAGTGTGATTGATTCCCGCAGAAAAAGTATAATTGATGATGTGCCGATGGGTTGGTACATGTAGTGGATAAGATTTTTTTTTGGAAATATACACAAAAGTGTTATAAAAGAAATATATAAATAATACAAAAATGAAAAAATCTGTTATTTAAAAAATGGAAAGAGTAAAAGCCATAGAATTTGGGTAAAATTAATCAGAATATGTAGTGGCAATAAAACTTAGAAAGATGCATTGAATATCTAGGATACTTTAACATGAAAAACAAAGAGAAAATAAAATTATTTTTGATAAAAAAGGAAAATCAATAACATCGCAAATTATTTATGGACCTTTATGAGTAGTAATGAGCTTTCTCAAACTCGCTACTTTTTGAATAGTATTTCGCCTTTTCCCTCCTAAGTTTTCAATTTTGTATCCTAGAATTTCAATAGTTGCTCCTTCGACATTAGAGTATATTTTTTCTATTGTCTTCATGCTTTTTCTTCTAAATTGCTAGTTTTGATTTTAATATTATATATATTTTGTCTGGTACTAAAAGACAATGATCAAAATTTGCCAGGTTTCTCCCCTCGTGTTGGGGACAGTTCATCGTCTCTGTCGGCCTCGTCCCCTGTGTTGTCTACCACTGAGGGTGAGTCCGTCTTCGTGCTTCAGGCTTCGGTGCTGCAGGCCATGCCTGAGCTGCGGGAGCTATGTCTAAGCCCTACTTCGCCATTGTCTGTGGAGCATTTGGAGGTTGACTCATCGATGACCTCGTGTGCGGGACATGTTTCGCCTCTGTCATCTAAGCAACTGAAGGTGCATGAGTCCATCATGTCGGTCGGCCCTACGGTTGATGATGTCGTGTCTATGGTTCCTCTAGTTGAGGATGTCGATGCAGCTGGTGTGTTGATGTTGGCTCCTCGGAGCCTTTTGGTGGACGACATTGACACCCAAAAATTTGAGAAGTTTTATGATTTTCTTGACAAATGGGTGGCAGATCAGCCTCAATCTAGCAGGACAAGTGGTTGCCCCTCAAAGGAGAAGCCAGGCAGGGAGAAAGCAAAGAGGAACAAAAGTAAGAAGAGTGGCGCCATTCGAAAGGCGTCCATGGTTTCATGGATGGAGGGTGCTCAGGTTTTACCGTTGTCGGTGTGTTTGGCAGGAGTGTCATTGTGTTGTGCAAGTGTCGAGGGTTGCGATTGCTGCACCTTTGGAGGGCCTCTTGTGGTGTGGGTGTTTTGTACTTTGTGAGTAGTACACGTATGAGTTGTTTGTATCGGTTTTCGCCCGGTTTTCCGTAATTAACTGGGCAATTCTCTTCTTCTGAATTAATCAATGAGGCAAAACTTTTGCCTTTGTTTCGAAAGAAAAAAATTGCCAGGTTTTATATAGCTTAGAAACCAAGAACAAACTCAAATTTCAATAGTAGTTGGTAGAGAAAAATACAGCTTTGAAAGAACGGAGATAGGGGGAGAAGACGGAAGCACTGACGTTAGCAATCCTACGACCGCCATTAGCTGCAGCCATAGCCCATAGGGCAAGTGCCATGCTTGGTTTGCCACTGTATCAGTTGAACCCGTCGAGTGATCTTTCTTCACGTGTCTCACTCTCACCAACCCACCGAGGGAATGCTGTCTATGGAGTGTTGAGCGCCCAGCTGGGTCGAAGCTTAGGGTTGGTAGCACGTGCATGGCTAATTATTGTGTTAGTACGTAAAATCTGCCTATAATTAACCATGTCTTTGTATCTTGGACATATGGAAGTAATTCTCAGTCAACAAAATGATCGCTTATAATAAGCGGGGTTGTTGGCAATCATTGACAATGTCAAACATCAACGCGCTCGTGCTCGTCAAACAAGTCAAATATAAACACAGAGTCAGAAAACTATGATGCTCGTATGCTGAATATTTCTTGACTTGTGTTTGGCTTTATGCCCTCGACTGGTGTAAATCGTGCCTCAGTTAGTCGGAAAGGTTTTCACTCGTTCGGAAGTAACTGTATGGACAAGTAGAATGGCTTTCGTAACAGAGACGTGTCTAAAGGCAACAAGCAGTATGCGCGTGAAAAAGGCTGCGCATGCCATGTAGCTAGAGACCAAAGAGGCAAAGACCACAGGTATTTTCCACGATATTACTCGGTAAGTAGCTTCGCATGAGCACGGCCAAACGACATGCATTTTCTCCTCCAAAAAATCGGCTATGCTGCCACCAAAGCTCTTCAAAAAGGAAGAGAAATTCTTCCCGGAAAAAAGAAATATGTAACCTTTTTCCGATAGGCATAGGCTGAACCAGAAACAAGAATCTGCAATGCATGCATGTATGCATCCGACTGACCCACCAACTATTTTTAGAGGCACATTTTGACTCTGTGTGACCAACGACTTGACCACCCAAAAAGATCCGGTCGACATTCCGACGCAAACTTTGCCAGCCCCGTTAGCCCCAACGGCTCACAATCTTTTTCTCTCCTGCGACGGTGTGCAGTGTGCACGCGGATGACCGACGAGACCCAGACCAGAACGCTGGCCGTTCCTTCCGTTTTCGCTCCGAGCATTGCTATGCGTACGACTATTTTCATACGATCTGGACTCTGATCGAGTGATCCAGCAGCTCCCCCGAAGCAGCGTACAGAAATTGGACGGAAAACCAACCACATGCTCCTGCAGCTTGGGGCTCACTTGCCCATTCACTACTGCAGTCACAGTCGAGAGATGTCTGACGAACGACTCTTCAGTGCAAATTACAGGCAGCAGCAGCGAAAATTCTTTGCGGTTACAGATACAGATTACCCCAAACTCCAACCTTTGAAAAGGAGAACATCAATTCCGTCTCAACATTGAAGAAGAAGAAGAAGAAGAAGAAGAAGAAGAAGAAGAGAGAACATGAAAATGTAACCTTGGACGAAATCATTCCATAGTTTCCAGCCAAGTCTGCCAAGTCAAGTGTGCACTAAGAAAGCGAGAATAGATCTTCACGCGGGGCCAGCGCACTGAACTGCTCGGGAATGAAGATAGGTTCTACCCAACAAATTAATTCACAATCTCCGGAAAACAGCATGAAAGCGTCAAATTGCATTAAAAAATACTGAAGCTCACGAGTTCGATCGAAACCATATGACCTTGTGCTACCCTGAATTTAAATAGAATATGCGGGGTTCGTCGCACCGCGAAGCTACACTAGTGAAAGGCGTATGGATCAACAGCAGATAACAACTCCTAGAGGATAGCAGAACCCCACCACTCGCATTTTTTGGAGAAACAATCCAAGCTAGTCTGTCAAAGCAAGGACTGTGTAACTGTCTTCTAAGATTTCTTTTCTTGTAGATGGTGTAAGCAGCCGCCCCGCTTGTTTTAAATGTTCCAATGTCACAAAAGGACATGCTTACATTAGTACAAGTTGCACGTTCGTATCTCGAAGTACAGCGTTTCTGGCACCAAATTAGGTAAAGCCGCCTTCGGCAACAGGTTATCACAAAGCAGCAGACGCCACTCCAATTCGAAGAACGCTACTCGCTTTGATGAAGTAGGTTAACACAGAGGCACATGGTGCATGATTAACACCGAACGCTTGAGCATGTGAGTACACAGCTAAATTGGAGGTGAGGCCGACATGGGCAAACACTCTGCTGAATAGCTATAATGGAGGTGAGCGCCGACATGAATTCCACTCCTCCGGAAAGGAGAAAGGGAAGCCAAAAAAAGAAGGAGAAATGGCCATGTGCCTGCACAAACGGCCGAGCACCTTACGTTCAACTCGAAATGCAAGACAGGAGAGCGTTCGCAGCCCCAGTGGGCGCTCTGCCTCTCTCCACGCACCAACCATCTTGCGCACCCCGGCCAAGCGCAGCTGCCACGACGCCGCCACCGAGCGCCTGTACGTAGTCACCACCCGGTCCGTGCGCTCCAGCGGCCACTGGTGCACCCACCAATCCAGCGGTCAATCCCGCCTTCAGGTCCACATTCCACACCAACCCAACCCCCGTACCCACCCTGCCCAGCCGCGCTCCCTATTTAACTTGCCTTCTCCCTCCGTTCATCTCCAAGAAGAGCCTCGCCTTCTTCTGCAGTTTGAGCTCCTCTTCAGCGCCACCGATCAATCCATCATCACTCCCAGAATTCATCCAGATACCCATACACCCGCCCGGCTTCTAGCTTACTCGCTTTAGCACTTCTTTGCATATCTCCATGGAGTGCGAGAACGGGCGCGTTGCCGCCAACGGCGATGGCCTGTGCGTGGCACAGCCGGCGCGGGCCGACCCGCTAAACTGGGGGAAGGCGGCGGAGGAGCTGTCCGGCAGCCACTTGGATGCCGTGAAGCGGATGGTCGAGGAGTACCGTAAGCCGGTGGTGACCATGGAGGGCGCCAGCCTGACCATTGCCATGGTCGCCGCGGTGGCTGCCGGCAGCGAGACCAGGGTGGAGCTCGACGAGTCCGCCCGCGGCCGCGTCAAGGAGAGCAGCGACTGGGTCATGAACAGCATGATGAACGGCACCGACAGCTACGGTGTCACCACCGGCTTCGGCGCCACCTCTCACCGGAGGACCAAGGAGGGCGGCGCTCTCCAGAGGGAGCTCATCCGGTACGAATTAAACCGCATAACATATTATATTTCACATGTTGATCATCTCTATCTCTGAGTTATGGAAGCCTTACTTTTTTGTGTGCATTCTTGTGTGTTCAGATTCCTTAATGCGGGAGCCTTCGGCACCGGCAACGACGGCCACGTTCTGCCTGCTGCGGCGACAAGGGCAGCCATGCTCGTGCGTGTCAACACCTTGCTTCAGGGATATTCTGGCATCCGCTTCGAGATCCTCGAGACGATCGCCACGCTCCTCAATGCCAACGTGACACCATGCCTACCGCTTAGGGGCACCATCACCGCTTCTGGTGACCTGGTCCCGCTTTCCTATATTGCGGGACTGGTAACCGGCCGTCCAAACTCCATGGCCACGGCCCCGGATGGCACCAAGGTTAACGCGGCGGAGGCATTTAAGATTGCCGGCATCCAGCATGGCTTCTTCGAGCTGCAGCCCAAGGAAGGCCTTGCTATGGTGAACGGCACGGCAGTTGGCTCGGGGCTTGCATCCATGGTGCTTTTCGAGGCTAATATCCTTGGCCTTCTTGCTGAGGTCCTGTCGGCCGTCTTCTGTGAGGTCATGAATGGCAAGCCGGAGTACACCGACCACTTGACCCATAAGTTGAAGCACCACCCTGGGCAGATCGAGGCTGCCGCCATCATGGAGCACATACTCGAAGGCAGCTCCTACATGATGCTTGCTAAGAAGCTCGGCGAGCTCGACCCATTGATGAAGCCAAAGCAAGATAGGTATGCACTCCGCACGTCACCGCAGTGGCTTGGTCCTCAGATTGAGGTCATCCGTGCTGCCACCAAGTCAATTGAGCGAGAGATCAACTCCGTCAACGATAACCCACTCATCGACGTCTCCCGTGGCAAGGCTATCCATGGTGGAAACTTCCAGGGCACACCAATCGGTGTGTCTATGGACAACACCAGGCTTGCCATTGCTGCGATTGGCAAGCTCATGTTTGCCCAATTCTCGGAGTTGGTAAATGACTTCTACAACAACGGTCTTCCTTCCAACCTCTCCGGTGGGCGCAACCCGAGCTTGGACTATGGCTTCAAGGGTGCCGAGATTGCCATGGCCTCGTACTGCTCCGAGCTCCAGTTCTTGGGCAACCCTGTGACCAACCATGTCCAGAGCGCAGAGCAGCACAACCAAGATGTCAACTCTCTTGGCCTCATCTCCTCAAGGAAGACTGCCGAGGCCATTGACATACTGAAGCTTATGTCCTCGACATTCTTGGTCGCGTTGTGCCAAGCTATCGACCTCCGCCACCTTGAGGAGAATGTCAAGAATGCAGTGAAGAGTTGTGTGAAGGCTGTGGCTAGGAAGACATTGAGCACCAACAACAATGGTCATCTCCACAATGCACGCTTCTGTGAGAAGGACTTGCTGCTCACAATCGACCGTGAGGCAGTGTTTGCTTACGCAGATGACCCCTGCAGCGCCAACTACCCACTGATGCAGAAGATGCGTGCAGTCCTCGTGGAGCATGCCTTGGCCAATGGTGAGGCTGAGCGCGATGTGGAGACATCGGTGTTTGCTAAACTTGCCATATTTGAACAGGAGCTCCGTGCAGTGCTTCTAAAGGAGGTCGAGGCTGCCCGAAGTGCCGTGGAGAATGGTACTGCTACACAACAAAACCGTATAGCTGAGTGTCGATCATACCCTCTCTACCGGTTTGTGCGCAAGGAGCTTGGAACTGAGTACTTGACCGGGGAGAAGACTAGGTCTCCCGGCGAAGAGGTGGACAAGGTGTTCGTTGCTATGAACCAGGGCAAGCACATTGACGCACTACTTGAGTGTCTCAAGGGGTGGAACGGTGAGCCCCTACTTATCTGCTGAGGATCAAGAACTTGAAGAGAAGATAGAGTGCTTCAAAGTTCAGAAGGCTTCAGATGTTTTTAGCTGATAAGTGATAATACTGTTTTTTCATTGGATGTCCTTAGAAGTTGATGTTTTGTAATGTTCTTACAGAGCTGCCAGGTTGTTGCCAAAAATTGCAATTGCATGCTTTGGTAGAGATAGGTAGCCAGTAGAACTACTATGATGCGAGTTAAAAGGATACAATGTGTGATAAATATTCATGATAAATTTACTTGTCCACTTTTTTAGATCAATGGTCCAGTGGTTCTTGAGACAACTTCGAGCAGTGCAAAGAATTTATTGTGTTTTCTTAACTGCAAAGAATCTATTGTTGGCATGTTATATGGTGTGTGGAAGCCACGCATCAAGATAGACCTCAGACCAGAAAGTTAAAATAGTCCCTACATAGTCACTAGTCGCTTGTATCCCTACAGTGGCTAGTTCCATCAGCACGATGTGATGGCTTCTCTTCTTAGTCTTGTAACCAAGTGTTGCTATTTACCGATTTGAGTCTTCGATGTTCGATGTTCTCCGACTTCACTTGGTGATACAGACATATTTTAGATAAATAAAGATTTTCATTTCTTTGTGGACAGCCGAATAGAAATATTATCTTTGTATAAATAAATACAAGACGTTTTAGAGACTTGACACCTTTTATGATTAAGCACGAGCTTTCTCCAATTCTCTACCTTCTGAATAATAACTGGCCTTTTCCCTTCGAAGTTTCATTTTTTATCCTAGAATTTCACTAACTCCCAGTTCCCACTTTGATATTAAAAAATATACTGTATACTCTAATGTCCTCTTGTTTTTTCTTCTCATTTCAAAACTGTCAGATGTTATAGCTTAGAAACCACAACCCGCAACAACAAAAAAAGCTTAGAAACCACTAATAAACTTCAAATTTCAATAGTAACAAAAAGACAAAAATGCATCTTTTGAAAAAAAAAGGAGATAAGAGGAGAAGACGGAAGCACTGACGTTAGCAATCCTACTACCGCCATTAGAGCAACTCCAATGTGGTGACTTATTTTGTCCGCGCGCGTCCGTTTGGCTCGGCATGGACAGAAAAATCGGCCCAACGCGTCGACCCAAACGGACGTGCGTCCGCTTTTCATCCGCCTGCTGACCCATTCCCGGCCTATTTTTTAGCCGGATTTGCGTCGGCGCGGATACGAGAAGGGCGCGCGCCCGCCTACTCCTCCCATTGGCCCGCTGGTCGGTGGCACATTGGCCATCCTTTGCCGTCCCAACAGCAAACCCTCGCCCGCCTCCTTCGTCGCCGACGCCGCTGCCCGTTTTTCCAGTGACTCTGTCAGCTGCCGGCGCCATAACATCCCCTCTGCAACGCCGTAACATCCCCTCTGCAACGCCGTCACCTCCCACGTCACTCGCCATTGTCGTCTTGCCGTCGGGGAATCGAAAGCTTCCCACCCCCGCTCCCCCAACACAGCCGCGACCGCGACCAAGAAGCCGCCTCGCCGCCCCGGCCAGTTCCTCAGCGACACGCTCGTCGGACGCCGCAGGGGGGCAGCTAGCTGGTCCGAGGGCGGCGTGACTCCCTTCGCCGGCCGTCTCCTCGTCGACGCCCGCAAGCAGTTCGACAGTTTGCCAAGGTACAAAATGGACGCCGCCGACGAGTTCTTTTTTCACAATTTTCTTTGCGACTCCAACGATTCCTTGTCCAATGATGAGGAGGAGATCTTGGCTGCCGTGTTGGTCAATCACCACCTCAATGGCCAGCGCCCGTCGTTCCGTGGCTCCATTTCGGGACACCTTCCGGCGTTGAATCACAACCGAGAGAGCGGGCATTTCCTTCTTTGGAAGAACTACTTTGACACAACAACCCGTTGTTCAAACATTAAAATTTTCGCCGCCGTTTCTGTATGGGTAGGCATCTTTTCAACCGTATTAGAGAGGAAGTGGTCGGCTACGATGACTATTTCGAGTGCAAAGAGGATGCCGCTGGAAAGATTGCTTTCTCCTTTTATCAGAAATGCACTCCCGCCATCCGAATGCTTGCATACGGAGTGCCAGATGATCTCATTGATGAGTACGTACGTATGAGCGAGTCAACATGCCTAGACTCCCTGTATAAGTTCTGCAATGCTGTTATTGCTGTGTTTGGCCCTGAGTACTTGAAAGAGCCGACTCCTGAAGTTACAACCCTTTTTTCTTGGCGATGAATGCCAGCAGGGGCTTCCAAGGGATGCTTGGCGGCATAGACTGCATGCACTGGGAGTGAAAGAACTGCCCTTCTGCTTGGCAAGGGCAGTATAAGGGCCATGTCAGAGCTTGCATTGTCATACTTGAGGCCGTGGCGTTTCAAGATCTTTCGATCTGGCACTCTTCTTTGGCATGGCCGGATCACACAATGATATCAACGTGATTTAGCGCTCGCCAGTGTTTGCTAGGCTTGCCGAAGGCAACTGCCCACCGGTGAACTTTACTACCAACGGCTACAACTACGACAAAGGATACTACCTGGGTAACGGTATCGATCCTCAGTGGACCATTATTGTGGAGACAGTCTCCAACCATGTCGGAGAGAAGAGGAAAAGATTTGCCAAGAGCAAGAGAGTGCTAGGAAGGACGTCGAGCGTGCCTTTGGTGTTTTGCAATCTCGATGGAGCATCGTTGCGTAAAAGGGCGGCAAGCCGGCCACGCCAGCATATATGGGTCAGCGCGTTGGGCGCACTACCGACTCAAAGCTCAAACAGGGCGGACGCCGAGCGGGGTGCCGACCCAAACAAACAAAAAAAAGACAAAAGCGTCGTCTATTTTGGTTGGCGCGTTGGAGTTGCTCTTAATTGCAGCCCTAGGCCAAGTAGCTTGCATGGTTTGCCACTGTATCAGTTGAACTAGTCGAGTCATCTTTCTTCACGTGTCGCACTCTCACCAACCCATCGAGGGAAAGCATGTCTAACGAGGGTTGGGCGCCTAGCTGGGTTGAAGCTTAGGGTTGGTGAGATTCTTCACCGTATGCACGTCCATGGTCAATTATTGTAAATCTGTCTATACTATAACCATGGTCAGGGTTGGTAATTCTATTGTTGATAATAAGCGGAGTCGTTGGCAATCATTGACAATGTCAAACATCAACGTGCTTGTCAAACAAGTCAAATATAAACAGAGTTGGAAACTATGCATGCTCGTATGCTGCATAGTTCTTGAGTTGGCTTTGGCTTTATGCACTCAGACTGGTGTAAACGTACCTCAATTAGCCGGAAAGGCTCCACTCGTTGGGAAGAAACTGCATAGACATGTCTCATGGCTTTTGTTACAGAGACGTGTCTAAAGCCAACAATGAACAACTTGTATGTGTCAATGTGTGTAGACCAAAGACCACAGGAATTTTCCACGATATCACTCGGTAAGTACTAAAAAGGCCAAACGACATGCATTTTCTCCTCCAAAAAGACTGCTATGCTGCCCCCAAAGTTCTTCAACAAACTGGCACAGGTACAGCGTAGCGTAGAAAAACACCAGCAGCCGCCTCCTCCTCCTTCAAAAAAAAAAAAAGAAAGTTAGAATGCGTGCCTCTCGCCGGCGCTGGCGTAGGTCCGCCTCGTCTTCGGTGGCCCTAGGACCATTGAAGAGCGGTGGATCCTGTCAAGGACCGGCGGGAGGGTTTCGTTTTTAGTTGTTTTTTTTTAATCTTGTTAGGGTTTGTGTCCTGCTCAGGAAGACGAGACGGCC
Organism: Aegilops bicornis; assembly: GCA_021605145.1. Taxonomy (NCBI): domain Eukaryota; kingdom Viridiplantae; phylum Streptophyta; class Magnoliopsida; order Poales; family Poaceae; genus Aegilops; species Aegilops bicornis. Next base: position 649,589,053 of record CM038670.1, read on the forward strand.
GTGGCTATCTGAAGATGGAATAAAGGTCTCCTTGCCTAGCCTCCGTTCCGGCGATGCGTCTAGCATCGTTGGTGGGTGTGTGGAGGTGTGTCTCCGGCAGATTTATCTTTGGTTGATTTGCTCGGATCACGTCGTTGTTCGTCTACGTTCGTGTGTCTTCGGTTTGGATTCCTCTGATCTACGTTATTTTTCATTGGCGGCGGTTGTTGTTCTGAGGTGCTGGTCTTATGTGGCCTTAGCACGACGACTTCCCGGTTGTCTACTACAACAAGTTGTGCCCGACTCCGGTGATGGAGGCGATAATGACGTGTATGCTTCTACCGCTTGATCTTTATCTTCGTCGCCAGTGGTCTACGAATTTGGATGTAATTTTTATTTCTGATATTTGTTGTACTGCCACGATTAAAGATGAATAGATTGGAAATCTTTTCAAAAAAAAGTTCTTCAACAAATATCTTTTTCTCCCCGAAAAAAAAGAAATGTATAGCTTTTTTTTTTGGCTAGACTGGAGCAGAAACGAGAATCTGCCGTGTATGTATGCATCCGACGGACCCACATTTTTAGAGGCGCATGTCAAAAAGATGTCGACATTCCGACGCAAAAACGACCCCAACGGTGTGCACGCGGATGACCGACGAGAACACCGGCCGTGAATTCCCCTGTTTCCTTCCGTTTTCGCTCCTGCCTCGTGGCGAAGCTGTCGGAGTCGACAGACTGAACGAACGACCCCGGCCAGAGAGGACGCCCGTCAGTTTTCGACCTGGACCTGATCGAGTAATCCAAAAATTCCGAAGCAGCCTACAGGACTGATTTTGAACGGGAGACCAGCCACATGTTTCGGGCTCACCTGCAGTCACGGTCGAGAGAGTCTTCAGTGCAGCCACTGCACCACTGAAATTCTTTGCAGTTACCCATAAACATCATCCCAGTTTCCAACTTTGAAAATGAGAACGGAAAAATGCCCCAATTTCCAGCGTACAGCGTTCCAGGAAATCATTCCAGAGTTTCCACCGAGCACAGTCAAAGTCTGGCAAGTCAAGTGTGCACTAAGAAAGTGAGAATGGATCTCCACACGGCGGCAGTGCAGACCGCAGAATGACCCGTACCCATCAGAATAGAATGGCTTTACATTCAGACCGGAATATCCCTCGTCATTTACTCACTTGCGAATGGAATAGCAGGGAAGACCACGAAGCACCACCCAATTTCTTTAGATCAGAGGTGCTTGCTAAAGGACGAGAATACTACATTGTGATTTGGATCACCGCCCAGCTTGTGCCGTGAGACTCTTGACTGACGGACCGCCTGGCAGGACTGACTGGCGGACTGTCTCATTTTAAACACAACTGTTCTTCCCTACAAATTAATTTCATAATGTCCGGAAAACAGCATGAAAGCGTCAAATTGCATTAGAAATACTGAAGGTCACGAGTTCAATCAAAACCATATGACCATGTGCGGCCTTGAATTTTAATAGGATATGTGAAAGGCCTATGGATCAGTGGCAGATAACAACTCCCAGTGGGTAGCAGAACCCCACTCGCTTTGGAGGAACCAACGAGGCTACTTTGTCAAGGCAAAGGACCGTGTCACTGTTTTCTAAGGTTTCTTCTCTTGTACTCCAGTTTTATACTACTCCAGTAGTGGATGTTATGCAACTGCCCCGCTTGTTTTAAATGTTCCAATGTCGACAAAAGGACATGCTTGCATTAGTACAAGTTGCACGTTCATATCTCGAAGTACAGCATTTCTGGCACCAATTATGTAAAGCTACCTTCAGCAACAGGCTGTAGAATGCAGCAGACAGACGCCACTCCAGTCCAATGCGGCAGTGCACCAATAGGAGAACACTACTCGCTTTGCCGGAAAATGCACAGGAGCTCGTGGGTGCTCCACTCCCTATATGAATACCAACTTCAAAAAATACCAGGAAGATTCGAAAAAATCTGAAATTTTGGGATATCATACATGGGTGCCCAATCTACTCCCGTGTGAAGTTTTATGAAAAGATACCAAAAAATGTATCTGTGAGGAAGAAAATACAGTCCGACCTACGATCCACCCATACAGTTTTTTTGTACATATGTTTTTTGTCTTTTCTACTGAGAGTATCACGAATGCCATTTTTTCACGGAACATCGCACGGGAGTAGATTGGACACCCAGGTTTGATATCCTAAAATCTTTTAAAATTTTCTGGTATTTTTTTTTGAATTTAATGTTCATATAGGGGGGTGGAGCACTCAGGAGCCAAAAATTTGCGTCCTCACTTTGCCTCTTCTTCTTCTTCTTCTTCTTCTTCTTGCTACTGCATGATTAACAGAAAGAGGTAAGGCCCGCCCACATGAATCTTATTCTGATTATATCGACATGGGCAAATACTATGTTCAATAGCTATAATAATATATTATAGCTAACAATCATCTTGTGCCTGCGAAAATACCACTCCTCCGGAAAGGAGGAAGGAGAAACGAGTCGACCATGTGGTTGTGCATCTGCCTGCACAAACGGTCGAGCACCTGGCATTCAACTTGAATGGGAGACATGGGAGTACCTCTCTTCCCCGCACCAACCATCTTGCTGCCACCGAGCACCTGTGTGCAGTCACCACCCGGTGCCGAGATTGCCATGGCCTCGTATTGCTCCGAGCTTCAATTCTTGGGCAACCCTGTGACCAACCATGTCCAGAGTGCGGAGCAGCACAATCAAGATGTCAACTCTCTCGGTCTCATTTCCTCCAGGAAGACCGCCGAGGCCATTGACATACTCAAGCTCATGTTGTCGACATTCTTGGTCGCGCTGTGTGAGGCTGTCGACCTCCGCCACCTCGAGGAGAATGTCAAGAATGTTGTCAAGAGCTGTGTGAAGACGGTGGCTAGAAAGACATTGAGCACCAATAACAATGGCCATCTCCACAATGCGCGCACCAACTATCTGCGGGTTCGCTTAGCGGACGACCCTTGCAACACCAACTATCCACACATGCAGAAGATGCTTGCAGTTCTTGTGGATCACGCATTGGCCAATGGTGAGGCCGAGCGCGATGTGGAGACATCAGTGCTTGCCAAGCTTGCCACCTTTGAGCAGGAGCTCCGTGCAGTGCTGCCAAGGGAGGTCGAGTCTGCCCGGTGTGTCGTGGAGAATGGCACCGCTGTACAACAGAACCGTATCAGCGAATGTAGGTCGTACCCGCTCTATTGGTTCACGCGCAAGGAGTTGGGAACTGAGTATTTGACTGGGGAGAAGACACGGTCTCCCGATGAAGAGGTGAACAAGGTGTTCATTGCCATGAACAAGGGCAAGCTCATCGATGCGCTGCTCGAGTGCCTCGAGGAGTGGAATGGTGAGCCTCTGCCTTTCTGCTGAACAGAATGTCCAGAAAGTGAAGAGTAGTGTACTTCAGAAGGCCTAAGATGTGCTGATAAGTGATAATATTGTTTTTTCGTTTTATTTCTTCAAAGTCGATGTTTGGTAGCGTTCTTATAGAGCTGCCATGTTGTTACCAAAAATTGCAATTGCATGACTTGATAGTGGTAGGTACCCAGTAGAACTTCTATGATGTTTTTTTTTGAAACGTGGGGCAAAAGATTTGCCCCTTTTCATTAATTAGGAGAGGGAAAAGGTCTTTCAAAGTTACAGAGGACAAGAAAATAAAAGCCCCACGCATGGGGTGCATAACCCATCCACACTACTCTCCCGGTAGAATGTGGCCCAAATGTTTCGCCCCGGCGGTCGCCCAAAGAATCGCCGCTTTCTGGATGGTGCGAAGAAGGATGGTTGGAGGAGCAAAGTTGCATCGAAAAACCCTTGCGTTCCTTTCATCCCAGATCGACTTGCAAACTAGCATGGTGAGGGAAGACATCGCCCTTCCATGGATCCTCTGGATGGCAACCATGTCGAACCACCAGTCCTTGATACTGCTATAGTTTGCCTGCATCGCAACGCCCAAGCCGACAAGCTGAAGCCAGTCCTTCACCAAGCCCCATAGCCTCAGTGTGTAGCGGCAGCCAAAGAATAGGTGCTCAACAATTTCAAGGCCCGTGCGGCAAAGAGGACAAGGGCCACAGTTTGGCCACCCCCTCTTGGCCAACCGGTCAGCTGTCCAAATCCTGTTTTGTAGAGCAAGCCACGCGAGGAATTTGACGTTCGGGGGCGCCCAGGTCTTCCAGACAACCTTGCACATGTTTGTGCGAGTGATGGATAGAAATTGCGCATTGTACGCAGAGGAAGCAGTGTATTCTCCTGAGACCGTATACTTCCAAATGATTGAGTCTTCGGCATGCTCATCCAGACTAATACCGTGGATTGAAGTCCACAACTCCAGGAATTGTCTCAGGTGGTCAAAAGAGAACGCAGCCGTAGAGTTGATTTTGCTAATCCATGCTTCATTGAGCAAAGCTTCCCTGACCTTCCATTGCTTTCGCGATGATGCCTCAAAGATCAGGGGGGCGATGTCCTTGGGCTTGCACCCGTTTAGCCAGGGGGACTCCCAGAAGGGCGCACGGGCGCCGTTGCCGATGGTGATGGTCGCGCATGCATAGAAAAAGAGCTTATCCTCCTCATCACATATGCTACCCAGGCCAACCCACAATCTCGTTGGCGCGGTCCATTCAAGCCAGAGCCAGCGTAAACGAAGCGCTCGGCAGAACTTCTCCAGGTGTAGGACCCCAAGGCCCCCAAGGTCCTTGGGTCTACAGACGCGCTCCCAATTTACTTTACACTTGGCCCCAGTCGTCTTGTGCGAGGCCGACCAAAGGAACGCTCGCTCAATCTTGCTGATGTTGTTCAGGGTGCCCTTAGGAATGGGAAGAGCAGTAGCAGTGAAGACAACCTGCGAGGTCAGGACCGATTTGACCAACACTACTCGGCCCGGAGTTGCAATGTATCTCCCTTCCCAAGGTACAAGCCTTCCAGCGACCTGATCCTCCAGGTACTGAAAGTCGGCACGTTTGAGCTGCGACACCGACAAGGGCAGCCCCAGGTATTTTAGCGGGAAGGAAGCTCTCATTGCGGGGAGCCCATGAAGAATGGCATCAAGGTTAAGGTTTCGGCAACGAATGGGGACAACTGAGCTTTTGGAGACATTTGTACAGAGGCCCGTGACCTCCCCAAAACCTTTCAGAATGGAAGCAAGGTTGTCCACATCCTTCTTAATAGGCTTGATGAAAATTGCTGCATCATCAGCGTAGAGCGAGGTCTGAAAGGTAGAACCGCGACCCCTAATCTTGTGAAGCAGCCCGTGCCTGGTGGCCAAGTCGAGAACTTGTTGGAGCGGGTCGATGGCAATGACGAACAAAATGGGTGAGAGCGGGTCGCCTTGACGAAAGCCCTGACCGTGCAAAAAAGGGGGACCCGCCACACCGTTCAGAAGGACATGAGAGGAGGACGTGCTCAGGAGCGCAGCAATCCAATCCCTGAAGATGCTCGGGAAACCTCTCCGCTGCAGGAGTTGCAAGATGTAGTCCCATCGTACGGAATCAAAAGCCTTGCGGATATCCAGTTTAAAGAGTAAGGAGGGTGTCTTGCTTTTGTTCAGACGTCGAGCGAGGTTGCGGACGTACATGTAGTTGTCGTGTATACTTCGCTTTTTAATAAACGCGCTCTGGGCATTGGAGACCAAGTTGTCCATGTGGGGACCCAGTCGAAATGCCAGCATCTTGGCTATAATTTTGGCAATGGCATGGATGAGGCTAATGGGCCTGTAATCAGCAACTACTTCCGCGCCATCCTTCTTCCGCAGAAGCACAATGTTTGCTGAGTTTAGCCAGTGCATGTTGGAAGTCCGCAGAGTCCCAAAAGAGTGTATAACCCGCATGATGATGTAAGTTAAACAGATGAGTGGCCTGCTGAGGAGAGGATATAATGTGTGATGACTATTTATGGTAAATGCAGTGCTTCATTTTTTGAGATCACTAGTATTTTTTTTGAAATAGATCAGTAGTCTGGTTTGTCTTAAGATAACTCCAGACAATGCAATGTTGGAAATATGCCCTAGAGGCAATAATAAATTAGTTATTATTATATTTCCTTGTTCATGATAATCGTTTATTATCCATGCTATAATTGTATTGATAGGAAACTCAGATACATGTGTGGGTACATAGACAACACCATGTCCCTAGTAAGCCTCTAGTTAACTAGCTCGTTTATCAATAGATGGTCATGGTTTCCGACCATGGACATTGGATGTCATTGATAACGGGATCACATCATTGGCAGAATGATGTGATGGACAAGACCCAATCCTTAAGTCGAGCACAAAGATCGTGGTAGTTCGTATGCTAAAGCTTTTCTAATGTCAAGTATCTTTTCCTTAGACCATGAGATTGTGCAACTCCGGATACCGTAGGAATGCTTTGGGTGTACCAAACGTCCACAACGTAACCGGTTGGCTATAAAGGTGCACTACGGTATCTCCGAAAGTGTCTGTTTGGGTTGGCACGAATCGAGACTGGTATTTGTCACTCCGTGTAAACGGAGAGGTATCTCTGGGCCCACTCGGTAGGACATCATCTTAATGTGCACAATGTGATTAAGGGGTTGATCACGGGATGATGTGTTACGGAACGAGTAAAGAGACTTGCCGGTAACGAGATTGAACAAAGGTATCGGGATACCGACGATCGAATCTCGGGCAAGTACAATGCCGCTAGACAAAGGAATTGTATACGGGATCGATTGAGTCCTTGACATTGTGGTTCATCCGATGAGATCATCGTGGAACATGTGGGAGACAACATGGGTATCCAGATCCCGCTATTGGTTATTGACCGGAGAACGTCTCGGTCATGTCTGCATGTCTCCCGAACCCGTAGGGTCTACACACTTAAGGTTCGGTGATGCTTAGGGTTGTATGAATATGAGTATGCAGCAAACCGAATGTTGTTCGAGTCCTGATGAGATCCCTGACGTCACGAGAAGTTCCGGAATGGTCCGGAGGTAAATATTTATATATAGGAAGTCTTGTTTTGGTCGCGGAAAAGTTTCGCACTTTATCGGTATTGTACCGGGGGTGCCGAAGGGGTCCGGGGTCCACCGGGGTTCCACCTGCCTGGGGCCACATGGGCTGGTGGGGTGCGCCTTGGCCTATATGGGCCAAGGGCACCAGCCCCAAGAGGCCCATGCGCCAAGGAGACTTGGGAGGGGAGAGTCCTAAAGGGGGAAGGCACCTCCGAGGTGCCTTGGGGAGGATGGACTCCTCCCCCCCTCTTGGCCGCACCCCTTCCTTGGAGGAAGGGGCAAGGCTGCGCCCTCCCCCCCTCTCTTGCACCTATATAAAGGGAGGGGATGGGCAGCCACACCTCAAGCCCTTGGCGCCCTTCCTCGCTACACCTCCTCCTCCTCCCGTAGTCGCTAGCGAAGCCTCGCCGGAGTTCTCACTGCATCCACCACCACGCCGTCGTGCTGCTGGATCATCATCAACCTCTCCTTCCTCCTTGCTGGATCAAGAAGTAGGAGACGCCATCCGCCTGCACGTGTGTTGAACGCGGAGGTGCTGTCCGCTCGGCACTAGGATCATCGGTGATTTGAATCACGGCAGTACGACTCCATCAACCCCGCTCACTTGAACGCTTCCGCACGCGATCTACAAGTGGTATGTAGATGCAATCACTCTTCCATGACTCGTTGCTAGATGAACTCATAGATGGATCTTGGTGAAACCGTAGGAAAAATTTAATTTTCTCGCAACGCTCCCCAACAAAGTGGCATCATGAGCTAGGTCTATGCGTAGTTCTCTATTGCACGCAGTAGAACACAATTTGTTGTGGGCGTAGATGTTGTCAACCTTCTTGCCGCTACTAGTCTTATCTTGCTTCAGCGGTATTGTGGGATGAAGCGGCCCGGACCGACCTTACACGCACGCTTACGTGAGACTGGTTCCACCGAATCGACATGCACTAGTTGCATAAGGTGGCTAGCGGGTGTCCGCCTCTCCCACTTTAGTTGAAGCGGATTCGATGAAAAGGGTCCTTATGAAGGGTAAATAGAAGTTGACAAATCACGTTGTGGCTTTCACGTAGGTAAGAAAACGTTCTTGCTAGAACCTGTTGCAGCCATCAGAAAACTTGCAACAACAATTAGAGGACGCCTAACTTGTTTTTGCAGCAAGTGTTTTGTGATATGATATGGCCAAAGTTGTGATGAATGATGAATGATATATGTGATGTATGAGATCATGTTCTTGTAATAGGAATCACGACTTGCATGTCGATGAGTATGACAACCGGCAGGAGCCATAGGAGTTGTCTTTATTTTTGTATGACCTGCGTGTCATTGAAGAACGCCATGTAAATTACTTTACTTTATTGCTAAACGCGTTAGCCATAGAAGTAGAAGTAGTCGTTGGCGCGACAACTTCATGAAGACACGATGATGGAGATCATGATGATGGAGATCATGGTGTCATGCCGGTGACAGGATGATCATGGATCCCCGAAGATGGAGATCAAAGGAGCTATGTGATATTGGCCATATCACGTCACTACTATATAATTGCATGTGATGTTTATTATGTTTATGCATCTTGTTTACTTAGAACGACGGTAGTAAATAAGATGATCCTCATAACAATTTCAAGAAAGTGTTCTCCCTAACTGTGCACCATTGCTAAAGTTCGCTGCTTCAAGCACCAAGTGATGATCGGGTGTGATAGATTCTTACGTTCACATACAACGGGTGTAAGCCAGATTTACACACGCAGAACACTTAGGTTAACTTTACGAGCCTAGCATGTACAGACATGGCCTCGGAACACAAGAGACCGAAAGGTCGAGCATGAGTCGTATAGTAGATAAGATCAACATGAAGATGTTCACCGATGATGACTAGTCCGTCTCACGTGATGATCGGACACGGCCTAGTTGACTCGGATCATGTAATCACTTAGATGACTAGAGGGATGTCTATCTAAGTGGGAGTTCTTGAGATGAACTTAATTATCCTGAACATAGTCAAAAGATCTTTGCAAATTATGTCATAAGCTCGCGCTTTAGTTCTTCTGTTTAGATATGTTCCTAGAGAAAATATAGTTGAAAGTTGACAGTAGCGATTATGCGGACAAGAGAAAGCTTATGTCCTTAATGCACCGGCCAGGTGTTGAACCCCAAACGCGTCGTTTGTGGATGTTACGAACATCGCACATACACGCTTTTGATAACTACGTGATAGTTCAGCTTAAACGGTTTAGAGTTGAGGCACCAAAGACGCTTTTTGAAACGTCATGGAACATATGAGATGTTTCGAGGGCTGAAATTGGGATTTCAGGCTCGTGCCCACGCCAAGAGGTATAAGACCTCCGACGATTTTCTTAGCCTCGCAAACTAAGGGAGAAAAGCTCAATCGTTGAGCTTGTGCTCAGATTGTCCGAAAGTGCAACAATCACTTGAATCGAGTGGGAGTTGATCTTCCGGATGAGATAGTGATGTTTCTCCAAAGTCATTGCCACCAAGCTACTAGAGCTTCGTGATGAACTATAACATATCGTGGATAGATATGATGATCCTTGAAGTGTTCGCGATGTTTGACACCGCGAAAGTAGAAGTCAAGTAGGAGCATCAATTGTTGATGGTTGGTAAAACCACTAGTTTCAAGAAGGGCAAGGGCAACAAGGGATACTTCATGAAATGGCAAAACAGTTGCTGCTCTAGTGAAGAAACCCAAGGTTGAACCCAAACCCGAGACTAAGTGCTTCGTAATGAGAGGAACGGACATCAAGCGGAACCACCCTAGATACTTGGTAGATGAGAAGGTCGGCAAGGTCGATAGAAGTATATTGGATATACATTATGTTAATGTGTACTTTACTAGTACTCCTAGTAGCACCAGGGTATTAGATACCGGTTCGGTTGCTAAGTGTTAGTAACTCAAACAAAAGCTACGGAATAAATGGAGACTAGCTAAAGGTGAGTCGACGACACGTGTTGGAAGTGTTTCCAAGGTTGATGTGATCAAGCATCGCACGCTCCCTCTACCATCGAGATTGGAGTTAAACCTAAAATTGTTATTTGGTGTTTGCGTTGAGCATAGACATGATTGGATTATGTCTGTCGCAATACGGTTATTCATTTAAGGAGAATAATGGTTACTCTGTTAATTTGAATAATGCCTTCAATGGTCTAGCACCTAAAAGGAATGGTTTATTGAATCTCGATCGTAGTGATACACATTTTCATGCCAAAAGATATAAGATAGTAATGATGGTACCACGTACTTGTGGCAATCGCCATGTAAGTCATATTGGTATAAAACGCATGAAGAAGCTCCATATTGATGGATCTTTGGACTTACTCGCTTTTTGAAAAGTTTGAGACATGCAAACCATGTCTATTGGTGTATACGCATGAAGAAACTCCATGCAGATGGATCGCTTGGACTCACTTGATTTTGAATCACTTGAGATATGCAAATCATACCACATGGGCAAGATGACCTAAAAGCCTCGGTTTCAAAGAAGATGGAACAAGGTAGCAACCTGTTGGAAGTAACACATTTTGATGTGTGCAGTCCAATGAGTGCCGAGGCATGCGGTGAATATCGTTATGTTCTCGACTTCACAGATGATTCGAGTAGATGTTGAGTATATTTACTTGATGAAACACAAAGTCTGAATTATTGAATGGTTCAAGTAATTTCAGAGTGAAGTTAAAGATCATTGTGACAAGAGGATAAAATGTCTATGATATGATCATAGAGATGAGTATCTGAGTTACGAGCTTTGGCACGCAACTAAGACACCGTGGAAATTGTTTCACAATTAATACCGCTGGAACACCATAGTGTGATGGTGTGTCCGAACATCATAGTTGCACCCTATTGGATATGGTGCGTACCATGATGTCTCTTATCGAATTACCACTATCGTTCATGGGTTAGGCATTAGAGACAACCGCACTCACTTTAATAGGGCACCACGTAATTCGCTGAGACGGCACTGTTTGAACTATGGTTTGGAGAAACCTAAGTTGTCGCTTTCTTAAAAGTTTGGGGCTGCGACACTTATGTGAAAAAGTTTCATCGTGATAAGCTCGAACCCAAAACGGATAAATACATCTTCATAGGATACCCAAAACGGTTGGGTATACCTCCTAATTCAGATCCGAAAGCAATAGGGATTGTTTCTAGAAACGGGTCCTTTCTCGAGGAAAAGTTTCTCTCGAAAGAATTAAGTGGGAGGATGGTGGAGACTTGATGAGGTTATTGAACCATCACTTCAACTAGTGTGTAGCAGGACACAGGAAGTTGTTCATGTGGCACCTACACCAATTGAAGTAGAAGCTTATGATAGTGATCATGAAACTTCGGATCAAGTCACTACCGAACCTCGTAGGACGACAAGGACGCGTACTGCTTCAGAGTGGTACGGTGATCCTGTCATGAATGTCATGTTGCTAGACAACAATGAACCTACGAGCTATGGAGAACCAATGGTGGGCCCATATTCCAACAAATTGTTAGAAGCCATGAAAACTGAGATAGGATCCATGTATCAGAACAAAGCATGGACTTTGGTGGACTTGCCCGTTGATCGGCAAGCCATTGAGATAAATGGATCTTTAAGAAGAAGACGGACGTGGACGGTAATGTCACCGTCTATGAAGCTCGACTTGTGGCAAAGAGTTTTTCACAAGTTCAAGGAGTTGACTACGATGAGATTTTCTCATCCGTAGCGATGCTTAAGTCCGTCGGAATCATGTTAGCATTAGCTGCATTTATGAAATCAGGCAGATGGATGTCAAAACGAGTTTCCTTACCAGTTTTGTAAGGAAAGGTTGTATGTGATACAATCATAAAGTTTTTGTCGATCCTAAGGATGCTAAAAGTTATCGGCTCCAAATGATCCTTCTTAGGACCGGAGTAAGCATCTCGGAGTTGGAATGTGCGCTTTGATGAGATGATCAAAGATTTTGGGTTTATACAAAGTTTGTGAGAAACTTGTATTTCCAAAGAAGTGAGTGGGAGCACTATAGAATTTCTGATGAGTATATGTTGTTGACATATTGTTGATCAGAAATGATGTAGAATTTCTGGAAAGCATATAGGGTTGTTTGAAAAGTGTTTTTCAATAGAAAACCTGGATTAGGCTACTTGAACATTGAGCATCAAGATCTATGAGGATAGATCAAAAAACGCTTAATGGTACTTTCAAATGAGCATATACCTTGACATGATCTTGAAGGTGTTCAAGATGGATCTACCAAAGAAGGAGTTCTTGCACGAGATGTAAGGTATGAAGTTAAGACTTAAAGCTCGACCACGGCAGAAAAGAGAGAAAGGATTTAAGGTCGCCCCTATGCTTTAGACATAGGCTCTATAGTATGCTATCTTTGTGTACCGCACTGTAAGTGTGCCTTGCCATGAGTCACTAAGGGATACAAGAATGATCCAGAATGGGGATCATTGGACAGCGTCAAAATTGTCCTTGGAGTAAATAAGGACATGTTTCTCGATTATGGAGGTGATAAAGAGTTCGGCGTAAAGGGTTACGTTGATGCAAGCTTTAACACCTATCCGAGTGACTCGAGTAGCAAACCGGATACGTATAGTGGAGCAACCATTTGGAATAGCTTCAAGTGGAACGTGGAAGCAGCATTTACAATATGACATAGAGAATTGCAAAGTACATACGGATCTGAATGCTGCAGACCCATTGACTAAAACTTCTCTCACAAGGAAAACATGATCAAACCCCGTAACTCATTGAGTCTTAATCACATGGTGATGTGAACTAGTTTAGCGACACTAGTAAACTCTTTGGATGTTGGTCACATGGCGATGTGACCTGTGAGTGTTAATCACATGGCGATGTGAACTAGATTATTGACTCTAGTGCAAGTGGGAGACTGTTGGAAATATGCCCTAGAGGCAATAATAAATTAGTTATTATTATATTTCCTTGTTCATGATAATCGTTTATTATCCATGCTATAATTGTATTGATAGGAAACTCAGATACGTGTGTGGGTACATAGACAACACCATGTCCCTAGTAAGCCTCTAGTTAACTAGCTCGTTTATCAATAGATGGTCATGGTTTCCTGACCATGGACATTGGATGTCATTGATAACGGGATCACATCATTGGCAGAATGATGTGATGGACAAGACCCAATCCTAAGCCTAGCACAAAGATCGTGTAGTTCGTATGCTAAAGCTTTTCTAATGTCAAGTATCTTTTCCTTAGACCATGAGATTGTGCAACTCCGGATACCGTAGGAATGCTTTGGGTGTACCAAACGTCACAACGTAACCGGGTGGCTATAAAGGTGCACTATGGTATCTCCGAAAGTGTACATTGGGTTGGCACGAATCGAAATCGGATTTGTCACTCCGTGTAAACGGAGAGGTATCTCTGGGCCCACTCGGTAGGACATCATCTTAATGTGCACAATGTGATTAAGGGGTTGATCACGGGATGATGTGTTACGGAACGAGTAAAGAGACTTGCCGGTAACGAGATTGAACAAAGGTATCGGGATACCGACGATCGAATCTCGGGCAAGTACAATGCCGCTAGACAAAGGGAATTGTATACGGGATCGATTGAGTCCTTGACATTGTGGTTCATCCGATGAGATCATCGTGGAACATGTGGGAGCCAACATGGGTATCCAGATCCCGCTGTTGGTTATTGACTGGAGAACGCCTCGGTCATGTCTACATGTCTCCGAACCCGTAGGGTCTACACACTTAAGGTTCGGTGACGCTAGGGTTGTATGAATATGAGTATGCAGCAAACCGAATGTTGTTCGAGTCGAGATGAGATCCCGGACGTCATGAGGAGTTCCGGATGGTCCGGAGGTAAAGATTTATATATAGGAAGTCTTGTTTTGGTCGCCGAAAAAGTTTCGCACTTTATCGGTATTGTACCGGAGTGCCGAAGGGGTCCGGGGTCCACCGGGGTCCACCTGCCCCGGGGGGGCACATGGGCTGGTGGGGGTGCGCCTTGGCCTATATGGGCCAAGGGCACCAGCCCCAAGAGGCCCATGCGCCAAGGAGACTTGGGGAGGGGAGAGTCCTAAAGGGGGAAGGAACCTCCGAGGTGCCTTGGGGAGGATGGACTCCTCCCCCCTCTTGGCCGCACCCCTTCCTTGGAGGAAGGGGCAAGGCTGCGCCCCCCTCTGTTGCACCTATATAAAGGGAGGGGAGGGAGGGGGCAGCCACACCCTGAAGCCCTTGGCGCCTCCCCTTCCTGCTACACCTCCTCCTCCTCCCGTAGTCGCTTAGCGAAGCCTTGCCGGAGTTCTGCTGCATCCACCACCACGTCGTCGTGCTGCTGGATCATCATCAACCTCTCCTTCCCGCTTGCTGGATCAAGAAGGAGAAGACGTCATCCGTTCCGTACGTGTGTTGAACGCGGAGGTGCTGCCCGTTCGGCACTAGGATCATCGGTGATTTGAATCACGACGAGTACGACTCCATCAACCCCGTTCACTTGAACGCTTCCGCACGCGATCTACAAGTGGTATGTAGATGCAATCACTCTCCCATGACTCGTTGCTAGATGAACTGATAGATGGATCTTGATGAAACCGTAGGAAAAATTTTAATTTTCTGCAACGTTCCCTAACATGCAAAGTGTCTTGTTTTTAACCGTAGAGAGAATCTATTCGTTGGCAAGCCATATGGTTTGTAGATCTCATGCATCTATATGAGCCATGGAGACAGGGTCGTCCAAGGGCATGTGCGAGCTGTGCGCTCGCATAGGGCTCCCAAAATCGAGGGCCCCCCGATTTAGGGTCATATACGTGTATGAATAGTCTGAAAAATGAGATCAGTTTTGGGCCATTCGTTGCAACTGTGTGTGGTTTGAGGGCTGAAGACACTCAATTCGGCCTTCCTGGGCCTGGTCCGCTCAAGGCCTCGAGCCATACGCGCTGTCCATCCTCGCGTGGATCAATCTGAGAGATGTTAGATGAAATGACAGCCCTAGGCCCCTAGCGCAGTACGTGTACGTACGTTCCGTGACTTCTGCCGTTCCCTAATCTCTCCGCTTTCCATCTGGTTCCTCTGCGGCTGTGTGATCTATCTTTTCGGGACGACTGAATTGGTGGCACGGTGACGATTGCTTTGCAGCCAGGCGATGGCGGAAGGGGAACTGCATGGGACTTGCGACCGCTGGATGCCGTCGCGCCGTCCGACACTGCTGCGGTGCCGCCGAACAGAAGGCCAACGGCCAACAGTAACCGGTGCCCTACGCGTCTCCTCTTTTCTCTAATTTTGATACAAACTGCAAAGTTGTGTTAAGATTTTACTTATATGTTTTGGAATGATCTTTTGTCAAGTTGTTGAATTTCAAAAGTTTGCCACACATTCAAGATTTTTTTAGAGCGGAGGCACATGCCCGGCCTTACACACAGTCACACACACGGCAGAGGTTCAGGCCACAAAAGGAAAGGCGTCTAAACGGGAAACTAGGGATACATGACCATACAGGTCCGATGCCACGACGCAGCGTGCATATTCCGCCTACATGGGTGTGGAAGGCCGGGCGGTCCCCGCACCGGTGTGATCCCGCCTTCGCACCCGTCGTAGCTCAGCACACCTGGCCCGGAGGCTGCCTGCGAGCTGCTCCACCTTTCCTCGCTCTGAGGGTCTTGCCAGAAGCTTCCGTAGCTGCAAAAAGATAACCAGTTTGTATATAACATCATCTGGGTGCTTAAAGAATTTTCCCTCTATTAGCGCTTTATTACGAGTAGTCCACAGGGCCCAGGCTATCGCCCCAAACCCCACCCAAGCTGGTCTACGCTCTAGCCCATGTGTGTTGTTGATCAACTGGAACACATCTACTACCGATCCCGGGTTCCATGCGCAGCCAGTGGCCGCACGGAGCACACTCCACGCAAATATAGCAACGATGCATCAAAAAAATGATATGATCACTTGTTTCATCCTCGCCACACCACACGCACTTGCCGTCACCCGGGCCATTGTGTTTCTGCACTTGATCCCCACTAGGGATCCTATTTCTCACTAGTTGCCAAAGAAAGATTTTTATTTTTGATGGCATTCTCGCCTTCCAAAGTCCGCTCAAGTCACACGCCTGCGACGATCGAAAAATCTCCTTGTACAGGGACTTGAGCGGGCTTTGGAATGATCTCCCACAGCAGGGACGAGGTGACCTGGTCGCTCAAGTCACACGCCTGCGACGATCGAAAAATCTCCTTGTACAGGGACTTGAGCGGGCTTTGGAATGATCTCCCACAGCAGGGACGAGGTGACCTGGTCGCTCAAGTCACACGCCTCTAGGCCCGGTCGAGAACTCTCCTGATGGCTCAAGCGACCAGGTCACCTCGTCCCTGCCGTGGGAGATCGTGGAGCCAACCAGATCGAGACTCAGTTGCTCCCATTCTCTGGACTTCACCGGGCCTAGAGGGCGCCGAAAACGTGGTAGCCAGCGACCATTACTCCAAACTTCCATCACTTTGGCCTCCGACCGCTCGGCGATGGTGAACAAGACCGGGAAGTGAACCCCCAACGGCTCCTCCCCACACCAATTATCCTGCCAAAACAAGGCCACCCGCCCGCCTTTCACCTGAAACCGTGTCCCTAATCTCAGCAGAGATTGCACCTTCCCGATCCCTTTTGCAAAATGGGACAGTTTAATGCTTCGGCGGAAGTCCGTCCCCCTTCCGTCAAATATTTCTTTCTAAATATAACGAACCATAGGCCACCTTGCCCGATCAGAATTTTCCATGCCCATTTCACAATGAGGCACCAATTCATCACTCTAGTGTTGATCACTCCTAATCCATTTCGCTCCTCAGGAGTGCAAGTATGTTCCCATTTAACCATGTGGTACCTTTGTTTGCCCTGCTTTTTAGCCCAAAAAAAATCTGGATCTCACCCTATCCATCTTCTCATGTATGCCATCTTGGAGCAAATAAAAACCCATAATAAACATCGGGATATTCGTAAGTCAATCATTAATGAGCACAAGCCTGCCACCCGAGGCTAATAGTCATTTTGATTGTTAGTCCAGGTAAACCTGGCACTATTTCTCTGTAGTTCAATGACCTCAAGGTTCGCCGCCCAATCATTAAACATCGCCACAAGGCGGTGGTTATTAATGTGTAGATTGCTATTATCAGCCGGACTGCGAAGCAAGTTGAAGTCCCCCCTAATCACAATTGGGCAAGTGGCCATAGAAATCTTGTCTTGTATTTCCCTCAAAAAGTCCGCCGAGCGAGCATGATCAACGGGGCCGTACACCACCAGCAGCTCCCACTGGAAACGATTGTTCTTTAGAATGACCTCTACGGCAAGGAAGAATTCCCCTCTAGAAAACTGGATTATTTCAAACGCCTCGGAACTCCGGCCGAGCAAGATGCCTCCAGAGCACCCTCGAGATGGAAGCCATTCCCACCTAAAGTGTGTCATTCCTCCTAATGAGTCAAGTTCGAGTTGGGAGAAGGAAGTCCTGAATGTTTCCTGTAAACCCACAAACTCCATCTGTTGCTCGCGGATATACTCGATCAACTGACGCCTCCTGTCAAGTTGGCCGAACCCCCGCAAGTTCCAACATAAGCCTCTCATTTTTCCCCAATGGGGGATCGGGCCCCCGCCCCCTCCACGGGTGTCTGTGATCTCAGGTTGCTAGTCGATCGACCTCCCCCTCTACCGTGACAACGACACTTCCCCGACCGCGTGATGAGCGCATCATGAAGTTGACATCATCGCCTCTCCTTGGCAGGGATGTCGACGCAGCCACGCTGCGTGCCTCGGCCACCAACGCAGCGGGCGATATCCGTCATGACACTCGCCACTGCGCTGGACCAATTCTTGCGCACGGAAGCGATCAAGCATTTCTAGTGGAGTCACATTAGCATTACCCAGTAGCACATGACTATCTGACGCCACTTTAGGCAGATATGAGTCCGAAGCAAGAGCTAAAACCTTAAAAGACGACATTGATCGAGGTATGGGTTTGGAAAATATACCTGGTGTGGACTTGGCTGCCTTCAGGGTCATAGCTTTTGCCATCATGTCAAATGTCTTGGCGTCTGCCGTCCTGGCACTTGAATGCGCCGCCCGCATCGGAGACTCATGCGCCGCCTCTGGCTGAACGCCCTCCTCTTCACGCAGTCCCTCAAAAGCAGCCACACACTCCTCGACTGGCATCAGGTTATTGCTAAAGGCCTCTCCCTCGAATTGATCCAGGAGAGTTGTTGGAACCACTGGGGACAGCCGACGCAGCACTCCCGGGCCCCCGCCGTCTTGGATACCTTCGTGGACACCGGGATGGATGAAGCAAGAGTAAGCTCAACCGTGGTAGCCGAAGTGGGGGTAGACATGGCGCTTGGAATCGACTCCTGAGAGTTGGCTGCAGTCACCCCGGAGCCTACGGTCCGTTCCCCATCCAGCTCAGCAATCGCCAGGATGATTTCCATGTTGAACGCCTCATGTCCCTGAGCCGTGATGGCCCTAGGGTTGTCCTTGAGCACATTTGTCATCGCTTTGTCCAACATCTGTCCCAGCCCCAGGTTGGAGCTGTATTGATCCACTCCCGCCCACCGAGCCCCATGCCTGCCGGAACATCCTGGGGATGTCCACCCGAGGTAGAGTGGTCGTGGGCTTTGGAGGGCGCGCAGACGCGACGACAGCCAGAACCTTGCCTCCCTGGGGCCGGAGCCGCCCCCTGCTTGCTTTTCGCCATGGCCCAAGGAGGCCTCATTAGAGCCCTTTCCATCCGTAGTCTCCTTCAATGTCCTGACCCCCACCGCATCCCACTCGGCCGTGTTGAGACTTGGAGCCGATTCCTCCTCATCATCATCATCGTCCGTGGATGGGCGGCACAGCAGTGGTGTCGGGGGCTCAACATTAGGAGCATATGCCCCCCCCCCCCACTTCACGATTTTCAATAGTTGCTCATCGTCCAAGTCGAAAATCAAGGTTCTATCTGATTCTAACTATCTATATAAATTATAAGCCTATATTTTTTATGTGAGTTCATCAGCTTAAATGCATTGATATTATTTTGTTTGGTTGATAAATAGAAACAATCATGCATTCTAGTTATAAAAGGAAGTATGATTCTGGTGCCTTAAAGCGTAAGAAGAAACATAAACTAGAAGAAGACGGATGACACTTTTCAGTAGAGCATGAGGTAAGTTTATTGGTTTTAGTATTTTGCATTGACACTTGAGAATTTTCTAAACATTGTATAACATAAATTGAAATTATATAGTCAGGTGATTATGCTTGAGTTATTATATGTTTTTTAAAATGTTAGGGCCCCATTTTGCTTTTCGCACCGGGGCCCCGAATTCCTGGAGACGGCCATGCATGGAGATAAAGTAAAAATGGTGCACACGAAGCACTGGTCTGCTACATCTTCGCAGTGGCTAGTTCCTCAACATGATGCGATGGCTTCTCTAGAATCTTATACTAGTATCTACTAGTTGTTGATGTTGTTTTAATATTCTATTTACCAATTTAGTCAGAAATATAATTCCAAATTAACTTTGTGCTACCAACATATTTTAGATAAAGAAAGTTTATTTATTTATTTTGGTCAAAGTCGAACACAAATTATTTCTTTTGGGCAACAAAAAAGTTCACCAAACCGCATACCAGACCCACGCATAATCTAAGGACATTCAAAAGAAGCTAAAAGGTGAAGTGACATCCATGTCTTCTTAGTTTACGCAATGGCGGTCGCTAAAACCCCGCCCATATGCGGCAAAGAGCCCTCTTAGAAATTATATTGAGGGGCCAATAGGCTAGATCACCAGCTCTTGTCCTTTCGGATATTATCGTGCCCAGAAGAGCTGCAATATATGTGCATGCTTCTAATTAATCTTTTGATGGTTATATAAGACAGTATATGTTTGTGAAAAACAACGTCATTTTTGTATAGTCAAAGATAGAAGTCGAGCAAGTTTTGCCCGATGATGCCTCTCTTGGCCGAGAAATTAGAGAAACCTGCTCCTGATATGTGAAAGGTGTCACGGTTTTTTCAGCACAAGGTTTAAAATGCATGAATATTTTCAAGAGAGGAGAGTATATTCTTGCCAAGTGTAGTTTAGAAACCAATTTTGAGTTCAATCCTGCATATGGAAAGAGTCATTTTGTAATAGCTCGGATTTAATCTGTAACATGGCCTGTAAAGTATGGTTTGCCAAGATCCCTCCTCATCATTAATCTTGAAAATGCACATGCATAAGAGTTTATATTCTTTACATCGTGGTCTTAGAATCTTGGAGATGTAAGGGCATCTCCAACGGCGTACACTACACCGCCCTTAAACGCCCGGACCGTGCGTATGAATGGTTTTTCCATCCAACGACATGCAACAAACATTCGTAGACGCGTTCGGGTGTCCGAATTCCCACAAACCGTCCACAAATTGGTGGGAGGTACACGAGAGCCGGACCTCCGCCATGTAGGCCTCTGACACACCCGATGCACCCAAATCCCTTCTTCCAGACCACTAAACCGTCACTCTGTCCCTCTTTTTCTCTATATCTGCACCCTCCAGTTCACCGCCGCCGCTCTGGCCGCTGCCTAGACCTTGTCGGGCACCCAACTTGGACTATGTAGCCATCCATCTCGGATCCGTCTGCGTCCAGGTGTCATCTGCCCCCTGCCGTCGCCTCCCATGGCGGATACTATGCCCGACAGGTGTTCGTCCAAATGACAATGATAATTTTTTGACATTATCGTTGTTTACTTTGAAGCAAGCACGATGACGGCGTACTCTATGATGGAGAACGAGTTGTTATGTGATGCATGGTTAACCAGAAGAGCGAACTTTGTAGGCTTGAAGCAAAGGAGACACTATATTTTGGGCTTTTGGCCAAATATGCACTCTTTGTTTCACGAACAAAAATATTTGCCCCCTACAACATGCAAGTGATCACAAACGTAATGTAAAGCCGCTAGCGCATCGGTGGTATAGCATCTCAAACTCCGTCAAGACGTATTGCAGTGCGATCGCACGGGTGGAAAGAGGGTGGCCGCAGAGATCGTCAATGATGGAGATAGTAAGTTTTTCTTCTTGTCGCTCTATATGTTGGTCAATTTATTGATTCACTCAAAACTGCAACTTGATGATCATGTTATTGTATAGTCCGCACGCTTTGCCGCACCGTGCCAAACAATGAAGGGTAGACCATTCATGTTGATGCATTGTTGGATGAAGCTCAAGAGGCATGGTTTGTGGATAAACAACACTTCCCTCTAGGATTATTTTGGACGTAATATTTATACTTGTATCATTGTTGTACTAGAATATTTGCATGCTATTTATCGATGAATTTTGCTATTTTTCATAATTACTTTAAGTGCTCCAGACATACCCAAAAAACATAAACAAACGTTTGATGCACAAGGTAGGATAGCCGACTTCCGCATCTGCGAACACAACATGTCCACGAATGTTTAATGTGTTTGACATACCTTAAAGTAGGCTTTCATCCCGTTTAACATATAAAGCAACTTAGAGCAACTCCAACGCGGCGACCCATTTCATCCACCATCGTCCGTTTGGGTCCCTGCGGACAAAGTGATGGCCCAACGCGGCGACCCATTTCCAAAACGCGTCCGCATGGACCCATTTCCTGCCCAAATCTAGGACTGAAATGCGTCGACGCGGATGCAAAACTACGGCGTCCTCTCGGAGTCCGTCATGGCCCCACATGTCGGCCGGCCAACCACCACCCACGGTCATAATAAATGTGCCCGCCTACTTCGGGCCCGCCTGGCAATGCGTGGATGGAACGCGTGCCCGTCCTTTTTAATGCAACCGTGCGGGGCAGGACGAGGATGTGGACGCCGCCGCCTAGGGCAGCGCGCCAACGGTGCAAACTTTTTTTAGTTTTATTAATGTTCAAGTGGACTCTGGACAGCAAGTTGACTGGCCATTTATGTCTAATTATGCATATTTGTCCGCGTGTGTACGATTTTTTTTATATGTCCGGCCACTGATTTGGGTCTGCCACCCGTTGGGTACACCTGCCGACCAAAATAAAAATACGGACACAAACGTCCACTTGGCCGACATGAACAGACAAAAAACGGATAAAGCGTGTGTCCGTTTGGGTCGCCGCGTTGGAGTTGCTCTTTTTAGCATCTCCAGCCACGCCCCCAACAGGCCCCCATGCCTTTTTTTGCCGCCGGCGCTCACAAAACGGCTCAGTCGCGCCCTCAGGAGTCGGTTTTTCGTCGGTTTGGGCCAAAACTGGCGCCGGCGGACCCAGGCCGAACCCGGCGTGCTGGGGGCGCCGGGGGACGCGTTTTTGCCACGAACGGGGATGGGCCCGCCGAGTCAACGAGACGCCGCTTCGTCGTCCTCATCGCCTCGGTTCCCGCGGGAATCAATGCCAAGGCTGGCCAAGGTTGCTGCGCCGGTCAACCTCCATTGATGCCTCACGGGCGGCGCAGTGAAGGTGCCACCGACGCGTGTCCCGCCCGCTCCCGTCACGCGTCGCCCGGCATGCAGACTCTCACCGCCCCGCTTCGGCTATAAAAGCCGATCTCCCGCCGGTGAATGCCATAGTCGCCACACCTCGCCTCGTAGAGCCACGCAAAGCAACACTCCCCCCTCTTCCCCGCCGACGAGCAATGGCTGAGACGTACCCCGGCGACGCCGCCGCGGCGAACGGCTTCGGCCGTCGCCATCTCCACGAGGATGAGGCGCGCTTCCTCTACGAGGCCGACTACCCGGCACCTCCGGACATGCGTGTGCCGGGGGCGTGGAAGTTGAGCGCCGGCGGCGTCCTGGTGCCAGCGGTGCCCGAAGGGGCTGCACGGCGGGCCGAGATCGCCTGCATCAGCGCGTCGCTGAAGGAGGCGCAGTGGAACGAGCCGAGGTACGCCGTCGACAGCCACACGCTGTGGATGATGTACTTCGAGCGCCGCAGCCAAGAGCAGATCGTCTCCGCCAACGACACCATACCCCGTGGCCGCCTCAACTCCGACGGGCGGCGCGAGTGGTGGGGCGTGCCCGGTCGCACCCTCGAGGCCGTCCTCGGCTACATCGAGACCGGCAACACGGCGCGCCTCGAGTACCCGCCGCGCCCGTCATTCTCTCGTCACCGCGGCAGCTCCTGGACGCCGCGACAAATGGATCCGGGGACGTCCACCTCGTCGGGCTCCGGCTCGCCGGCGCTATGCCCCGTCAGGCCGGAGCCGGAGGAGATTCCGCTTCGGCGCCGTACCCGCATCGGCGCCCTCGTCATCAACGAGGGCGGCCGCCCCTTCCCGCGCCCCTCCCCGCGCTCCCTCCGCCTGGTCTGGCCGAAGCCCGAGCCGGGGCTGCTCCCCGTGAAGCTGGAGCACGCGGACATGGTGGTCCCCGACGACGAGGCTACCCTCAAGTGGGCGAAGGAGGACTACGTCCGCGAGCAGGTGCTCCGCCAGCGCCGGGCATACACGGAGCTCCAGGCCCGGTGTCGCGGACGCGAGGAGGGTGGCGTCACCTTCCTCGACAGCGACGACGAGGGCGAGGCCGGGCCGTCCAACCCCCACGTCGTCGGCGACCTCGCCAGGGTGCGGCAGGACGGCGGCGGCTCAGTGGCGGCGTGACGACGACGACTGCACCCATTTCTACAGGCTCCTCGGCATGTAGATGGCGGGCGGCGGCCGTGGCGTAGTAGTTCTAGGCAGTGGCGGAGCTTCATGAGGGCCAACAGGGGCCATGGCCCCCCGAGCTCACAAGAAACCATGCATATATTTCTTTGTATTAGACCTATTTTTCACCAAAAATAAGCTAAAAATAGTTATGTTTGCCCCCACTTCAGCCCATGCCCCCCCATGATCTTGGCTCAAGCTCCGCCACTGGTTCTAGGCGTAGTTTGCACGTTTATCTGTTTTTGTATAAATTTCTATCAAATATCACCGAGTTTGTACAAATTCTATGAAATATCGCCGAGTTCGCGCGCTTTTCGCGACGACCTCGGGGGGCGTCGTCTGGGAACGCAGCCGCCCTCACGCGCCAAGGAAACGTCGGTTCAACACCTAACGGCTTTTTTTCAGCGTTTTGGGAGCCCGAACGGCTGGAGATGCTCTTAACATGTCTGACATGAAGTAACTAGATCCAGAGCAATCTCAAGGAAGCAATTTGTCTCGAGGTGCATCCATGGTCACCGTGTGCACGCGGGTGACCGACATGACATGCCATTTGGAGGCTCCTCTCGGAGGAACAGCCGGAATCGAGGACGGAGGAGCAATCGAGGTTCATAGAGAAAAACCAAACGCCGCTTGCCGTGGAACTCGTAACCCGTGACCGTGAGGCGACAGGCCACATGCCGCGCGCAACGCGCGCCTCGTCCTCGTGGCCACAGACGCGCGCGATGAAGCCCGGTCTCCGTGCCTGACCGATCACTGATCAGATCACACCCTTTGCAGCGTACTAGTACTCAAGTCTGTCCAACACAAGTCAAGTCTGTCCAGTCAAGTGTGCACTGAGGAGTGAGGAACGAAGCTTCACACCAGAGGACCGGAAGTTTGCATCAGAATGGCCTTACATTCAGACCGGAATATCCTTCGTCATTCACTCATTTGGATACGAAGTTGCACGGACGACCAAGACGGGAACAAATCGGGTTTGCAGCTCTTGAGACTGAGAGGAAGCGTCAATAGACCAGTGGAGCTCACCATGGAAACAGTTCATCATCGTCGTGTTTCTGTCGCGGGACTCGTGACTGACTGACCGTAGCAGGACTGATCGGTGGACCGTCACCCTTTGCAAGCAAATTAGTTCATATAGGAAAGCAGCAGGAAAAGAATAGGAAAAACAAGCACTCGATTGAGATCATGATAGATGAGTTCGGGCCCCATATGGCCATGTGTGCTGTCTTGCTTTAGAGTACGTGGGGTTCTTCACACCCCAAAAAGAGTACTAGTGGAACCTCATGGAGCATAAGCAGATAACGACCTCGGTTCTCCACGGCATAAACCCACCTTCTTTAGCTAAGCAAATCTACCTCCTCCTCGTTTAAAGATTTCCTTATCGCTAGTTTATTTATACTAGACGGTGTAAGTAGCCGCCCTGCATGTTTTAGATGTTCTAGTATTGACAAAGAACATGCTTTACATGAGTAAAGTTTGCACGTTCATAACTCGTAGCCCAGCGGTTGTCGTATCATCGTATCAACTAGAAGGGTTGAACGTGCTTCGTTGCACCGTTGATGTTATTAGCATTTCATAAAGACAAAATTTGGTTTGGTGCGTGAGGAAGATGATGAAGTGTTTTCTTAATATAATGTGGTGTTTTGGTGGGTTTTTTTGTTGATGTGATTCGGTTTATCCGCTAATCAACTAATACTAATGTGGGAAAGTTTCTTGCCCTGCTGGTCGCATGTACTCCCTCCGTCCTATAATATAAGACGTTTTTTGCCACTAGTGTAGTGTTAAAAAACGTCTTACATTATAAGACACAGGGAGTACTATATTTGTGCTACAGCATGACATGTTGGCGCTTCTTCTTTTTAGATGTTGAAAGGGTGCATAGGAGTGATGTGTTTTTACACCCTTGTTATTGATTAATTTGAGAAATCATTGACCCAATCACAATCGTGAATCAAATCCAAAATTGAATATATTACATGCTCGACGTTGATTAATTTGAGAAATTATTGGCTCAGTCACAATTTTGAATCAAATCCAAAACTGAATACCATAACTGAATGACAGAGCTGGTTGAGAAACAGTTGATACAGTCAAAACCGTGAATCAAATAAAAAAAATTGAACACCCTAATTGAATGTGGGAAGCCTCCAAAATTAAGAAGCATACTTAAATAGAGGTAACCCTGGCTTTCAGCAATCAACACTAGGTGGTACTGCATCTCATGCGACTGCTGTGCTGAACAACTGATCATGCATTAATACTAAATTGTTTTCTGGTAACAAAAATAACAATAATAATCAACACTTGTTACTTCAGCATGTGTGCATGTATGAAAAAGAACTAGAGGCTGACGTGTGCTTCACCACACCGTTCTTCACTCGTGGGATTTACTCTTTTATGCCTGGTAGATCATTGTGGTCATTTATTTTGTTTGAATTTTATCAATGTTGACTTGTGTTTTAGTTATGTTTTGGTGGTGATTTTTTCAGTTCGTGTATCGTGTTGGGTTGTTGTTGGAGACTAGTTGTTCCAAGAGGAAAATGTAGTCGTTTGGTGGGTGTTTTTCGTGTGTGTTCACACGTTTCAGCATTGGTGTCAACCGATGGTGGTCGTTTGATCCTCTTGCTCCTTTTCCACGTTGAAACCATGAAATTGCTGCTATAACACTCAAATTGACTAGTCATGAAGTTCTCTCTCGCACAGCTGCCTTCTTGCTCCTCTCGCTCGCTTAGTCTTTTTCCCGCTCGCCCCACTGCTAGCTCGGAAAAAAAATCGCCTATCATTTATTTGGAATGTTAGTTTAATTAAAAGATGGTCAAGGATTCTAAAAATATTGTGAATTTTAAAAACCTAAACTTTAGAAAATGTTCAGGAATTTCAAATATATTCATGGATTTCAAAAAATTGTTCATAAATTAAATAAATTTTCAAATTTAGAAAGAGTTCACAAACTGAAAAAATAATCATGGTAAAAATATCTACGAATGTAATAAATGAATCTAAAGAGAAATGTGAATTTTAATATATTTTGCTTTTTAATGCACACAAATTCTAATAAGCGCTAATAAATTAAAAAAATAAAAATAAAAAGGATAAAGAGAAATAAAACTAAACAGCTCACGACCTTACAGACGGCCCCACAAACATCGAAGCACCAGAACGCTTGAAATCATGCAAGCTTAGTATCTCTATAGATAGATAGATTAAGCTGAAACCGCATGAAAAAACGTTGCTATGTTCATCAGTGCATATACCATTACCAACGTTCCCGACCGCAAGCTAGACAACTCTGGTGCTGGAAGACTGAAGAAACACACAGCAGTACATCTTCGTGCGTGATCCGACGAGAACCTGGTGCTCGACCTGGAAATGGAGGACGAGGAAGTCAGCAACGCACCGCCCCTCACGAAAAGAAAGGGCCCGGCGTGCTCTCTTCCCCCTCGTGCCACCATGCCGGATAAACCTCCCCGCGACACCAACCGCCGTCCCCCTCGTGCGACGCGCACCAACCAGTTCCTGCTTTGCCCACGTCGACTGAGTCCGGCTGCCACGAAGCCACCACCGCGCGTAGCCACCACCCGCAGTCCGCTCCGTGCGATCCCGTGGCGACAGGAGCTCCGCACACGCCAATCCAGTGGTCAACCCCGCCGTCCAGTTCTTCACCAACCAAATCTCATACCTACCTCCTCAGCTGCCTATTTAATCCCTCGCCTCCCTCCTTTCCCCTCCAAGAAGAGCCTCAGCTTCATCTGCAGCTACAGCTCCTCTTCAGCACATACATCTGCCGGCGTCTAGCTAGCTTACTTTCAGAATCCAGATACACATACCCCTGCCGGCGTCCAGCTAGCTCACTTGCTTTAGTACCTCTCTGCATCTTTCGATGGAGTGCGAGAATGCACACGTTGCCGCCAACGGCGATGGCTTGTGCGTGGCGCAGCCGGCGCGGGCCGACCCACTGAACTGGGGGAAGGCGGCGGAGGAGCTCTCGGGGAGCCATTTGGATGCGGTGAAGCGGATGGTGGAGGAGTACCGACGGCCCGTGGTGACCATGGAGGGCGCCAGCCTGACCATCGCCATGGTCGCCGCGGTCGCTGCCGGCAGCGACACCAGGGTCGAGCTGGATGAGTCCGCCCGAGGCCGCGTCAAGGAGAGCAGCGATTGGGTCATGAACAGCATGATGAACGGTACCGACAGCTACGGTGTCACCACCGGCTTCGGCGCCACCTCTCACCGGAGGACCAAGGAGGGCGGCGCTCTGCAGAGAGAGCTCATCAGGTACGAATTAAACCGCAGAACCAGTTCTACTTCTTGTTAAGCATTTCTGCTAGTTATGTGTATCAGACTATGAACTGAGTTATGGAAGCCTTATTTTTTCGTGATTGCTTGTGTTTTCAGATTCCTTAACGCGGGAGCCTTCGGCACCGGCACCGACGGCCACGTTCTGCCTGCCGCGGCGACGAGGGCGGCGATGCTCGTCCGTGTCAATACCCTGCTCCAGGGATATTCAGGCATCCGCTTCGAGATCCTGGAGACGGTTGCCACACTTCTCAACGCCAACGTGACACCATGCCTGCCTCTCCGGGGCACGATCACCGCATCCGGTGACCTCGTCCCACTTTCATACATCGCGGGCCTGGTCACCGGCCGCCCAAACTCCATGGCGACCGCTCCAGATGGCACGAAGGTTAATGCCGCTGAGGCATTTAAGATCGCCGGCATCCAACATGGCTTCTTCGAGCTGCAGCCAAAGAAGGCCTTGCCATGGTAAATGGCACGGCAGTTGGCTCAGGGCTTGCCTCCATGGTGCTTTTCGAGGCTAACATTCTTAGCCTCCTAGCCGAGGTCCTGTCAGCCGTTTTCTGTGAGGTGATGAACGGCAAGCCAGAGTACACCGACCACTTGACCCACAAGTTGAAGCACCACCCCGGGCAGATCGAGGCTGCCGCCATCATGGAGCATATCCTTGAAGGCAGCTCCTACATGATGCTCGCGAAGAAGCTCGGTGAGCTTGACCCATTGATGAAGCCAAAGCAAGATAGGTATGCACTCCGCACATCGCCGCAGTGGCTTGGCCCTCAGATTGAGGTTATCCGTGCTGCCACCAAGTCGATCGAGCGGGAAATCAACTCCGTCAACGACAACCCACTCATTGACGTCTCCCGTGGCAAAGCTATCCACGGTGGAAACTTCCAGGGCACACCCATCGGTGTGTCTATGGACAACACCAGGCTTGCCATTGCTGCGATTGGCAAGCTCATGTTTGCCCAATTCTCAGAGCTGGTGAACGACTTCTACAACAACGGTCTTCCTTCAAACCTCTCCGGTGGGCGCAACCCAAGCTTGGACTATGGCTTCAAGGGTGCCGAGATTGCCATGGCCTCCTACTGCTCCGAGCTTCAGTTCTTGGGCAACCCTGTGACCAACCATGTCCAGAGTGCTGAGCAGCACAACCAAGATGTCAACTCTCTTGGTCTCATCTCCTCGAGGAAGACCGCTGAGGCCATTGACATACTCAAGCTCATGTCCTCGACGTTCTTGGTCGCGTTGTGCCAGGCTATCGACCTCCGCCACCTTGAGGAGAATGTCAAGAATGCTGTCAAGAGTTGTGTGAAGACTGTGGCTAGGAAGACACTGAGCACCGATATCAATGGCCATCTCCATAACGCTGCTTCTGCGAGAAGGACCTTCTGCTCACAATCGACCGCGAGGCGGTGTTTGCGACGCAGATGATCCTTGTAGCGCCAACTACCCACTCATGCAGAAGATGCGTGCAGTTCTTGTGGAACATGCCTTGGCAAACGGTGAGGCCGAGCACGACGTGGAGACGTCGGTGTTTGCCAAGCTTGCCACGTTCGAGCAGGAGCTTCGGGCAGTGCTGCCAAAGGAGGTTGAGGCTGCCAGGAGCGCCGTGGAGAATGGCACTGCTGCACAGCAAAACCGTATTGCCGAATGCCGGTCGTACCCACTCTACCGATTTGTGCGCAAGGAGCTTGGAACGGAGTACTTGACCGGAGAGAAGACGCGGTCTCCTGGCGAAGAGGTGGACAAGATGTTCATTGCCATGAACCAGGGCAAGCACATCGATGCGCTGCTTGAGTGCCTCAAGGAGTGGAACGGCGAGCCCCTGCCTCTCTGCTAAATAGAGGATTGAGAAAGTGAAGAGTAGTGTGCTTCAGATATCTGAAGGCTCCGATGATAATACTGTTTTTTCATTGTATATTCTAAAAGTTGATGTTTACCATGTTCTTCTAGAGCTGCCAATGTATTGCCAAAGATTGCAATTGAATGAATTGGTAGTGTTGGGTAGCCACTAGAACTTTTATGATGTACGTAAGTTAAAAAGGCAGTGTGTGTTAAATTTTCATGATAAATGTACTGGGTCCATTTTTTTAGATCAACCGGTCCTCATGACAATAGTCCAAGAATCAACTATTGGAATTTCTTATGGTGTGTGTACGGCGATTCGGAAAGTAAAACTCGTGCCTAGGTGGTCACCGGTCAGTAATAAGTTCTCTGAATTCTTTGAACGGGGACGAGGACTTCTCTAAATTCACAATCTCCCATCTAATTTTTGCAGTTTCGGTAGTCTGCTTACTAGTTTCAGTCTGGATTTCTATGGAGGCACACAATGATGTTGAACTTGGTGTTATTCAACTACCGTACCACCGCATACTGTGAATCCAATCTTTTGATTATTAATTCAGTAATGATCTCAGCCCATAACACAGGGTACATACACATGAAGTTTCTCTGTGCTTCTGATCATTGCACTATATTTTAGTTTCTAGCCATACGTAGGCAGGAAATATATATATGAAGATTGTAAGGTTGCTCAGGCATGTGACGCGTATTTATATTCTACTCCCTTTGGTGTTCTTTAATCTACACGCATCAACAGCTCCGTGCATACATTGACCATACAGGAGACGTGTATGTATGTCCCTTTGCACCGACCACCGTACCCTGCCAACTAACACGTCCGTGTTCGATGAAATGAAGATGTCAACCAGCTGTGTCCTAATCTCGAACTCAGTACGCGAAATAGAAAGCAGTCAAGTAGTCATCTGCAAATTGTATTTTTTTCATTGTATTTCGTTATTCAATCTCGAAAAAAATTGTATTTCCTTAAAAGTCGGTGTTTTGTAATCTTCCTATGAAGCTGCTAGTTTGTTGCCAAAAATGCAATTGCATGCTTTGGTAGTGGTAGCCTGGTAGGTAGCCAGTAGAACTTCTAACATGTAAGTTAAAATGGTACAATGCCTGATAAATATTCATGATAAATATACGTGTACCTTTTTCTAGATCAATGGTCTGGTGGTTCTTGAGGCAACTTCGAACAGTGCAAAGAATCTATTGTGTTTTTGTGACCGTAAAGAATCTATTGTTGTCATGTCATATAGTGTGTGGACATGATAAACCAACATAGACCACGATCAGAAAGTTAAAGTGGTTGGAGTTCTCGAGCAAGAAAATTGTATAAGGACCCAGTGGTGGTGGAAACTTACAGCACGACAATGGGGAATGAGCTCCAGGCAGGATCGACGAACCGATCCAATTGTTTCCCCTGTTGGTTGACATAAAAACGAAGCTTCTGAACTTCTCATGTGAGATCAACATCATGGGAAGGAATTGTAATAGTTTGGCTCACGAACTGGCAGCTGAAGCAAGGAGAAACGACAATCTAACACTGATAGGTAGGGTTCCGGGTACTCTTTAGCAAGTTAGTTTGCTCGATTGTAACCCAACCTTTTGGTAGACTACTCATTGGTTGTAAAAAAGAAGTTAAAATGGTTCCTACGTCTTTCATAAAATTAGAAAATCGCATCGTGAAAATAAATAAAGGAGATGTATCTAGAACTAAAATACGTCTAGATGCATCCCTTTATCCATTTGACGACAAAGTATTGAACGGAGAAAGAATATAGTCATTGGTCATCTCCGTAGCGGCTAGTTCTGCTTCCGTAGGCAAAATGTGATGGCTTCTCGGAATTCTCAGTCTTGTGCCCACTTGTTCTTATTCAAGTGTTCTATTTACCAACTCCAGTCTGAAATGTAACAAAAGCAGATAATATGTTGTTCTCCTAACTTGGTGCTATGAACATATTTTAGATAGAATATTCTCATTTCTTTGTGGCGGCCGAACACAAATAGTTTCTTTCGTCAATGAAAATGTTCACTAAACCAAATATCAGGTTCAGATGTAATTTAAAGTGCACTCAAAAGAAGCTGGCAAGATGAAGTGCCATACACGCCTCGCTAAAACCCCGCCCTCATGTGGCAAAGAGCCCACTCATATATGATTATGATTCGAGGATAAATGGAAGGAGTAATCTTCTGGGGTTATGTTAGAGATGCAATTATAGTTGGCAGGATTCTTAAGCACACTCAACACATGCAGTTGTTCGTTCAAAGGAAAAAATGCGTGCATGCATGACAAACCGATGCATCGGTAAAATCTTAATCTTTGACCAATGTTAGTAAGTCAATGGTCAACAACTTGAACGCTAATGATTTGGTGGTGTAGTTGTTGGCAACCATAGGTCAAGTCAAGTATTAACATCCTCGCAGAACAAGTCTAAGGTCGGAATTAGGCAATTGCCGGTCTTAAGTCTTTAGAACCCAGGGTGCGACAGTGTTTCATAAAGGAAATTGTGGATATTCCCTGATTAGCATGGGCGTTGATGTTCAACTTAATTTAAGCCAACAACCAAATGGTCTCAAGAACATTTCTTGAGTTGGGCAGTTAGCTAGGTCTCATCGTTATCTCCTTGATTGGCATGGTGGGGGGGGGGGGGGGGGGGGATATAGTTTATAACTTTTTCTTTTGGATCAAATCTAGTTTATAACTGAAGATCAATGAAAACATCTACTGTAATAATTTTGAGGAATTTCCTTTTTGATTTTTTTTTTGAGGAATTTGCATGTTTTTTGCTTCAGAGGGAACGTCGGGCAAACAGCCAGTCTAACTAACTTCACTAAAACCACCACGTGACACATGTGGTAAGCAATCCAAATAATTCAAAAAAAAACACTACACTAAAACCGTGAAATTAGGGAGTGAATTTTATTCAGCCTGAGCTTGCACGGATGTAAATTACATCTGAATTAATCTAAACTGCTTCACTTGTTCGGGAGAAACTGCTTGCACAACTCGAGTGTCCACGTGCATGTGAATCTCTGGAGGTGAAAATGCACGTGGCAGTGTGATCATACTGAGCATACTGATACAAGCCGGGGTTCTTGTCCATGCGAGTCGTCGGATCAGATCCTCAACGATCTGTTTCTACAGACTGAAGCTCAAACAAGATTGTGCACATGTATGCACGCATCCGACTGCAACGTGATGTAAACTTCACCATCAGTAATTTCAAGGAAGCAATTTCTCTCGCATGCGTGGTCACGGTGTGCACGGGGTGACCGACCATGACCAGGCCGGACGGAGGACCAGTGTACACCGGCCGGATTCCCCTCGGTGCAACAGCCGGAATCGAGGCTCAGGAGAAAAACAAAACGTTGCTTGTCATGGAACGCGTGAATCCGTCAGGCTACAGGGCACATGCCGCGTCCGCGTGCAACGCGTGCCTCGTCCTCGTGGGCACAAACGCGCGCAATGAAGCCTCGATCTCCATACCTGACGCCACATGCCGCACTCGGAGCCTCTCCACAGTTGAACTCTTGTTTGCAGTGTACTGAGATACCAGAATATCTGCTCAACACAAGTCAGGTCTGCAAGTCAAGTGTGCACTGAGGAGCAAAACTTCACACCGGAGGACCGGAAGTATGCATCAGAATGGCTTTACATTCAGACCGGAATATCCTTCGTCATTTACTCATTTGGAGATAGAATTGCACGGACGACCAAGACGGGAACAAAAGCGGGTTTCAAGATCTTGAGACGAAGCTTCAATAGATCAAGTGGAGCTGATAATAAAGGAAGCAACAAATCCACGTGATTCTCATCACCGTGGGAGGACTGATCAGTGGACTAATATAATTAATCCATAGGAAAGCAGCAGGGAAATGATAGGAAAATACTCGAGATCATGATCGAGTTTAAGCCCGCTAACCATGTGTTTCTTGGTTAATTTAAAATAGTATATTGCCGTGGGGTTCTTCACACCCCCAAAACACAGTACTAGTGGCCTAGTGATAAGATAACGACTCCGTTGTCCATAGCAGAACTCCACTTTCTTTAGCTAAACAAGCCCATCTCCTTCTCGGTTTAAGATCTCCTTTCTGGCATACATGGTGCATGCAGCCGCCTTGCTTGTTTTAAATGTTTCACTATCGACGACAAAGAACATGGTTTACTTGAGTACAGTCTGCACGTTTAACTTTAGTTCAGCATTACCTCAAACAAAAAGCAAAAAAAGAACTCGTAGTGCACGGTTACTCGAATCAGACTATCAATTAGGAGGTAATAGCATGCAACATGTGTATTTCATGCGGTTGGTGTGATGAGTAACTAATTAACAAACATGTAACAAACTAGGGTTTTGATTTCTAAATATTTTATTCATAATTTAAATTCATTCCTGGGTAAATCTCCTTTCTCCTCCTCTTCATCTCTCTTCATCTGCCCCCTCTCTTGTGAGTCGACCAGGGCTGCCCGGCCCGATCCAACACATCGTCCGGCGCCTGACTAAATTTGTTATGCGAGGAGGGTATTTTGCACCTGATTGCATTCCTTCTTGTAAAGTACAGGGACTTGGTTGTCATTTCTTTCTAGTTTGGGTCATGCCATAAGATGGTATGTACCTTCGCTTTGATCAATATAGCATATGGGTCCTTTGAGACCCTTTTTTGTTAAAAAAATCATTCATTACAATTAAACTATGAAAAAAATCTGAAAAAAGGAAAAGGAAAAGAAATAACTTTTAACATGAAAATTTGAACATGATACAATTAAATATAATGAGATTTACAACCAACTTAGAATGCTCTAATGGATGGTGCCTGCCAATTTTAAAACCTGCAACGGGCCTCTTCTCTATTTTTTTAAAAGATGCTTTGGTCTTTTAGCAAAAAAACTGATAAATATTTAGAAAATGGTGTTTAAGACAAAAATAAACCTTTGAACTCAAGCAACCAGATAACGAAGATCCATTACACACTAGGCTAACTACATTTGCTGATTTATTGAGGTAATACATTTTGGCTTAAGTATTTAGGTTTTTCATCTCCAATGAACCAACTAAGCCGATGGTCCGACTGGTGAAAATCTGAACTGACAACCTCATCGATTTAGTTGCCAGTCTCGTTTTCTAAACTATGGTTGCATGGTAGATATATTCTCATGTTCACATCATAAGAACGTTATGGACCAAGCTAGTAAATTTATTTGTTACAATAATTTTGATAACATGGAAGCATGCACATGCAACCAAATAGCTATTTAATGACTTGTATCAAGGTTTATCTATGTATAGTATATATGGATTATAGTTAACACACATGGATGTCTAGTTATTAGTTACAAAACATTCCTTAAGTTTGGGTCATACTCTAGCAGATGCATAAGAATGTTATGGACTGAGCTTGGGTAGCATGATGGAGCTACCGGACAAGCTCAGGTGGCCGTGATCGCGACCAAGGCGCAAGTAGAGAGGGATGGGGAATTGTTTTTTGGCACCAGCAGCTAAAATATGAGTAATGCTACGTCCATGGATGGGTAGGGGGGATTTATGGGCCAACCGACTGAGCCAACACTTAAATTTGGGGTTTAATTAGGAGAAGTTAGTTATTTATTTAGGGCAATTGCCTAAAAAAGTTACTTTGGCCAATAAAATCAGGACATGACAGTTTTTTTCCTAATTATCACCTAAATCTTCCGATAAACTTTGTAGGTCGAATATTATAGCTAAAATATATAGAGGATCTCTATCCATTAAGGAATGCAAAGATTGAAAGGGGAGAATATCAGGTGATACCACCCTTCACATGCTACCATGCTCCAGCTTTTGAAAAGTCATATTTAAATTTTGAAAAATTCTAATTTTTGTGTGGATGTGAACAAGACATGTGAGTACTAACCCTAAAAATCCAGATCAAAATTCAAAACACAGTGATAAAAAAAATACAAATCTGGAATAAATTGTTTCAAAAAAAGACAAAACATGAATTGTGTTAGAAATAACACTATTCACATATGGATTTCTCTTTTTGTATCTCAATATATATTTCAAATTTTGATCTGAATTTGATTTTAAATTTTTAGGAGATATAAACATATGTCTTGTGAACATCCATAATTTTTTTCACAATTTTTCCAAACATCTTAATGTGATTTAAAAAATGGATTATGGGAGCATGTGAAGGATGGTATCACCTATATCTACCTAAAATGAAAGACATTTTCTGTGTCTCTTCCAAAAAAAAATTCATAATAGAGAGCCATAGTGAGGATCTAGTAGAATGAGAACATGTAGTATTTGAACCCGAGCTCACATGCTCTATAATGAACAGTAAAAAAAATAAGTAAACAGCAAAAATTCTAGCATTTTTGTGGTAAACATTGATGAACACTTCATCCCCATGCAAAATTTTGTGATGAAATCACAATCGTGTAGGTCTGGGCAAGTAAGACTATTGTTGGAAGCATTTTGAAGCATCGATTTTTTTCAGCCTTCCACGATTGTCATTTCAACACAAAACATTGCACCCAGTTAAAACATTCGTCAATGTTTATCACAAAAAACTCAGAACTGTTTTAATTTGTTTCATGTTTTTTCAGATTTTACTGTTCTTCAGGGAGCATGTGAGCTCGGGATCAAAAGAGCACTTTTTGCAAGAATGACTCCGTCTTCTATATATAGATTTACTATTCATCACCGAGGGTGCAGAATAATTTATTCTTCACCTAAGGAAATATTACGACCGTTTCATAAATAAATTACATTTAGAATATAAATAGTTACATTCATATTGATTCACTAGTAAAATAAGGCATAAGAAAACAAAATTATATGCCATAAGACCGGAAAATTATTTTTTATGTATATTTTACACTATGTTTTTACGTTTGGCAGTTTATGTAACATAAAATATTTTTTACGGGAATTATATATTTTCTTAGGTTCTCTTTTCACGTCTGAAATAAGACAAAATTTACGGAATGTATAATTACGGTTCATTGATGCTAAAAAGGAGGGGGGGGGGGGGAGGGTGAAGAATAACTATTCATCACCCAGAGTGGCGAATAGTTAGACGATGAGGGGGTTTGTATGTGCCATACAATTTTTTTGTGGGATGGTATGAATTTGTAGTAACCGTGATTTACTACTACCTTTATTTGGAAACAAGAGGCAAAAGACTTGACCCATTTATAATGCAGAGGGTAACCAAGAACTCAAAAATAAAAAAAGGTCGTTACTCTCCGGGTATCAAATTACTCAAACGCTTCCCCTGCCAAGAAGATTGAAGAAACACACAGTAGTTAGGTTCCTCGGAAGGGTCATCAATCCATACCAACGTTGCCCATAGCAAAGTTAGATTCCTCGGAAACAAGATAGAAGAAACACGCAGCATTGCATCGTACTTAGATTACACGGAATGAAGATTAACTGAAGAAACACAGCAGCAGCGCATCTGGCGACGAACACCTGGGGCTCGACCTGGAAATGGAGGACGAGCAAGTCAGCAGCGCACCGCCCCTCACGAAACGAAAAGGCCCGGCGTGCTCTCTTCCCCCTCGTGCCACCATGCCGGATAAACCTCCCCGCGCCACCAACCGCCGTCCCCCTCGCGCGACGCGCACCAACCAGCTCCTGCTTTGCCCACGTCGACTGAGTCCGGCTGCCACGAAGCCACCACCGCACCCCCGCTCCGTGCGTTCCCGTGGCGACAGGGGCTCCGCACCCACCAATCCAGTGGTCAACCCCGCCGTCCAGTTCTACACCAACCCACTCTCATACCTACCTCCTCAGCTGCCTATTTAATCCCTCGCCTCCCTCCTTTCCCCTCCAAGAAGAGCCTCAGCCTCATCTGCAGCTACAGCTCCTCTTCAGCACACAGATACACATACACCTGCCTAGCGCCGGCGTCTAGCTAGCTAACTTTCAGAATCCAGATACACATACACCTGCCGGCGTCCAGCTAGCTCACTTGCTTTAGTACTTTTCTTCATCATTCGATGGAGTGCGAGAATGCACACGTTGCCGCCAACGGCGATGGCTTGTGCGTGGCGCAGCCGGCGCGGGCCGACCCACTGAACTGGGGAAGGCGGCGGAAGATCTCTCGGGTAGCCATTTGGATGCGGTGAAGCGGATGGTGGAGGAGTACCGACGGCCCGTGGTGACCATGGAGGGCGCCAGCCTGACCATCGCCATGGTCGCCGCGGTGGCTGCCGGCAAAGACACCAGGGTGGAGCTCGACGAGTCCGCTCGCGGCCGCGTCAAGGAGAGCAGCGACTGGGTCATGAACAGCATGATGAACGGCACCGACAGCTACGGTGTCACCACCGGCTTCGGCGCCACCTCTCACCGGAGGACCAAGGAGGGCGGCGCTCTGCAGAGAGAGCTCATCAGGTACGAATTAAACCGCAGAACCAGTTCTACTTCTTGTTAAGCATTTCTGCTAGTTATGTGTATCAGACTATGAACTGAGTTATGGAAGCCTTATTTTTCGTGATTGCTTGTGTTTTCAGATTCCTTAACGCGGGAGCCTTCGGCACCGGCACCGACGGCCACGTTCTGCCTGCCGCGGCGACGAGGGCGGCGATGCTCGTCCGTGTCAATACCCTGCTCCAGGGATATTCAGGCATCCGCTTCGAGATCCTGGAGACGGTTGCCACACTTCTCAACGCCAACGTGACACCATGCCTGCCTCTCCGGGGCACGATCACCGCATCCGGTGACCTCGTCCCACTTTCATACATCGCGGGCCTGGTCACCGGCCGCCCAAACTCCATGGCGACCGCTCCAGATGGCACGAAGGTTAATGCCGCTGAGGCATTTAAGATCGCCGGCATCCAACATGGCTTCTTCGAGCTGCAGCCAAAAGAAGGCCTTGCCATGGTAAATGGCACGGCAGTTGGCTCAGGGCTTGCCTCCATGGTGCTTTTCGAGGCTAACATTCTTAGCCTCCTAGCCGAGGTCCTGTCAGCCGTTTTCTGTGAGGTGATGAACGGCAAGCCAGAGTACACCGACCACTTGACCCACAAGTTGAAGCACCACCCCGGGCAGATCGAGGCTGCCGCCATCATGGAGCATATCCTTGAAGGCAGCTCCTACATGATGCTCGCGAAGAAGCTCGGTGAGCTTGACCCATTGATGAAGCCAAAGCAAGATAGGTATGCACTCCGCACATCGCCGCAGTGGCTTGGCCCTCAGATTGAGGTTATCCGTGCTGCCACCAAGTCGATCGAGCGGGAAATCAACTCCGTCAACGACAACCCACTCATTGACGTCTCCCGTGGCAAAGCTATCCACGGTGGAAACTTCCAGGGCACACCCATCGGTGTGTCTATGGACAACACCAGGCTTGCCATTGCTGCGATTGGCAAGCTCATGTTTGCCCAATTCTCAGAGCTGGTGAACGACTTCTACAACAACGGTCTTCCTTCAAACCTCTCCGGTGGGCGCAACCCAAGCTTGGACTATGGCTTCAAGGGTGCCGAGATTGCCATGGCCTCCTACTGCTCCGAGCTTCAGTTCTTGGGCAACCCTGTGACCAACCATGTCCAGAGTGCTGAGCAACACAACCAAGATGTCAACTCTCTTGGTCTCATCTCCTCGAGGAAGACCGCTGAGGCCATTGACATACTCAAGCTCATGTCCTCGACGTTCTTGGTCGCGTTGTGCCAGGCTATCGACCTCCGCCACCTTGAGGAGAATGTCAAGAATGCTGTCAAGAGTTGTGTGAAGACTGTGGCTAGGAAGACACTGAGCACCGATATCAATGGCCATCTCCATAACGCGCGCTTCTGCGAGAAGGACCTTCTGCTCACAATCGACCGTGAGGCGGTGTTTGCGTACGCAGATGATCCTTGTAGCGCCAACTACCCACTCATGCAGAAGATGCGTGCAGTTCTTGTGGAACATGCCTTGGCAAACGGTGAGGCCGAGCACGACGTGGAGACGTCGGTGTTTGCCAAGCTTGCCACGTTCGAGCAGGAGCTTCGGGCAGTGCTGCCAAAGGAGGTCGAGGCTGCCAGGAGCACCGTGGAGAATGGCACTGCCGCACAGCAAAACCGTATTGCCGAATGCCGGTCGTACCCACTCTACCGATTCGTGCGCAAGGAGCTTGGAACGGAGTACTTGACCGGAGAGAAGATGCGGTCTCCTGGCGAAGAGGTGGACAAGGTGTTCATTGCCATGAACCAGGGCAAGCACATCGATGCGCTGCTTGAGTGCCTCAAGGAGTGGAATGGCGAGCCCTTGCCTCTCTGCTAAATAGAGGATCGAGAAAGTGAAGAGTAGTGTGCTTCAGATTTTCTGTAGGCTCTGATGATAATACTGTTTTTTTCATTGTATATTCTGAAAGTTGATGTTTACAATGTTCTTCTAGAGCTGCCAATGTATTGCCAAAGATTGCAATTGCATGACTTGGTAGTGTTGGGTAGCCAGTAGAACTTTATGATGTACGTAAGTTAAAGAGGCAGTGTGTGTTAAATTTTCAAGATCAATGTACTGGCTCCATTTTTTGAGATCAACCGGTCCTCGTGACAATAGTCCAAGAACCAACCACTGGAATTTCCTATGGTGTGTGTACGTCGAGTCGGAAAGTAAAACTCGTGCCTAGGTGGTCACCGGTCAGTAATAACTTCTCTGAATTCTTTGAACGGGGACGAGGGCTTCTCTGAATTCACAATCTCCCATCTAGTTTTTGCAGTTTCAGTATTCTGCTTACTAGTTTCAGTCTGGATTTCTATGGAGGCACACAATGATGTTGAACTTGGTGTTATTCAACTACCGTACCACCGCATACCTTTGAATCCAATTTTTTGATTATTAATTCAGTAATGATGTCAGCCCATAACACAGGGTACATACACATGAAGTTTCTTTGTGCTCCTGAACATTGCACTATCTTTTAGTTCTAGCCATACGTAGGCAGGAAATATATATGAAGATTATAAGGTTGCTCAGTCATGTGACACATATTTATATTCTACTCCCTTTGGTGTTCTTTGATCTACACGCATCAACAACTCTGTGCGTACA
Source organism: Aegilops bicornis (assembly GCA_021605145.1). Taxonomy (NCBI): domain Eukaryota; kingdom Viridiplantae; phylum Streptophyta; class Magnoliopsida; order Poales; family Poaceae; genus Aegilops; species Aegilops bicornis. The sequence goes on from CM038670.1 coordinate 649,629,782, forward strand.
TTGACCATATAGGAGACGTGTATGTATGTCCCTCTGCACCGGCCATCGTACCCTGCCAACTAACGCGTCAGTGTTGGATCAAATGAAGATGTCAACCAGTTGTGTCCTAATCTCGAATTCAGTAGGAGAAGCAGAAAGCAGTCAAGTAGTCATCTTCAAACCGTATTTTTTTTCATTGTATTTCCTTAAAAGTTGGTGTTTTGTAATCTTCCTACAAAGCTGCTAGTTTGTTGCCAAAAATGCAATTGCATGCTTTGGTAGTGGTAGGTAGCCAGTATAACTTCTAACATGTAAGTTAAAATGGTACAATGCCTGGTAAATATTCATGATAAATATACCTGTCCCTTTTTCTAAATCAATTGTCTGGTGGTTCTTGAGGCAACTTCAAATAGTGCAAAGAATCTATTGAGTTTTCGTGACCGTAAAGAATCTATTGTTGTCATGTCATATAGTGTATGGAAATGATAAACCAACATAGACCACGATCAGAAAGTTAAAATGGTTGGAGTTCTGGAGCAGGAAAATTGTATAAGGACCCAGTGGAGGTGGACACTGACAACATGACAATGGGGAATGAGCTCCAGGCAGGCTCGACAAACCGATCCAATTGTTTCTCCCTGCCGGTTGACATAAAAATGAAGCTTCTGCACTTCTCATGTGAGATTAACATCGTGGGGAGGAATTTTAATAGTTTGGCTCACGAACTGGCAGCTGAAGCAAGGAGAAAGGGCAATCTGACGCTGATAGGCAGGGTTCTGGATACTCTTTAGCGAGTTTGTTTGCTCGATTGTAACCCAACCTCTCGGTAGACTACTCACTGGTTGTAAAAAGAAGAAGTTAAAATGGTTCCTATGTAGTAACATAGTCACTGGTCATCTCCGTAGTGGCTAGTTCCGCTTTCGTCGGCACAATGATGGCTTCTTTGAATTCTCAGTCTTGTACCGACTTGTTCCTATTCAAGTGTTCTTTTTACCAACTCCAGTCTGAAATGTAACAAAAGCACATAATATGTTGTTCTCCTAACTTGGTGCTATGAATATTTTTGATAGAATATTCTCATTTCTTTGTGGCGGCCGAACACAAATAGTTTCTTTCGTCAATGAAAATGTTCACTAAACCAAATACCAGGTTCAGATGTAATTTAAAAGGCACTCAAAAGAAGCGGTGACAAGATGAAGTGCCATACATGCCTCGCTAAAACCCCTCCCTCATGTGGCAAAGAGCCCTCTCATATATGATTATGATTTGAGGAGAAATTGAGGGAGTAATATTTTGGGGTTATGTTAGGGGTGCAACTATAGTTGGTAGGATTCTTAACCACACTCAACACATGCAAAACATCACACATATCTAGATAAAATAGATAATATGGCAAGCAATAAATGAAAAAAGAGAGGAAAGTGGTAACATAGATAGTTACTAGTAGTATGAGTAACATCAGTAGCGGTGCCAGGAATTCATTCATGTGTAGTCAATTCAAACTTGTGTAGTCATATGTATGTATTTATGATTTTTTTTGCATGATGTATACTTATTGTATGATGCTTTTGCCACAAAGCTGTGTAGTCATTTGACTGCACAGCTCATGAATGGCTTCGCCACTGAGTAACATCACACATGTCAAGGCAAGATGAGTCTATAGCCTAATAAATAAAGTGTTGCATGTTACCACACATATGTTACTTCCCACTATAGAGGTAGTAACATAGACTAGTAACATGGCTAGTTAAAATGCAGTTGTTCGTGCATCCATGGGAAACTGATGTATCGGTAATATCTTAATTTTGAGCGATGTTAGTACGTCAATGGTCAATAACTTGAACGTTGATGATTTGGTGGTGGAGTTATTGGCAACCATAGGTCAAGGCGGAATATTAACATCCTCGCATAACAAGTCTAACGTCAACAAAGATGAGGTCGAAATTAGGCAATTTTGCCGGTCTTACGTATTTAGCACCCAGGGTGCGAGAATGTTTCAGGAAGGAAATTGTGGATATTTCCTGATTAGGATGGGCGTTGATGTTAAACTTTTTTTTTATGCTTGAAACCCCCTATTTATTCATTGGTAATCAAAGATACATCATTGACAAGAAACGGAATTAAACCCTGGGCTAGTTCATATCTAACAAAATACTAGGATTATCATATCTAACAATACGGGCTAATTCATGAGCCACTGTGTTATACTCCCATGGACAGTGCTCGAATATGACATGAACAAAGTTTGCCAACATATGATAGCACTCATCAAAGATGGGAGCTGCCACACCTGCATAGAAACCTCCTTCGCGCATGGTGCTAATAACATCAACATTGTCAGAGTTGACGACCAGCCGGTTGCAGCCAACAGTCTGCGCTAAAACATTTCTTGAGTTAGGCAGTTAACTAGCCCTCATCGTGATCTTCCTTTTTTTGAGCCTTGATTGACATGGGCACCGGTTATGTGTGTATAAAGGTGGAAAAAATTTACTCCCTGTGACGCCCTCGATTCAATCGTACACTAATCATGCACGCAAATGTGTACGATCAAGATCAAGGACTCACGGGAAGATATCACAACACAACTCTACAAATAAAATAAGTCATACAAGCATCATAATACAAGCCAGGGCCTCGAGGGCTCGAATACAAGTGCTCGATCATAGACGAGTCAGCCGGAAGCAACAATATCTGAGTACGTACATAAGTTAAACAAGGTGCCATAAGATGGCTAGCACCAACTGGGATACAGATCGAAGAGGAGCAGGCCTCCCGCCAGGATCCTCCTAGGTCACTCCTCGGTCGTCGTCGGCCGGGCTGCACGTAGTAGTAGGCGCCTCCGAGTAGTAGTCGTCATAGGCGGTGGCGTCGCTCCTGGGCTCCATCGCCTAGTTGCCGCAATCGAGTAGAGGTAGGGAAAAAGGGGAACAAGGCAACCGTGAGTACTCATCCAAAGTACTGCAAGCAAGGAGCTACACTACATATGCAACATTATCAAAGGAAGGCCAGATATGTGAACTGGCTGCGTAAATGCGAGAATAGAGAGAAGGCCTAGTCCTATCAAAGACTAGCATCTTAGGAAATCACCATCTTGCAGACAAACAAGAGGGGTAGAGTAGCATATCTTAAAGTAGCAGTAGTGTTATCAACCTCGCCAGAGATCCTTTCTCGACTCCCTGCGAGAAAGAAATCCCAGAGCCATACTATCCAGCTTATCATCACAATCCAATACTCATCGCAATCCATTGCTCATATCCATGTCTCATCTCAAGTATCCAGTTCTAGTTGTATCGATCGATACAACTCCAAGTGTCCGTTACCGTAGGACAGGCTATCGATAGATGTTTTCTTCACTGCAGGGTGCACCAACTTACCCACCACGCCGCTTAACTCCGCCGGACACACTTTCGAGGTCATGCCCGGCCTCGGCCAAACAATACGCCGCAACCCGACCTAGGCTTAATAGAGAGGCCAAAGACGCGGACTAAACCTATGCCCCTGTGGGTCATGGGCCATCTCCTGGGAACTCCGACGCTATGTGACGTCTGCCGGAAGCAGACCTAGCCCATCAGCGTTCCAGTCCAATCCGGTAGCGCCGTCGCCGGCCGACGTCTAATAAGCTTCGGTGATGTATACGACGAGAACGCCCATACTTAGCCCACGTGATGGTTAGTGCTATCGGGCCGCAGGCCCCTCGGATCAAATATCCAAATCGTAGTGGATTAGGAACGCGGTAACAAGCGAGACTCACGAAAGATGTGACCCCGCTGTTCTGCCTCGAGGACTTGCGGCAAGGGCTAGGAATGCCCGCCACGCCTCGTAATTATCTCGCGGGCACCCTCCGTGTCAACCCGTCTCCACATCACTGCAATTACACGCAGCTGGTACCCCTCGTGGTCGACCCGTCTTTCCAAATAACAGTGGTAAAAGTCCAAGTAACCGTGAGTCCAAACATCAAGGGAAAACACGAGGAATCACCCCGTTGAATTCCACTCAATGTAGTCATCAAGGTGAACATAAGAGGATTCACCCTCGAGGTCCACACTTGAGGGGTTGCACTGACAGTCGTATCGGAAGTGGTTAAAGAGGAAATCACCCTCGATGACCACAACCGGATAGCTATACTACTGGTTAATATCGGAAGTGATGTAGAGGTTTCACCCTCGGTACTCGATAGTAACCGAGTAGTGTCGAGCAACTAAGGGGAAGTGAGGTGCGGTGTCGGGGGCTGGTCTTCGATCCCGTTGATCGGGTCTTCAATGATGAAGCAGGGGCAACAAGGACAAGGTGGGGGGTCACTGATGGGTCTCTAACCAACCTATACTAAGCAGTTTAGGATAAGCAGGTAGGTAACAATAGCAGGTTACAATAAACAGGCTATGCAACAGAATAGGAGCAAACAATAACAGTAGCAAAATCTAATGCAAGCATGAGAGAATGGAATGGGAGATATCGAGATGATCAAAAGGGGGGGCTTGCCTGGTTGCTCCCAAGAAGAGAGAGAGGGTCACAACACCGTAGTCGAACTGGGCAGCAGCAGCGTCGGTCTCGTAGTCTACCGGAGAGAAGAGGGGGAAGAAACAATGAATACCAAGTAAACAGATGCATATCGATGCATGACATGCCAAGAAGCGAAGCTAGGCGTGCCCTAACGTGGTATGAGGGGGGGCATCGGTTAAGAAACATCCGGAAAGTATCCCGGTGTTTTGGGTTTTAAGAGGAGCCGGAGGAAAAGTTGCAGGTTCTATAGGTTAGGGGTGTGTGGCGGACGAGCGGACTGCGATCCGGATTAAATCTCGTCGTTCTGAGCAACTTTCATGTTGGAAATATTTTAATCCGAGATACGGATTAAAAGATATGATTTTTAAAAGATTTTAATAATTTCGGAAATTTAATTAATTATTTAATTAATTTCGAAAATGCATTTATGACATCAGCATGATGTCAAGCTGACATCATCAGTCAACAGGGTTGACTTTGTCAACCTGATGTGTGGGTCCCGCATGTCATTCTCTAATAACTAATTATCCTAATCAAGGTTAATTAACATTAGTTAATTAAGTTAATTAATGATTAGGGTTAATTAATCAGAATTAATTAGATTAATTAATTAATTAATTAATTAATTAATTAGTTAATTAGTTTTAATTTACTTTCATCCTATTTTTATTTCTGTTTTAATAAAACCGTTCCTTTTAAAGGTGGGGCCCCATGTCATTGGCCCCGAGGGGCACGGCAAGCAAGTGGCGGGCAGTATGGCTCAACCCGAGGCCATCGGGGCCGGGCGCCGAGGTTAAGACGGCGTCGGGGTCACACGCTGACCGGGCTGGCTGCTGGCGAAGCGCACGGCGAGGCGACGGTGGCGGGGGGGTTTTGCCCCGACGGTGTGGAGCACGGTCCGGGCCGAGCGACGGGCGCGGGGGGCGGAGCCGGGCGACGGGAGGCCTGGGCGCCGAAGGGGCCGGGGTTTCGGGTGGTGGGAGGCCGGCGAGGGTGGCGTCCCGGGCGGCCGGAGGCGCTGCCGACGGGAGGGAAGAAGAGAGGAATGGTGGGTTCAAGGCTGGGCGGGTCAAGCCGGGCGACGGCCACACGGGCTACGGGCACAGACGGGAGAGGAGGGGGCGAGGGAAGGCGGCGGTGGCAGGGCCGGAGCCGCCGACGGGAGGGGAAGAGAGGGAACCGGGGTCGAGCTCACCGAGCCACTGTGGTCTAAGCGAGCTGGCTCGGTGGAGGCGGTGACGACCGGCGAGGAGGCGGTTGGGGCGAGTTCACGGCCGGGAGGCGGAGGGGTCGGATCGACCACGGGCGTGGAGCTCGTGCTTGGGGGGCGACGGAGGTCTCGGTCGGGAGTCTCCGCCCGATCCAGATCGGGCGAGGGAGAGGCGGCGTGGGGAAGTGCGGGCGGCTAGGGTTTGCCGCATGGGGGGTATGTGGCGGGACGGCTGGGCCGATGGGCGGCCGAAGTTGGGCCAAGTCAGGGGTTTGGGCCAAGGGTTTTCCTTCCACACTTTTTGTTTTAAATTTTGAAAAACTTTTATTTCTATGCCTATGTTTTCAATATGAAGTTGAACCGGGTTTGAATCAACGAGAGTTTAGTCACGATAACCCGGTGACGTGGCATGATTAGCGTGGGATTCTTGTAGCGTGATTATCCCAAGGCCACAATTCTCCTCCACTACAAGAAATCTCGTCCCGAGATTTAAGAGGGGAGTAAGGGGAAGTTCGTTACGATATTCTAACGGATCTTCTCGAAGAAGTTAATCCCTTTCGTTGATGTCTTCAATTCTTTATTCCAAAGCATCATGATGAAGTTGTCGTCCTTTCTTCGGGGAACTCCATCGTACTTACGAATAGGTAAGGGGCAGCTCTACAATGTTAGGATGTTATAAGGGAAATTCATCTGGGGGGTATCCCAAGAATGAACATATGAGTATCTCTCGAGTTGAACAGATGACACACATCGAGAGTAAAGTAAGACGGTGCAATAAGAAGTTTCAAGCGGATAGGCAACCGTTCATTGCTCAAGCAGTGCGTAAAGGGGTTGAGCAACGGAATAAGTATTGTGTCCGATACCAGAATAGGTCAACAGTCAAGTGGCCAGTGAATTGCATACAAAGTCAAGCATGAGGAATAACTCTGACAACATGGTGTGCAGGAGAGTCAGGTTTCGATCATGTGGAACTGTGGGTTATGGGCCCACCATATGGGCTAAAAGTAGGAAAGGGCATTGACATCTTGCATGGTCATGTTAGCAAGCCATGTCAGAGGATCAGCCTATCAGTTATGTCGGCAACAACATCGGTACCAAGGGCGAGGGTCGAAGAGAACCATCTTGCTGCTCATTGAACGAGGCGGACCAATAGGCAAAGTTCTCGTCCATCAATGGCTACCGGAATGCCATCAACAATAGTAACAGGGTCTTACTGACAAAGTTGTACCTCGAGGTGTTTACATAAGCAGTAGAATATTGCTGCTTAGATCATAAAGATCACAAGAAAGGTTCAAACAACCAATGGAAAGTAAAATATGATTATCATATTAAATGTAACAATGGAAAGGAAAATGTGTTTAAACACATATTTCAGGGATATATCCTTACCAAGGACAAGCGAGCATGATATCCGTGGCAGGATATAATGTAGAAAACTCTTTAGGTAAGGGGAGGAATCTCATGATATTATCCATACAACGGTGTTAGGATAAATGATAAATAAAATTTAGCATCGTGCTTCAAATGTTCCTGTTGAAAATCAGAGTACCATTGACATGCTTCGAGATAGCATTGACATGGTCTTCAGGTGAAGATCGGACTTTGGAAACACGAAGGATTCATCAGGAATAACTTGTAGAATAAGTCTTACAATTTCCTCATGGATGAGCGGATAACCTTGCTGAAAAGGAATCTATAATGATAGGTCCTCCCGCCAAAGTGCTAGGCATGACATCATGTTACCGTCAACAAAGGATCAACGTCATAACTCTTGGAAAGTTGTCCCAACCATCATATCGACCGAGATTCAGATCCGATTGGTGTCAAGATACCTCGGACTTAGGATACCTGAGAAGACAAGGTGCAACGCAAATTGGCAAGATGACAATGTAAGATTCTCGGGGGAAAGGAACTATGAAGTGATTACCGTTAACAAGAGTCCATCATTAACCCAAGGAGAGGGCAAGGAGGTGTCTGGTGAACTCAACGGCAATTAACCGAGATTCCCAAAAGATGGATTTCCGCAATTAAGTGAACAAGGAGATAACATTTGTCAGATCAAATGATATAAGGAAGTATGCTCGAGGAAAACATACACAAGTAAACACTGGTTGAAAGGTGCGCCCGAAATATGGGCCGGGTTGCACGACCAACGTTGGAATGGTGATTCAATAATCAATGGTCTAAGAATTTCACTTCAAAGCAAGAGGATTGCTAGAAGTTTTGAATTCACACGTCATAGCTCCATTGTCGGTATTCGGTTGAAAACAATACGGGGCCAAGGAATGAACGAAGATGGCAAGAAGTATTATGATATCAAGAATTCTTAAGAGGTGGTGAAATTCTCACCACATCCTCGACAAAAGGAGATGGTAATACTTCCGAGGTAAGGAAGATCAAGCTGCTGGGTAGCGAGGGATCTCAAGGTTTACACAAAACACGAACAAGTTGTGTTGAGCGGAAGGCAATAAAGTGGTCGATGAGAACAGGAATCATCGAGGGGCAAGGAAAGGTATTACCCATCATGAATTCAATTGAATTCTGGAAGAGCTCATAAGGTTGATGATGATCACGACACAATTGTCGAGAGATTTCATGCGAGATGTAATCGAGTAGCGGCGACAACAAGTCAAAGTAATGATGAAGTGAAAGGTTATTGGAACCAAGGGTGCGACACAAACTTCGAAACCAAGCTTGTTGTTCAAGGCGAAATGATAAGACGATGAGGATCGACGTAAGGTTAGTTCATCGTCGAAAATTGTGCTCCGAGAAGAAGGACCAGGTAGCACAGTTAAAATCATCACGACAATGACATAGCCAAACAGGCTAGGAATGGCGTGGTCGGGTACAAACTCGTACTTATAGAAGCTTACTGAAGAGTTGTTGAACCGTAGTGCGGGCTCGGTTCAGTTATCGGTGTCTTTGAGTGTTTAATAACTTCGAGCCCGTGAAGAATTGGAATCGGTGGGAAGGTAGCACTTGATGAAGAACTCCTAAGAAGTTATGCGGTTCCATGATAATCTCGAGATACCAGGGGTAATACTCGACACAAGATCAAAGTAAAGGTTGGACTGGTGTATTGATCCATAGGAGACAATTGATTTAACTTGCACAGGACATGATATTTAAAAGAGAACATGGTCGGAACCACGATTGCAAAAAGGCGGATCTCAGATATAAGATGAGCTTATACCAAAGGAAAAATTAATTTAAGAGAAGCTTTAATGATAAGATCTACATCGTGTCCATGGGCATGAACACAAAGTTCAAGGTCGTCTCCCACTTCTCCAATGCACAACCTTTCATTCACTTCTCACGTTCAATGAAGTTGCAGTGTTGAAAATTTTATCTGGCGAAGCACCAGAAGAGTATGATTCGCGAAAACTTTCGGGTTCACACGGTTTAGTGAAGGCATATGTTCAACCCATAGGGGCTTCTTGGAATCATATACCAGAATCTTTAGAAATAATTAACTTTCGAGCTCAAGGCGAGCATGGTTGAGAAAGCAGAGGATACAATTTACCAAAGGCATTATGTATCGAGGAAAGGCTCACAAGGTTATTGAATATGAAGGGCGTTGTCGATAAAAATCCAACAAAGGATCCGGTGGTCCACAAGGAACTGGACGTGAGCATCGGTACTCAACTAGAGGAAGAAGAATGCAAGGAGATCAAATTATAGAAACAACTGACTAACTCAATTGTCAAATGCAAAGGAATTATGATTTCCAAATCAAGGGATCAAGAGCAATGCTCTGATTAGTGATGGATAAGTTGAATAGCCTTAGGGTACAATCAACGATAATTGGATTGGTCGAGAACCAATTCCATTTAAAAGAATGGCAGCTCAGCCGAGAAGTAATTTATAAGGATCAATGATGATTGCGTGTATTCATGAAACATATTGAGTCAACAGACTCAAAATGATAATGACAAGGAATGTCAATATGACTACGAGACTTATGGGATTAACCATAATGCAAGCAAGCAAGAATTTCAAGAGCCAATGGCTCCAGAGGATTTTCGGAAGATCGAATAGTAATTTGAAGACTTTTGTGGAACACATGAACAACTGGGGTTGAGCGGATACTCGACAAGTGCGAGGATTTATTCGAAGGGGTATTCATGTGGCAAAGAATTGCTAGGCAGTGGGCACAAAGTATTCTCGGAACAATAGAGAAAACTTCGAGGTATCTTGTAGTAACAAGATCAATGGGGGATGATCGTATGAATGGCAAGTGTAAGTAGTTATCCATACGGATTTATCGGTGGTCGGGAATAGCAAAAGTGATGGGCACAAAGTCTCGAGAGAACATCTGAGAGTATCTTCGGAATCTTCTGATTAGCAGACGATCATCTGAAGTGAGGGGCTCTCCGGGAGAAAGTACTTGCGAGAACCTAAAGTTAGTTTTGTTTTTAGCAAATTCATTTAACCCGAATAGAAGAGAGTTCAGAGTCCCCGAGTAAAGGTCGAGGAGTAAAAGATCCTAGTACCACCCGATGGCGGCGTGGGCCCGTAAGGCACACAGCCATGTTAGTAAAAGTTTTGCAATGACTAGACTCGACTTCGCCAAGGAGTGTGGAAGGGGATTCCTACAGCAATCGGCTCGATACCAACTTGTGACGCCCTCGATTCAATCGTACACTAATCATGCACGCAAAATGTGTACGATCAAGATCAAGGACTCACGGGAAGATATCACAACACAACTCTACAAATAAAATAAGTCATACAAGCATCATAATACAAGCCAGGGCCTCGAGGGCTCGAATACAAGTGCTCGATCATAGACGAAGTCGTGGAAGCAACAATATCTGAGTACAGACATAAGTTAAACAAGGTGCCATAAGATGGCTAGCACCAACCGGGATCTGAGATCGAAAGAGGAGCAGGCCTCCTGCTCGGGATCCTCCTAGGTCACTCTGGTAAATCGCCGCTGGCTGCACGTAGTAGTAGGCGCCCGAGTAGTAGTCGCCATAGGCGGTGGCGTCGGCTCCTGGGCTCCATCGTCTCGGTTGCAGCAATCGAGTAGAGGTAGGGGAAAAAGGGGAACAAGGCAACCGTGAGTACTCATCCAAAGTACTGCAAGCAAGGAGCTACACTACATATGCAACATTATCAAAGGAAGGCCGTATATGTGAACTGGGCTGCAGAAATGCTAGAATAGAGAGAAGGCCTAGTCCTATCGAAGACTAGCATCTTCCGGAAATCACCATCTTGCAGCAAACAAGAGGGGGTAGAGTAGCATATCTTAAAGTAGCGATAGTGTTATCAACCTCGGCGGAAGATCCTTTCTCGACTCCTGCGAGAAAGAAATCCCGAGAGCCATACTATCCAGTTATCATCACAATCCAATACTCATCGCAATCCATTGCTCATATCCATGTCTCATCTCAAGTATCCAGTTCTAGTTGTATCGATCGGGATACAACTCCAAGTGTCCGCTATCAGAGGAGTGCTATCGATAGATGTTTTCTTCGCAGGGTGCACCAACTTACCCACCACGCCGCTTAACTCCGCCGGACACACTTTCGTGGTCATGCCCGGCCTCGGCCAAACAATACGCCGCAACCCGACCTAGGCTTAATAGAGAGGCCAAGACGCCGGACTAAACCTATGCCCCTGTGGGTCATGGGCCATCTCCTCGAACTCCTGCGACGTTATGACGCGGCCGGAAGCAGACCTAGCCCATCAGGCGTTCCGGTCCAATCCGGCGCGCGCCGCTCAGTCGCTGACGTCTAATAAGCTTCGGCTGATGTATACGACGCAGAACGCCCATACTTAGCCCACGTGATGGTTAGTGCTATCAGGCCCGAGGCCCCTCGGATCAAATATCCAAATCGTAGTGGATTAGGAACGCGCGGTAACAAGCAGAGACTCACGAAAGATGTGACCCCGTTGCCCCGTCTCGAGGACTTGCGGCAAGGGCTAGGAATGCCCGGCACGCCTCGTAATAATTATCTCGCGGGCACCCTCCAGGTCAACCCGTCTCCACATCACTCGCAATTAAGCACGCGCGGGTACCCCTCAGGGTCGACCCGTCTTTCCAAGTAACAGTGGTAAAAGTCCAAGTAACCGTGAGTCCAAACATCAAGGGGAAAACACGAGGAATCACCCCCGTTGAATTCCACTCAATGTAGTCATCAAGGTGAACATAAGAGGATTCACCCTCGAGGTCCACACTTGAGGGGTTGCACGACAGTCGTGTCGGAAGTGGTTAAAGAGGAAATCACCCTCGATGACCACAACCGGATAGCTATACTCTGAGGTTAATATCGGAAGTCTTTGTAGAGGTTTCACCCTCGGTACTCGATAGTAACCTAGTAGTGTCGAGCAACTAAGGGAAGTGATGTGCGGTGTCGGGCTGGTCTTCGATCCGTTGATCGGGTCTTCAATGATGAAGCAGGGCAACAAGGACAAGGTGGGGGTCCTTGATGGGTCTCTAACCAACCTATACTAAGCGGTTTAGGATAAGCGGTAGGTAACAATAGCAGGTTACAATAAGCAGGCTATGCAAATGTAATAGGAGCAAACAATAACAAGAGCAAAATCTAATGCAAGCATGAGAGAATGGAATGGGCGATATCGGGATGATCAAAGGGGGCTTGCCTGGTTGCTCCGGCAAGAGAGAGAGGGTCACAACACCGTAGTCGAACCGGGCAGCAGCAGCTGTCGGTCTCGTAGTCTAGGAGAGAAGAGGGGAAGAAACAATGAATACCAAGTAAACAGATGCATATCGATGCATGACATGCCAAGAAGCGAAGCTAGGCGTGCCCTAACGTGGTATGAGGGGGGTCTTGGTTATAGGGGAAACATCCGGAAAGTATCCCGGTGTTTTGGGTTTTCAGGCGAGGAGCCGGAGGAAAAGTTCTTGGTTCTATAGGTTAGGGTGTGTGGCGGACGAACGGATTGCGATCCGGATTCGTCTCGTCGCTCGAGCAACTTTCATGTTGAAATATTTTAACCGAGATACGGATTAAAAGATATGATTTTAAAAGATTTTAATAATTTCGGAAATTTAATTAATTATTTAATTAATTTCGAAAATGCATTTATGACATCGGCATGATGTCAAGTCGACATCATCAGTCAACAGTGGTTGACTTAGTCAACCACGGCAGTGGGTCCCGCATGTCATTCTCTAATAACTAATTATCCTAATCAAGGTTAATTAACATTAGTTAATTAAGTTAATTAATGATTAGGGTTAATTAATCGAATTAATTAGATTAATTAATTAATTAATTAATTAATTAATTAGTTAATTAGTTTTAATTTACTTTCATCCTATTTTTATTTACATTTTAATAAAACCGTTCCTTTTGGGGGTGGGGCCCCCATGTCATTGGCCCCGAGGGGCACCTGGGCAAGCGGCACTGGGCAGGCTAAGCTCAACCCGAGGCTATCGGGGTCGGGCGCCTGAGGTTAAGACGGCGTCAGCAGCTGCATGATCGGCCGCTGGCGGAAGCGGCGCATGCGAGGCGACGGTGGTGGGGTTCGGCTGACGGGGAGGAAGTGCACGGTTCGGGCCGAGCGACGGGCGCGAGGGGGGCGGAGCCGGGCGACGGGAGGCCTCTGGGCGCCGGAAGGGGCCGGGTTTCGGCCGTGGGGGGTGAGGGCGCCGGGCGAGGTGGCGTCGGCGGCTGGAGGCGCTGCCGACGGAGGGAAGAAGAGAGGGAACGTGGGGGTTCGGGCGAGCTGCTGGCGGCCAAGCCGGGCGACGGGCTACAAGGCCAGACGGAGAGAGAGGGGAGGGCGAGGGAAGGCGGTGCGGTGGGTGGGCCTGAGGCTGGCCATCGACGGGGAGGGGAAGAGAGGAACCGTGGGAGGTCGGCGAGCTCACCGAGCGCCTGTGGGGTCTAAGCGAGCGGGCTCGGTGGAGGGCGGTGACGACCGCGAGGAGGCGGTTGAAGTAGTTCGGCCGGCTGCCGGGAGGCGGAGGGGTCGGATCGACCCGGGCGGGCGTGAGCTCGTGCTTGGGGGCGACGGAGGTCTCTGTGGGAGTCTCCGCCCGATCCAGATCGGGCGAGGAGAGGGGCGCGTGTGGGGGAGTGCGGGCGGCTAGGGTTTGCTGGGGGGGTATGTGGCGGACGGCTGGGCCGATGGCCGCCCAGGGGAAGTTGGGCCAAGTCGGGGTTTGGGCCAAGGGTTTTCCTTCCACACTTTTTGTTTTAAATTTTGAAAAACTTTTATTTCTATGCCTATGTTTTCAATATGAAGTTGAACCGGGTTTGAATCAACGAGAGTTTAGTCACAGTAACCTAGGTGACGTGGCATGATTAGCGTGGGATTACTGTAGCGTGATTATCCGGGCGTCACACTCCCGCACAAGTGTCAAAACATGTTAGCATTATTGGATGAAGGGACTAGTTTATAACTAAAGATCACTGAAAACATCTAGCTGTAATTTTGAGGAAAGCATGTTGTTTGCTTCAGAGGGAACGTCGGGCAAACATTGAGTCTTTTTTTTTTGCGGGAAGGGCAAACATTGAGTCTCTCTCGAAATAGGCTTTCGCCCCGCTTTATAAATAAAGCAACGGTCCACACGATCCAAGTTCGAACAACAACCAACAGATAACGGCTGGGGCCACAGCACAATTAAGCCCAAGAACGCATAAAAGATATAGAAAAAAAAGAGCCACCTAGTGGCTACCGCAGAGCGTCCCTACGGGGACGACAGCCGACGCGCCGAAGCCAAAAGCGCATCCATCATCAAGCCAAGGCGATCACGATCACGCTGCCTCGAGAGCGGGTGCCAGTGCTGCAAGAAAGCAAGGAATTTGAAGAAGGAGTCAGATGCCTTCTTCGGGAAAACCTTCTCAATCACCATCTTATTCCTAGTCTTCCAAAGACTCCAGACATTGCCGCAAAAATAAGCCAAAATAGGCGGTGATGCCGTGCCGGCTGAATGGCTCTAAGCTGAAGAAACTCCGCGAGATTTAGGGCCTCCTAGTCAGGCCCCAACGCCTCGCGAACAAAAGTCCATAAGACCCTTGCTGCCGTACAGGAGAAGAGAATATGGGTCCCAGTCTCAGGTACTGCACGGAGAGGGCATAGACCATCCCCATGTCCGTGCCACTTAAGTACCTCCGTTCCCGAGGGGAGACGATCTCGTAGAAGTTGCCAAACAAAAATCTTAATCTTTAGTGGGACGGGGGCCTTCCAAAGAGGGGCAAGCCAGGGGGTAGTTGTTGGAGGGCAATGGGCCTGGTATGCCATGCCCACGGAGAACTCCGCCGTCAGCGTGCGCCGCCATGAAACTGTGTTCAGATAATCCGGGAGCACGAGTGGCAGGGCGGCCCGCATTCTAGTCCAGTCATCATTCTCGGCCTATCCGAACGTGCGACGAAACCCAAGGTTCCACTGTCCATCTTGGAATGTCGTGGCCACAAGAACAGACGGATCCACACAAATCGAGAATAGGCCAGGGAAGGAGACGCGTAATGGCTCCGTACCCAGCCAGGGATCCAGCCAGAATTGGATCCCGCGCCTGTTCCCTAAGGAGAAGGAAATCCCTAAGCGAATGTCCTCCTTGATCCTTTGGATGGCTTGCCAGAATTGTGATCCATCCGTCCGGGTGCATGCCAAGAGCGGTTCTCCCCTAAGGTATTTTGCCTGAATGAGCTGTAGCCATAACCCTCCCTCGCCGCGTAGAATCCTCCAGACCCATCTCAGCATGAGGGCCACGTTCATGCGGCGGGAGGCCATGATGCCCAAACCACCCCGGTCCTTAGGCATGCAGAGATCTGCCCACTTTACCATGTGATATTTTTGGCGGACATTGGCCGCCTGCCAAAAGAACCTAGCGAGGTCCTTATCGAAGGCACTATGAACGCCTTCCGGAAGAATGTACAACCCCATCATAAACATGGGGAGGTTCGCAAGGTTCGAGCTAATCAGGACCGATCTGCTCCCCTTGGAGGTAAACCGTCCTCACCAGGGCTCAGCTCGAGAGGCCACTCGTCCCACTAGCGGGTCGAATGCACTTGTCAGGATCTTCGAGTCTGCCAACGGCATCCCCAAGAATGTAATGGGGAAAGATGTTAGCCTGCAATTTAGATTATCCGCAATCCTTAGCAGGGTAACCTAAGACGATGACCTTGCTCTTGTCAAAGTTAATCTTGAGTCCCGACGTAGCCTCAAAGCAGAGGAGTAGGAACTTAAAGTTAACTATGTCAAGGGCAGAGCCTTCCACCATAATCATGGTGTCATCGGCGTACTGAAGGTGAGCGAACCCCCCTCCCGGAATGAGGTGACCGACAACACCCGAGATGTGGCCGGCACGCCTAGCCTTGTCCAAGATACCCGCCAGAGCGTCCACGGCAAGGTTGAAGAGAAGGGGGGATATCGGGTCCCCTTGCTTCACGCCCGCAGAGGCCGCAAAGAAAGGCCCCACCTCTCCGTTAATGTTTATCGCAGTCTTGCTAGACCGTACCAACTGCATAATCCAGTTGCACCATCTGTCCTCAAAGCCCCTGCGCTGCATGACTAGACACAGGAAGTTCCAATCTAGCCGATCGTATGCTTTTCGGAAGTCCAGCTTCAGAAATACACCCTTCTGCCCACGCGATCGTACCTCGTGGACAATCTCGTGGAGGGACAGAATCCCGTCATGGATTCTTCTCCCTTTCAGGAATGCTGTCTGGAGTGGGTGATTCATCCTCTCAGCTACATGCGTGAGTCTAGATGCGCATACTTTAGAGAAGATGCGCTCCAGGGCGTTGATAACTGTGATAGGTCTGAATTGGCGAATGTCCGTCGCCCCAACTACTTTGAGGATCAGGTGATAACACCGAAGTTTATGCGCGACATGTCAAATGTTCTAATGTAGAATTCATGGAACATTGGCATGATCACCGGTTTTAGGACAATCCAGAACTTCTGGAAGAAGGCAACCGGCAAGCCATCCGGTCCCGGTGCCGGCCCAGCCTTCATCGAGGCGATCGCCCGTCCCACCTCTTCCGGCGAAAAAGGGATAGTCAGTTCTGCATTCTCCATGTCAGATACCCTGTCCGCAGGGGGCCAGAAATCATCCGCCAAGGAGACCCCACCACGGGGTTCGGCCGAGAAGAGCCCCTTATAAAAGGAGTAAATGTGGGTCTTAATCTCATCCGGGTGTTCGAGAAGGGTGTCCCCTTCCCAAAGGCACGGGATGGAGCACTAATAACATTGAGTCTAACTAATAACTTCACTAAAACCGCAAAAAAACAGAGTGAACTTTATTCAGCCTGAACTTGCACGGATGTAAATTACATCTGAATTAATCTAAACTGCTTCACTCGTTCGGGAGAAACTGCTTGCACAACTCAAGCGTCCACATGCATTTTTCACCTCGAGAGATTCACATGCAGTGTGATCATACTGAGCATACTGATACAAGCCGGGGCTCTTTTCCTTGCGAGTCGTCGGATCAGGTCCTCAACGATCTCTTTCTATAGACTGAGGCTCAAACAAGATTGTGCACATGTATGCACGCATTCGATCGATCCCGTGTTTGTAAGAGCTGACTTCGCACGACCAACCACTTGACCACGTCAGACGAATCTGGAGGATACGTACAGCGAGATGTAAACTTCACCATCATCAGTAATGTCAAGGAAGCAATTTCTCTCGCATGCGTGGTCACGGTGTGCACGCGGTGACCGACCATGACCAGGACGGACGCAGGAGCAGTGTACACGGGCCGGGTTCCCCTCGGTGGAACAGCCAGGATCGAGGCTCAGGAGAAAATCCGAACGCCGCTTGCCGTGGAACGCGTGAATCCTTGAGGCTACAGGGCACATGCCTCGTCCGCGTGCAACGCGCGCCTCGTCCTCGTGGGCGCAAACGCGCGCAATGAAGCCCGATCTCCGTACGTGACCGATCACTGATTAGGACGGAGTCGAACTCTCTCCACAGTAAACTCTTTGCGGTGTACTGAGATTCCAGAATATCTGCTCAACACAAGTCAAGTCTGCAAGTCAAGTGTGCACTGAGGACCGAAACTTCACACCGTATGCATCAGAATGGCTTTATATTCAGACCGGAATATCCTTCGACATTTACTCATTTGGAGATGCAATTGCACGAACGACCAAGACGGGAACAAAAGCGGGGTTGCCAGATCTTGAGACGAAGCTTCAATAGATCAAGTGGAGCTCATAATAAAGGAATCAACAAATCCAAGTGATTCTCATCACCGGCGTGTTTCCGTCGCGGGATTCGGTGACTGACTGACCGTGGGGGGACTGATCAGTGGACTAATTAATTCATAGGAAACCAGCAGGAAAAGGATAGGAAAATACTCGAGATCATGATCGAGCTTAAGCCCCATTTAACCATGTGTGCTTGGTTACTTTAAACGAAATATAGTACTAGTGGGAGCATTATCAGATAACGACTCCGGTTGTCCATAGCACAACTCCACTTTCTTTTAGCTAAACAAACCTAGCTTCTTTTTTTTTTCGAGAGTACCCCAATAGCGTATCATATTTTTATAAAAGATAGAAATAGTATTTACAAGATGTGCTGCATATATGCGTACATTTGTGCGAGCGTGACACCCCACACCAAACACCTATTTCTACATTAGGGTTATTCTCTCACAAATCGTTGTAAACCTCCTACACCACCGGCCGCCTGCCTCCATTCTTCCAGTTCCCTTAGGATGGCTTGAGCTAAATCCTGTGGCCTCATTTGTTGCTCAAACAACACCCTCGCATTCCTTTGCTTCCATAACGACCAAGTGACCGCGATGATCAGAGTGTCGATACCTCTCTTTTCCGCCCTGTAAAAGTTGCCTCTTTCTCTCAGCCACCAACCGAGGGTAGTATCCGTGGGCAATGGGTCATTTGCGTTGACTTGAATTGTGTCCCATATCGTGTACCAGACCTCACGGGCGTATGTGCACCGGATGAGAATGTGGTCTGCGTTGTCCTCATCTTAAAGGCACGTGTAGCAGGGCGAGGGTTCTTCCTGTAAGCCGTGTCGTGCTCTCCTATCCGACGTCCATATCCTGTACTGCATCGCGAGCCACGAAAACAGCTTACATTTGAGGGGTGCCCAACTCCTCCAAATGCAAGCTGCCATGGGGGATCTTGGCCAATTCGAGCAAAGGCTATTGTACACCGAACGAGCAGAGTAGTCTCCCGATTCGAGCATGTCCAGGAAAAAGCATCTGGCACCTCCGGATTTCGGTGAACCGTAGCAATGGCGTGACACAGGTGCATGCACTGTAGTTGTGCTGTGAAGGAAGACTCCGGCTGGCAGTCACCCAACCAGTTGTTGTCCACTAGGGCCTGTTGGCTCCTTTCCCTTTAAAGATCTCTTTTCTGGTAGTTTATACATGGTGGTGGTGCATGCAGCCGCCTTGCTTCTTTTAAATGTTTCTACATCGACGACAAAGAACATGATTTATATGAGTACAGTCTGCACGTTCGTAACTTTAGTGTAGTTACTTCAAACAAAAAGCAAAATGGAACTCGTAGTGCAAGGTTACTCGAATCAGATCATCAATTACTCCCTCCGTTTTCAAATATTTGTCTTTCTAGAGATTTCAACAAGTGACTACATACAAAGCAAAATGAGTGAATCTACACTCTAAAATATGTCTACATACATTCGTATTTTGTACTCCATTTGAAAAATGTCTAGAATAACAAATATTTGGGAACGGAGGGAGTAGGAGGTAATAGCATGCAGCATGTGTATTTCATGCGGTTGGTGTGATGAGTAACTAATTAACAAACATGTACTCCACAAACTAGGGCTTTGATTTCTAAATATTTTATTCATAGTTTAAATCCGTTTTTTGGTAAATCTCCTTTCTCCTCCCCTTCATCTTTCTTCCTCTGCGCCCTCTCTTGAGAGTCACACAGGGCTGCCTGGCCCGATCCAACGCCTCATTCGACGGCACTGCCGGCCGGCGATGGCTGCAAAGAGGTGCTCGGGTCCTCCATGTGCATATTAGGATAGTAGAAGTCCTATTTACTCTTGGCTTTATGTCAAGGTTTGGCACGATATGCCATCCTGCTTGCGAGCGGCGTCGTTTGTTGGTCGTTGTTGTCTTCTTCCTTGCCCCAATAGTGGAAGGAAGAGGAGGGCAATGCCAATGGATCTGGCAGTATCCCCCCCCCCCCCCCCCCAAAAAAAAGTTTGCGAGGTCGCTATTTTTCTCTAGCCATCGAGGTGGCGGCAACAAGAGATGTGTCGGATCCAAGCGCTCCTTGCCTTGCTGTTGTTCTGTTGCATCAGATTTATGCGACTGGCACCGGCTTGGTTGGTCCCTATGCTGCAGGAAGAGATTTTCCAACTCGAATTGTTTTTGTAGGAAGATCCAGATGCAAGGTGGTGAAGATGTTGTTGGGGACAGAGTGGATCTTCGGCGACATACTGCTTTGGATTATCCTATGCATCCACTGCGGTGGTCGATGTTTGATCTGTTCCAACACGTGTCCAATTTGATTGGCCAAAGGGTGGCCAGTTTTCTTCCTCCCGACCATGATGACACAAGGGAAGTAGTACATCCTTCAAGTAGAGTTCATATGGTGTCCTGCTGTGAAGACTTCATCGAACCAAGTGGTTGCGTACCTGGCGCTGACAAAGTTTGTTCTATGAGGAGGGTATTTTGGACCTGATTGCATTATGTATCTGTGTTTCGGGGTCCTTCTCGTAAAGTACAGGGATTTGGTTGTCATTTCTTTCTAGTTTGGGCCATGCCATAAGATTCTATGTACCTTCGCTTGGATCAATATAGCATCTGGGTCCTTTGAGACCCTTTTTTTTTGTTAAAAACAACATTCCTTACAATTTAAACCATGAAAAAAATCTGCAAAAATGGAAAATAAACAACTTAACGTGAAAATTTGAACATGATACTATTAAATATAAGGAGATTAGCAACCAACTTAGAATGTTCTAATGGATGATGCGTTCCCAATTTTAAAACTTGAATAGTTGTCCAACCGGAAAAACCTGCAGCCAACCTCTTCTCTATTTTTTAAAAGATGCTTTGATCTTTTAGTAAAAAAATAAAAATATTCATAAAATGGCGTTTAAGACAAAAATAAACCTTTGAGCTCAGCAACCAGATAACGAAGACCCATTACACACTAGGCTAGCTACATTTGGTGATTTATTCAGGTAATATGTCTTATGTGTATTTATTTGATCAAAGTGCAATATTATTAAAAAATGGCTTAAATATGTAGTTTTTTCATCTCCAATGAACCGGCTAAACCGATGGTTTGACCGATGAAAATCTGAACTGACAACCTCATCGATTCAGTTGCCGGTCCTGTTTTTTAAACTATGGTTGCATGGTAGATATGCTCTCATGTGCACATCATAAGAACGTTGTGGACCAAGCTAGTAAATTTATTGGTTACAAAAGTTTTGATAACATGGAAGCATGCACATGCAACCAAATAGCTATTTAATAACTTGTATCAAGGTTTATCTATGTAGGATATATAGCTTATAGTTAACACACATGGATGTCTAGTTATTAGTTGCAAAACATTCCTTAAGTTTGGGTCATACTCTAGCCGATGCACAAGAATGTTATGAACTGAGCTTGGGCAGCAAGATGGAGCTACCATACAAGCTCGGGCGACCACGATCGCGGCCAAGGCGCAAGTAGAGAGGGATGGGGAACTGTTTTTGGCGCCAGTAGCTAAAATATGAGTAATGCTATATCCATGGATGAGGGGGTGGGGGGGGGATTTTATGGGTTGGCCGGCTGGGCCAACACTTAAATTTAGGGTTTAATTAGGAGAAGTTAGTTATTTAGGTCAATTGCCTAAAACAGTTATTTAGGTCAACAGAACCAGTGCATGTTAGTTTTTTTCCTCATTATCACCTAGTTCTTCCAAGAAACTTTTGTAGGTGGAGCATTATAGCTAAAATATATAGAGGATCTTTATCCATTCTGGAATACAGAGAATGAAAGGGGAGAAAATGAGGTATACCACCATTCACATGCTACCATGCTTCAACTTTTGAAAAGTCGTATTTAAATGTTTCATAAAATTCTGATTTTGTGTGTGTGGATGTGAACAAGACATGTGACTACTAACCCTAAAAATCCAGATCAAAATTGAAACCCACATTGAGAAACAAAAAAGACAAATCTGTAATAAATTGTTTGAAAAGAAGATAAAACATGAATAACGTCGAAAATAACACTATTTACATATGGATTTTCCTTTTTTGTTTCCCAATGTATATTTCAAATTTAGATTTGAATTTCTTAGTGGTTATAGACATATGTCTTGTGAACATCCACAATTTTTTTCAGAACTTTTTGAAACATCTTAATGTGATTTAAAAAAAATAGATCATGTGAGAATGTGAAGGGTGGTATCACCTGATATCTACCCGAAATAAAAGACATGTTTCAGTGTCTCTTCAAAAGAAAATTAGAATAGAGAGCCACAGTGAGGATCTATTAGAGTGAGAACATGTAGTATTTGAACCCGACCTCACATGCTCTATAACGAACAGTAAAATCAAAAAATAAGTAAAAAAAATCACAAAATTCTGACTTTTTTGTGGTAACATTGATGAACGCTTCAACTGCGTGCAAAATATGTGATGAAATCACAATCGTGTTGGTTTGGACAAAAAAGAATCATGCTTTAAAAAGACTATTGTTGGAAGCATTTTGGAGCAACAATTTCATTTCATCCCAAAAAATTGCACTCAACTAAAACATTCATCAATGCTTATCACAATAAAACTCAGAATTATTTTAATTTTATTAATGTTTTTTCGGATTTTACCGTTCTCCAGGGAGCATGTGAGCTCCGAATTAAAAGAGCACTTTTTGCTAGAATGACTCCATCTTTATATATATATATATATATATATATATATATATACATATATGTATATATAGTAACGCTAAACTAAGCGTGAGTGTAGAATAGCTTATTCTGCACCCCAGTAACGGCACATACAAAATACATTAACACACTATGTAAAATATAGTAATTTTTGTAAAAATATAGTAAATTACAAACTTAGATGATAAAAAAATAGTTTCCGAATTACTACATTTTGTACACCGTTTTACTAGATTTTGTACATAAAGTTACCCTATATACTATTCTACACTCACGCTTAGAATAGTGTTACCCTATATACACACACACACACACACACACACTATTCTGTGCACGGGATGAGAATAATATTCTGATCACAACCTGACCTAGTATGTTGAACTTCCCCCATTGATAGGTTGAATTTCCGCTAACATTGCCTAAATGGGGCTTGCGATATACCGTTGGAAAGCTATGGACACGAGTATCATGACCCAACTTAAATTTTTGGCAAAATGTAAGCGGTTTAAGAGCAGTGTTGAAAACCGTTTTTTCTTTATACAAAAAACGTGAATCGTATTTTCGATCGCATTTCTAAACCGTTTATCGAAATGAGACAAATAATATGGCGTCGGAAAGCTGCTGCAAAACCCGCCCCTTCCACATGTTGAAAGCTTTGTCTAATTCCCTATGGTTAAAGAGTAATTTGTAAAATTATAAAATTTCACAAACCGAACAGCCGAGTTCATATTTTTTATGTCATTTCTAAATTGCTAATCCAATTGAGGCAAATGATATGTCGTTGGAAAAATTATGAAAATGCGCAACTTTTTCATGTTGAACATTTTTTCTAATTTTGAACGGTTTAAAAGTAATTTTAAAAATGGTCCAAGTTCCATCGAGTTCGTATTTTTGAGTTAGTCTTTAAACCGTATGCCCGAATGCAACAAATGATATGGCATTGGAAAGCTTGAGGAAATGTGAAACTTTTTGATATGTATTGTTTGTCCCAATTCCTTACGATTTTAAGTCAATTTTGAAAATAGCTAAACACGTTTTTTGGCCGTAATTTCTACAAACTTTATCGGAATGAGAAAAATAATATATCCTTGAAAAGCTACGAAAAATGAGAATTTATTTTCATGTAGATGGTTTTCTCTGATTCCTAGCCGTTTTCAAGTAATTTCAAAAACGGCAAGATCATGCGTTCTGCCTTTATCACGAAACAGATTCTTCGAAAATGCACCGCGTGAAGAACTTGAACTTCTCGGCATGTCTAGTTAAACTTCACTTTGTTTTTCACGTGTTTTTTTTGCTTGTAGCTCTCCATCTACTCACGAGAATTCAGCAAGTGATATACCGATGGAAAGCTGTTGTAAACACGCAACTTTCCCGTGTTGATAATTTTTTCATACTCGTGATGGTTAATTTCATCCTAAATTCATTCAGTGTAGTAGTTGAACTTCCTGCTGTTTTCACGTTGAACTTCTGTTAGTAATTTTCCTATCAATTCGTCAGTGTTACACAAATAATATTCGTTTTGTACAAACCTCTCTCACATTTTTTTAACTTTTCTCCGACGGAGGACTTGAACTTATAACAACAACAAAATTGGACCTTGCCTTTTAATTCATTTTTCTCATATTAAAGACACACCATGTAGTACATGAACTTTTTCCATTTTTATAATTTGAATTTTTTATTTTATTTTTGAAATCAAATTTCTCCCAAATAATAACTGAACTTCTTTGTGGATTGAGAGAATTATTTTAAAACGCAAAAAAAAATTCCTTTTTATGTTTCCAAACATGGAAATACAAGGTGAACCTCTCTCGCAAGAACTTTTGAACTTCCCTGGACAGACCACTTGAACTTCTTTCGACAAACCTTTAAGCTTTTATTTTTATATACTTTTATTTCACACCTGAAATGCATTCCTTGCAGTATTTGAACTTCTCGTTGTTTTCACCGTGAACTTTTGTCGCATTTTTTTGTATATGTCGAATTACACGAAATTGAAGGTGAGACGTCATTTTTTGCCATTTTAAAACATGTAATTGGAGGTCGGATGTCCCGCAATATAAATTATGAAACGTGCACGGAGGAGCATGTGAACTTCTTGCAACAAACGTCTTAGACTTTTAGTTTTATATTCTTTTATCCTCACCTCAAACGCATCCCGTGTAGCAGTTGAACTACTCGTTGTTTTCACTTTGAACTTCTGTCACGTATTTTTGTTCATAATTGCTCACCTGTTCGTCGGAGTTGCACAAATGATACACCTTTTCAAAACTTATTGAAAATACACAACTTTTTCTAATATGGTTAAATTTTGTTTCGAACAACATACACCAATTTGTTTTAACCATTTATTTTGAAATAGAGCATATGATATACCCTTTTAAAAGTTGTTGAATAAGGGGAACTTTTCTTATGTAGAGCATTTTGTTTCAAATTTGTAATAGTATAAGAGAATTATTTCAAACATAAAAACATCTTTTTTGTGTGTTTTTGAACATGTAAATACATGGTGAACCTCTCTTACAAGATTTTTTAACTCTCCCGGGTCGAGCACTTGAACTTCTAGCAACAAAACATTTAGCCTTTGCCTTTTCATTCCTTTTTTCGTACAAAATCCACACCATGTAGTACGTGGACTTCTGGCAGTTATCAATCTGAACTTCTCTCGGTTACGTGAAAATATCAAAGTTTTTTATAGACATTGAACCGCTCTACCTTTTTTATTTGAACTTCATTGTGTATTTCTATAAATGTGAAAACTAGAGTTTTTTAGGAACATCGAACTTCTTCATTATTTCGAATTGAACTTATTGGTTTTATTTTTAGTAACTCAAAAAAATCAGATTTTCTTCAAATAAATATCAAACTACTCCGCTTTTTCCAATTGAACTTCTTGGTTTAACAAGAAAACACAAGTTTTTTATATACATTATGAAGGAAATATGCCCTAGAGGCAATAATAAAGTTGTAATTTATATTTCCTTATATCATGATAAATGTTTATTATTCATGCTAGAATTGTATTAACCGGAAACTTAGTACATGTGTGAATACATAGACAAACAGAGTGTCACGAGTATGCCTCTACTTGACTAGCTCGTTGATCAAATATTGTTAAGTTTCCTAGCCATTGACATGAGTTTTCATTTGATGAACGAGATCACATCATTAGAGAATGATGTGATTGACCTGACCCATCTGTTAGCTTAGCACTATGATCGTTTAGTTTGTTGCTATTGCTTTCTTCATAACTTATACATGTTCCTATGACTATGAGATTATGCAACTCCCGAATACCGGAGGAACACTTAGTGTGCTATCAAACGTCACAACGTAACTGGGTGATTATAACGATGCTCTACATGTGTCTCGATGGTGTTTGTTGGGTTGGCATAGACCGAGATTAGGATTTGTCACTCCGTGTTTCAAAGAGGTATCTCTGGGCTCTCTCGGTAATGCACATCACTATAAGCCTTGCAAGCAATGTGACTAATGAGTTAGTCACGGGATGATGCACTACGTAACGAGTAAAGAGACTTGCCGGTAACGAGATTGAACTAGGTATGATGATACCGACGATCGAATCTCGGGCAAGTAACATACCGATGACAAAGGGAACAACGTATGTTGTTATGCGGTTTGACCGATAAAGATCTTCGTAGAATATGTGGGAGCCAATATGAGCATCCAGGTTCCGCTATTGGTTATTGACCGAAGATGAGTCTCGTTCATGTCTACATAGTTCTCGAACCCGTAGGGTCCGCACGCTTAACGTTCGATGATGATCGGTATTATGAGTTTATGTGTTTTGATGTACCTAAGGTTGTTAGGAGTCCCGGATGTGATCACGGACATGACAAGGAGTCTCCAAATGGTCGAGACATAAAGATCGATATGTTGGAAGGCTATGTTTGGACACCGGAAAGGTTTCGGATGAGTTCGGGCATTTTCCGAGTGCCGATGGGTTACCGGAACCCCTCGGGGAGTTAATGGGCCTTAATGGACAATGGTGGAAGAGAGGAGTGATAATCCCCAAGTGCAAGGAATCATCGTAGCAATTTCCTAAGGTGGAAGTAATAAGTATGGAGTGTCGAACCCACAAGGAGCTAAAGGTAACATCAATATTCTCTCAAGCCCTATCTGCCACTGATACTGTTAAGGAACGTAGTAATTTCAAAAATTTCTCCTACGATCACGCAAGACCATGGTGATGGCATAGCAACGAGAGGGAAGAGTGTCCGTCCACGTACCCTCGTAGACCGAAAGCGGAAGCGTTATAACAACGCGGTTGATGTAGTCGACGTCTTCACGATCCGACCGATCCAAGCACCGAACGCACGACACCTCCGAAGTTACGCACACGTTCAGCTTGATGGCGATCCCGGACTCCGATCCAGCAAAGTGTCGGGGATGAGTTCCACAAGACGACGGCGTGGTGACGATGTTGATGCTCCACCGACGCAGGGCTTCGCCTAAGCTCATGACGATATGACTTCTCCGGCGCAGGCTTCGCCTTAAGCTCCGCGACAATATGACCGAAGTGGAATATGGTGGAAGGGGCACCGCACACGGCTAAGGAAAGATCCAGAGATCAACTTGTGTGTCATGGGGTGCCCCTGCCCCGTGATATAAAGGAGCCAAGGGGAGGTGGCCGCCCAAGGGGGGAGGCAAGATTAAGGAGTCCTACTCCTCCGGGAGTAGGACTCCCTTCCAATCCTAGTTGGATTAGGATTCCGGAGGGGAAAGAGAGAGAGAGGGGCGGCCCACCTTTCCTAGTCCTAATAGGACTAGGGGAAGGGGGGCGCGCCACCTAGGGCTGCCCTTCTCCTTTCCTCCAAGGCCCACTATGGGCCCATGTAGTTCCCGGGGTTCGGTAACCTCCCGTACTCCCAGAATTCCTGATTTCACTCGGAACCTTTCCGATGTCCAAATGTAGGCTTCCAATATATCAATCTTTATGTCTCGACCATTTCGAGACTCCTCGTCATGTCCGTGATCACATCCGGGACTCGAACAAACTTTGGTGCATCAATACTTATAAACTCATAATGAACTGTCATCGAAGCGTTAAGCGTGCGGACCCTACGGGTTCGAGAACTATGTAGACATGACCTAGAACCATTCTCGGTCAATAACCAATAGCGGAACCTGGATGCCCATATTGGTTCCTACATATTCTACGAAGATCTTTATCGGTCAAACCGCATAACGACATCGTTGTTCCCTTTGTCATCGGTATGTTACTTACCCGAGATTCGATCGTCGGTATCCAATACCTAGTTCAATCTCGTTACCGTAAGTCTCTTTACTCGTTCCGTAATACATCATCTCACAACTAACTCATTAGTTGTAATGCTTGCAAGGCTTAAGTGATGTGTATTACCGAGAAGGCCTAGAGATACCTCTCCGACAATCGGAGTGACAAAACCTAATCTCGAAATATGCCAACCCAACAAGTACCTTTGGAGACACCTGTAGTACTCCTTTATAATCACCCGATTACGTTGTGGACGTTTGGTAGTACCCAAAGTGTTCCTCCGTAAACGGAGTTGCATAATCTCATAGTTATAGGAACATGTATGGGTCATGAAGAAAGCATTAACATACTAAACGATCAAGTGTTAAGCTAACGGAATGGGTCATGTCAATCAGATCATTCAACTAATGATGTGACCTTGTTAATCAAATAACAACTCCTTGTTCATGGTTAGGAAACATAACCATCTTTGATTAACAAGCTAGTCAAGTAGAGGCATACTAGTGACATCTTGTTTGTCTATATATTCACACATGTATTATGTTGCAGTTAATACAATTCTAGCATGAATAATAAACCTTTATCATGATATAAGGAAATAAATAATAACTTTATTATTGCCTCTAGGGCATATTTCCTTCAGTCTCCCACTTGCACTAGAGTCAATAATCTAGATCACATCATCATGTGATTCAACACTAATATTCACATCTGTATGTGATTAACACCCATAGTTCACATCGTCATGTGACAAACATCCAAAGGGTACTAGAGTCAATAATCTAGTTCACATCGCTATGTGATTAACACCCAAAGAGTACTAAGGGATGATCATGTTTTGCTCGTGAGAGAAGCTTAGTCAACGGGTCTGTCACATTCAGAGCCGTATGTATTTTGCAAATATTCTATGTCTACAATGCTACGCACGGGCTACTCTAGCTAATTGCTCCCACTTATAATATGTATCCAGATTGAGACTTAGAGTCATCTGGATCAGTGTAAAAAGCTTGCATCGATGTAACTCTTTACGACGGGCTCTTTTATCACCTCCATAATCGAGAAATATTTCCTTAGTCCTCACTAAGGATGTCTTTGACCAATGTCCTGTGATCTACTCCTAGATCACTATTGTACTCCCTTGCCAAAATCGGAGCAAGGTATACAATAGGTGCAGTACATAGCATAGCATACTTTATAGAACCTATGATCGAGGCATAGGGAATGACTTTCATTCTCTTTTCTATTTTCTCGCCGTGGTCGATTTGAGTCTTACTTAATTTCATACGTTTTGCAACACAAAAAGAACTTTTCTTTGACTGTTCCATTTTGAACTACTTCAAAATCTTGACAAGGTATGTACTTATTGAAAAACTTATCAAGCGTCTTGATCTATCTCTATAGATCTTGATGCTCAATATGTAAGCAGCTTCACCGAGGTCCTTCTTTGAAAAACTCCTTTCAAATACTCCTTTATGCTTTGCGAGAATAATTCTACATTATTTCCGATCAACAATATGTCATTCACATATACTTATCGTAAATCTTTGTAGTGCTCCCACTCACTTTCTTGTAAATACAAAGCTTCTCCAAAAGTCTCAGATAAAACCATATGCTTTGATCACACTATCAAAGCGTTTATTCCAACTCGAGATGCTTGCACCAGTTCATAGATGGATCATTTGGAGCTTGCACATTTTGTTAGCTCCTTTAGGATTGACAAAACCTTCCGGTTGCATCATATACAACTCTTCTTTAATAAAACCATTAAAGAATGTAGTTTTGACATCCATTTGCCAGATTTCATAAAATGTGGCAATTGCTAACATGATTCGGACAGACTTTAAGCATCGCTACAGTTGAGGAAATCTCATTATAGTCAACACCTTGAACTTGTCAAAAAAAAACCTTTTTGCGACAAGTCGAGCTTTGTAGATAGTAATACTACTATCAACGTCCGTCTTCCTCTTGAAGATCCATTTATTTTTTATTGCTTGCCGACCCTCGGGCAAGTCAACCAAAGTCCACACTTTGTTTTCATACATGGATCCCATCTCAGATTTCATGGCTTCTAGCCATTTAGCGGAATCTGGGCTCACCATCGCTTCTTCATAGTTTGTAGGTTCGTCATGATCTAGTAGCATGACTTCCAGAACAGGATTGCCGTACCACTTTGGTGCGTATTTTACTCTGGTTGACCTACGAGGTTCAGTAGTAACTTGATCTGAAGTTTCATGATCATCATCATTAGTTTCTTCACTAATTGGTGTAGTTGTCACAGGAACCATTTCTTGTGATGAACTACTTTCCAATAAGGGAGCAGAATCTGATTATCTCATCAAGTTCTACTTTCCTCCCACTCACTTCTTTCGAGAGAAACTCCTTCTCTAGAAAGGATCCGAATTTAGCAACGAAAATCTTGCCTTCAGATCTGTGATAGAAGGTGTACTGTGATCTCCTTTGGGTATCCTATGAAGACACATTTTCCGATTTGGGTTCGAGCTTATCTGGTTGAAGTTTCTTTACATAAGCATCGCAGCCCCAAACTTTAAGAAAGCGACAACTTTGGTTTCTTGCCAAACCACAGTTCATAAGGCGTCGTCTCAACGGATTTTGACGGTGTCCTATTTAACGTGAATGCGGCCGTCTCTAAAGCATAACCCCAAAAGCGATAGCGGTAAATCGGAAATAGACATCATAGATCACACCATATCTAGTAAAGTACGACACGACGTTCGGACAAACCATTTCTATGAGGTGTTCCGGGTGGCGTGAGTTGCTAAAAAATTCCAAATTTTATTAAATGTAAACAAAACTCGTAACTAAAATATTCTCCTCCACGATCAGATCGTAGAAATTTTATTTTCTTGTTACGATGATTTTCCACTTCACTCTGAAATTCTTTGAACTTTTCAAATGTCTCAGATTTCTGTTTCATTAAGTAGATATACCCATATCTGCTCAAATCATCTGTGAAGGTGAGAAAATAACGATACTTGCCACGAGCATCAACACTCATTGGATCGTATACATCGGTATGTATTATTTCCAACAAGTCAGTAGCTTGTTCCATTGTTCCGGAGAACGGAGTTTTAGTCATCTTGCCCAAAAGGCACGGTTCGCAAGCATCAAATGATTCATAATCAAGTGATTCCAAAAATCCATCAACATGGAGTTTCTTCATGCGCTTTATACCAATATGACCTAAACGGCAAGTGCCACAAATAAGTTGCACTATCATTATTAACTTTGCATCTTTTGGTTTCAATATTATGAATATGTGTATCACTATGATCGAGATCCAATGAACCGTTTTCATTGGGTGTGTAACCATATAAGGTTTTATTCATGTAAATGTAACAACAATTTATTCTCTTACTTAAATGAATAACCGTATTGCAATAAACATGATCAAATCATATTTATGCTCAACACCAAATAACACTTATTTAGGTTCCACACTAATCCCGAAAGTATAGAGAGTGTGCGATGATGATCATATCAATCTTGGAACTACTTCCAACACTCATCGTCACTTCCCCTTCAACTAGTTTCTGTTCATTATGCAACTCCCGTTTCAAGTTACTACTCTTAGCAACTGAACCAGTATCAAATACCGAGGGGTTGCTACGAACACTAGTAAAATACACATCAATAATCTGTATATCAAATATACCTTTGTTCACTTTGCCATCCTTCTTATCCGCCAAATACTTGGGGTAGTTCCGCTTCTAGTGACCAGTTCCATTGCAGAAAAAGCACTTAGTCTCGTGCTTAGGTCCAGACTTGGGCTTCTTCACTCGAGCAACAACTTGCTTGCCGTTCTTCTTGAAGTTCCCCTTCTTCCCTTTGCCCTTTTCCTTGAGACTAGTGGTCTTGTCAATCATCAACACTTGATGCTCTTTCTAGATTTCTACCTTCGTCGATTTCAACATCATGAAGAGCTCGGGAATCGTTTTCGTCATCCCTTGCATACTATAGTTCATCACGAAGTTCTAGTAACTTAGTGATGGTGACTAGAGAATTCTGTCAATCACCGCCTTATCCGGAAGATTAACTCCCACTTGATTCAAGCGATTGAAGTACCCGGACAATCTGAGCACATGCTCACTAGTTGAGCGATTCTCCTCCATCTTTTAGCTTTAGAACTTTGTTGGAGACTTCATATCTCTCAACTCGGGTATTTGTCAGAAATATTAACTTCAACTCCTGGAACATCTCATATGGTCCATGACGTTCAAAACGTCTTTGAAGTCCCGATTCTAAGCCGTTAAGCATGGTGCACTAAACTATCAAGTAGTCATCATATTGAGCTAGCCAAACGTTCATAACGTTTGCATCTACTCCTGCAATAGGTCTATCACCTAGCGGTGCATCAAGGACATAATTCTTACGTGCAGCAATGAGGATAAACCTCAGATCACGGATCCAATCCGCATCATTGCTACTAACATTTTTCAATACAATTTTCTCTAGGAACACGATAAAAACATAGGGAAGCAACAACGAAGCTATTGATCTACAACATAATTTGCAAAATACTACCAGGACTAAGTTCATGATAAATTAAAGTTCAATTAATCATATTACTTAAGAACTCCCACTTAGACAGACATCTCTCTAGTCATCTAAGTGATCACGTGATCCATATCAACTAAACCATGTCCGATCATCACGTGAGACGGAGTAGTTTCAATGGTGAACATCACTATGTTGATCATATCTACTATATGATTCACGTTCGACCTTTCGGTCTCCGTGTTCCGAGGCCATATCTGTTATATGCTAGGCTCGTCAAGTTTAACTCGAGTATTCTGCGTGCGCAACTGTTTTGCACCCGTTGTATTTGAACGTAGAGCCTATCACACCCGATCATCACGTGGTGTCTCAAAGACGAAGAACTTTCGCAACGGTGCATACTCGGGAGAACACTTCTTGATAATTTTAGTGAGAGATCATCTTATAATGCTACCGTCCAATCAAAGCAAGATAAGATGCATAAAGGATAAACATCACATGCAATCAATATAAGTGATATGATATGGTCATCATCATCTTGTGCTTGTGATCTCCATCGCCAAGCACCGTCATGATCACCATCGTCACCGGCGCGACACCTTGATCTCCATCGTAGCATCGTTGTCGCCTCGCCAACTATTGCTTCCTCGACTATCGCTACTCCTTAGTGATAAAGTAAAGCAATTACATGGCGTTTGCATTTCATACAATAAGCGACAACCATATGGCTCCTGCCGATTGCCGATAACTTCGGTTACAAAACATGATCATCTCATATAATAAAATATAGCATCACGTTTTGACCACATCACATCACAACATGCCCTGCAAAAACAAGTTAGACGTCCTCTACTTTGTTGTTGCAAGTTTTACGTGGCTGCTACGGGCTGAGCAAGAACCGTTCTTACCTACGCATCAAAACCACAACGATAGTTTGTCAAATAGACTCCGCTTTAACCTTCTCAAGGACCGGGCGTAGCCATACTCGGTTCAACTAAAGTGAGAGAGACAGACACCACCGGTCACCTTTAAGCAACGAGTGCTCGGAGCGGTGAAACCAGTCTCGCGTAAAGCGACGCTGGCGTAATGTCGGTCCGGGCCGCTTCATCTCACAATATCGCTGAACCAAAGTATGACATGCTGGTAGGCAGTATGACTTATATCGCCCACAACTCACTTGTGTTCTACTCGTGCATATGACATCAACGCATAAAACCTGGCTCGGATGCCACTGTTAGGGAACGTAGTAATTTCAAAAATTTCTCCTACGATCACGCAAGACCATGGTGATGGCATAGCAACGAGAGGGAAGAGTGTCCGTCCACGCACTCGTGAGACCGAAAGCGGAAGCGTTATAACAACGCTGTTGATGTAGTCGCACGTCTTCACGATCCGACCGATCCAAGCACCGAACGACGGCACCTCCGAGTTCTCGCACACGCTCAGCTTGATGACGATCCCGGACTCCGATCCAGCAAAGTGTCGGGGATGAGTTCCACAAGACGACGGGCGCAGGACGATGTTGATGCTCCACCGACGCAGGGCTTCGCCTAAGCTCATGACGATATGACTTCTCCGGCGCGAGGCTTCGCCTAAGCTCATGACGATATGACCGAAGTGGAATATGGTGGAAGGGGCACCGCACGGCTAAGGAAAGATCCAGAGATCAACTTGTGTGTCATGGGGTGCCCCTGCCCCGTATATAAAGGAGCCAAGGGGAGGTGGCCGCCCAAGGGGGGAGGCGCAAGGAGTCCTACTCCTCGGGAGTAGGACTCCTTCCAATCCTAGTTGGATTAGGATTCCCGGAGGGGAAAGAGAGAGAGGGGCGGCCCACCTTTCCTAGTCCTAATAGGACTAGGGGAAGGGGGCCAGCGCCACCTAGGGCTGCCCTTCTCCTTTCCTCCAAGGCCCACTATGGGCCCATGTAGTTCCCGGGGGTTCCGGTAACCTCCCTGCATCTCTAAATTCCTGATTTCACTCGGAACCTTTCCGATGTCCAAATGTAGGCTTCCAATATATCAATCTTTATGTCTCGACCATTTCGAGACTCCTCGTCATGTCCGTGATCACATCCGGGACTCGAACAAACTTCGGTGCATCAATACTTATAAACTCATAATGAACTGTCATCGAAGCGTTAAGCGTGCGGACCCTACGGGTTCGAGAACTATGTAGACATGACCTAGAACCATTCTCGGTCAATAACCAATAAGCGGAACCTGGATGCCCATATTGGTTCCTACATATTCTCTGAAGATCTTTATCGGTCAAACCGCATAACGACATACGTTGTTCCCTTTGTCATCGGTATGTTACTTACCCGAGATTCGATCGTCGATATCCAATACCTAGTTCAATCTCGTTACCGGTAAGTCTCTTTACTCGTTCCGTAATACATCATCTCACAACTAACTCATTAGTTGTAATGCTTGCAAGGCTTAAGTGATGTGTATTACCGAGAAGGCCTAGAGATACCTCTCCGACAATCGGAGTGACAAAACCTAATCTCGAAATATGCCAACCCAACAAGTACCTTTGGAGACACCTGTAGTACTCCTTTATAATCACCCGATTCGTTGTGACGTTTGGTAGTACCCAAAGTGTTCCTCCGGTAAACAGGAGTTGCATAATCTCATAGTTATAGGAACATGTATGGGTCATGAAGAAAGCATTAACATACTAAGCGATCAAGTGTTAAGCTAACGGAATGGGTCATGTCAATCAGATCATTCAACTAATGATGTGACCTTGTTAATCAAATAACAACTCCTTGTTCATGGTTAGGAAACATAACCATCTTTGATTAACAAGCTAGTCAAGTAGAGGCATACTAGTGACATACTGTTTGTCTATATATTCACACATGTATTATGTTACCGGTTAATACAATTCTAGCATGAATAATAAACCTTTATCATGATATAAGGAAATAAATAATAACTTTATTATTGCCTCTAGGGCATATTTCCTTCAGATACGACTCTACATACACCGAACGTTTGCTTCCAACTAGCAACGAGAAATAGAATTATGTTGTGGGTATGAAGAGGATAACTTTGTATGATATCGGAGAGCTAAAATATAAAAGTAGGTGCTGTTATCATAAAGTTAGAATATAGTACTAAATATTATAAATAGCGAGTGTGGAATAATGGTGGATCGGTGTGCGGAATTGTCCTAGGAAATTGTTAACAAGACCGGTAGTCGTCATTGCAATTTCATATGAGGGAGAGGCATAAGCTAACATACTTTCTCTACTTGGATCATATGCACTTATGATTGGAACTCTAGCAAGCATCCGCAACTACTAAAGATCATTAAGGTAAAACCCAACCATAGCATTAAAGCATCAAGTCCTCTTTATCCCATACGCAACAACCCCTTACTCGGGTTGATGCTACATCACTCAAGCAACCCACTATAAGCGAATCATAAACGTATTGAAACACACTACAGTGGGAATCCCTCACGCTTGCGCGACACGGAGGGCACAATAGGACAACACCAAAATAAAACATACAACTCGTACCAATCTAGATCATCAATCAACCCAAAGACAAAAGATATCTACTCAAAACATCATAGGATGGCAACACATCATTGGATCATAATATGTGGCATAAAGCCCATGTTCAAGTAGGGATTACAGCGGGGTGCGGGAGAGTGGACCGAGTAAAAAGATGAGGATGGTGATGGTGATGGTGATGTTGATGAAGACGATCACCGCAGCAATGATTCCCCTCTCAATGGCACTCCGGTGCCACCAAGAGAGAGGAGGATAGGTTGATACGTCCCCAACGTATCTATAATTTTTAATTGCTCCATGCTATATTATCTACTGTTTTTGGACATTATTGGGATTTATTATTCACTTTTATATTATTTTTGGGACTAACCTATTAACCGGAGGCCCAGCCCAGAATTGTTGTTTTTTGCCTTTTCAGAGTTTCGCAGAAAAGGAATATCAAACGGAGCCAAAAACCAAATTCCACCGCCGCAACCTTCTGTACCCATGAGATCCCATCTTGGGGCCTGTTCCGGAGCTCCGTCGGAGGGGGCATCCATCATGGAGGGCTTCTACATCAACACCATAGCCTCTCCGATGAAGTGTGAGTAGTTTACTTCAGACCTTTGGGTCCATAGTTAGTAGCTAGATGGCTTCTTCTCTCTTTTTGGATCTCAATACAATGTTCTCCCCCTCTCTCGTGGAGATCTATTCGATGCAATCTTCTTTTTGCGGTGTGTTTGTTGAGACCGATGAATTGTGGGTTTATAATCAAGATTATCTATGAAAAATATTTGATTCTTCTCTGAATTCTTTTATGTATGATTGGTTATGTTTGCAAGTATCTTCGAATTATCAGTTTGGTTTGGCCTACTAGATTGATCTTTCTTGCAATGGGAGAAGTGCTTAGCTTTGGGTTCAATCTTGTGTTGTCCTTTCCGAGTGACAGTAGGGGCAGCAAGGCACGTATTGTATTGTTTCCATCGAGGATAACAAGATGGGGTTTTTATCATATTGCATGAATTTATCCCTCTACATCATGTCATCTTGCTTAAGGCGTTACTCTGTTTTCATGAACTTAATACTCTAGATGCATGCTGGATAGCGGTCGATGAGTGGAGTAATAGTAGTAGATGCGTGTGAGTCGGTCTACTTGTCTCGGAAGTGATGCCTATATACATGATCATACCTAGATATTCTCTTAACTATGCTCAATTCTGTCAATTGCTCAACAAGAATTCGTTCACCCACCGTAAAATACTTATGCTCTTGAGAGAAGCCACTAGTGAAACCTATGGCCCCCGGGTCTATCTTCATCATATCAATCTTCCAATACTTAGTTATTTCCTTTGCTTTTTACTTTGCTTTTATTTTACTTTGCATCTTTATCACAAAAATACCAAAACTATTATCCTATCATATCTATCAGATCTCACTCTCGTAAGTGACCGTGAAGGGATTGACAACCCCTTATCGCGTTGGTTGCAAGGATTTATTTGTTTTGTGTAGGTACGAGGGACTCATGGCGTAGCCTCCTATGGATTGATACCTTGGTTCTCAAAACTGAGGGAAATACTTACGCCATCTTGTGCTGCATCACCCTTTCCTCTTCAAGGAAATCCAACGCAGTGCTCAAGAGGTAGCAAAGAAAATTTCTGGCGCTGCTGTGGGAGTCTACATAAAAGTCAACATACCAAGTACCCATCACAAATCCCTTTATCTCCCGCATTACATTATTTGCCATTTGCCTCTCGCTTTCCTCTCCCCACTTCACCCTTGCCGCTTTTATTCGCCTCTCTTTTCGCTCGCCTTCTTCTTTTTCCCTCGCTCTTTCTGTTGTTATGAAATTGGGGAAATTATTGCCGATATGGACAATAATAATATCATGGAAAATTCGATGCTCATCTTTGAAGAACCCCCTACCTTGCATACAAAAAAATTCGAATTAGTAGTGGTAATATTATTGGAAAAGGGGTTATTCAAGATTTCTTTACTTGTGTCGGTGCTTTGCCTTCTATGGGCGGTTCTATTCTTCATAGAATTAGTAGTCTTGCGGACGCTATTTCCATGCTTATAGTTGAACTTGAAAGGCAATTTATGCACATGCATCCTTGCATACAAAGGATTTTCCTAGAATTTTCTAATATAGAGCACTCTTCTGTTAAGCGTGCCGCTACTATCTTTTTGGCTAATGAGTTCAGATTTATAATAAAAGAGGCCAAAGAAATCTTTGCGCATTATAGGGTGGACGCTGGCCGTCCTCCCATAGAAGGTATCCTCTTTGATCAAGAAGAAATAATGCGTTTTCAATCTCTAGACTATGTTGCTTTCAATGAAAACCTTAGAAAAAAGGTTCCTACCAATGTTCTAGTTGAGAGAATTTTTGAACTTAATGATGATTTGGCTATTCGAAATAATGAGCTAGGATATTCTCTCGAGTATAGGCTCACAAAGTTCTGTCAAAAGAATGCTTATAATGATGACTTGGTTGTGCAATATGAAGGGCCGAAGGAGGAACCTATACCTCCTAAAATTGATCTTGGGGACTTTTGCCCCATTAAATTTAGCCCTTTTGATTACTTTTGCTTGCCTCAAATAAAACTTGCTTCCGAACGTAGAGAGTATGAGATGAATTTCACCGATCTATTCTATTACTATGGCACTACCTAGATCTATCCTTGATTTTATGCCTAGCTAGGGGTGTTAAACTTTAGCGCTTGTTGGGAGGCAACCCAATTTTATTTTTAGTTTTTTTTGCTTTTTGCTTCTGTTTAGGAATAAATCTTTGTTCTAGCCTCTGGTTAGATGTGTTTTTATGTTTTAAGTAGTGTTTGTGCCAAGCTAAACCTATAGGATCTTCTTGGATGATAGTTATTTAATCTTGCAGAAATTTCCAGAAACTTTCTGTTCACGAAAATAATTGTTAAAAATCAGCAGAACGTGATAAAATAGTGATTCCAATTTCTGCTGATCAATAAACAAATTGCCTAGGTCTTACTCCTTTGGCTGATTTTTTGGAGTTCCAGAAGTTTGCGTTAGTTACAGATTACTACAGACTGTTCTGTTTTTGACAGTTTCTGTTTTTCGTGTGTTGTTTGCTTATTTTGATGAATCTATGGCTAGTAAAATAGTTTATAAACCATAGAGAATTTGGAATACAGTAGGTTTAACACCAATATAAATAAAGAATGAGTTTATTACAGTACCTTGAAGTGGTCTTTTGTTTTCTTTCACTAACGGAGCTCACGAGATTTCTGTTGAGTTTTGTGTTGTGAAGTTTTCAAGTTTTGGGTGAAAGATTTTGATGGATTATGGAACAAGGAGTGGAAAGAGCCTAAGCTTGGGGATGCCCATGGCACCCCAATATAATCTAAGGACACCAAAAGCCAAAGCTTGGGGATGCCTGGAAGGCATCCCCTCTATCGTCTACTTCCATCGGTAACTTTACTTGGAGCTATATTTCTATTCACCACATGATATGTGTTTTGCTTGGAGCGTCTTGTGTGATTTGAGTATTTGGTTTTTATTTTACCACAATCATCCTTGCCGTACACACCTTTTGAGAGAGCCATACATGATTTGGAATTTGTTAGAATACTCTATGTGCTTCGCTTATATCTTTTGAGTTATATAGTTTTGCTCTAGTGCTTCACTTCTATCTTTTAGAGCACGGTGGTGGATTTGTTTTATAGAAACTATTGACCTCTCATGCTTCACTTAGATTATTCTGAGAGTCTTAAATAGCATGGTAATTTGCTTAAATAATCCTAATATGCTTGGTATTCAAGAATAGTAAAACTTTTTTATGAGTGTGTTGAATACTATGAGAAGTTTGATGCTTGATAATTGTTTTGAGATATAAAGATGGTGATATTAGAGTCATGCTAGTTGAGTAGTTGTGAATTTGAGAAATACTTGTGTTAAAGTTTGTGATTCCCGTAGCATGCACGTATGGTGAACCGTTATGTGATGAATTCGGAGCATGATTTATTTATTGATTGTCTTCCTTATGAGTGGCGGTCGGGGACGAGCGATGGTCTTTTCCTACCAATCTATCCCCCTAGGAGCATGCGTGTAATACTTTGCTTTGATAACTTGTAGATTTTTGCAATAAGTATATGAGTTCTTTATGACTAATGTTGAGTCCATGGATTATACGCACTCTTCCTCTTTCCACCATTGCTAGCCTCTCTAATACCGCGCACTTTTCGCCGGTATCATACACACACCATATAACTTCCTCAAGACAGCCACCATACCTACCTATCATGGCATTTCCATAGCCATTCTGAGATATATTGCCATGCAACTTTCCACCGTTCCGTTTATTATGACACGCTCCATCATTGTCATATTGCTTAGCATGATCATGTAGTTGACATTGTATTTGTGGCAAAGCCACCATTCATAATTCTTTCATACATTTCACTCTTGATTCATTGCATATCCTGGTACACCGCCGGAGGCATTCATATAGAGTCATATTTTGTTCTAAGTATCGAGTTGTAATTGTTGAGTTGTAAGAAAATAAAAGTGTGATGATATTCATTTTTATAGCATTGTCCCAAGTGAGGAAAAGGATGATGGAGACTATGATTCCCCCACAAGTCGGGATGAGACTCCGAAACAAAAAAAAAGAAGAAAAGAGGCCATAAAAAAGGGAGAAAAGGCCCAAAAAATGAGAGAAAAAGAGAGAAGGGACAATGTTACTATCCTTTTACCACACTTGTGCTTCAAAGTAGCACCATGATCTTCATGATAGAGAGTCTCTCATTTTGTCACTTTCATATACTGGTGGGAATTTTTCATTATAGAACTTGGCTTGTATATTCCAATGACGGGCTTCCTCAAAATGCCCTAGGTCTTCGTGAGCAAGCAAGTTGGATGCACACCCACTTAGTTTCTTTTGTTGAGCTTTCATATGCTTATAGCTCTAGTGCATCCGTTGCATGGCAATCCCTACTCACTCACATTGATATCTATTGATGGGCATCTCCATAGCCCATTGATACGCCTAGTTGATGTGAGACTATCTTCCCCCTTTTTGTC
The DNA here is from genome assembly GCA_021605145.1 of Aegilops bicornis. Taxonomy (NCBI): domain Eukaryota; kingdom Viridiplantae; phylum Streptophyta; class Magnoliopsida; order Poales; family Poaceae; genus Aegilops; species Aegilops bicornis. The sequence continues at coordinate 649,670,620 of CM038670.1, forward strand.
TTCTCCACAACCACCATTCTATTCCACATATAGTGCTATATCAATGGCTCACGCTCATGTATTGCGTGAAGATTGAAAAAGTTTGAGAATGTCAAAAGTATGAAACAATTGCTTGGCTTGTCATCGGGGTTGTGCATGATTTAAATACTTTGTGTGGTGAAGATAGAGCATAGCCGGACTATATGATTTTGTAGGGATAACTTTCTTTGGCCATGTTATTTTGAGAAGACATGATTGCTTTGTTAGTATGCTTGAAGTATTATTATTTTTATGTCAATATTAAACTTTTGTCTTGAACCTTTCGGATCTGAATATTCATACCACAATTAAGAAGAATTACATTAAGATTATGCCAACTAGCACTCCGCATCAAAAATTCTGTTTTTATCATTTACCTACTCGAGGACGAGCAGGAATTAAGCTTGGGGATGCTTGATACGTCTCCAACGTATCTATAATTTTTGATTGCTCCATGCTATATTATCTACTGTTTTGGACATTATTGGGCTTTATTATTCAATTTTATATTATTTTTGGGACTAACCTATTAACGGGAGGCCCAGCCCAGAATTGCTGTTTTTTGCCTATTTCAGAGTTTCGCAGAAAAGGAATATCAAACGGAGCCAAAAACCAAATTCCACCGCCGCCCACGAGATCCCATCTTGGGGCCTGTTACGGAGCTCCGCCGGAGGGGACATCCATCATGGAGGGCTTCTACATCAACACCATAGCCTCTCCGATGAAGTGTGAGTAGTTTACTTTAGACCTTCGGGTCCATAGTTAGTAGCTAGATGGCTTCTTCTCTCTTTTTGGATCTCAATACAATGTTCTCCCCCTCTCTCGTGGAGATCTATTCGATGTAATCTTCTTTTTGCGGTGTGTTTGTTGAGGCTGATGAATTGCGGGTTTATGATCAAGATTATCTATGAACAATATTTGAATCTTCTCTGAATTCTTTTATGTATGATTGGTTATCTTTGCAAGTCTCTTCGAATTATCAGTTTGGTTTGGCCTACTAGATTGATCTTTCTTGCAATGGGAGAAGTGCTTAGCTTTAGGTTCAAACTTGCGGTGTCCTTTTCCAAAGGATGTGAGGGGCAGCAAGGCACGTATTGTATTGTTGCCATCGAGGATAACAAGATGGGTTTTATCATATTGCATGAATTTATCCCTCTACATAATGTCATCTTTCTTAATGCGTTACTCTGCTTTTCATGAACTTAATACTCTAGATGCATGCTGGATAGTGGTCGATGAGTGGAGTAATAGTAGTAGATGCAGGCAGGAGTCGGTCTACTTGTCTCGGACGTGATGCCTATATACATGATCATACCTAGATATTCTCATAATTATGCTCAATTCTGTCAATTGCTCAACAGTAATTCGTTCACCCACCGTAAAATACTTATGCTCTTGAGATAAGCCACTAGTGAAACCTATGGCCCCCGGGTCTATCTTCATCATATTAATCTTCCAATACTTAGCTATTTCCTTTGCTTTTTACTTTGCTTTTATTTTACTTTGCATCTTTATCACAAAAATACCAAAAATATTATCCTATCATATCTATCAGATCTCACTCTCGTAAGTGACCGTGAAGGGATTGACAACCCCTTATCGCATTGGTTGCGAGGAGTTATTTGTTTTGTGTAGGTACGAGGGACTCACGCGTAGTCTCCTACTGGATTGATACCATGGTTCTCAAAAACTGAGGGAAATACTTACGCTACTGTGCTGCATCACCCTTTCCTCTTCAAGGAAATCCAACGCTGTGCTCAAGAGGTAGCAGAGGTTCTCCCCCTTGTGCTTCCTCCTCCATGGCCTCCCCCCTAGATGGGGAAATGTTCTCCCTCTGATCCTTGGCCTTCATGGCGATGATGGCCTCTCCGGGATACTCCTCCATGGCCACCGGTGATGATGGCCCCCTCCGGCAGGGTGCCGGAGAGGGCCTAAATTGATTTCTCGTGGCTACAAAGGCTTCTGGCGGCGGAACTCCTGATCTAGGTTAAGTTTCGAGGTTTCTGTATTTATAGGAATTTTTGGCGTCGGTCTCACGTCAAGGAGGTGCCCGAGCTGTCCACGAGGCAGGCCCACGCGCCCAGGGGGGTGGGCGCGCACCCACCCTCGTGGGCAACTCGAGACTCTTCTGTCCGTACTCCGATGCTCCGTGGTCTTCTTTTGGTCCATAAAAAATCATCAAAAATTGGCACGTCAATTGGACTCCGTTTAGTATAAAATAGCATATAAATGCATATAAAACATCTAAGATTGTAACATCCCAAAATTCTAAATTTTGGAATGTTATAATAATTAAAATATATGATTGTTTGATTGATTGATTGATTAAAATTGATTGGAATTTTAAAACTTTTGAAGCTTTGAATGAGAGGGAATAAAAGGACTTTCCAAAAAAATGTTTCTATTTGAAAATATTTGAATTTGGAAATATTTCAAACTTCATGCCACTCAATGATCCTCATGATTTCTTCAATGAAAGAGGGTGGGAAGTAAAGAAATATTTCATTTGAATTTGTTATTTAAATTTTGTTTTTAACTCAAAGTGGCATTTGAATTTTACTCAGAAAAAACTTTTCTGACAAAGAACACTTAAAACAAAAGTGTTGAGAGGGAGTAACATGACACCCCAAAAATGTTGGAATATTTTTTTCATAGAGTTTTGAAAGTCATTTGGACTTTTGTTTGAATTAAAAAAAATGATTTTTTCAAAAAGTATTTTATTTGCCCCTGGAAAATATCCCATTAAATTGGGCTTATTTTTCTGAACGTTTTGATATATAATACTCCTATATTTTATTTTTTAAATGATTTTTATTCGCGGAATCTTTTTTAAAAGAAAAGGTATTTTTTTGGGCCAAATCCGGCCCGATCGTGCCAGATCATCTCCTTCCTCACGAACGGGATTTCGTTCCTGAGCACAGCCGCGTCGGCCATCGCCGGAGATCGCGGGATTCGCGAAATCCCTTGCCCCCTCCTCCAAACTGACCTCCCCCCTCCTATAAATGGCCACCTCCCGCACCCATTCCCGCCCCTAGAGCCGCCTCTCCTCGCCCCTCACCATCGCGCCACCTCGCCGGAGTTCTCCGACCACCGCCGCCATTGCCGCCCCGCCCCACCACCTCCGTCCATCGCCGCGACCCACCGACCCCACCACTCGCTACGCCCTGCTCTGCTGCCCCCGAACGTCCCTTCCCCGACGCCAGAGGGCCACCGGAGGACGTTGCCGGTGCTCCACCAGGACCGGAACAGCTACAGTAATCCCGATCTGCCTTTTTTTCGTTCTGTTTTTAAAACAGAATAGTTTCAATCTTGTAAAATCCGCAGTTAATTATCTACAAGGTATTTTTGAGTGATTCCAATTGCCTTGGATCAAAAATTTTATGAAGTTTCTGTTAGTTAAATTGTATTTCATATTTGAGCAGTTTAAATTTGTGTTTGTATGAATTTTCTCAAATCACTAGATTTGAGCTATTTTGAGTTAGGAATATTATTTTTGACCGATTCTTTCTGCTAATGGTTACTTATTAGACTAGCTACGCAGTAGTGTTTAGTTTGCATGTTAGTGAGTTAGTTAGATTAGCTTTTTATTGTAAACAGTATTGTTTACTCAGTTTTTAGTATTGTTTGTAGTTTAATTATTATTAATTAGTTTTAATTAGTTTCTTTTGCTAGTTTTCGCAAGTGTGTCATATATGCTATTGTTTAACAGTAGGTAATTTCTAGGATTTATTAGACTTAGTATTCTTGAGGTTCTAGGTGTTGTTTGTTGTATGACTAGTTGCTAGCAATAGAAATAGTGTTAGAGGTTCTAGGTATTGTTGGAATTTTATTATAGGAAAAATACTTTATGTTACTTAGCAAATAATTATTTTTACCTTGTGTTAAATATTTTTGTTTTATGATTTTTACTTGTTGTTAAGTAGAGTTGTTGTGGTGTAGATTAGCCCTATAAGTTTATTTGAGTGATTTGGAGTTTTATTTGGTTTTTACCTTCGATCCTATTTCAATTTTGATGTTATTTTGATTGTTATGATTGAGTGCTAGAATGATTGCTTATGTGAATACTATGTTTGACTTGTATAGATTTTCTTCGTAGAGTGACGAATAGTTCTATCAAATTTTGTGAGAGCGTTGTTATCTTCATCAACGTACTAGGCAAGTTCACTTTGACCATGTTATTCATACCTATCTTTTTATTGCATCTAGTGTCATCTTCGCAACAATCCCTCCAGTAGTGATATTGAATCCTTGTAGTTGAGTAGTATGCATGAGGTAGGAACCCATCTCCCTGTTATCAAGCCTGAGATGTTATTTATTTTAATGCTACGCTATAGTAGACGGGGTTTGGTATGAGTGCACGAGAGTGGTCTGAAGAAGGAGGACTCTACGTCAATGACGACAACTCCAAGATGGCATCTGCAAGGACTGCATCTTCAAGGCCTCAAGGCTTCAAGACTCGAGACAAGAATTCAATACACACTATTGGGTGAAGGACGGTTGACGGGCACCCTGGAGAAACCAGTGGATGGCCGGGATGCATGAAGAAGCGCCATGACATCTTGCGGAAAAGCTTCACCCAGACTCAAAGAGACGGAAGAATACTTCATGCCCGGAAGCTTACCTGTGCAACCGCAAGTCACTATGGGCTCTGGCTTGGTTGACCTTAGTGGTGACTCTGGCTGACGGTGCTAGCAGATGTAGAACTACGGTAGGATTGGATGAGCACCGACAAAGGGTCGTGGAAACTCTTCGGAAGACCATGTTTCGGTCATCTTGTTCTAAAACACCCTGAAGTGCGAGAACGTAAGAAGAGGGATCGAATCTTGCGGGTAAAGTGTACAAACCTCTGCAGAGGGTTTAAACCTAATCGATTAGCCGTGTCCCCAGTTACGGACAATTTAAGCCTCTGGACTTGGATCTATCTCAGAACTCTCAACACCGGACTGATAACTTAATTGTGGGCAACTTATGATGATTTGGGCTATGAGACATCGGTTGGCGGAACCATGTCATGATAGAAAACTCCATAGTGCAGACTCGATTATTCCTTTGATGTAGGGAAAATAAAACCAGCTTTTATGCAAAACAAAACTCAGACACGAGCCACAAAGCCATATTGCAGATAGTATAGTTTTATCATCTGTTTTCTCATGTTGTGATCTTGCTGGTACATTCAATGTACTGACCTACACGGCTGCAACGTATCATGTTGCAGATACTTTCTTCCTACGACACGGCTGCAACGTATCATGTTGCAGATACTTTCTTCCGACGAGTAAGAGTACGGTACAGGGTTACGGTCTACACTCAACCTGCCGATGGCGTTGATGGGACTCCACACCCGACTATTTGTTTCATTGTGACTTATGAGGTATATATCGGTTTTATGTTATTTATACATGTGATTTCACTTTGATATATACATTGATGTTCTTTGTGTGCAAGCATACTGATCCGTAGATGGCATGTAAACACAGAGGCTTGACCGTCTGAGGTCGGGTCGCTACAGATATGGTATCAGAGCACATGTTGACTGTAGAACGTGACCCTAGAAATCGGAAAGCCCCTAGGACAGGAAATTTCTGAAACCTCATTTTCAAAAACACTTTTATTTCTCATCTTTTCTGATTCTATCAAGTAGTCCCTCTCACCTCAAATAGTTAGAATATACCCCTTTTCCCTTTTGACCACATGAAGGATCAACTGAAGCCGCTCCAAGAAAGATATCAGACAACTGATGACCTCTTCAAAGTAACAAGGATTTCACCATGCATTAGAAGAGTTGAAGCTGCAACAATTGAAGACTCCGAAGACTAGAAGAATTTGAAGAACCTGAAGAATTATTTGACCTTTAGAAGACCAAACCCTTGTTATATACTCACGTTAGATGCGACGATTTGTGAGCTGTCATTTTGTTTGATGTTTTTCCGACAGCCACAAAAAAACATTTTTTTTTCAAAACTATTGTTTGTATTGTGTGTATATCCCTCCATTCTTCTCTCGTAACTCATCCCAAAACCTTTGGACCCCATAGATGATGAATGAAGTTGGACTGGTATTCTCTAGACCGATGACTCAGTTGGAGGCAGAGCTATGGATTCAAAACATGGAGGATCACTTCGAGAAGAAAATGATTGCAAGGAAGTACGAGGTTCAATATGCTCTTTAGTATTTTACCGAGAGTGCTGCAACCTGGTGGAAAATGCATCAAGCCATACAAGGACGCAATGGAGCAAAAACTTGGGAGGAATTCAAGAAGACTCTCTTGAGGTCCCGTCTTATCTGGAAGCACTACGACAACCCGAAGAAGAAACCTTGTGCCTGCAAGATTTGCGGAGAAATAGGAAACAACCAGGAGGAACACAAGGATGGATGCCCTCATTGTGAGGAGAAACACCCAGCTGAGGAATGCCCAACTAGTCAGGTGAATTGTTTCTTGTGTGAAGGAACCACCCACTACCCGACTCAGTGTCACATTTACCCCACGGTGCAACAAACTATTCAGGAGCAGGGAGAAGGAATGAAAGAAGCCCTTCGAGAAGTTATGAAAGAATTTGTGGTGAAGGAATGTGTTGAAGACCCTGATGGAGAAGGCCTCAACAGATTTTACTCCAATGCCTGCTACATGTGGAGAAGAAGGACATTTTTCACAGTATTGCACCAAGGAAAGAATAGAGTATCTGGGGTACTTCCCGACGGAAGCAATAGAGTTTGATCCACAGGGAATAGAAGGTTTGATCAGAATGAAGAAACCCATGAAGAGAAAACAAAGACACCCTCAGAATAACTCAATTTCTGCAAAGAGGGACAAGAGTCATATTACCTGTTTTGAATGTAAGGACGTCGGGCATTATGCTAATCATTGTCTCGAAAAGAAGCAAGGAACTCAAGGAGCATGCACCATCACCAAGAAGCCCTGGGACATGTCGGAAGTTATTTGTTTTCGTTGCAAGGAAGCAGGACATTTTGCTAGGGAATGTTTAGATCAGGAGAAAGCTGGAGCTGAGTAGTGGAGATGTTGATATCAGTAATAAGTGTAGTATGGAAAACACTTCTATTTTCATGAGAATGCGGAGTTGAGTTATGTAATAGAGTACTCAAAGATTGTAGTAATTCATGACTCAATAAAGTTGATATGTCATATGCTGAAAGGCTTTAAGGAGTTGTTATGTTTTATCTTGGAAATTAATATTTTGGGTGAACATGGAAGAAAATGAGTTGTGATGCATAAACTGGATGTTGGAAATTGAGTTTGAAGTTTTGTTTGGATGACATGAATGTGTACCCAAGGAGATATGTACCTTATGCTGAGTATCATTTTTGTTTTACAACTGCAGATGACGACCCTTTATGAATCTTTCCTCAAGGGCCCGGAGACGATCATGACCCTGACAAGTGATCACGACACCGAAAATCTCAAGGACATGATGAAGCATATTCAGCTTGAAGGAGATGCAGTCTACAAAGGTTACCCCTTCATGCAAAAGGGAGTGTAACTTTGGTACGTGGAGGTACACCTCCACCGTATGAAAGGAGTTTGCCCAAAGATGATGGGGCAGTACTTTTTCATCTCACGTGTACCACGAGCAACTTTCTTTGATGTTGTTCGTGAAGCAGCCATGGAAGCCATACGTCAGATCAGAGAAATACTTAAAGCAAGACTCCGTTGTACTCAGGAATACCTAAGAGAAGTGCATGCAGAGATGATGGAGATGAAGCTCAAGGCCACTATGATGAAACAGAAGATTGAAGATTTCAATGAGCATGTTGCACAATTCCAAAGGATCAAGGATCCTCAAGGAGGAAAAATGAATAAAGTGGGAAGTAATGCTTGACCATACCAAACCATGTGGGTGGCAGCATTTGTAATAAAGTACTTTTTGGAATTTGGATTCATGAAAAATGGTTAAGGATGTAATAAAAGATTTGTTATGAAAATAATATAATTTATGGATGAACTAGTGCATTTCATTTTAAGTGTGGTAGTACTCCGTAAAGCCACATGACCAATGAAGAAAAAAAGGCGTTGTTCATGACGGTCCATAGAAAGGAGCCGGACGAAATAAGTTGGAGTTTGATTATGATGGTTACCCCAAGAGTATGACAAAATGAAGTACTATTGGATTTAAAAGAGGTGTACTGTGGGAATATGGAACAATAATCCTTGGAAGGATGAGTTAAAGATGTACTAGTGTTGAAGTGGGCCATAACCCATAGGCCCAGGAATTTATAAGGAATCAAGGACTCCCTGGAAGAAGAAATTCCATCGGCAGATGTTTCATAGGAGGTTACGCAAAAACCCGAGAGTGGTGAAGAAACGATAGATGTCTTGTTCAGCTTGCAGAACCAATGGATTTACCCGAACCCTGCTCGAGGACAAAAGAAATTCTGCAATGCTTATGAGGATGCCCGAGTGTTAGAAATACGAGATTCGCTAAACCTTATACAGGGTAATGATCTGGGTGCGGAATGGATTGATCACCATACCGACTTACTCTTATCATTCGCTCTTGATATTTGGAATGGTAAATCTGAGAGACTTACCCATAGTAAAGTGACGACGCTTGTTGAAGCCTTGCTTAAGCCTTAGAATGGTATGATGATAAACCCATGTACATGCCAGTTGTTGCCAATCGTAGATTATACGGTGAGAATGAAGCCAAGGCCCTTTTTCTGCAGAAACCATTAATGGTAGACCACCATGAGTATTTCCATAGTTGTCTAGAATGGACGCAGACCTATCAGCTAAGAAGATCCAGTCTCGGACGAACTTCATCTTTGACGAAGCGATCCAAGATTTTGAGGAAAACGCTATGCGTATGACACAAGAGCGTTAATGAAGGAGCTATTGTAAGATATGTGAAGAGACAGATATCGTCGGCACTCCAGAGGAAGTACCTGAGTTTATTGGAACCCTAACCTTGCTTGTAAGTGTGGTAGCACTCCTGAACTTTCCGACCAAAATATTTGCTAGAAGACCCCCAGCCCCTAACCTTTTCTTGCCAGCCTCTTCGAATCTTGAGGACGAGATTCATTTTAAGTGTGGTAGTTTGTAACATCCCAAAATTCTAAAATTTGGAATGTTATAATAATTAAAATATATGATTGTTTGATTGATTGATCGATTAAAATTGATTGGAATTTTAAAACTTTTGAAGCTTTGAATGAGAGGGAATAAAAGGACTTTCCAAAAAATGTTTCTATTTGAAAATATTTGAATTTAGAAATATTTCAAACTTCATGCCACTCAATGATCCTCATGATTTCTTCAATGAAAGAGGGTGGGAAGTAAAGAAATATTTCATTTGAATTTGTTATTTAAATTTTGTTTTTAACTCAAAGTGGCATTTGAATTTTATTCGGAAAAAACTTTTCTGACAAAGAACACTTAAAACAGAAGTGTTGAGAGGGAGTAACATGACACCCCAAAAATGTTGGAATATTTTTTTCATAGAGTTTTGAAAGTCATTTGGATTTTTGTTTGAATTTTAAAAAATGATTTTTTTCAAAAAGTATTTAATTTGCCCCTGGAAAATATCCCATTAAATTGGGCTTATTTTTCTGATCGTTTTGATATATAATACTCCTAATTTTATTCTTAAATGATTTTTATTCGCGGAATCTTTTGAAAAAGGAAAGGTATTTTTTGGGCGAAATCCGGCCCGATCGCGCTAGATCATCTCCTTCCTCACGAACGGGATTTCGTCCCCGAGCACAGCCGCGTCGGCCATCGCCGGAGATTGCGGGATTCGCGAAATCCCTTGCCCCCTCCTCCAAACCGACCTCCCCCCTCCTATAAATGGACACCTCCCGCACCCATTCCCGCCCCTAGAGCCGCCTCTCCTCGCCCCTCACTACCGCGCCACCTCGCCGGAGTTCGCCGACCACCGCCGCCATTGCCGCCTCGCCCCACCACCTCCGGCTATCGCCGCCACCCACCGACCCCAACACTCGCTCCGCCCCGCTCTGCTGCCCCCGACCGTCCCTTCCCCGACGCCAGAGGGCCACCGGAGGACGTTGCCGGTGCTCCACCAGGACCCCATCACCGGAACAGCTACAGTAATCCTGATCTGCCCTTTTTTCGTTCTGTTTTTAAAACAGAATAGTTTCAATCTTGTAAAATCCACAGTTAATTATCTACGAGGTATTTTGGGTGATTCCAATTGCCTTGGATCACAAATTTTATGAAGTTTCTGTTAGTTCAAATGTATTTCATATTTGAGCAGTTTAAATTTGTGTTTGTATGAATTTTCTCAAATCACTAGATTTGAGCTATTTTGAGTTAGGAATATTATTTTTGACCGATTCTTTTTGCTAATGGTTACTTATTAGACTAGCTACGAAGTAGTGTTTAGTTTGCATGTTAGTGAGTTAGTTAGATTAGCTTTTTATTGTAAACAGTACTGTTTACTCTGTTTTTAGTACTGTTTGTAGTTTAATTATTATTAATTAGTTTTAATTAGTTTCGTTTGCTAGTTTTCGCCAAAGGTGTCATATATTCTATTGTTTAACAAAGAGGCAATTTCTAGGATTTATTAGACTTAGTACTCTTGAGGTTCTAGGTGTTGTTTGTTGTATGACTAGTTGCTAGCAATAGAAATAGTGTTAGAGGTTCTAGGTATTGTTGGAATTTTATTATAGGAAAAATACTTTATGTTACTTAGCGAATAATTATTTTTACCTTGTGTTAAATATTTTTGTTTTAGGATTTTTACTTGTTGTTAAGTAGAGTTGTTGTGGTGTAGATTAGCCCTATAAGTTTATTTGAGTGATTTGTAGTTTTATTTCGTTTTACCTTCGATCCTATTTCGATTTCGTTGTTATTTTGATTGTTATGATTGAGTGCTAGAATGATTGCTTATGTGAATACTATGTTTGACTTGTATATAGATTTTCTTCGGAGAGTGACGAATAGTTCTATCAAATTTTGTGAGAGCGTTGTTATCTTCATCAATGTACCAGGCAAGTTCACTTTGACCATGTTATTCTTACCTATGTTTTTATTGCATCTAGTGTCATCTTCGCAACAATCCCTCCAGTAGTGATATTGAATCCTTGTAGTTGAGTAGTATGCACGAGGTAGGAACCCATCTCCCTGTTATCAAGCCCGGGACGTTATTTATTTTAATGCTACGCTATAGTAGACGGGGTGTGGTATGAGTGCACGAGTGGTGTGAAGAAGGAGGACTCTACGTCAATGGCGACAACTCCATGATGGCATCTGCAAGGACTGCATCTTCAAGGCCTCAAGGCTTCAAGACTCGAGACAAGAATTCAATACACACTCTTTGGGTGAAGGGCGGTTGACGGGCACCTGGAGAAACCAAAGGATGGCCGGGATGCATGGAGAAGCGCCATGACATCTTGCGGAAAGCTTCACCCAGACTCAAAGAGACGGAAGAATACTTCATGCCCGGAAGCTTACCTGTGCAACCGCAAGTCACTATGGGCTCTGGCTTGGTTGACCTTAGTGGTGACTCTGGCTGGGACGGTGCTAGCAGATGTAGAACTACGGTAGGATTCGATGAGCACCGGAGAGTGGTCAGAGGAACTCTTCGGAAGACCATATTTCGGTCATCTTGCTCTCAAACACCCTGAAGTGCGAGAACGTAAGAAGAGGGATCGAATCTTGCGGGTAAAGTGTACAAACCTTTGCAGAGGGTTTAAACCTAATCGATTAGCCGTGTCCCGATTCACGGACAATTTGAGCCTCTGGACTTGGATCTATCTGGAACTCTCAACACCGGATCGATAACTTAATTGTGGGCAACTTATGATGATTTGGGCTATGAGACATCGGTTGGCGGAACCATGTCATGATAGAAAACTCCATAGTGTAGACTCCAGTTATTCCTTTGATGTAGGGAAAATAAAACCAGCTTTTATGCAAAACAAAACTCGCATACGAGCCACAAAGCCATATTGCATATAGTATAGTTTTATCATCTGTTTTCTCATGTTGTGATCTTGCCGGTACATTCAATGTACTGACCTACACGGCTGCAACGTATCATGTTGCAGATACTTTCTCCGACGACACGGCTGCAACGTATCATGTTGCAGATACTTTCTTCCGATTTAGTAAGAGTATGCAGACAGGGTTACGGTCTACACTCAACCTGCCGATGGTGTTGATGGGACTCCACACCCGACTATTTGTTTCTGGTGTGACTTATGAGGTATATATCAGTTTTACATTATTTATACATGTGATTGCACTTTGATATATACATTGATGTATTGTGTGTGCAAAGATACTGATCCGTGGATGGCATGAAACACGAGAGGCTTGATTGCCTCGAGGTCGGGTCGCTACAAAGATGGATAATATAATAGCATGAATACTTCATAAATTATAGATACATTGGAGATGTATCAAGGAGGAGGCGGCCAAGTGGGAGGCGTGCGCCCCCAAGCCCAATCCGAATTGGGGGGGGGGTGCTGGGGGCGGCTCCCCTTTCCTTCTCTCCCTCTCCCTCTTCCTTCTTCTCCTACTCCAACTAGGGAAGGAAAGGGCGTGGAAACCTACTCCTACTACGAGTAGGAATCCCCCCCTTGGGCGTGCCCCATGAGGCCGCCCTCCCCCTCCTCCACTCCTTTATATACGGGGAAGGGGGGGCACCCCATAGACACACAAGTTGATTGTTTAGCCGTGTGCGGTGCCCCCCTCCATAGATTTCCACCTCGGTCATATCGTTGTAGTGCTTAGGCGAAGCCCTGCATCGGTAACTTCATCAACACCGTCATCACGCCGTTGTGCTGACGAAAATATCCCTCGACCTCAGCTGGATCTAGAGTTCGTGGGATGTCACCGAGCTTAACGTGTGCAGATCACGGAGGTGTCGTATGTTTGGTGCTAGGATCGGTCGGATCGTGAAGACGTACAACTACATCAACCACATTGTCATAACGCTTCCACTTTCGGTGTACAAGGGTATGTAGACACACTCTCCCCTCTCATTGCTATGCGTCTCCTAGATAGACCTTGTGTGATCGTAGGAAATTTTTGAAATACTGCGTTCCCCAACAGTCGCATCCGAGCCAGGTCTATGCGTAGATGTTATATGCACGAGTAGAAAACAAAGAGTTGTGGGAGATAATAGTCATACTGCTTACCAGCATGTCATACTTTGATTCGGCTGTATTGTTGGATGAAGCGGCCCAGACCGACATTACGCGTACACATACGCGAGACTGGTTCTATCAACGTGCTTCGCACACAGGTGGCTAGTGGGTGTCTGTTTCTCCAGCTTTAGTTGAATCGAGTGTGGCTATGCCCGGTCCTTGTTGAAGGTTAAAATAGCACACTTGACGAATAATCGTTGTGGTTTTTGATGCATAGGTAAGAACGGTTCTTGCTAAGCCCGTAGCAGCCACGTAAAACTTGCAACAACAAAGTAGATGACGTCAAACTCTTTTTGTAGGGCATGTTGTGATGTGATATGGTCAAGATGTGATGATATATAAATTGTTGTATGAGATGATCATGTTTTGTAGAAGTTATCGGCAACTTGCCGGAGCCTTATGGTTGTCGCTTTATTGTATGAAATGCAATTGCCATGTAATTGCTTTACTTTATCACTAAGCGGTAGCAATAGTCATAGAAGCAATAGTTGGCGAGACGACAACGATGCTACGATGGAGATCAAGGTGTCAAGCTGGTGACGATGGTGATCATGATGGTGCTTTGAAGATGGAGATCAAAGGCACAAGATGATGATGGCCATATCATATCACTTATATTGATTGCATCTGATGTTTATCCTTTATGCATCTTATTTTGCTTAGTACGACGGTAGCATTATAAGATGATCTCCCACTAAATTTCAAGGTATAAGTGTTCTCCCTGAGTATGCACCGTTTCTACAGTTCGTCGTGCCGAGACACCACGTGATGATCGGGTGTGATAAGCTCTATGTTCACATACAACGGGTACAAGCCGCTTTTGCACACGCAGAATACCGGGTTAAACTTGACGAGCCTAGCATATGCAGATATGGCCTCGGAACACTGAGACCGAAAGGTCGAGTGTGAATCATATAGTAGATATGATCAACATAGTGATGTTCACCATTGAAAACTACTCCATCTCACGTGATGATCGGACATGGTTTAGTTGATTTGGATCACATGATCACTTAGATGATTAGAGGGATGTCTATCTAAGTGGGAGTTCTTAAGTAATATGATTAATTGAACTTTAATTTATCATGAATTTAGTACCTGATAGTATTTTGCATGTAACATCCCAAATTTCCTATTTGGAATGTTTTTCAATTATAGCTAAGCATCCTATGCATCCTGTTTGAATTTGAATGCCATTTGAAGTTTCAGAGTTATTTGAATTTGAATTCCAAACTTTGGCATGTGGGAAACAATTCAAAAAACTAAGCCTGATAAATACTTGATCAAAAGTATGAGAGGAGCAAACATGACACTCCAAAAATATCGGAGGAAACAATGCCAAAAGAATTGGAATTCAAATCTGAATTTTATTTGAATTTGAAAAAATGGATTTTTATAAAGTTTGGATTTTGCCTTTGGAAAAATGTTCAAATGAAAGGAATATTCCTGATCATTTTGGTATATATATACCCTATATAAAATATTTACAGATACTGTTTTATTTTTGTTTTAGTTTTATTTAAAAAATAAAAAAGAAAAACCCTTGGCGCCAAATTAGGCCACCCAGGCTCAGCCAGCTGACCCCCCAGCGCGCCAACCCGGCAGAGCCCGGCCAGCTCCACCGAACCCACTCGCCCCTCGCCCGATTCCCTTAGGCCTCGGCCACCCGACCCCCTCGCCTCTCTCTCCCTCTCGCTGACTTGTGGGACCCTCCTTCTTCCCACTGCCCACGCCATCGAGGCTCATGGGAGATCGACCGGATCCTCAAGGATCCGGATCCCCGACCACCCCGATGCCCTTCCGAAGCATCCCCGAGGCCCGGCTATAAAAGCCAGACCCCTCCGCACCCCATTACCCCCCAAGCCTCGCCGGACCTCCTCTCCCTCCCGAAGCTCACGGAGACCCGAACTCTCCGCCGCCATTGTCGCTGCCACGACGCCTCTAGTCCACCCCGACCCCACCCAACACCACCGAACCCTTCCCGTGCTCAAGCATCTCCCGACGACTCCCTCGAGCTCACTGACGCAGGACGCCTGACGACTTCCGCCGCCGCCCGCCGCCGAGTCCGTGAGTCCTCGGCATCCCTCCCGCTCGATCTTAGATCGACGGGTTCGATTAGAACCCCAGAAGGGGTATGTTTTTATTAGAAAACCGGACGTCTGAAAGCGGTTTATTTTAGTTAGGTTTATTTGTTTAGGCGGTTCGTTTTTAGTTAACCCTAGGCCCGTTTAGACTAAACTACGCCTTAGTGCATGATAGGCCCATTGGGCTTTTCTTTTAATTTGATTTTCTGTTTTAGCGAATAGTTCCAATTTTCAAAATGTATATCTTTTATTCTGTTTAATATTTTTGAGTGATTCTTTTTTGTTGGATTGCAAATTTTACGTAGTTTCAGAAAAATATATATTTAGCTATGTTAAAATAATTAAAAATGCTTTAATATTGTTTTAGTCAGAATAGCAAATCTACTATAGTTTTAGTTAGAAAAATTATTTTTGCATGATTCCTTTTGCCATCACTTTATTTTGATATTGCCAAACCCTAGAATTTAACTTTGGTATTTTAGGATTAATAAATAATTAATTCTAGGCAGAATCCTATTAATCCTAATTAATTGACTAGTTCCTGTTTTCCTAATTAAATAATTAGTAAATGAATTTATTTTTAACTTGTGATTAGTTATTCTAGGATAGTTTCTGTCATTCTAGTAGATGAACTTTTATTTATAATTAATAAAAGTTTTAAATTAATTTTCTTAATAGAAATTGGATTAGGCCTAAAATGAGTTTTATAATAGCTTTTCAATTAATTCTTTTTGCTCCTAGTTGCTTAGTGAATCCTTTTCTGTTAAGTTAACCTAAAACCATGATTAGGTTATATTAAGAAATTTTTGTTATATAAAAACTATTTTTTGTTATTGTTGAAGTAGGAAACTTTGAGTGATTTTTCTTTGAGTTTTCCTTTGGATTTGGTTTTGGTTGCTTTGTTGTGTTATGTTATTTCTGTTATGTTGTGTTATGTGATCCTATTGTTTTGCTTATTGTGTTCATTGTTTGTCTCGGTAGAGTTTCCTGAGTGCTAAGCTTGCTACTACGACTCTTTAGCTTACGAGGATCATCAAGAAGGCAAGTTTTGATCATGTTATTTCTATACCTATGTTTTTGTGCATTAGTAGTTGTCACCACCCCACCATGCATGCAGTAGTGAAATCTTGAAGTCATTAAACTTGAGTAGTATCATGTGGTAGGATGAACCAATCCCTTGTTACCATGACCCGGGACATAGTAGTTATTTTGCTATGCTCAGAGCGGGATTTGGGATGAGTGAAATTCATAAGCAAGATGTGAGAGTCAATGATGATGACAACCCATGGACTACAATGATCAAGATGGACTTGGAAAATCACTACTGGGTGGAGGACGGTTGTGGGCACCTGGAGCACCCAGTGGTGGCAGGGATGCATGGAGAAGCGCCATGACATCCTGCGGAAAGCTTCACCCAGCCACGAAGAGAAGGATGGATGCCCCATGACCGGAAGCTTACTGTGCAGCCGCAAGCCATTATGGGCTCTGGCTGGGTTGACCCTAGTAGTGACGTTTGGTGGGCGGTACTACGAGAAGTAGACGAACGGTAGGATTGGATGGGTACGGCAAGGGCCGTAAGAACTCTTTGGAAGACCCTGTTTCATTCGTCCCGTCTTCAAACACCATGAAGTGCGAAGACTCTAAAGGAGGGAATGATTCTTATGGGGAAAGTGCGCAAACCTCTGCAGAGTTATAACCTAATCGATTAGCCGTGTCCCGATTACGGACATTTGAGCCTACGGAACTTGGAAGTATTCGGATATCTCAACACTAAAACTAATGAATTAATTTGAGGGTTTATGACTTAATAATTGGGAACGAGATATTGGTTGGCGGAACCATCTCAATAACTACCAACAATTTGTAGTAATTTGCAAATAAGTCCACTGTAGTAGGATAAAATTGGCTTTACGCAAAATGATGAAACTTAGAGCTCCATGACCAAAAATGCATATAGAGGTAGTAACTTTATTATTGTTATTCTTCATGACTTGCCGACTTATTCCAAAAGTCGACCTACATGGCTGCAACGTATTATGTTGCAGAGATATATTCCGATCAGGAGTGAGGCTACGCTCCGCGCTTGGCGATTGCCCTTTGGAGTCGGATGGACTCGCTTTACCTCGACGCTTCCGCAGCTTTAGTAGTTTATTTCTCATGAGTTGGCCTTGAGCCGAATTTATTCCCTTGTAATAAAGACTCTATATGAGAATCGTGTAATAAAATTCAGGTGTGATTGAACTTTGATTACTTTATCGATGTCTTGTGAGTACCGGCATGATCTTGGGATAATGCAGACACGGAGACTTGACCGATGTTGGGTCAGGTCGCTTCTGAGATATGGTATCAGAGCACACGCTGACCGTAGGATCGTAACCCCTAGGATCGGAAAGCCATAAGCAGAGACCATTTACTTTGAACCCCTTTTTCATTCTATAATTCTTCCCTGTTCTATTCTGACTCTTCTCCCCTTTGCAACATTCTAGATGGCCGTCGAGTTCACCCAGTTTTGCTACGGAGTTACGCCAGCCCGATGAGACGATGCCCTTGAAGAAAGCTGGTCCAGATGGTGAAGCAGTGAAGATAGCTCTACCCTCGATCACCGGAAGCCCACTAATGCACTTCCGACGGACACCCGCCATGGTGATTGAGGTGCATATCCTGTGGAGGACTTTTGGAGGACACACGGAGCCTATCAACTTTGAGTTCACCGAGTTCAAGCTGGATCATCGGAAGGGACGTGGCGATCTACCGAGCACTTGGACATCTCCGAGAGGAGTACAGGGCCGAGCTCGATCACTCAGACCTCGCCATGGTTTCTCGCAGGGCAAGGAATGGAGATATCATCCGTACCGTCGAGGACGATTCCACTCTCTCATACATCCAGGACTTGGAGTGTCTTCTCAGGAAATGGGAGATTCAGACTCGCCGTAACTCGAAGACACACCGGAAGCTTTTGTTCCGCGAACTGGAACTGGAGGAGAAGGCACGCGCAGACTTCCTTGGCCATGAGGAAGAAATCACGGACTTCATGGAGACAGTCGGCGACACGAAGATGAAGCTTGCCGCGATAGAGGAAAAGATGGACTTGGGAGAGGACCTTTACCCGAGTGGAGACGAAGCACCCTCGTGAGCAATGATCAGGATTTGAAGGGAGTACCACCGAAGGAAACCCCAAGAGGAGGCGCCATCGATGAAGACTTTTTAGTCGACCACCATGTTATCTTTTACTTTTTCGTCGATCAGTTAGGCCGATGTTTTTCCTTCGATTAGTCATGAGCTTTTGTAATCGAGTTTGAACCATGTTTGAGTGGAATGAATAAATGATTGGTGTGTTATGATTGTGCATTCATATGGGTAGTGTTGTTTCTCATAGACCCTTGTTCTATTCTAATTTTCTCATCCGAAGCATAAGGAACATTAGCGTCTAGTTCTGGAGAAACTTCGAGAACATCAGCTGTATGCCAAATTCAGCAAATGTGAATTTTGGTTGAAGGAAGTGGGATTCCTCGGACATGTTATTTCAGGAGAAGGAATAGCAGTTGATCCCGCCAAGGTTGAATCGATCCATCGATTGGCGGTCACCCACCTCGACCAAGGAGATCCGCAGTTTTCTCGGACTCGCAGGATATTATCGGAGGTTCATTGAGGACTTCTCGAAGATTGCCAAGCCCATGACTGAGCTGTTGAAGAAGGAAGCCAAGTATGTTTGGACCGAGGAATGTGAAGCCAGTTTTCAGAATTGAAGAAAGCGGTTGGTCACAGCCCAGTGTTGATTTTGCGGACATACACAAGGAATACCAGGTTTATTAGACGCTTCTCGTCAAGGACTCGGAGGAGTATTGATGCAGGAAGGTAAGGTTGTAGCTTATGCCTCCGCACAGCTACGGCCTCATGAGATGAATTATGCCACGCATGATTTGGAGTTAGCAAATGTAGTGCATGCACTCAAGACACGGAGACATTTCCTCATTGGAAATCGTTGTGATGTCTATCTGCATCACAAGAGCTTGAAGTATATTTTCACGCAGAAGGAATTGAACCTCGTGCAGAGGAGATGGCTAGAGTTGATAAAGGACTATGACATGAGATTGCATTACCACCCGGTAAGGCTAATGTTGTAGCAGATGCTTTGAGCCGTAAGAGTTATGTGAACACTCTTACCGCAGGAGGATTACCCTGTGAGTTAGTCGATGACCTCGAGATCTCCGATGGAGATAGTTCCGAGAGGATTTGTTGCAACTCGAAGTTCAGTCCACCTTGACCGAAAGGATTCGTGAAGCACAGAAGTCGGACAAGGAAATTGATGAGATTAAGCAAAAGATGGAGGAAGGAAAAGCTAAAGGATTCCGTAAGGATGAACATGGAACTATATGGTTTGAGGATCGTATTTATGTGCCCAATGATCCCGAGCTCAGGAAGCTAATTCTTCAGGAAGCTCATGATTCACCGATTTCGATTCACCCCGGCAACACCAAGATGTACCGGATTTGAAGCAAAGTTTCGGTGATGGTATGAAGAAGGACATTGCCGAGTACGTAGCCGTATGCGATGTTTGCCAACGATGTAAAGGCGTAACATCGAAGCCAGCAGGTTACTTCAACCTTTGCCGATTCCCGATTGGAAATGGGAGAAACTTGGTATGGATTTCATCACAGGATTACCCAGACCCGCTCAGGTTATGATTCTATCCGGGTAGTAGTTGATCGTTTGACTAAGGTAGCTCACTTCATTCCCGTGAAGACTACCTATACCGGTGCTAAGTTAGCCAAGATATACATGACCAGGATCGTGTATGCGCATGGAGTTCCGAGGAAAATCGTGTCGATAGAGGAACGCAGTTTACCTCAAAGTTTTGGAAGCAATTGCATGAAACTTTGGGTACGAGGCTGGAATTCAAGATGACTTTTCATCCGCATGAGCAGATGGATGCAGACCGAGAGAGTCAATCAGATTACGGAGGACATGTTGAGAGCTTGTGTGCTAGACTATGGGTCTAGCTGGGATGATAATTTGCCGACGCAGAATTCTCATACAACAACGATTATCAATCGATCAAGATGGCCCCTTTCAAGCTCTATACGGAAGGAGGTGCGTAACGCCATTCTTTGTGGGATAGTGTTGGAGATCGATCACTTTTCGGTTCCGATCTTATCAAGGATTCAAGAGAAAGTCAAGCTGATTCGAGACAGGCTCAAGATAGCACGGTCATGACGGAAGAGTTATGCCGAAGCGATGGCGCAAGGAGGTGACTTACGAAGTGGGAGACCGAGCATACCTTCGTGTGTCTCACTTCGTGGAATCAAGAGGTTTGGAGTCAAGGGAAAGTTAGCACCCGATTCATTGGCCCATACAAAATCCTCGAACGTCGTGGAGAAGTTGCATACAAGTTGGAATTGCCGGAAGGATTGTCCGGAGTTCATGATGTCTTCCATGTTTCTCAGCTGAAGAAGTGTCATGCCGGCATGGCCGATGTTCCGTTGAGAGACACAGTGCCCCTAGAGGCCATACAGCTCGACAAATGATTTGACTTACAAGGAGAAACCCGTCCGTATTCTCGAGACTGCAAGCAGAGTCACCCGCAGCAAGGTCATCAAATTTTGCAAGGTGATGTGGAGTCACCACACCGAGGAAGAAGCCACCTGGGAACGCGAAGAAGATCTTCGTCGAGACCATCCGCACCTATTGCTAGCCAACCCGAATCTCGAGGGCGAGATTCATCTTAAGGTGGGTAGGTTTGTAACATCCCAAATTTCCTATTTGGAATGTTTTTCAATTATAGCTAAGCATCCTATGCATCCTGTTTGAATTTGAATGCCATTTGAAGTTTCAGAGTTATTTGAATTTGAATTCCAAACTTTGGCATGTGGGAAACAATTCAAAAACTAAGCCCGATAAATACTTGATCAAAAGTATGAGAGGAGCAAACATGACACTCCAAAAATATCAGAGGAAACAATGCCAAAAGAATTGGAATTCAAATCTGAATTTTATTTGAATTTGAAAAAATGGATTTTTATAAAGTTTGGATTTTGCCTTTGGAAAAATGTTCAAATGAAAGGGAATATTCCTGATCATTTTGGTATATATATACCCTATATAAAATATTTACAGATACTGTTTTATTTTTGTTTTAGTTTTATTTAAAAAATAAAAAAAAGAAAAACCCTTGAGGCGCCTAGGCCCACCCAGGCCCGGCCACGCCACAGCCCCCATGACCTGCAACCGGCCAGGCCCGGCCCAGGCGGCCAGACTCCACCGAACCCCTCGCCTCGCCCGATTCCCTTAGGCCTCGGCCACCCGACCCCCTCGCCTCTCTCTCCCTCTCGCTGACTTGTGGGACCCCCCCTCCTTCTTCCCACCTCGCCCACGCCATCGAGCTCGCCGGAGATCGACCGGATCCCGAAGGATCCGGGATCCCCCGACCACCCCGATGCCCTTCCGAAGCATCCTCGAGGCCCGGCTATAAAAGCCAGACCCCTCCGCACCCCATTCCCCCTAGCCTCGCCGAACCCCTCTCCTCTCCCTCCAAGCTCATGGGAGACCCGAACTCTCCGCCGCCATTGTCGGCCACGACGCCCTAGTCCACCCCGACCCCACCCAACACCACCGAACCCTTCCCCGTGCTCCCCCGCATCTCCCCGACGACTCCTCGAGCTCACCGGCCTTGGGGCCTCACGCCTCTCGCCGCCCGCCCGCCCGCCGTGGAGTCCAGTGAGTCCAGCATCCCTCCCTGCTCGATCTTAGATCGACGGCTCGATTAGAACCCAAGGGGTATGTTTTATTAGAAAACCGGACGGCCCGAGCGGTTTATTTTTAGTTAGGTTTATTTGTTTAGGCCGGTTCGTTTTTAGTTAACCCTAGGCCCGTTTAGACT
Source organism: Aegilops bicornis (assembly GCA_021605145.1). Taxonomy (NCBI): domain Eukaryota; kingdom Viridiplantae; phylum Streptophyta; class Magnoliopsida; order Poales; family Poaceae; genus Aegilops; species Aegilops bicornis. Next base: position 649,692,724 of record CM038670.1, read on the forward strand.
AAACTACGCCTAGTGCATGTATAGGCCCATTGGGCTTTTCTTTTAATTTGATTTTCTGTTTTAGCGAATAGTTCCAATTTTCAAAAATGTATATCTTTTATTCTGTTTAATATTTTGAGTGATTCTTTTTTGTTGGATTGCAAATTTTACGTAGTTTCAGAAAAATATATATTTAGCTATGTTAAAAATAATTAAAAATGCTTTAATATTGTTTTAGTCAGAATAGCAAATCTACTATAGTTTTAGTTAGAAAAATTATTTTTGCATGATTCCTTTTGCCATCACTTTATTTTGATATTGCCAAACCCTAGAATTTAACTTTGGTATTTTAGGATTAATAAATAATTAATTCTAGGCAGAATCCTATTAATCCTAATTAATTGACTAGTTCCTGTTTTCCTAATTAAATAATTAGTAAATGAATTTATTTTTAACTTGTGATTAGTTATTCTAGGATAGTTTCTGTCATTCTAGTAGATGAACTTTTATTTATAATTAATAAAAGTTTTAAATTAATTTTCTTAATAGAAATTGGATTAGGCCTAAAATGAGTTTTATAATAGCTTTTCAATTAATTCTTTTTGCTCCTAGTTGCTTAGTGAATCCTTTTCTGTTAAGTTAACCTAAAACCATGATTAGGTTATATTAAGAAATTTTTGTTATATAAAAACTATTTTTTGTTATTGTTGAAGTAGGAAACTTTGAGTGATTTTTCTTTGAGTTTTCCTTTGGATTTGGTTTTGGTTGCTTTGTTGTGTTATGTTATTTCTGTTATGTTGTGTTATGTGATCCTATTGTTTTGCTTATTGTGTTCATTGTTTGTCTCGGTAGAGTTTCCGAGTGCTAAGCTTGCTACTACGACTCTTTAGCTTACGAGGGTCATCGGCAAGGCAAGTTTTGATCATGTTATTTCTATACCTATGTTTTTGTGCATTAGTAGTTGTCACCACCCCACCATGCATGCAGTAGTGAAATCTTGAAGTCATTAAACTTGAGTAGTATCATGTGGTAGGATGAACCAATCCCCTTGTTACCATGACCCGGGACGTAGTAGTTATTTTGCTATGCTCAGAGACGGGATTTGGGATGAGTGAAATTCATAAGCAAGATGTGAGAGTCAATGATGATGACAACCCATGGACTACAATGATCAAGATGGACTTGGAAAATCACTACTTTGGGTGGAGGACGGTTGACGGGCACCTGGAGCACCAGCAGGTGGCCGGGATGCATGGAGAAGCGCCATGACATCCTGCGGAAAGCTTCACCCAGCCACGAAGAGAAGGATGGATGCCCCATGACCGGAAGCTTACTGCAGCCGCAAGCCATTATGGGCTCTGGCTGGGTTGACCCTAGTAGTGACGCTGGCTGGGCGGTACTACGAGAAGTAGACGAACGGTAGGATTGGATGGGTACCGGCGGTGGCGGAAGAACTCTTTGGAAGACCCTGTTTATTCGTCCCTGCCTTCAAACACCATGAAGTGTGAAGACTCTAAAGGAGGGAATGATTCTTGCGGGAAAGTGCGCAAACCTCTGCAGAGTTATAACCTAATCGATTAGCCGTGTCCCAGTTACGGACATTTGAGCCTCTGGAACTTGGAAGTATTCGGATATCTCAACACTAAAACTAATGAATTAATTTGAGGGTTTATGACTTAATAATTGGGAACGAGATATTGGTTGGCGGAACCATCTCAATAACTACCAACAATTTGTAGTAATTTGCAAATAAGTCCTTTGTAGTAGGATAAAATTGGCTTTACGCAAAATGATGAAACTTAGAGCTCCACACCAAAAATGCATATAGAGGTAGTAACTTTATTATTGTTATTCTTCATGACTTGCCACTTATTCCAAAAGTCGACCTACATGGCTGCAACGTATTATGTTGCGTAGATATATTCGATCAGAGTGAGGCTACGCCCGCGCTTGGCGATTGCACTTTGGTGTCGGATGGACTCGGTTTACCTCGACGCTTGCGCTGCTTTAGTATTTTATTTCTCATGAGTTGGCCTTGAGCGGAATTTATTCCCTTGTAATAAAGACTCTATTTGAGAATCGTGTAATAAAATTCAGGTGTGATTGAACTTTGATTACTTTATCGATGTCTTCGTGAGTACCGGCATGATCTTGGGATGAATGCGGACACGAGACTTGACCGATGTTGGGTCAGTCGCCACAGAGATGGTATCGAGAGCACACGCCGACCGTGGATCGTAACCCCTAGGATCGGAAAGCCATAGCAGAGACCATTTACTTTGAACCCTTTTTCATTCTATAATTCTTCCTGTTCTATTCTCGACTCTTCTCCCTTTGCAACATTCTAGATGGTCACGAGTTCACCCCAGCTTTGCTACGGAGTTACGCCACCCGATGAGACGATGCCCTTCGGAAGAAAGCTGGTCCAGATGGTGAAGCAGCTGAAGATAGCTCTACCCTCGATCACCGGAAGCCCAATAATGCACTTCCGACGGACACCCGCTACAGGATTGAGGTGCATATCCCAGGGAGGACTTTTGGAGGACACACGGAGCCTATCAACTTTGAGTTCACCGAGTTCAACTGGATCATCGGAAGGGACGTGGCGATCTACCGAGCGCTTGGACATCTCCGAGAGGAGTACAGGGCCGAGCTCGATCACTCAGACCTCGCCATGGTTGTTGGTGACTACTCAATAGTTCAGTGTGCCATGCTTTACGGCTTAGAACCGGGACTTCAACGACGTTTTGAACGTCATGGAGAATATGAGATGTTCCAGGAGTTGAAGTTAATATTTCAAGCAAATGCCCGGATTGAGAGATATGAAGTCTCCAATAAGTTCTATAGCTGCAAGATGGAGGAGAATAGTTACGTCGGTGAACATATACTCGTAATGTCCGGGTACCACAACCACTTGACTCAACTGGGAGTTAATCTTCCTGATGATAGTGTCATTGACAGAGTTCTTCAATCACTGCCACCAAGCTACAAAAGCTTCGTGATGAACTATAATATGCAAGGGATGGATAAGACAATTCCCGAGCTCTTCGCGATGCTAAAAGCTGCGGAGGTAGAAATCAAGAAGGAGATCAAGTGTTGATGGTCAACAAGACCACCAGTTTCAAGAAGAAGGGCAAAGGGAAGAAGGGGAACTTCAATAAGAAGGCAAGCAAGTTGCTGCTCAAGTGAAGAACCCAAGTCTGGACCTAAGCCTGAAACTGAGTGCTTCTACTGCAAAGGGACTGGTCACTGGAAGCGGAACTTCCCCAAGTATTTGGCGGATAAGAAGGATGGCAAAGTGAAAGGTATATTTGATATACATGTTATTGATGTGTACTTAACTAATGATTGCAGTAGGGCCTGGGTATTTAATACTGGTTCTGTTGCTCATATTTGCAACTGAAACAGGCGCTACGGATTAAGCAAATATTGGCTAAGGACGAGGTGACGATGCGTGTGGGAAATGGTTCCAAAGTCGATGTGACCGCGGTTGGCACGCTACCTCTACATCTACCTTTGGGATTTGTTTTAGACCTAAATAATTGTTATTTGGTGCCAGCGTTGAGCATGAACATTATATCTGGATCTTGTTTGATGCGAGACGGTTATTCATTTAAATCAGAGAATAATGGTTGTTCTATTTATATGAGTAATATCTTTTATGGTCATGCACCCTTGATGAGTGGTCTATTTTTGTTGAATCTTGATAGTAGTGATACACATATTCATAGTATTGAAGCCAAAAGATATAAGTTTAATAATGATAGTGCAACTTATTTGTGGCACTGCCGTTTAGGTCATATTGGTGTAAAGCACATGAAGAAACTCCATGCTGATGGGCTTTTGGAATCATTTGATTACGAATCACTTGATACTTGCGAACCATGCCGGCAAGATGACTAAGACTCCGTTCTCTGGAACTATGGAGCGAGCAATAGACTTGTTGAAATAATACATACCGATGTATGCGGTCCGATGAGTGTTGATGCTCGCAGCGGGTATTGTTATTTTCTGACCTTCACAGATGATTTGAGCAGATATGGGTATATCTACTTGATGAAACATAAGTTTGAAACATTTGAAAAGTTCAAAGAGTTTCAGAGTGAAGTGGAAAATCATCGTAACAAGAAAATAAAGTTTCTATGATCTGATCATGGAGGAGAATATTTGAGTTACGAGTTTGGTCTTCATTTGAAACCATGAGGAATAGTTTCGCAACTCACGCCACCTGGAACACCACAACTCAACGGTGTGTCCGAACGTAGTAATCGCGCTTTATTAGATATGGTGCGATCTATGATGTCTCTTACTGATTTACCACTATCGTTTTGGGGTTATGCTTTAGAGAAGGCTGCATTCACATTAAATAGGGCACCATCTAAATCCGTTGACACGACACCTTATGAACTGTGGTTTGGCAAGAAACCCAAGTTGTCGTTTCTTAAAGTTTGGGGCTGCGATGCTTATGTGAAAAAGCTTCAACCTGATAAGCTCGAACCCAAATCGGACAAATGTGTCTTCATAGGATACCCAAAGGAGACTATTGGGTACACCTTCTATCACAGATCCGAAGGCAAGATATTCGTTGCTAAGAATGGATCCTTTCTAGAGAAGGAGTTTCTCTCGAAAGAAATGAGTGGGAGGAAAGTAGAACTTGATGAGGTAATTGCACCTTGTCCCGAATTGGAAAGTAGTTCATCACAGAAATCAGTTCCAGTGATTCCTACACCAATTAGTGAGGAAGCTAATGATAGTGATCATGAAACTTCAGATCAAGTTACTACTAAACCTCGTAGGTCAACCAGAGTAAGATCCGCACCAGAGTGGTACGGTAATCCTATTTTGGACGTCATGTTACTAGACCATAATGAACCTACGAACTATGAGGAAGCGATGCTGAGCCCACATTCCGCAAAATGGCTTGAGGCCATGAAATCTGAGATGGGATCCATGTATGGGAACAAAGTGTGGACTTTGGTTGACCTGCCTGATGATCGGAAAGCCATCAAGAATAAATGGATCTTCAAGAAGAAGACTGACGCTGATGGTAATGTTACTGTCTACAAAGCTCGACATGTTGCAAAAGGTTTTCGACAAGTTCAAGGAGTTAACTATGATGAGTCTTTCTCACCCGTAGCAATGCTTAAGTCTGTCCGAATCATGTTAGCAATTGCCGCATTTTATGATTATGAAATTTAGCAAATGGATGTCAAAACTGCATTCCTGAATGGATTTCTGGAAGAAGTGTTGAATATGATGCAACGAGAAGGTTTTATCGATCCAAAAGATGCTAACAAAGTGTGCAAGCTCCAGCGATCCATTTATGGACTGGTGCAAGCCTCTCGGAGTTGGAATAAACGTTTTGATATTGCGATCAAAGCATATGGTTTTATATAGACTTTTGGAGAAGCCTGTATTTACAAGAAAGTGAGTAGGAGCTCTGTAGCATTTCTAATATTATATGTGGATGACATATTGTTGATGGGAAATGATACATTATTTCTGGGTAGCATAAAAGGATACTTCAATAAGAATTTTTCAATGAAAGACCTCGCTGGAGCTGCTTATATATTGGGCATCAAGATCTATAGAGATAGATCAAGACACTTAATTGGACTTTCACAAAGCACATACCTGGATAAGATTTTGAAGAAGTTCAAAATGGACCAATCAAAGAAAGGGATCTTGCCTGTTTTACAAGGTGTGAAGTTGAGTGAGACTCAATGCCCGACCACTGCAGAAGATAGAGAGAAAATGAAAATCATTCCCTATGCTTCAGCCATAGGTTCTATCATATATGCAATGCTATGTACCAGACCTGATGTCTGCCTTACTGTAAGTATAGTAGGGAGGTACCAAAGTAATCCAGGAGTGGATCACTGGGCAGCGGTCAAGAACATCTTGAAATACCTGAAAAGGACTAAGGATATGTTTCTCGTTTATGGAGGTGACAAAGAGCTCGTCGTAAATAGTTACGTCGATGCAAGATCTGACACTGATCAGGATGACTCTAAGTCACAAACCGGATACGTGTTTATATTGAACGGTGGAGCTGTCAGTTGGTGCAGTTCTAAGCACAGCGTCGTGGCAGGATCTACGTGTGAAGCGGAATACATAGCTGCTTCAGAAGCAGCAAGTGAAGGAGTCTGGATAAAGGAGTTAATATCCGATCTAGGTGTCATACCTAGTGCATCGGGTCCAATGAAAATATTTTGTGACAATACTGGAGCAATAGCCTTGGCGAAGGAATCCAGACTTCACAAGAGAACCAAGCACATCAAGAGACGCTTCAATTCCATCTGTCATCAAGTGTCGGAAGGGGACATAGAGATTTGCAAGATACATATGGATCTGAATGTTGCAGACCCGTTGACTAAGCCTCTCTCACGAGCAAAACATGATCAGCACCAAGACTCCATGGGTGTTAGAATCATTACAATGTAATCTAGATTATTGACTCTAGTGCAAGTGGGAGACTCAAGGAAATACGCCCTAGAGGCAATAATAAAGTTGTTATTTATATTTCCTTATATCATGATAAATGTTTATTATTCATGCTAGAATTGTATTAACCGGAAACTTAGTACATGTGTGAATACATAGACAAACAGTGTCACTAGTATGCCTCTACTTGACTAGCTCGTTGATCAAAGATGGTTAAGTTTCCTAGCAATTGACATGAGTTGTCATTTGATGAACGGGATCACATCATTAGAGAATGATGTGATTGACATGACCCATCCGTTAGCTTAGCACTATGATCGTTTAGTTTGTTGCTATTGCTTTCTTCATAACTTATACATGTTCCTATGACTATGAGATTATGCAACTCCCGAATACCGGAGGAACACTTAGTGTGCTATCAAACGTCACAACGTAACTGGGTGATTATAAAGATGCTCTACAGGTGTCTCTGATGGTGTTTGTTGGGTTGGCATAGATCGAGATTAGGATTTGCCACTCCGTGTTTTGGAGAGGTATCTCTGGGCCCTCTCGGTAATGCACATCACTATAAGCCTTGCAAGCAATGTGACTAATGAGTTAGTCACGCGATGATGCACTACGGAACGAGTAAAGAGACTTGCCGATAACGAGATTGAACTTGGTATGATGATACCGATGATCGAATCTCGGGCAAGTAACATACCGATTGTTGGGGAACGTAGTAATTTCAAAAAATTTCCTACGATCACGCAAGACCATGGTGATGGCATAGCAACGAGAGGGAAGAGTGTCCGTCCACGTACCCTCGTAGACCGAAAGCGGAAGCGTTATAACAACGCGGTTGATGTAGTCGACGTCTTCACGATCCGACCGATCCAAGCACCGAACGTCACGGCACCTCCGAAGTTACGCACACACGCTCATTTCGATGACGATCCCGGACTCGATCCAGCAAAGTGTCGGGATGAGTTCCACAAGACGACGGCGTGGTGACGATGCCGATGCTCCACCGACGCAGGGCTTCGCCTAAGCTCCGCGACGATATGACTTCTCCGGTAGCAGGCTTCGCCTAAGCTCATGACGATATGACCAAGTGGAATATGGTGGAAGGGGCACCGCACGGCTAAGGAAAGATCCGTAGATCAACTTGTGTCTTGGGGTGCCCCTGCCTCAGATATAAAGAAGGCAAGGGGAGGTGGCGGCCCTAGGGGAGGCGCACTAAGGAGGAGTCCTACTCCCACCGAGTAGGACTCCCCCTCTCCTAGTTGGACTAGGATTGGAGGAGGGTGAAGAGGGAAGGGGCGCCGCCTCTTTCCTTGTCCTATTCGGACTAGAGGGGAGGGGGTGCAGCCCACCTTGGCTGGCCCTTCCTCTTCTCTCCTATGGCCCATTAGGCCCATGGACCTCCGGGGGTTCGGTAACCTCCGGTACTCGGTAAAATCCCGATTTCACCGGAACACTTCCGATGTCCAAATGTAGGCTTCCAATATATCAATCTTTATGTCTCGACCATTTCGAGACTCCTCGTCATGTCCGTGATCACATCCGGGACTCAACAACCTTCGGTGCATCAATACTTATAAACTCATAATGAATCATCATCGAAGCGTTAAGCGTGCGGACCCTACGGGTTCGAGAACTATGTAGACATGACCTAGAACCATTCTCGGTCAATAACCAATAGCGGAACCTGGATGCCCATATTGGTTCCTACATATTCTACGAAGATCTTTATCGGTCAAACCGCATAACGACATACGTTGTTCCCTTTGTCATCGGTATGTTACTTACCCGAGATTCGATCGTCGGTATCCAATACCTAGTTCAATCTCGTTACCGGTAAGTCTCTTTACTCGTTCCGTAATACATCATCTCACAACTAACTCATTAGTTGTAATGCTTGCAAGGCTTAAGTGATGTGTATTACCGAGAAGGCCTAGAGATACCTCTCCGACAATCGGAGTGACAAAACCTAATCTCGAAATACGCCAACCCAACAAGTACCTTTGGAGACACCTGTAGTACTCCTTTATAATCACCCAGTTACGTTGTGACGTTTGGTAGCATCCAAAGTGTTCCTCCGGTAAACGGGAGTTGCATAATCTCATAGTTACAGGAACATGTATAAGTCATGAAGAAAGCAATAGCAACATACTACACGATCAAGTGCTAGGCTAACGGAATGGGTCAAGTCAATCAGATCATTCTTCTAATGATGTGATCCCATTAATCAAATGACAACTCATGTCTATGGTTAGGAAACATAACCATCTTTGATTAACGAGCTAGTCAAGTAGAGGCATACTAGTGATACTCTGTTTGTCTATGTATTCACACATGTATTATGTTTCCGGTTAATACAATTCTAGCATGAATAATAAACATTTATCATGATATAAGGAAATAAATAATAACTTTATTATTGCCTCTAGGGCATATTTCCTTCAGTCTCCCACTTGCACTAGAGTCAATAATCTAGTTCACATCATAATGTGATTCAACACTAATATTCACATCTGTATGTGATTAACACCCATAGTTCACATCGTCATGTGACCAACACCCAAAGGGTTTACTAGAGTCAATAATCTAGTTCACATCGCTATGTGATTAACACCCAAAGAGTACTAAGGGATGATCATGTTTTGCTCGTGAGAGAAGCTTAGTCAACGGTCTCATCACATTCAGAGCCGTATGTATTTTGAAATATTCTATGTCTACAATGCTGCACGGGCTACTCTAGCTAATTGCTCCCACTTACAATATGTATCTAGATCGAGACTTAGAGTCATCCAGATTAGTGTAAAAAGCTTGCATCGATGTAACTCTTTACGACGGGCTCTTTTATCACCTCCATAATCGAGAAATATTTCCTTAGTCCTCACTAAGGATGTTCTTGACCAATGTCCAGTGATCTACTCCTAGATCACTATTGTACTCCCTTGCCAAATTCAGAGCAAGGTATACAATAGGTCTGGTACATAACATAGCATACTTTATAGAACCTATGGTTGAGGCATAGGGAATGACTTTCATTCTCTTTTCTATTTTCTGCTGTGGTAGGGATTTGAGTCTTACTCAATTTCACACCTTTGCAACACATGCAAGAACTTTTCTTTGACTGTTCCATTTTGAACTATTTCAAAATCTTGACAAGGTATGTACTTATTGAAAAAACTTATCAAGCGTCTTGATCTATCTCAATAGATCTTGATGCTCAATATGTAAGCAGCTTCACTGAGGTCCTTCTTTGAAAAACTCCTTTCAAATACTCCTTTATGCTTTGCAGAATAATTCTACATTATTTCCGATCAACAATATGTCATTCACATATACTTATCAAATCCGTAGTGCTCCCACTCACTTTCTTGTAAATACAGGCCTTTCCAAAAAGTCTCAGATAATATCATATGCTTTGATCAACACATCAAAGCGTATATTCCAACTCGAGATGCTTGCACCGGTCCATTGATGGATCATTGGAGCTTGCACATTTTGTTAGCTCCTTTAGGATTGACAAAAACTTATGGTTGTATCATATACAACTCTTCTTAATAAATCCATTAAAGAATGTAGTTTTGACATCCATTTGCCGATTTCATAAAATGTGGCAATTGCTAACATGATTCGGACAGACTTTAAGAATCGCCACAGCTTGAGAAAATCTCATTGTAGTCAACACCTTGAATTTGTCGAAAAACCTTTTGCGACAAGTCGAGCTTTGTAGATAGTAACACTACTATCGATTCTGTCTTCCTCTTGAAGATCCATTTATATAATATGGCTTGCCGATCATCGGGCAACTCCATCAAAGTCCATACTTTGTTCTCATACATGGATCCCATCTCGATTTCATGGCCTCAAGCCATTTCGCGAATCTGGGCTCATCATCGCTTCCTCATAGTTTGTAGGTTCATCATGGTCTAGTAACATGATTTCCGAACACGATTACCGTACTACTCAGTGCGGATCTTACTCTGGAAGACCTACGAGGTTTGGTAGCAACTTGATCTGAAGTTTCATGATCATCATCATTAACTTCCTCACTAATTGGTGTAGGAATCTTGGAACTGATTTACGTGATGAACTACTTTCCAATAAGGGAGAAGGTACAATTACCTCATCAAGTTCTACTTTCCTCCCACTCACTTCTTTTCGAGAGAAACTTCTTCTCTAGAAAGGATCCACCTCAAACGAATAACTTGCCTTCGGATCTTGTGATAGAAGGTGTACCCAATAGTTACCTTCGGGTATTCTATGAAGACGCACTTCTCCGATTTGGGTTCGAGCTTATCGGTGAAAACTTTTTCACATAAGCATCACAACTCCAAACTTTAAGAAACGACAGCTTAGGTTTACTGTTTAAACCATAGTTCATACGGTGTCGCCTCAACGGATTTAGATGGTGCCCTATTAAACGTGAATGCAGCTGTCTCTAATGCATAACCCCAAAACGATAGTGTAAATCGGTAAGAGACATCATTGATCGCACCACATCAAAATAAAGTACGGTTATTCTGACGTTCGGACACACCATAACGTTGTGGTGTTCCGTGGCGTGAGCTGTGAAACTATTCCACTTTGTTTTAATTGAAGACCAAACTCGTAACTCAAATATTCGTCTCCGTGATCAGATCGCAGAAACTTTATTATCATGTTACGATGAAATATCAACTTCACTCTGAAAATCTTTGAACCTTTCAATTATTTCAGACTTATGTTTCATCAAGTAGATATACCCATATCTGCTCAAATCATCTTGTGAAGGTCGAAAATAATGATACTTGCCACGAGCATCAACACTCATTGAATCGCATACATCGGTATGTATTATTTCCAATAAGTCAAGAGCTTGTTCCATTGTTCCGAGAACGGAGTTTTAGTCATCTTGCCCAAAAGGCACGGTTACGCAAGCATCAAATGATTCATAATCAAGTGATTCCAAAAGTCCATCGGCATGGAGTTTTCTTCATGCGCTTTACACCAATATGACCTAAACGGCGAGTGCCACAAATAAGTTGCACTATCATTATTAACTTTGCATCTTTTGGTTTCAATATTATGAATATGTGTATCACTATGATCGAGATCCAATGAACCATTTTCATTGGGTGTGTAACCATATAAGGTTTTATTCATGTAAGCAGAACAACAATTTATTCTCTTACTTAAATGAATAACCGTATTGCAATAAACATGATCAAATCATATTTATGCTCAACACCAAATAACACTTATTTAGGTTCCACACTAATCCCGAAAGTATAGGGAGTGTGCGATGATGATCATATCAATCTTGGAACTACTTCCAACACTCATCATCACTTCCCTTCAACTAGTTTCGCTTCATTCTGCAACTCCGTTTCAAGTTACTACTCTTAGCAATTGAACCAGTATCAAATACCGAGGGGTTGCTACGAACACTAGTAAAATACACATCAATAATCTGTATATCAAATATACCTTTGTTCACTTTGCCATCCTTCTTATCCGCCAAATACTTGGGGTAGTTCCGCTTCTAGTGACCAGTTCCATTGCAGCAAAAGCACTTAGTCTCGTGCTTAGGTCCAGACTTGGGTTTCTTCACTCGAGCAGCAACTTGCTTGCCGTTCTTCTTGAAGTTCCCCTTCTTCCCTTTGCCCTTTTCCTTGAGACTAGTGGTCTTGTCAATCATCAACACTTGATGCTCTTTCTTGATTTCTACCTTCGTCGATTTCAACATCATGAAGAGCTCGGAATCTTTTTCGTCATCCCTTGCATACTATAGTTCATCACGAAGTTCTAGCAACTTAGTGATGGTGACTAGAGAATTCTGTCAATCACTATCTTATCTGGAAGATTAACTCCCACTTGATTCAAGCGATTGAAGTACCCAGACAATCTGAGAACATGCTCACTAGTTGAGCGATTCCCTTCCATCTTTTAGCTATAGAACTTGTTGGAGACTTCATATCTCTCAACTCGGGTATTTGCTTGAAATATTAACTTCAATTCTGGAACATCTCATATGGTCCATGACGTTCAAAACGCCTTTGAAGTCCCGATTCTAAGCCGTTAAGTATGGTGCACTAAACTATCAAGTAGTCATCATATTGAGCTAGCCAAACGTTCATAACGCGCATTTGCTCCTGCAATAGGCCTGTCACCTAGCGGTGCATTAAGGACATAATTCTTACGTGCAGCAATGAGGATAAACCTCGGATCACGGATCCAATCCGCATCATTGCTACTAACATTTTTCAATACAATTTTCTCTAGGAACACATATAAAAACATAGGGAAGCAACAACGCGAGCTATTGATCTACAACATAATTTGCAAAATACTACCAGGACTAAGTTCATGATAAATTAAAGTTCAATTAATCATATTACTTAAGAACTCCCACTTAGATAGACATCTCTCTAGTCATCTAAGTGATCACGTGATCCAAATCAACTAAACCATGTCCGATCATCACGTGAGATGGAGTAGTTTCAATGGTGAACATCACTATGTTGATCATATCTACTATATGATTCACGCTCGACCTTTCGGTCTCCGTGTTCCGAGGCCATATCTGTTATATGCTAGGCTCGTCAAGTTTAACCTGAGTATTCCGCGGGCGCAACTGTTTTGCACCCGTTGTATTTGAACGTAGAGCCTATCACACCCGATCATCACGTGGTGTCTCAGCACGAAGAACTTTCGCAACGGTGCATACTTAGGGAGAACACTTCTTGATAATTTTAGTGAGAGATCATCTTATAATGCTACCGTCAATCAAAGCAAGATAAGATGCATAAAGGATAAACATCACATGCAATCAATATAAGTGATATGATATGGTCATCATCATCTTGTGCTTGTGATCTCCATCGCCAAGCACCGTCATGATCACCATCGTCACCGGCGCGACACCTTGATCTCCATCGTAGCATCGTTGTCGTCTCGCCAACTATTGCTTCTACGACTATCGCTACTCCTTAGTGATAAAGTAAAGCAATTACATGGCGTTGCATTTCATACAATAAGCGACAACCATATGGCTCTCGCCGATTGCCGATAACTTCGGTTACAAAACATGATCATCTCATACAATAAAATATAGCATCACGTCTTGACCACATCACATCACAACATGCCCTGCAAAAACAAGTTAGACGTCCTCTACTTTGTTGTTGCAATTTTACGTGGCTGCTACGGGCTGAGCAAGAACCGTTCTTACCTACGCATCAAAACCACAACGATAGTTTGTCAAATAGACTCCGCTTTTAACCTTCTCAAGGACCGGGCGTAGCCATACTAAGTTCAACTAAAGTGAGAGACAGACACCCGCAGGTCACATTTAATCAACGAGTGCTCGGAGAGGTGAAAACAGTCTCGCGTAATCGTACGCGTAATGTCGGTCCGGCCGCTTCATCTCACAATACCGCTGAACCAAAGTATGACATGCTTTGGTAGGCGGTATGACTTGTATCGCCCACAACTCACTTGTGTTCTACTCGTGCATATGACATCAACGCATAAAACCAGGCTCGGATGCCCTTTGGGGAAACGTAGTAATTTCAAAAATTTCCTACGATCACGCAAGACCATGGTGATGGCATAGCAACGAGAGGGAAGAGTGTCCGTCCACGCACTCGTGAGACCGGAAAGCGGAAGCGTTATAACAACGCGGTTGATGTAGTCGACGTCTTCACGATCCGACCGATCCAAGCACCGAACGACGGCACCTCCGAAGTTACGCACATCGTTCAGCTCGATGGCGATCCCGGACTCCGATCCAGCAAAGTGTCGGGATGAGTTCCACAAGACGACGGGCGTGGTGACGATGTTGATGCTCCACCGACGCAGGGCTTCGCCTAAGCTCCGCTGACGATATGACTTCTCCGCGCAGGCTTCGCCTAAGCTCATGACGATATGACCAAGTGGAATATGGTGGAAGGGGCACCGCACACGGCTAAGGAAAGATCCGTAGATCAACTTGTGTCTTGGGGTGCCCCCTGCCCCCGTATATAAAGGAGGCAAGGGGGAGGTGGCCGGCCCTAGGGGGAGGCGCACCAAGGAGGAGTCCTACTCCCACCGGGAGTAGGACTCCCCCCCCTCTCCTAGTTGGACTAGGATTGGAGGAGGGGGAAGAGGGAAGGGGCGCCGCCCCTTTCCTTGTCCTATTCGGACTAGAGGGGAGGGGGGTGCAGCCCACCTTGGCTGGCCCTTCCTCTTCTCTCCTATGGCCCATTATGCCCATGGACCTCCCGGGGTTCCAGGTAACCTCCGGTACTCGGTAAAATCGATTTCACCGGAACACTTCCGATGTCCAAATGTAGGCTTCCAATATATCAATCTTTATGTCTCGACCATTTCGAGACTCCTCGTCATGTCCGTGATCACATCCGGGACTCGAACAACCTTCGGTGCATCAATACTTATAAACTCATAATGAACTGTCATCGAAGCGTTAAGCGTGCGGACCCTACGGGTTCGAGAACTATGTAGACATGACCTAGAACCATTCTCGGTCAATAACCAATAAGCGGAACCTGGATGCCCATATTGGTTCCTACATATTCTACGAAGATCTTTATCGGTCAAACCGCATAACGACATACGTTGTTCCCTTTGTCATCGGTATGTTACTTACCCGAGATTCGATCGTCGGTATCCAATACCTAGTTCAATCTCGCTACGGTAAGTCTCTTTACTCGTTCCGTAATACATCATCTCACAACTAACTCATTAGTTGTAATGCTTGCAAGGCTTAAGTGATGTGTATTACCGAGAAGGCCTAGAGATACCTCTCCGAGCAATCGGAGTGACAAAACCTAATCTCAAATACGCCAACCCAACAAGTACCTTTGGAGACACTGTAGTACTCCTTTATAATCACCCGATTCACGTTGTGACGTTTGGTAGCACCAAAGTGTTCCTCCGGTAAACGGGAGTTGCATAATCTCATAGTTACAGGAACATGTATAAGTCATGAAGAAAGCAATAGCAACATACTAAGCGATCAAGTGCTAGGCTAACGGAATGGGTCATGTCAATCGATCATTCTTCTAATGATGTGATCCAGTTAATCAAATGACAACTCATGTCTATGGTTAGGAAACATAACCATCTTTGATTAACGAGCTAGTCAAGTAGAGGCATACTAGTGATACTCTGTTTGTCTATGTATTCACACATGTATTATGTTTCCGGTTAATACAATTCTAGCATGAATAATAAACATTTATCATGATATAAGGAAATAAATAATAACTTTATTATTGCCTCTAGGGCATATTTCCTTCACCGATGACAAAGGGAACAACATATGTTGTTATGCGATTTGACCGATAAAGATCTTCATAGAATATGTGGGAGCCAATATGAGTATCCAGGTTCCGCTATTGGTTATTGACCGAAGATGAGTCTCGGTCATGTCTACATAGTTCTCGAACCCGTAGGGTCCGCACGCTTAACGTTCGATGACGATCGATATTATGAGTTTATGTTTTTGATGTACCGGAGGTTGTTCGGAGTCCCGGATGTGATCACGGACATGACGAGGAGTCTTGAAATGGTCAAGACATAAAGATCAATGTATTGGAAGGCTATGTTTGGACACCGGAATGGTTTCAGTTGAGTTCGGGCATTTTCCGGAGTACCGGGGGGTTACCCAGAACCCCCCAGGGATTTAATGGGCCTTAATGGACCATGGTGGAAGAGAGGAGGAGGCGGCCAAGTGGGAGGTGCGCGCCCCCCAAGCCCAATCCGAATTGGGGGGGGGGGTGATACGTCTCTGTCGTATCTATAATTTTTGATTGTTCCATGCCAATATTATACAACTTTCATATACTTTTGGCAACTTATTATACTATTTTTGGGACTAACATATTGATCCAGTGCCCAGTGCCAGTTCCTGTTTGTTGCATGTTTTTTGTTTCGCGGAAAATCTATATCAAACGGAGTCCGAACGCGATAAAAACTTACGGATATTGTTTTGGAATATATGTGATTTTTGGGAAGAAGAATCAACGCGAGACGATGCCTGAGGGGGCCACGAGGCAGGGGGCGCGCCCCTGACCCTCGTGGCCACCCCATAAGGCAGTTGGTGCCCTTCTTTCGCCGCAAGAAAGCCAATATCCGGATACAAATCGTTTTAAAATTTCAGCCCAATCGGAGTTACGGATCTCCGGGAATGTAAGAAACGGTGAAAGGCCAGAATCTGGAACGCAGAAACAGAGAGAGACAGATCCAATCTTGGAGGGGCTCTCGCCCCTCCCATGCCATGGAAGCCAAGGACCAGAGGGGAAACCCTTCTCCCATCTAGGGAGAAGGTCAAGGAAGAAGAAGAAGAAGGGGGGCTCTCTCCCCCTCTCTCCCGGTGGCGCCGGAACGCCGCCGGGGCCATCATCGTGTGACGTCAATCTTCACCAACACCTTCGTCATCTTCACCAACATATTCATCACCTTCCCCCATCTATCTACAGCGGTCCACTCTCCCGCAACCCATTGTACCCTCTACTTGAACATGGTGCTTTATGCTTCATATTATTATTCAATGATGTGTTGCCATCCTATGATGTCTGAATAGATTTTTGTTGTCCTATCGGTAATTGGTGAATTGCTATGATTGGTTTAATTTGCTTGTGGTTATGTTGCTGTCATTTGGTGCCCATCATATGGTAGCTGCGTGGATCACACCGTAGGGTTAGTTGTATGTTGATAGGACTATGTATTGGAGGGCAAAAGTGACAGAAGCTTCAACCTAGCATAGAAATTGATGCATACGGGATTGAAGGGGGACCAATATATCTTAATGCTATGGTTGGGTTTTACCTTAATGAACTTTATTAGTTGCGGATGCTTGCTAATAGTTCCAATCATAAGTGCATAGAATTCCAAGTCAGGGATGACATGCTAGCAGTGGTCTCTCCCATATAAAACTTGCTATCGGTCTAGTAAAGTAGTCAATTGCTTAGGAACAATTTCGCAACTCCTACCACCACTTTTCCACACTCGCTATACTAACTTTATTGCTTCTTTTACCTAAAACAGCCCCTAATTTTTATTTATGTGCTCCTTATATTCTTGCAAACCTATCCCGTTACACCTACAAAGTACTTCTAGTTTTATACTTGTTCTAGGTAAAGCGAACATCAAGCATGCATAGAGTTGTATCGGTGGTCGATAAAACTTAAGGGAATATTTGTTCTACCTTTAGCTCCTCGTTGGGTTCGACACTCTTACTTATCAAAGAGGCTACAATTGATCCCCTATACTTGTGGGTTATCAAGACCTTTTTCTGGCGCCGTTGCTGGGGAGTTATAGAGTGGGGTGAATATTCTCGTGTGTGCTTGTTTGCTTTATCACTAAGTAGTTTTTATTTTCTGTTCTAAGTTGTTCTCTATCTTTAGTTATGGATATGGAACACGAAATACCAAAAAATAGGTGTACTTGCTACTCATGGAGATGGGGAACCTCCTAAAACCCTCGATGCTCATTATGTGAAAGATATTATGTACTACTTTGATAATCCTGAGAAAACCCCATTCAACTTTATAATGGAAGTAATGTTGGATCAACGTGAATACTTTAGGGATTATCGCTTGACTCAAAAAGGGAAACTATTATGGGATCAAATTCATATATTGAAGTGGTATGCTTGGGATCTATGCTCTAGATATGGTTATACTTGTTGCTCTAGGATGAATGCTCCTCATCTTCCCTTTTCATGCAAATTTAATGATAATGAAACCTTAGCTTCTTATGCTAATGGTATATATTATTAATATGACGTGGAACGAATAGAAGAATTTGTTGCTTTTAAGGGTGCTTATGAAATTGAATGTCTGTTTATAGAGTATGAAGATTGTGATGATGTTGTTTATAGATCTCAAAATTTTGCTATATTTGAATATTGCTATGAGAACTATGAAAATAATGCCGATATTGATGCATTTCTTGAGAAAGTATCTGCTGTCCAAGAAGAGAGTAATATTTTTGCAGGAGTCTATGGAAGAAGAAATTAATGACATTGTGAGCTCATTGGATGAAAAAGATGAGGAGGAGAGCGAAGAACAAAAGGAGGAAGAGCAGATTAGCTACCCGTGCGCACCTTATAATGAGAGTAACTCTTCAACTCATACATTGTTTAATTTCCCTTCGTGCTTATTGAAGGATTATTGCTATGATAATTGCTATGATCCCTTTGATTCTTTTGAAATACCCCTTTTTGATGAACTTGATGCTTGCTATGCTTGCGGCCGTGATGCCAATTTGAATTATGCTTATGGAGATGAACTTGCTATAGTTCCTTATGTTAAGAATGAATTTGTTCCTATTGTACCCACACATGATAGTCTTGTTATCTTTTTGAATTCTCCAAACTACACTATATCGGAGAAGTTTGCTCTTATTAAGGATTATGTTGATGGGTTGCATTTTACAGTTGCACATGATGATTTTGATGAATGCAATATGCATGTGCTTGCTGCTCCTACTTGCAATTATTATGAGAGGGGAACTACATCTCCGCCTCTCTATGTTTCCAATACGATAAAATTGCAAGAAACTGTTTATACTATGCATTGGCCTTTACTCTATGTGC
Source organism: Aegilops bicornis (assembly GCA_021605145.1). Taxonomy (NCBI): domain Eukaryota; kingdom Viridiplantae; phylum Streptophyta; class Magnoliopsida; order Poales; family Poaceae; genus Aegilops; species Aegilops bicornis. Next base: position 649,711,724 of record CM038670.1, read on the forward strand.
ATGAATTGTTCTTCTATGACATGCCGATGCATAGGAAGAGAGTTAGGCTTCGCTATTGCATGATATATGTTGCTTTGTGCTCACTACTAAATCACAAATCATTGTTAATTAAAATTGGCTTTGATATACCTTGGGATCCGGGTGGATCCATTACTTGAGCACTTTATGCCTAGCTTAATGGCTTTAAAGAAAGCGCTGCCAGGGAGACAACCTGGAAGTTTTAGAGAGTCATTTATTTCTGTTGAGTGCTTTTATAAAGTTTAAAAACAAAAAAATATAGAGGGGAACCCAAAACTTTTCAAAAAGGAAAGTGAAAGTGAGAAAGACGAGCATTGTTAAAGAGGGGGCTAGCCTTGAACTTAGTTCATGCCCATGGAAACTTTGTGACCCTTGATTACATAAATTTTTCAACAAAAATAATTATCCCCGTGTACAAATCCATTGTATCATAAAAATAATGTGCCAAGATTTGCCTTTAGGGTGTTTACATTGCTTGTTGGTTTGTGCGGTGCAAAACAGATACTTTGGCTATGGTGCGCGATTTTACATTTTTTACTGGAACGTCAAACGGTTCTGAAACTTTTTGCACCGTCTTTCTATACAAATTGTTTATTTTTCCTAATTGTTTCAGAATTTTTGGAGTACCAGGTGAATGTTCAGATTACTACAGACTGTCCTGTTTAAGACAGATTCTGTTTTTTGATGCATTGTTTGCTTGTTTTGATGAAACTATCAATTTCTGTTAGTGGATTAAGCCATGGAATATTTATATTACAGTAGCTACAATGAAAAAAAAATATGAATTGGTTTGCAACTGTACTTAGGGTAGTGATTTGCTTTATTATACTAAAGGATCTTACGGAGCTTTCTGTTGAGTTTTGTGTGGATGAAGTGATCAAAGATCGAGGAGGTCTCCATATGAGGAGAAGGAGGAGAGGCAAGAGCTCAAGCTTGGGGATGCCCAAGGCGCCCCAAGTAAATATTCAAGGAGACTCAAGCGTCTAAGCTTCGGGATGCCCCGGAAGGCATCCCATCTTTCTTCAACAAGTATCGGTATGTTTTCGGTTTCGTTTCGTTCATGTGATATGTGCAAATCGTGGAGCGTCTTTTGCATTTAGTTTTCATTTTTCTTTTATGCACCATGCTGGTATGAGATAGTCCATGGTTGATTTATAGAATGCTCTTTGCACTTCACTTATATCTTTTGAGTATGGCTTTATTGAATGCTTCATGTGCTTCGCTTATATCATTTGAAGTTTGGATTGCCTGTTTCCCTACACATAGAAAACCGCAATTTGTAGAATGCTCTTTTGCTTCACTTATATTTGTTAGAGCGTGGATATATCTTTTGTAGAAAGAACTCTCTTGCTTCACTTATATCTATTTAGAGAGATGACAGGAATTGGTCATTCACATGGTTAGTCATAAAATCCTACATAAAACTTGTAGATCACTGAATATGATATGTTTGATTCCTTGCAATAGTTTTGTGATATAAAGGTGGTGATATTAGAGTTGTGCTAGTGAGTAATTGTGGATTAGTAGAAATACTTGTGTTGAGGTTTGTGATTCCCGTAGCATGCACGTATGGTGAACCGTTATGTAACGAAGTCGGAGCATGATTTATTTTTTGATTGTCATCCTTTGTGTGGAGGTCAGGATCGCGCGATGGTTAACTCCTACCAACCCTTCCCCTAGGAGCATGCGTGTAATACTTTGTTTTGATGGCTAATAATTTTTTGCAATAAGTATGTGACTTCTTTATGACTAATGTTGAGTCCATGAATTATACGCACTCTCACCCTTCCATCATTGCTAGCCTCTTCGGTACCGTGCATTGCCCTTTATCACCTCGAGAGTTGGTGCAAACTTCGTAGGTGCATCCAAAACCCGTGATACGATACGCTCTATCACACATAAGCCTCCTTATATCTTCCTCAAAACAGCCACCATACCTACCTATTATGGCATTTCCATAGCCATTCCGAGATATATTACCACGCAACTTCCATCATCATCATATACATGACTTGAGCATTGATTGTCATATTGCTTTGCATGATCGTAAGATAGCTAGCATGATGTTTTCATGGTTTGTCCGCTTTTTGATATCTTTGCTATGCTAGATCATTGCACATCCTCGCATAATCGCCAGAGGCATTCATATAGAGTCATATTTTGTTCTAGTATCGAGTTGTAATATTGAGTTGTAAGTAAATAAAAGTGTGATGATCATCATTATTAGAACATTTTCCCATGTGAGGTTATAAAAAAAAGAGGAGAGTCCAAAGAATCCTAAATAAAAAAAGGGGGCCAAAGAAGCCCGCCAAAAAATAGAGAAAAAGAGAGAAGGTGCAGTGTTACTATCCTTTTACCACACTTGTGCTTCAGAGTAGCACCATGTTCTTCATATAGAGAGTGTCCTATATTGTCACTTTCATATACTAGTGGGAATTTTCATTATAGAACTTTGCTTGTATATTCCGATGATGGGCTTCCTCAAATGCCCGAGGTCTTCATGAGCAAGCAAGTTGGATGCACACCCACTTAGTTTCCAGTTTGAGCTTTCATACACTTATAGCTCTTAGTGAATCCATTGCACGGCAATCCCTACTCCTCACATTGACATCAATTGATGGGCATCTCCATAGCCCGTTGATTAGCCGCGTCGATGTGAGACTTTCTCCTTTTTGTCTTCTTCACACAACCTCCACCATCATATTATATTCCACCTATAGTGTTATATCCATGGCTCACGCTCATGTATTGCATGAAAGTTGAAAAAGTTTGAGAATACTAAAGTATGAAACAATTGCTTGGCTAAAACCGGGATTGTGCATGATTTAAATACTTTGTGTGGTGAAGATGGAGCATAGCCAGACCATATGATTTTGTATGGATAACTTTCTTTGGGCATGTTATTTTGAAAAGACATGATTGCTTTATTAGTATGCTTGAAGTATTATTGTTTTAATGTCAAACGATAGACTATTGCTTTGAATCACCCGTGTCTTAATATTCATGCCATGATTAAATTACATGATCAAGATTATGCTAGGTGATACGTCTCCAACGTATCTATAATTTTTTATTGTTTCATGCTATATTATATTCTGTTTTGGATGTTTAATGGGCTTTATTATACACTTTTATATTATTTTTGGGACTAACCTATTAACCGGAGGCCCGGCTGAATTGCTGTTTTTTGCCTATTTCGTTGTTTCAAGGAAAAGGATATCAAACGGAGTCCAAACGGAATAAAACCTTCGAACGTGATTTTCGGAACAAACGTGATCCAGAGGACTTGGAGTGGACGTCAAGCAATCAACAAGGAGGCCACGAGGCAGGAGGGTGCGCCTACCCCCTGGGCGCGCCCTCCACCCTCGTGGGCCCCTCGTAGCTCTCCTGACCGACCTCCTTCGCCTATATATACTCATATACCCTGGAAACATCATATACGGAGCCAAAACCCTATTTCCACCGCCGCAACCTTCTTTACCCATGAGATCCCATCTTGGGGCCTTTTCCAGCGCTCCGCCGGAGGGGGCATTGATCACGGAGGGCTTCTACATCAACACCATAGCCTCTCCGATGATGTGTGAGTAGTTTACCTCAGACCTTCGGGTCCATAGTTATTAGCTAGATGGCTTCTTTTCTCTCTTTGGATCTCAATACAAAGTTCTCCTTGACTCTCTTGGAGATCTATTTGATGTAACTCTTCTTTTACGGTGTGTTTGTCGAGATCCGATGAATTGTGGGTTTACGATCAAGATTATCTATGAACAATATTTGAATCTCCTCTGAATTCTTTTATGTATGATTGGTTATCTTTGCAAGTCTCTTCGAATTATCAGTTTGGTTTGGCCTACTAGATTGGTCTTTCTTGCAATGGGAGAAGTGCTTAGCTTTGGGTTCAATCTTGCGGTGCTCGATCCCAAAGGATGAGGGGAAACGACACGTATTCTATTGTTGCCATCGAGGATAAAAGATGGGGTTTATATCATATTGCATGAGTTTATCCCTCTACATCATGTCATCTTGCTTAAAGTGTTACTCCGTTCTTATGAACTTAATACTCTAGATGCATGCTGGATAGCGGTCGATGTGTGGAGTAATAGTAGTAGATGCAGGCAGGAGTCGATCTACTTTTCACGGACGTGATGCCTATATACATGATCATACCTAGATATTCTCATAACTATGCTCAATTCTATCAATTGCCCTAGAGGCAATAGTGAAGTTATTATTTATTTCCTTATATCATGATAAATGTTTATTATTCATGCTAGATTTGTATTAACCGGAAATATGATACATGTGTGAATACATAGACAAACAGAGTGTCACTAGTATGCCTCTACTTGACTAGCTCGTTAATCGAAGATGGTTATGTTTCCTAACCATAGACATGAGTTGTCATTTGATTAACGGGATCACATCATTAGGAGAATGTGTGATTGACTTGACCCATTCCGTTAGCTTAGCACTTGATCATTTAGTATGTTGCTATTGCTTTCTTCATGACTTATACATGTTCCTATGACTATGAGATTATGCAACTCCGTTTACCGGAGGAACACTTTGTGTGCTACCAAACGTCACAACGTAACTGGGTGATTATAAAGGTGCTCTACAGGTGTCTCCGAAGGTACTTGTTGGGTTGGCGTATTTTGATATTAGGATTTGTCACTTGGATTGTCTGAGAGGTATCTCTGGGCCCTCTCGGTAATGCACATCACTTAAGCCTTGCAAGCATTGCAACTAATGAGTTGGTTCCAGAATGATGTATTACAAGATGCAGTGAAGAGACTTGCGATGTGAGATTGAACTAGGTATTGAGATACCAACGATCGAATCTCGGGCAAGTAACATACCGATGACAAAGGGAACAACGTATGTTATTATGCGGTCTGACCGATAAAGATCTTCGTAGAATATGTGGGAGCCATTATGAGCATCCAGGTTCCGCTATTGATTATTGACCGGAGACGTGTCCTGGTCATGTCTACATAGTTCTCGAACCCATAGGGTTCGCACGCTTAACGTTACGATGACAATTATATTATGAGTTTATATGTTTTGTTGTACCGAAGGTTGTTCGGAGTCCCTGATGTGATCACGGACATGACAAGGAGTCTCGAAATGGTCGAGACATGAAGATTGATATATTGGAAGCCTATGTTTGGATATCGGAAGTGTTCCGGGTGAAATCGGGATTTTACCGGAGTACCGGGAGGTTACCGGAACCCCCCGGGAGGTAAATGGGCCTTAGTGGGCCTTTACGGAGAAGAGGAGAGGCGGCCAGGGCTGGGCCGTGCGCCCCTCCCCCCTAGTCCGAATAGGACAAGGAGAGGGGGGCGGCGCCCCCCTTCCTTCTCTCCCTCCTCTTTCCCCCTCCCGAATCCTATTCCAACTAGGAAAGGGGGGAGTCCTACTCCCGGTGGGAGTAGGACTCCTCCTGGCGCGCCCACCCCGTGGCCGGCCGCACCCCCCCATGCTCCTTTATATATGGGTGCAGGGGGGCACCTCTAGGCACACAAGTTGATCAGTTGATCTCTCCAAACCGTGTGCGGTGCCCCCCTCCACCATAGTCCACCTCGATAATACTGTAGCGGTGCTTAGGCGAAGCCCTGCGTCGGTAGAACATCAACATCGTCACCACGCTGCCAGGCCGATTTAAACTCTCCTCAACACCTCGGCTGGATCGGATTTCGAGGGACGCCATCGGGCTGAACGTGTGCTGAACTCGGAGGTGTCGACGCTCGGTACTTGATCGGTCGGATCGTGAAGACGACGACTACATCAACCGCGTTGTGCTAACGCTTCGCTTTCGGTCTCACGAGGGTGCGTAGACATCACTCTCCCTCTCGTTGCTATGCATCACCATGATCTTGCGTGTGCGTAGGAATTTTTTTGAAATTACTACGTTACCCAACAGTGGCATCCGAGCCTGGTTTTATGCGTAGATGTCATATGCACGAGTAGAACACAAGTGAGTTGTGGGCGATATAAGTCATACTGCTTACCAGCATGTCATACTTTGGTTTGGCGGTATTGTTGGATGAAGCGGCCCGGACCGACATTACACGTACGCTTATGCGAGACTGGTTTTACCGCCGTGCTTTGCACACAGGTGACTAGCAGATGTCAGTTTCTCCAACTTTAGTTGAACCGAGTGTGGCTACTCCCGGTCCTTGCGAAGGTTAAAACAGCACCAACTTGACAAACTATCATTGTGGTTTTGATGCATAGGTAAGAACGGTTCTTGCTAAGCCCGTAGCAGCCTCGTAAAACTTGCAACAACAAAGTAGAGGACGTCTAACTTGTTTTTGCAGGGCATGTTGTGATGTGATATGGTCAAGACGTGATGAGATATAAGTTGTTGTATGAGATAATCATGTTTTGTTGAAGTTATCGGCAACTGGCAAAATCCTTATGGTTGTCTCTCTATTGCATAAGATGCAAGCGCCAAATAATTGCTTTACTTTATCGCTATGCGATGATAGCAATAGTTGCAAGAACAATTGTTGGCGAGACGACCATGTGACGACACATTGATATAGATCAAGATGATGGAGATCATGGTGTCATGCCGGTGACGATGGAGATCATGACGATGCTTTGGAGATGGAGATCAAAGGCACAAGATGATGATGGCCATATCATGTCACATATTTTGATTGCATGTGATGTTTATCTTTTATACATCTTATTTTGCTTAGTTCGGCGGTAGCTTTATAAGATGATCTCTCACTAAATTATCAAGGTATAAGTGTTCTCCCTGTGTATGCACCGTTGGGAAAGTTCTTCGTGTTGAGACACCACGTGATGATCGGGTGTGATAGGCTCTACGTTCAAATACAACGGGTGCAAAATAGTTGCACACGCGGAATACTCAGGTTAAACTTGACGAGCCTAGCATATAACAGATATGGCCTCGGAACACGGAGACCGAAAGGTCGAGCGTGAGTCATATAGTAGATATGATCAACATAGTGATGTTCACCATTGAAAACTACTCCATTTCACGTGATGATCGGTTATGGTTTAGTTGATTTGGATCACGTGATCACTTAGAAGATTAGAGGGATGTCTTTCTAAGTGGGAGTTCTTAAGTAATATGATTAATTGAACTTAAATTTATCATGAACTTAGTCCTGGTAGTATTTTGCAAATTATGTTGTAGATCAATAGCTCACGTTGTTGCTTTCATATGTTTATTTTGATATGTTCCTAGAGAAAACTGTGTTGAAATATGTTAGTAGCAATGATACGGATTGGATCCGTGATCTGAGGACTATCCTCATTGCTGCACAGAAGAATTATGTCCTTGATGCACCGCTAGGTGACAGACCTATTGCAGGAGCACATGCAGACGTTATGAACGTTTGGCTAGCTCAATATGATGACTACATGATAGTTTAGTGCACCATGCTTTGCGGCTTAGAATCGGGGCTTCAAAGACGTTTTTGAAACGCCATGGAGCATATGAGATGTTCCAAGAGTTGAAATTAGTATTTCAGACTCATGCCCGTGTCGTGAGGTATGAGACCTCCGACGATTTTGCCTAAAAGATGGAGGAGAATAGCTCAACCAAAGGAGAATGTGCTCAGATTGTCTGAGTACTACAATTGCTTGAATCAAGTGGGAGTTAATCTTCCAGATAAGATAGTAATTGACAAAGTTCTCTAGTCACTATCACCAAGTTACTAGAACTTCGTGATGAACTATAATATGCAAGGGATAACACAAACAATTCCCAAGCTCTTCGTGATGCTGAAATCGACGAAGGTAGAAATCAAGAAAAACATCAAGTGTTGATGGTTGACGAGACCACTAGTTTCAAGAAAAGGGCAAAGGGAAGAAGAGGAACTTCAAGAAGAACGGCAAGCAAGTTGCTACTCAAGTGAAGAATCCCAAGTCTGTACCTAAGCCTGAGACTAAGTGCTTCTACTGCAAAGGGACTGGTCATCGAAGCGTAATCGCCCCAAGTATTTGGCGGATAAGAAGGATGGCAAAGTGAACAAAGGTATATTGGATATACATGTTATTGATGTGTACTTTACTAGTGTTTATAGCAACCCCTCGTCATTTGATACCTGGTTCGGTTGCTAAGAGTAGTAACTCAAACGGAGTTGCGTAATATACGTAAACTAGTTAAGGGTGAGGTGATTTATGTGTTGGAAGTAGTTCCAAGATTGATATGATTATCATCGCACACTCCCTATACTTTCGGGATTAGTGTTGAACCTAAATAAGTGTTATTTGGTGTTTGCGTTGAGCATGAGTATGATTTGATCATGTTTATTGCAATATGGTTATTCATTTAAGTTAGAGAATAATTGTTGTTCTATTTACATGAATAAAACCTTCTATGGTCATACACCCAATGAAAATGGTTTGTTGGATCTCGATCGTAGTGATACACATATTCATAATATTGAAGCCAAAAGATGCAAAGTTAATAATGACAAGGTAACTCATTTGTGGCAATCGCCGCTTAGGTCATATTGGTGTAAAGCGCATGAAGAAACTCAACGCTGATGGGATTTTGGAATCAATTGATTATGAATCACTTGATGCTTGCGAACCATGCCTTATAGGCAAGATGACTAAGACTCCGTTCTCCGGAATAGTGGAGCGAGCAACTGACTTATTGGAAATAATACATACTGATGTATGCGATCCGATGAGTGTTAAGGCTCGTGGCAAGTATCGTTATTTTCTGACCTTCACAGATGATTTGAGCAGATATGGGTATATCTACTTGATGAAACACAAGTCTGAAACACTTGAAAAGTTCAAAGAATTTCAGAGTGAAGTGGAGAATCATCGTAACAAGAAAATAAAAGTTTCTACGATATGATCATAGAGGTAAAATATTTGAGTTACGAGTTTGGCCTTCAGTTAAAACAATGTGGAATAGTTTCACAAACTCACGCCACCTGGAACACCACAGCGTAATGGTGTGTCTGAACATCGTAACCGTACTTTATTAGATATGGTGCAATCTATGATGTCTCTTACCGATTTACCACTATCGTTTTGGGGTTATGCATTAGAGACAACTGCATTCACGTTAAATAGGGCACCGTCTAAATCCGTTGAGACGACACCATATGAACTGTGGTTTGGCAAGAAACCAAAGTTGTCGTTTCTTAAAGTTTGGGGCTGAGATGCTTATGTGAAAAAGCTTCAACCTGATAAGCTCGAACCCAAATCGGAGAAGTAAGTCTTCATAGGATACCCAAAAGTTACTGTTGGGTACACCTTCTATCACAGATCCGAAGGCAAGACATTCGTTGCTAAGAATGGATCCTTTCTAGAGAAGGAGTTTCTCTCGAAAAAAGTGAGTGGGAGGAAAGTAGAACTTGATGAGGTAACTGTACCTGCTCCATTATTGGAAAGTAGCTCATCACAAAAATATGTTCCTGTGACGCCTACACCAATTAGTGAGGAAGTTAATGATGATGATCATGGAACTTCAGATCAAGTTGTTACTGAACCTCGTAGATCAACCAGAGTAAGATCCGCACCAGAGTAGTACGGGAATCCTATTCTGGAAGTCATGTTACTAGACCATGGTGAACCTACGAACTATGAAGAAGCGATGGTGAGCCCAGATTCCGCAAAATGGCTTGAGGCCATGAAATCTGAGATGGGATCCATGTATGAGAACAAAGTGTGGACTTTGGTTGACTTGCCCGATGATCAGCAAGCCATTGAGAATAAATGGATCTTCAAGAAGAAGACTGACGATGACGGTAATGTTACTGTCTACAAAGCTAGAATTGTCGCAAAAGGCTTTCGACAAGTTCAAGGTGTTGACTACGATGAGAGTTACTCACTCGTATCTATGCTTAAGTCTGTCCGAATCATGTTAGCAACTGCCGCATTTTATGAAATGTGGCAAATGGATAAACAAAACTACATTCCTTAATGGATTTATTAAAGAAGAGTTGTATATGATGCAACCAGAAAGTTTTTTGTCAATCCTAAAGGTGCTAACAAAATATGCAAGCTCCGTGATCCATCTATGGACTGGTGCAAGCATCTCGGAGTTGGAATATACGCTTTGATAAGTTGATCAAAGCATATAGTTTTATAATGGACTTGCGGTGAAGCCTGTATTTACAAGAAAGTGAGTGGGAGCACTACAACATTTCGATAAGTATATGTGAATGACATATTGTTGATCGGAAATAATGTAGAATTATTCTGCAAAGCATAAAGGAGTATCTGAAAGGAGTTTTTCAAAGAAAGACCTCAGTGAAGCTGCTTACATATTGAGCATAAAAATCTATAGAGATAGATCAAGACGCTTGATAAGTTTTTTCAATGAGTACATACCTTGACAAGATTTTGAAGTAGTTCAAAATGGAACAGTCAAAGAAAGAGTTCTTGCCTGTGTTACAAGGTGTGAAATTGAGTAAGACTCATAACCCGACCACGGCATAAGATAGAAAGAGAATGAAAGTCATTCCCTATGCCTTAGCCATAGGTTCTATAAAGTATGCCATGCTGTGTACCAGATCTATTGTATACCCTACACTGTGTTTAGCAAGTAAGTACAATAGTGATCTAGGAGTAGATCACTGGACAACGGTCAAAATTATCTTTAGTGGAATAAGGATATGTTTCTCGAATATGGAGGTGACAAAAGGTTCGTCGTAAAGGGTTACGTTGACGCACGTTTTGACACTGATCCAGATGACTCTAAGTCTCAATCTGGATACATATTGAAAGTGGGAGCAATTAGCTAGAGTAGCTCCGTGCAGAGCATTGTAGACATAGAAATTTGCAAAATACTTACAGATCTGAATGTGATGCACTCCATTGACTAAAATTATCTCACAAGCAAAACATGATCACACCTTAGTACTCTTTGGGTGTTAATCACATAGCGATGTGAACTAGATTATCGACTATAGTAAACCCTTTGGGTGTTGGTCACATGTCGATGTGAACTATGGGTGTTAACCACATAAAGATGTGAACTATTGATGTTAAATCACATGGCGATGTGAACTAGATTATTGACTCTAGTGCAAGTGGGAGACTGAAGGAAATATACCCTAGAGGCAATAGTGAAGTTATTATTTATTTCCTTCTATCATGACAAACAGAGTGTCACTAGTATGCCTCTACTTGACTAGCTCGTCAATCGAAGATGGTTATGTTTCCTAACCATAGACATGAGTTGTCATTTGATTAACGAGATCACATCATTAGGAGAATGATGTGATTGACTTGACCCATTCCGTTCGCTTAGCACTTGATCGCTTAGTATGTTGCTATTGCTTTCTTCATGACTTATACATGTTCCTATGACTATGAGATTATGCAACTCCGGCTTACCGGAGGAACACTTTGTGTGCTACCAAACGTTACAACGTAACTGGGTGATTACAAAGGTGCTCTACAGGTGTCTCCGAAGGTACTTGTTGGGTTGGCGTATTTCGAGATTAGGATTTGTCACTCCGATTGTCGGAGAGGTATCTCTGGGCCCTCTCGGTAATGCACATCACTTAAGCCTTGCAAGCATTGCAACTAATGAGTTAGTTGCGGAATGATGTATTACAGTACGAGTAAAGAGACTTGCCGGTAACGATATTGAACTAGGTATTGAGATACCAACGATCGAATCTCGGGCAAGTAACATACCGATGACTAAGGGAACAACGTATGTTGTTATGCGGTCTGACCGATAAAGATATTCGTAGAATATGTGGGAGCCAATATGAGCATCCAGGTTCCGCTATTGGTTATTGACCGGAGACGTGTCTCGGTCATGTCTACATAGTTCTCGAACCCGTAGGGTCCGCACGCTTAACGTTACGATGTCAGTTATATTATGAGTTTATATGTTTTGATGTGCCGAAGGTTGTTCGGAGTCCCCGGATGTTATCATGGACATGACGAGGAGTCTCGAAATGGTCGAGACATGAAGATTGATATATTGGAAGCCTATGTTTGGATATCGGAAGTGTTCCGGGTGAAATCGGGATTTTACCGGAGTACCGAAAGGTTACCTGAACCCCCCGGGAGGTAAATGGGCCTTAGTGGGCCTTTACGGAGAAGAGGAGAGGCGGCCAGGGCTGGTCCATGCGCCCCTCCCCCTAGTCCAAATAGGACAAGGAGAGGGGGCGCCCTTCCTTCTCTCCTCCTCTTCCCCTCCCGAATCCTATTCCAACTAGGAAGGGGGAGTCCTACCTTGGGAGTAGGATTCTCTCGGCGCCTCCCCTTGGTCGGCCGCACTTCTTGCTCCTTTATATACGGAGGCAGGGGGCACCTCTAGACACACAAGTTGATCAGTTGATCTCTCCCAACCGTGTGCGGTGCCCCCCTCCACCATAGTCCACCTCGATAATACTGTAGCGGTGCTTAGGCGAAGCCCTGCGTCAATAGAACATCAACATCATCATCACGCCGTGGTGCTGACGAAACTCTCCCTCAACACTCGGCTGGATCGGAGTTCGAGGGACGTCATTGGGTTGAACGTGTGCTGAACTCGGAGGTGCCGTACTTGATCGGTCGGATCATGAAGACGTACGACTACATCAACCGCGTTGTGCTAACGCTTCCACTTTCGGTCTACGAGGGTACGTAGACAACACTCTCCCCTCTCGTTGCTATGCATCACCATGATCTTGCGTGTGCGTAGGATTTTTTTTGAAATTACTATGTTACCCTACAAAACCAACGCAGTGCTCAAGAGGTAGCAAGAAGGATTTCTGGTGCCGTTGCCGGGGAGTCTACGCACAAGTCAAGACATACCAAGTACCCATCACAAACTCTTATCCCTCGCATTACATTATTTGCCATTTGCCTCTCGTTTTCCTCTCCCCCACTTCACCCTTGCCATTTTATTCGCCCTCTTTTTCCATTCGCCTCTTTTTCGCTTGCCTCTTGTTTACTTGTGTGTTGGATTGCTGGTTTGTCACGATGGCTCAAGACAATACTAAATTGTGTGACTTACCAATACCAACAACAATGATTTTCTTAGCACTCCGATTGCTCCTCTTACCGATACCGAATCTTGTGAAATTAATGCTGCTTTGCTGAATCTTGTCATGAAAGATCAATTCGCCGGCCTTCCTAGTGAAGATGCCGCTACCCATCTAAATAGCTTTGTTGATTTGTGTGATATGCAAAAGAAGAAAGATGTGGACAATGATACTGTTAAATTGAAGCTATTTCCATTTTTGCTTAGAGATCGTGTTAAAACTTGGTTTTCGTCTTTGCCTAAAAATAGTATTGATTCTTGGAATAAGTGCAAAGATGCTTTTATCTCTAAGTATTTTCCTCCCGCTAAAATCATCTCCCTTAGAAACGATATTATGAATTTTAAGCAACTTGATCATGAACATGTCGCACAAGCTTGGGAGAGGATGAAATTAATGATACGTAATTGCCCTACTCATGGTTTGAATTTGTGGATGATTATACAGAAATTTTATGCCGGATTGAATTATGCTTCTAGAAATCTTTTAGATTCGGCCGCGGGAGGCACTTTTATGGAAATCACTTTAGGGGAAGCTACTAAACTCCTAGATAATATTATGGTTAATTATTCTCAATGACACACCTAAAGATCTACTAGTAAAAAGGTTAATTGAAGAAATTAATGTTTTGAGTGGAAAGATGGATGAACTTATGAAATTGTTTGCTAATAAGAGTGTTTCTTCGGATCCCAATGATATGCCTTTGTCTACCTTCATTGAGAATAATAATGAATCTATGGATGTGAACTTTGTTGGTAGGAACAATTTTGGTAACAATGCTTATAGAGGAAATTTTAATCCTAGGCCATATCCTAGTAATTCCTCTAATAATTATGGTAATTCCTACAACAATTCTTATGGAAATTTTAATAAGATGCCCTCTTATTTTGAGACTAGTGTTAAAGAGTTTATGATTTCACAAAAGAATTTCAATGCTTTGCTTGAAGAAAAATTGCCTAAGATTGATGAGTTGGCTAGGAACGTTGATAGAATTTCTCTTGATTTTGATTCTTTGAAGCTTAGATATATTCCACCTAAGCATGATATCAATGAGTCTCTCAAAGCCATGAGAATTTCCATTGATGAGTGCAAAGAAAGAATCGCTAGGATGCGTGCTAAGAAAGATTGCTTTGTAAAAGCGTGTTCTTCTAGAAGATGAAGATCTAAAAGTTATTGATGTGTCCCCTATTATATCTCTGTTTTGCAATATGAATCTTGATAATGATGGGACTGGAGATGAGTCAACTTTAGTTAGAAGGCGTCCCAAAAATTCGGAGTTTTTAGATCTTGATGCAAAAATTAGTAAGTGGGATTGAAGAGGTCAGAACTTCAGATATCAATGAACCCACTATCTTGGATTTCAAGGAATTTAATTATGGTAATTGCTCTTTAATAGATTGTATTTCCTTGTTGCAATCCGTGATAAATTCTCCTCATGCTTATAGTCAAAATAAAGCTTTTACCAAACATATCGTTGATGCTTTAATGCAATCTTATGAGGACAAGCTTGAATTGGAAGTTTCTATCCCTAGAAAACTTTATGATGAGTGGGAACCTACTATTAAAATTAAAATTAAAGATCATGAGTGCTATGATTTGTGTGATTTGGGTGCTAGTGTTTCCACGATTCCAAAAACTTTGTGTGATGTGTTAGGTTTCCGTGAATTTGATGATTGTTCTTTAAACTTGCACCTTGTGGATTCCACCATTAAGAAACCTATGGGAATAATTAATGATGTTCTTATTGTTGCAAATAGGAATTATGTGCCCGTAGGTTTCATTGTTCTTGATATAGATTGCAATCCTTCATGTCCTATTATTCTTGGTAGTCCTTTCCTTAGAACGATTGGTGCAATTATTGATATGAAGGAAGGAAATATTAGATTCCAATTTCCGTTAAGGAAAGGCATGGAACACTTTCCTAGAAATAAAATAAAATTACCTTATGAATCAATTATGAGAGCCACTTATGGATTGCCTACCAAAGATGGCAATACCTAGATCTATCATGGCTTTTATGCCTAGCTAGGGGCGTTAAACGATAGCGCTTGTTGGGAGGCAACCCAATTTTATTTGATCTAGCCTCTGGTTAGATTTGTCTTTGTGTTTTAATTAGTGTTTGTGCCAAATAAAACCTATAGGATCTTCTTGGATGATAGTTATTTGATCTTGCTGAAAATTCCAGAAACTTTACGTTCACGACAGAAACTTTCCGTTCACGAAAACAATTATTAAAAATTAGCCGAACGTGATAAAATACTGATTCCAATTGCAGAAGATCAATAAAGAAATTATTTAGGTCGTCCTATTTTGATAGATGTTTCTGAGTTACAGAAGTTTGCGTTAGATACAGATTACTACAGACTGTTCTGTTTTTGACAGATTCTGTTTTTCGTGTGTTGTTTGCTTATTTTGATGAGTCTATGGTTAGTAAAATAGTTTATAAACCATAGAGAAGTTGGAATACAGTAGGTTTAACACCAATACAAATAAATAATGAGTTCATTACAGTACATTTAAGTGGTGTTTTGTTTTCTTTCGCTAATGGAGCTCACGAGATTTCCTGTTAAGTTTTGTGTTGTGAAGTTTCCAAGTTTTGGGTAAGGATTTGATGGATTATGGAACAAGGAGTGGCAAGAGCCTAAGCTTGGGGATGCCCAAGACACCCCAAGGTAAATACAAGGACACCAAAAAGCCAAAGCTTGGGGATGCCCCGGAAGGCATCCCTCTTTAAATCTTAAATCCATCGGTAACTTTACTTGGAGCTATATTTTTATTCACCACATGATATGTGTTTTGCTTGGAGCGTCTTGTATGATTTGAGTCTCTGTTTTTAGTTTACCACAATCTTCCTCGCTGAATACACTTTTGAGAGAGACACACATGATTCGGAATTTATTAGAATACACTATGTGCTTCACTTATATCTTTTGAGCTATATAATTTTTGCTCTAGTGCTTCACTTATATTTTTTAGAGCACGGTGGTTTTGTTTTATAAAAAAACTATTGTTCTCTCATGCTTCACTCATATCATTTTGAGAGTCCTACAAAACAGCATGATAATTTACTTAAATTGTGAAATTAGTCCTAATATGATAGGCATCCAAGATTAGTAAAAACTTTCTTATAAGTGCGTTGAATACTAAGAAAAGTTTGATGCTTGATGATTGTTTTGAGATATGGAGGTAGTAATATTAAAGTTGTGCTAGTTGAGTAATTGTGAATTTGAGAAATACTTGTGTTGAAGTTTGCAAGTCCCGTATCATGCACGTATGGTAAACGTTGTGTAACAAATTTGAAACATGAGGTGTTCTTTGATTGTCCTCCTTATGAGTGGCGGTCGGGGACGAGCGATGGTATTTTCCTACCAATCTATCCCCCTAGGAGCATGCGGCGTAGTGCTTGGTTTTGATGACTTGTAGATTTTTGCAATAAGTATGTGAGTTCTTTATGACTAATGTTGAGTCCATGGATTATCGCACTCTCACCCTTCCATCATTGCTAGCCTCTTGATGCCGTGCATTGCCCTTTCTCACCTTGAGAGTTGGTGCAAACTTCACGGTGCATCCAAACCCCGTGATACGATACGCTCTATCACACATAAACCTCCTTATATCTTCCTCAAAACAGCAACCATACCTACCTATTATGGCATTTCCATAGACATTCCGAGATATATTGCCATGCAACTTTCCACCGTTCCGTTTATCATGACACGTTTCATCATTGTCATATTACCTTGCATGATCATGTAGTTGACATCGTATTTGTGGAAAAGCCACCATGCATATTATTTCATACATGTCACTCTTTATTCATTGCCCATCCCGGTACACCATCGAAGGCATTCATATAGAGTCATACTTTGTTCTAGTATCGAGTTATAATCATTGAGTTGTAAATAAATAGAAGTGTGATGATCATCATTCATAGAGCATTGTCCCAAAAAAAGAGAAAGGCCAAATAAAAAAAGGAAAGGCCCAAAAGAAAAAAAAGGGACAATGCTACTATCCTTTTTCCACACTTGTGCTTCAAAGTAGCACCAAGATCTTTATGATTGAGAGTCTCTTGTTTTGTCACTTTCATATACTAGTGGGAATTTTTCATTATAGAACTTGGCTTGTATATTCCAACAATGGGCTTCCTGAAAAGCCCTAGGTCTTCATGAGCAAGCAAGTTGGATGCACACCCACTTAGTTTCTTTTGTTGAGCTTTCATGCATTTGTAGCTCTAGTGCATCCGTTGCATGGCAATCCCTACTCCTTGCATTGACATCAATCGATGGGCATCTCCCTAGCTCGTTGATTAGCCACGCCAATGTGAGACTTTCTCCTTTTTTGTCTTCTCCACATAACCCCCATCATCATATCCTATTCCACCCATAGTGCTATATCCATGGCTCATGCTCATATATTGCGTGAAAGTTGAAAAAAGTTTGAGATTACTAAAGTATGAAACAATTGCTTGGCTTGTCATCGGGGTTGTGCATGATGAGAGCATTCTTGTGTGAGGAAAATGGAGCATGACCAAACTATATGATTTTGTAGGGATGAACTTTCTTTGGCCATGTTATTTTGAGAAGACATAATTGCTTAGTTAGTATGCTTGAAGTATTATTACTTTTATGTCAATATTAAACTTTTAGCTTGAATCTTTCGGATCTGAATATTCATACCACAAATAAGAGAATTACATTGAAAATTATGCCAAGTAGCATTCCACTTCAAAATTTTTGTTTTTATCATTTACCTACTCGAGGACGAGCAGGAATTAAGCTTGGGGATGCTTGATATGTCTCCAACGTATCTATAATTTTTATTGTTTCATGCTATATTATATTCTGTTTTGGATGTTTAATGGGCTTTATTATACACTTTTATATTATTTTTGGGACTAACCTATTAACCAGAGGCCCAACCCGAATTGCTGTTTTTTTGCCTATTTCAGTGTTTCGAAGGAAAAGGATATCAAACGGAGTCCAAACTGATTCCAAACGGAATGAAACCTTCAGGAACGTGATTTTCGGAACAAACGTGATCCAGAGGACTTGGAGTGGACGTCAAGCAATCAACGAGGAGGCCACAAGGCAGGGGGTGCGCCTACCCCCCACCCCCCGTCGGGCGCGCCCTCCACCCTCGTGGGCCCCTCGTAGCTCTCCTGGCCGACATCCTTCGCCTATATATACTCATATATCCTGGAAACATCATATATGGAGCCAAAACCATATTTCCACCGCCGCAACCTTCTGTACCCGTGAGATCCCATCTTGGGGCCTTTTCCAGGCTCACGGAGGGGCATTGATCATGGAGGGCTTCTACATCAACACCAAGCCTCTCTGATGATGTGTGAGTAGTTTACCTCACACCTTCGGGTCCATAGTTATTAGCTAGATGGCTTCTTCTCTCTCTTTGGATATCAATACAAAGTTCCCCTCGACTCTCTTGGAGATCTATTTGATGTAACTCTTCTTTTGCGGTGTGTTTGTCGAGATCCAATGAATTGTGGGTTTATGATCAAGATTATCTATGAGCAATATTTGAATATCCTTTGAGTTTTTTTATGTATGATTGGTTATCTTTGCAAGTCTCTTCGAATTATCAGTTTGGTTTGGCCTACTAGATTGATCTTTCTTGCAAGGGAGAAGTGCTTAGCTTTGGGTTCAATCTTGCGGTGCTCGATCCCAGTGACAGTAGAGGAAACGACACGTATTCTATTGTTTCCATCGAGGATAAAAAGATGGGGTTTATATCATATTGCATGAGTTTATCCCTCTACATCATGTCATCTTGCTTAAAGCGTTACTCCGTTCTTATGAACTTAATACTCTAGATGCATGCTGGATAGCGGTCCATGTGTGGAGTAATAGTAGTAGATGCAGGTGAGTCGGTCTACTTGTCACGGACGTGATGCCTATATACATGATCATACCTAGATATTCTCATAACTATGCTCAATTCTATCAATTGCTCGACAGTAATTTGTTTACCCATCGTAATACTTATGCTCTTGAGAGAAGCCGCTAGTGAAACCTATGGGCCCCGGGTCTATTTTCCATCATATTAATCTCCCTTCAACAAGCCATTTCTGACGCCGTTTATTTTGCTTTCTTTACTTTTAGTCTTTATCATAAAAATACCAAAAATATTATCTTATCATCTCTATCAGATCTCACTTTTGCAAGTGGTCGTGAAGGGATTGACAACCCCTTTATCGCGTTGGTTGAAAGGTTCTTATTTGTTTGTATAGGTGCGTGGGACTTGAGCGTGGCCTCCTACTGGATTGATACCTTGATTCTCAAAAACTGAGGGAAATACTTACGCTACTTTACTGCATCACCCTTTCCTCTTCAAGGGTAAACCAATGCAGTGCTCAAGAGGTAGCACTAGGTAGCATTCCACATCAAAAATTATCTTTTTTATCATTTACCTACTCGAGGACGAGTAGGAATTAAGCTTGGGGATGCTCATACGTCTCCATCGTATCTATAATTTTTTATTGTTCCATGCCAATATTATACAACTTTCATATACTTTTGGCAACTTTTTATACTATTTTTGGGACTAACATATTGATCCAAAGGCCCATTGCCGCCTCGCTTTGTTGCATGTTTTTTGTTTCGTAGAAAATCCATATCAAACGGAGTCCAAATGGGATAAAAACTTATGGAGTTTTTTTGGGATATATGTGATTTTTGGGAAGAAGAATCAACGCGAGACGATGCCCGAGGGGGCCACGAGGCAGGGGGCACGGCCCAGGGGGATGGGTGCGCCCCTGAACTTCGTGGCCACCCCGTAAGGCGGTTGGTGCCCTTCTTTCACCGCAAGAAAGCCAATATCCGGATACAAATCGTGTTACAATTTCAGCCCAATCGGAGTTATGGATCTCCGGGAATATAAGAAACGGTGAAAGGCGAGAATCTTGAACGCAGAAACAGAGAGAGACAAATCCAATCTCGGAGGGGCTCTCGCCCCTCCCATGCCATGGAAGCCAAGGACCATAGGGGAAACCCTTCTCCCATAGGTCAAGGAAGAAGAAGAAGGGGCTCTCTCTCCCCCTCTCTCCCTGTGGCGCCCGAACGCCATCGGGGCCATCATCGTGGGACGGCGATCTACACCAACACCTTCATCATCTTCACCAACATCTTCATCCCCTTCCCCCATCTATCTACAACGGTCCACTCTCCCGCAGCCCGTTGTACCCTCTACTTGAACATGGTGCTTTATGCTTCATATTATTATCCAATGATGTGTTGCCATCCTATGATGTCTGAGTAGATTTTCGTTGTCCTATCGGTAATTGGTGAATTGCTATGATTGGTTTAATTTGCTTGTGGTTATGTTGCTGTCCTTCGGTGACCATCCTATGAGCGTGCGCATGGATCACACCATAGGGTTAGTTGTATGTTGATAGGACTCTGTATTGGAGGGCAAGAGTGACAGAACCTTCAACCTAGCTTAGAAATTGATGCATATGGGATTGAAGGGGGACCAATATATCTTAATGCTATGGTTGGGTTTTACCTTAATGAATGTTAGTAGTTGCGAATGCTTGCTAATAGTTCCAATCATAAGTGCATAGAATTCCAAGTCAGGGATGACATGCTAGCAGTGGCCTCTCCCACATAAAACTTGCTATCGGTCTAGTAAAGTAGTCAATTGTTTAGGGACAATTTCGCAACTCCTACCACCACTTTTCCACACTCGCTATACTAACTTTATTGCTTCTTTTACCTAAAACAGCCCCTAGTTTTTATTTACGTTCTCTTTATATTCTTGCAAACCTATCCCATTACACCTACAAAGTACTTCTAGTTTTATACTTGTTCTAGGTAAAGCGAACGTCAAGCGTGCGTAGAGTTGTATCGGTGGTCGATAAAACTTGAGGGAATATTTGTTCTACCATTAGCTCCTCGTTGGGTTCGACACTCTTACTTATCAAAAGAGGCTACAATTGATCCCCTATACTTGTGGGTTATCAGGGGGCGGGCCCCTTTCCTTCTCTCCCTCTCCCTCTTCCTTCTTCTCCTACTCCAACTAGGGAAGGGGAGAAAACCTACTCCTACTAGGAGTAGGAATCCCCCCTTGGGCGCCCCCCATGAGGCCGGCTCTCCCCCTCTTTCACTCCTTTATATACCAAGAAGGGGGGCACCCCATAGACACACAAGTTGATTGTTTAGCCGTGTGCGGTGCCCCCCCTCCACAGATTTCCACCTCGATCATATCGTTGTAGTGCTTAGGCGAAGCCCTGCGTCGTTAACTTCATCAACACCGTCATCACGCCGTCAGGTCGATTTAAACTCTCCCTCGACCTCAGCTGGATCTAGAGTTCCTGGGACGTAACCGAGCTGAACGTGTGTAGATCGCGGAGGTGCCGTACGTTCGGTGCTAGGATCGGCCAGATCGTGAAGACGTACAACTACATCCACCGCGTTGTCATAATGCTTCCGCTTTCGATCTACAATGGTACGTAGACACACTCTCCCCTCTCGTTGCTATGCATCTCCTAGATAGATCTTGCGTGATTGTAGGAAATTTTTGAAATACTGCGTTCCCCAACACATTGAACTGCTCCATTTTTTAGAATTGAACCTCTTGGTTTTAATCTTTAGTATTCAAAAAATATGAGTTTTTATAAACGTCAAATAGCTTGTTTTTTCATTAGGACTTCTTGGTGTTATTCATTTGTAAAGGGAAAAGTCCTAGTTATGTAATAAATATCGAACCGCTCAATTATTTACATTTGAACTTCTAGGTCTTTTTGAAAAGAGGGAAATCGGTTTTTATAAACTTTTTGAATGGCCCATTTTTTTTATTTCATCTTCTTGATATTGTAATAAACATTGTACTTATCAGTTATTTAAATTTGAACGTCTAGTTATTTAGAAACAGGGAAAATCAATTCTCTCTAGAAATTTTTAGTTGCCCTATTTTTCTAAATTGAACATCTTTGTTTGTTCTTTAGTAACAGGGAAAATCCTAACTGTGGAATAAACGTCAGACATCTTCGTTATTTAAATTTGAAGTTCTAGTTTTTTTAATGGGAAATTCTATTTGAACTTTGTCATTTATTATTCTTTAATATCGGTTAAAAATTTGAGTTTTTCGTAAGCATTGAACCGCTCCATTATTTTAATATGAACTTCTAGATTTTTTTGGAAATGGGGAAAATTCATTCTTTTTATAGACTTTTTCGAATTGATATGTTAATTTAATTTGAATTTCTTGGTTTTTATCAGTTTATAAAAATTCGAGCTTTTTATAAACGCCGAAATTCTCCGTTATTTTAATTTGAACTTCTTAGTTTTATTCTTAGAGAAAAATATGGTTTTCAAAAAAGCATCAAACTTTTTTTAATTGAACTTTATACTTTTATTTTTTGTAGAAATGGAAAGAATTTGAGTTTTCCATCTAGGTCGAAGTACTCCGTTTTTTAAAATTTAAACTTCTTGATTTTTATTCTTTAGTAAGAAGGAAATATGACATTTTAATAAATATTGAACTACTTTCTTTCTGTAATTTGCACTTTTTATATTTTTCTTTAGTAACTTGAAAACTCTAGTTTCGTAATTAAAATTGAACCGCTTCATTTTTAAAAATAAATAAATAATGTTTTTAACTTTGCCTTTTTCACAAGAACTTTTCTTTATTACAAACTTGCTGAAGGAGAAGACAACCAAATCATGATATACCAAGCAAATATCGTATCTTTGTTTTTTCGAACACCAAACTGCCCATGTTTGGTTTTTGAACGTTTTTCATTTGCCTTCTATAGACTTCCTAAGTGTTCGTTCCGAAATTACCAAATTTGTGCAAACTATTTTTTTATTTGTTTTCTCAAGCACCAGCGTTGTGAGCGACTTCACCGTGTCAACGAGGAACTTCATAACCTGGAGTTTTCAACTTGCAAAAGGAAGGTCTTTTAGCAGTGCAAGTTCAAAAGAAGTATTACGTACATTGAACTTCATAACCTGGAGTTTTCAACTTGCAAAAATGTGAACTCTCAAACATCAGCAAAACAACCTGAAGAAAAACTTGTTCTCTACATCAATTCACACTATTGGTGTCCATCAGTATCTGAAACAGAGGTAGCGAGAGAGAGGTTCTTGTTGTGGCAGGGCTCCTGAGATCGTCACAGTTTTTTCAATGCTTCTTCCTGCAAGGAACTTATATCACAAAATCCATGACCAGCATTGATGCGCGCATGGGCGGCCATAAAAAACAATTTATGCATGAAGGTCACAGCTTAGGCCTTGGGCAGGTCACCGCTTAGGCCTCATGCAGGTCGTCAAGTGTGTTGTGGGATTGGAGTCCACCGCGATCTCTGCTTCACTGACACGCACGCGATGTAGGAGGTAGCAGCAGAAGGAAGAAGGTCACCATTAGGGTGGAGAGAAGTTCATACTTTCGTCTAAGGCGAAGGTGGGAAGGGGATGGCCGGAGATGCATCATGCACCTGACCTTCTCAACATCAGACCTTCATGGTCGCCCATGTGACAATGACTTTTTCAGTTTTCTTCTTAAACTCGAGCTCTTTTCTCCTTTCTAAATCAAACTTTTAACTTCTATTAAAATGTTTACATAATCATCAACATAATATCTCTAAATTGCAGCAGTAACAACCACTTGAACTTCTGTCCAAAACTTTTCGGGACTATACAACCTAGAGAATCAACAGCACAACGCCACATTACGTAACTTCTTCTGCGAGGAGGGGAAGTTCGAGGCTACGGTAGGGAGAGGAGGGTGGACACACCAGAGCATGAGAGATAATTGAGAGTACCTCACCGGAGCATCGGAGAGCGACGACGGCTTGCTTCCGTTGGCCCTAGGTGGTCGACATCCTGTCGAGGACGAGGGGCTCCAGCAGGGCTCCATGCAGAGGAGGGGACGACATCCAGCAGCCCACCATGGATGCAAGTGGCGGCGGCACGGGATGCTGGTGGGGGGACGGCCCTGGTTCCTGTTGGGGCCCGGCGATGCGCGGTGCGGGGCGGCACGGACGGCGAGGTGGAGACGGGATCTGGCCAGCTTCGGACGGATCCATGCCTGGCTGCACTCGGCGGCGACCTACATCGGGCGGCGGCGCTCAGGGTTGGTGGAGGGGCGTGCGCTGGGGGTTGGGCTTCAGGGATGCTGGAGCCCCTCGTCGGTGCGGGTCCCTGGTGGGGGAGGACGCCGGCGGCGCGGGTTCCTGGTGCGAGAGGGCGTTGAAAGCGACGGGGGCAAGTTCGTGGAGTGGGGGTGGGCCGTTCGGAGGACTGTAACGGGCCGGCCAGATTTACTCTTTTTGCGTGTTTGGGAGTTCGGGAACAACGATCACCCCTATATAGCGCATATATATATATATATATATATATATATATATATATATATATATATATATATATATATATACTATCATGTGGTAGTATATACTCTACTTTATTATTTTAGTATATTCATATATTATATCTAAGATACTCTCAAGTGATTTGTATGAAAAGATTGCAAGTGAGCTCATAATTTTATTGTATTTGTGAAATACCTACATATTTATACGTGAAATAGAGTATGCGCAAAATATGATACATACTACCAAAAAAGTAGTATATATACCACCTAAACATTCTTATATACTACATACTACGCGTACATACTCCACATATATATAGGGAAAATCCATCCTACCACCCGGTGGTAATTACCCCACATGTCTCATATACTACCATGTGGTACTATATATACTATTTTATTATTTTAAATATGTTCATATAATATATCTAAGATATTTCAAAGCAAGTTACATGAAAAAATTGCATATGAACCCATAGTTTTTTTTATATTTGTGAAATACATACATATTTGTACGTAAAAAAGAGCATACTCAAACAATGGTACATACTACCTAAAAATTAATATATATACTACCTAATCATTATTATATACTACATACTACACGTACATACTCTCGGTTTCGACATATACTACATACAACATACAAAACGCAAGCGGTGGTAACTACCACTGCTTGTAGGAAACATTTGTCCTATATATAAGAGAGAGAGAATGTTTAGATGATGAGGGGGTTAGGATCTACAATTTTTTTGCGGGATGATATGAATTTGTAGTAACCGTGATTTGCCAATATCATTTTTGGAAGGAGGCAAAAGACTTGACTCATTTATTAATTAAGAGAGAAGTAATGCAAGGGTAACCAAGAACTCAAAATAAGAAGGTCGTTACTTTCCCAACATCAAGTTACTCAAATGCTTCCTGTAAAAGATGTAAAAGATGATTTGCAGTGGCGTAGATTATTTTTTTGGAAGACCCTCAAATTTCTCTCATTCCAGATTAACCAAGTGTGAACATCACAAGGAACGCCAATGCCTTGCCCACCCACGGAGTGATAAGCCCATTACCGAAAAAGGGTTTCCCCCTGCTTTGTATTCCAAAGCAACCAAGACCGATACAAGGATCGTTGGGACGAACATCACATCAAGCCCAAAAGAAAAAGAAGAAGAACAAATGCCAACCGCGGCAGCTCGACAAAGCGCGGATGACCCTCCACCACTACGCCCACCAGAAACAGACCACCACAACCCGAGGCTCCGAACCACCGCGTACAAAGCAGCATCTCCAAGAAGGAAATCGACGCCGACGACGCTGCTGCCTAGACATGTCCTAGGGTTTCCCGGCACGCGGAGGGAGGTGGGGGATGGATATCACCGACACCCTCTAGGAAGGAATGGTGGCACCCGCAGGTGTCACCGCATCGGAGCCGAAGACCGGCAAGGATTTCTCCCGCACTCCAACCCCACCGCCCAACAGATCTAAGCCGACCAGCCAGACCGCCGCCCACCACCATGCGTCAACGCAGTAGCGCCGCCACCCATGCCGCCTCATTACGAACACCACCAGGAGGCCAAGAGGACCGGAGAGAAGCGCACCACAACGGGAGGAGCAACACCGACACTGAGCGGGAGGGAACCACCTCCACCGCCGTCGTGCGGGAGGCCCGCGCCTCCGGCACCATCGCGGTAGCCGTTCGGACGCAGCAACAGGGCATGCCGGGCCACCCCTGGCCTAGCCAGGCCCAAAGCGGGCCCGTTATACCCAGCCGCTCGTCGCGTCTCCCCCGCCTCCCAGAAGCCACGCCGGCGACCATCCCCGCTGCTGGCCCGCCCAGGCCCAGATTGTTGGGGATTGTAGCAGAAATTTAAAATTTTCTACGCATCACCAAGATCAATCTATGGAGTCATCTGGCAACGAGAGAGAGAGAGGAGGGCATCTACATACCCTAGTAGATCGCGAGCGGAAGCGTTCAAGAGAATGGAGTTGATGGAGTCGTACTCGTCGTGATCCAAATCACCGATGATCCTAGCGCCGAACGGACGGCACCTCCACGTTCAACACACGTACGGAGCAGAGACGTCTCCCGCGCCTTGATCCAGCAAGGAGGAAGGAGAGGTTGAGGAATAGAGCTTCAACAGCAGCACGACAGCGTGGTGTTGATGGAGCTGCAGTACTCCGGCAGGGCTTCGCCAAGCTCTTAACGGAGGAGGAGAGGTGTTGGGGAGGGGAGGGGCTGCGCCTTGGATGTGGTTGCTGCAGCCCTCCCCTCGCTCCTCTATTTATGGGGAGAAGGGGGAAGGGGGCCAGCCCCTCTAGATGGGATCTAGAGGGGGGCGGCGGCCAAGGGGGAGGGGGCTTGCCCCCCAAGCCAAGGGGGGCACCCCCTTTAGGGTTCCCCCCAAACCCTAGGTGCATGGGCCCTAGGGGGGTTGGCGCCCCAGCCCACTTGGGGCTGGTTCCTTTCCACCTACAGCCCATAAGGCCCTCCGGGGCAGGTGGACCCTCCCGGTGGACCCCCGGAACCCCTCCGGTGGTCCCGGTACAATACCGGTATACCCCTGAATATTTCCTGCGACCGTATGATGACTTCCCATATATAAATCTTTACCTCTGGACCATTCCGGAACTCCTCGTGACGTCCGGGACCTCATCCGGGACTCCGAACAACATTCGGTAATTACATACATATCTTCCTTATAACCCTAGCGTCATCGAACCTTAAGTGTGTAGACCCTACGGGTTCGGGAATCACGCAGACATGACCAAGACAGCTCTCCGGCCAATAACCAACAACGGGATCTGGATACCCATGTTGGCTCCCACATGTTCCATGATGATCTCATCGGATGAACCACGATGTCGAGGATTCAAGCACTACAAAAAAAGACACATCCGTGACATTTTGGGTCGAACGAATTTTTTTCCTGTCATACATATGACACTTCTATGACGATAATTGTGACAAAACCCGGTATCATAAGATGTGGTGGGCTCCTACTTCCATGACAAAAAATCATGACAGAAAATGGGCTTTTCGTCCTGGGCGGGCGAGACGAATCGCATGACATTCTTTGGACCGTCCATGACGGAAAACCGTGGTAGAAGCGAGGGGAGGAAAATTTCGGGAGTTGCGGTTACGGTGGGAGGCCGAAGCGGAGCTGGCGCTGCGTTTCTCGTGACGTACGCTGGCGTGTGTGCGGCGTTGGCTCTAATCGAAGCCGAACGAGGCGTTGGGCTCTAATCGAACCCGGCGATTACGCTGCGAACTCTGGCGTTATCGAACCCGGACAGATCGATTGATGGCTGTTAATCGAACCCGATGGAGCGATTCGCCGCCATCTGCTGCTAACTAAAGCCGATCGATGCCTGGATGAACAGTGAGCGCTATGGGGGGGTGGAGGAACAGTGAGCGGTGGCGTTGCCTCTGGATGAACAGGAACTCGTGGTGTGGAGGGCTGGATGAACAGTACACGGTGGAGGGGTGGTCGTGGAAGGGTGGTTGAACAGGACCCCGTGGTGTGGAGGGCTGGATGAACAGTAGACGATGGAGGGGTGCCCGTGTGGAGGGTGGTTGAGCGATGGCCGGTGGAGTAGCGCGCGGTGGAGGCTGGATGAAAAGGAGCCCGTGGAGGCTGGAGGAGGTCGACGGTGGAGATGAACAGTATCCCGTGGAGTCCCGTTTTGCGTACGCCACACCCCTCCCGATGAACAGGACCCTGCTTTGACCGTAGGGAGGTCCGTTTAAATCCGTTTTGCGGTACACCACACCCCTCCCGATCAACAGGACCCCTGTTTCAACAGTAGGAGGTCCGTTTCCTCCATTTTGCGGTACGCCACACCCCTCCCGATCAACAGGACCCCTGTTTCGACCGTAGGAGGTCCGTTTCCTCCGCTTTTGATACGCCAGCCCCTCCCGATCAACAGGACCCCTGCTTGAACGTGGCTGGTCGAACACAAGGCCGCTTTCTCCACAGCGGTACGCCAAGCCTCGTTTCCATTGCATGTTCCGTCCAAGCCCTCCCGATGAACACGATCACGCATTCCGTTCCGACCCAGCCGGTTGGCTCCCCATGAACACGACGACGACGCTGTTTCTTCATTCCGACCCAGCCATGTACGTATGCGCGATAGGCGTTAGAGACCCTGCACGTATGTACGTACGTGGCTGTATTTTCTTTCTTGCACCCTCGCCGCTGTACGTACCTGTACATGCTACGTGCGCGCCTCTACTACGACACGTGCGCGCCTCTACATCCACCAGTATATATGTACGTACACGTTCGCGACCAGAATGACACCGCTACGTACGCTTCGACCAGGTGGGTCCCGACTGTCAGGCACTTCCTTGCGTGCGAAGATGTAGCTGGTGGGTCCCAGCAGTCAGGGGGGCGAATCGTTTTGGTTTTTTTTCCCGGACGCACTTCCTTGCGTGCGAAGATGTAGCTGGTGGGTCCCAGCAGTCAGGGGGCGAATCGTTTTTTTTGCCCGGACGCACTTCCTTTTGCGTGCGAAGGTGTAGCTGGTGGGTCCTTGCAGTCAGGGGGAAACATTTTTTTCACGAAATATGGTGGCCCGTCCAGTGGGTCCCCGCTGTCAGGTGGAGGAATAATTATTTTGCGCATAATAAGGAGGCACTTCCTTGCTGTGGCCGTGGACCCAGCTGTCAGCCTCTCCACGTCTGATCCCACGTCCGATGGAAGCCGTTCCTTGACCATGTTGACCACGCCACGCCGAGAGCACCAGGCGGTGGACGACGGGCGAGGCCTAGGAAGGGGACGACGCTGAGCCGGGAAGACGCGGCGTGGATGCCCATGCGTAGAGGAGTACGAGGGTTCACCGGTTCGGCTGCGGTGTGAGGCTGCCGTCGCCCTTGAGAATAACAGAAGGGTGTGGGTGAGTAGAGGGATGGCACGGCGGCGGTGGGAGTAGTAGGCGGTGAGGCCTCCGCCGCATCACACCCGGCCACGGGAGGCGGAGCACGAGGCACGACCGGGCGCTGGTTTGGGCGGTGGAGCAAGAGACCAGAGGTTGAAGAAGCACTACGACCGTTGGATGGACATCGACGGCCACCGGTCGAGCTAGAATCGTGCATATTGACTAAGTTGACAAAGCCCTTCGTCCCGTCACAACTTAGTAGGCCCACAAGTCAGCCTGCCACTATACTGGGTCCCAGCTAACAGGGGAAGTATTCATTTTTTTGTGCGTAATAAGGAGGCACTTCCTTGCGTGCGAAGATATAGCTGGTGGGTCCGAGCTGTCAGCGGCGGTAACGTTTTTTTCGCGAAATACCGAGGCCCTTTCGATGGGTCCCTGATGTCAGGTGGACGAATCATTATTTGCGCGTAATAAGGAGGCATTTCCTTGCGTGCGGCCGTGGACCCGGTATCGGCCTCTCCACGTCTGATCCCACTTCAGATGCATGTCGGTCGTTGACCATGTTGACCAGGCCGCTACCGAGAGCACCAGATGGCGGTGGACGACGGCGAGGCCTCGGAAGGAACGACGGAGGCGGGGAAGACTCAGCAGTTGTTTCCACGCGGAGGGGAGTACGATCGAACGAGGGTTTACTGGTTCGCTCCCGCCATCGCCGGAGAATAACAGCAGTGTGGGTGAGTAGAGGGATGGCTAGGCCAGCGATGGGAGTACGGTGGGCGCTGAGGCTCACAAGGCAAAGACACCGCCGCTGGGAGGAGGGAGTAGGCAGTCCGTCGGCGCTTTTTGAGCGGCCGGAGCAGGAAGAGCAGAGATTGAAGAAGACGACGGCCGTTGGATGGACATCCAACCGTCCACTGCTAAAGGCCAACCTTTTTAGGAAAGCCTCAAATATGTGGAAAACAGCATATAACCCATCTGCCATTATTTCTAATAATTTACAGTCCATTTGCTAATTCTTAAGGTTTTTTTGGAGCCCATATTCTTTTTGTTAGCATTACAGCCCATATTGTGGGCATGGTTAAAAAATTATACGAAATTTTGCATATTTCGGTGCGGTCCGAACTGTTTTTAATCCCGAAATTTCGACTCACATTCAAACTGATTTTAAAAATAAATGTATATCAATATAAAATCCAACAAATTCTCCATGCATAAAAATTAATGTAATTTAAAATCTTGAAATGAAAAATATATTTGAAACTAATTGCGGTTTGATGTGTTTTAAAATGTACAGCCCATTTCTCATTCTTGATGGGCCATTTTCTCGCCAAATTAATGAAAATCTCTCCTCGTCTTGAAAGATTTGCAGCCAACAGGCACGACAAAGCGACTTAATTGGCAAATCACAAAAAAAGCTGGTACGTGGCCGTGGACCCGGTATCGGCCTCTCCACGTACATTACTCTTCCGATGGAAGTCGTTCCTTGACCACGTTGACCACGCCGCTGGAGAGCACCACGGGCGGTGGACGACGACGAGGCCTAGGAAGGGACGACGCGAGCCGGGAAGACGCGGCAATGAAGCCCGCGGAGAGGAGTACGAGGTTCACCGTTCGGCTGCGGTGTGAGGTCGCTGCCGCCGCAGGGCTGGCCGATGGTGGGAATAGAAGGGGCGGTGAGGCCTCCGCGGCAAAGACAACCGCCATGGGAGGCAAGAGCATGCGGCACGACTGGTGCTGCTTTGGGCGGCTGGAGCACGAAGACCAGAGGTTGAAGAAGCACTACGGCCGTTGGATGGACATCGTACAGTCACTGGAGCTAGAATCATTCATATTGAGTAAGTTGACAAAGCCCTTCGCCCCGTCAACTTAGTAGGCCCATTAAGACAGCCTCCCACCCAGGTGGGTCCCAGCTAGCCGGGGGAGTATTCATTTTTTTGTGCGTAATAAGGAGGCACTTCCGGTGGGTCCAAGCTGACAGCGGGGGGAACATTTTTTTCACAAAATACGGTGGCCCGTCCGGTGGGTCCCAGCAGTCAGGGGGAAACGATTTATTTTGCAAAATACTGGTGGCCCGTCCGGTGGGTTCCCGCTGTCAGGTGGAGGAATAATTATTTTCCGCGTAATAAGGAGGCACTTCCTTGCGGCTGCCGTGGACCCATGCCGCCTCTCCACGACAAGATTTCTTCCGATGGAAGTCGGTCGTTGACCACATTGACCACGCCCGGCCGAGAGCACCACGGCGGTGGACGACGGCGAGGCCTAGGAAGGGGACAATGCGGAGCCGGGCCACGGGAGGCATAGGCGGTAGCACAGCCGGCCACGGGAGGCAGGAGCAGGCGGCACGACCGGCGCTGCTTTGGGCGGCTGGAGCAAGAAGACCAGAGGTTGAAGAAGCCGTATGGCCGTTGGATGGACATCATACGATCACTGGAGTATTGACTAAGTTGACAAAGCCCTCCGTCCCCGTCAACTTAGTAGGCCCACAAGTCAGCCCAACAATATGGTGGGTCCCAGCTAGCAGGGGCGTATTCTTTTTTTGGGCGTAATAAGGAGGCACTTCCTTGCGTGCGAAGATATAGCTGGTGGGTCCGAGCACAGCCGGGGAACGTTTTTTTCGAAATCTGAGGCCCTTCCTGTGGGTCCTAGCTGTCAGGTGGAGGAATCATTATTTTGCGCGTAATAAGGAGGCATTTCCTTGCATGCGGCCGTTGACCCAACTGTCAGCCTATGCACGTACAGTCCACTTCCGATGGATGTCGTTCATTGACCACGTTGACCAGGTCGCGCCGAGAGCACCAGGGCGGTGGACGACGGCGAGGCCTAGGAAGGGAACGACATGGAGCCAGGGAATACTCGGCAGTTGTTTCCCACGCGGAGGAGTACGAGGGTTTATTGGTTCGTCCGCCGTCGCCGGAGAATAACATCATGTGTGGGTGAGTAGATGGATGGCTAGGCCAGCGATGGGAGTACAATGGGGCCATGAGGCTCACAAGAAGAAAGATAGCCGGGGAGGAGGGAGCAGCAGTACCGGGCGCTTGTTTGAGCGGCTGGAGCATGAAGAGCATAGATTGAAGAAGCTCGGCAGCCGTTGGATGGATATACAGCGATCATTGCTCTCGTGTGTTGACTAAGTTGACAGGCGCTATGCAAAGCGTCAACCTTTTTTTTATGAAAGCATACGCGTCAACCTGTAGTAGGCGCACAAGTCAGCCTCAAATCTAGGAAAACAACATACAACCCATCTGCCATTATTTCTAATAATGTACAACCCATTTGCTAATTCTTAAGATTTTTTTTGGAGCCCATCTTCTTTTTGTTAGCATTACACCCCATATTGTGGCCACGGTTAAAAAGTATACGAAATTTTGCATATTTCAAAAGCGGTCAACTGTTTTTAATCCAGAAATATCGATTCACATTCAAACTATTTTGAAAAATAATTTATATAAATATAAAATCAAAATAATTGTCCACACATAAAAATCTATGGAATTTAAGATCTT
Organism: Aegilops bicornis; assembly: GCA_021605145.1. NCBI lineage: Eukaryota > Viridiplantae > Streptophyta > Magnoliopsida > Poales > Poaceae > Aegilops > Aegilops bicornis. The sequence continues at coordinate 649,744,437 of CM038670.1, forward strand.
GTAATGAAAAAATGAAACTAATTCCCGGTTTGATGTATTTAAAAAATGTACAGGCCATTACTGGGCAAACCGAATGAAACTCTCCTTGTCTTGAAACATTTGCGGCCCAACAGGGCCGATAAAGCATGTAGGCCTTGTTTGGGTATTTCTTTAAAAAATAGAACTGGGCTAGCCATTTTCAGCAAGAAAGAAAAACAACTAGGCTCATGATGTGGTAAACATAAATAAAACCCTGGCTAGACGGGCCACAACCCCGTTGTTACCCTGATCCGTCGCTAAAACTAGTATAAATAACAACTGCTTGTTCCTCAAAAAAAAACTGCGCAACTTGCTGGGTCCCTCGTGTCAGCCGCTCGTAGTGTAATTCTCTCGTTTATTGACTACGTTGACGATGGTGTGAGCCCCAGATGTCCAACCATTAGGAGGAACCATATTTTTGGGCTTGTACTATAGAGGCACTTACTTGCATCGCCATGACGCTGGTGGGTCCCTACCGTGATCCTCTCCACGTCTGATCATCTGCTTGTTCCTCTCGGTTGTTGACGACGTTGACAACGCAAGAGGCGGCGCACAAGACGGCGAAACGAACCAAGGCCGCAAAGGCGGAGGATGACGGCGAGGCCTCGGACGGAACGAATAGGAGCCGTTGAAGATCGTCGGCCGTCCAACGCAGCGGAGGGAGTATGAGGGTTGACCGGTGGGGGTGGTGGGGCTAGTCACTTGGCTTCAGAATGCACAGTGAGCTCAAGCAGCCGGCGTGAGTGATGTTATTTCCTTGGTTGTGATTTGTTACAATATTTCACTCTAAATTAAACGAATGGCAAGCCATTTGCCTGCTTTCAAAGAAAATATGACAGTCACAACCGAGTTGAAAAGGGAAGGAACATCTAACTCCAGCTTACAAACTGTACAAAAGCACGAGGGTTGATTGTTCATCAGGTTTACAAAAAAACCCAGATTGAAAAGGGCAACAACATCTAACTCCAAAGACTATTTTCGGCAGTCAAATAAATGGATCGGTCAGGTCCATAGAATGAACATCCTGGATCGTAAAATTTACTGGATTATGAACACAATATGTTGTAAATAGAAGCCCGGCACGTTCAGAAGCTCTTTTGCCCACCCGAAACTCCTTTTTTTGCTCTTCGATATACCCATTCGTCAAAACCATGCTGCTAATAAACTTAAGCCTGATGGACAATAGTAACCTCGCATTCAGCAGGAAGAATGTGACAAATCTTGTGTTTGCACAGTTGGCTACATATCGTTCTAGCGTTATTGTCTTCAATCGAATCTCATGAGAAGTGAGAAAATCCCGATGCTTACGAATCCACCGATTGGTTATAACTTTCTTACCCCGTCCTGTTGCCTAAATAGACATGAAAATTGAAAACAGTTAAGGTCTAAAAGAAGAGTGTTGAAAGAACAACAGCTGAACGGTTAATTCTAGTACACTATATGCGGGCTTCCAATGTGCGTGAAATTATCACCTTTATATACAACTTCTCCAAACATGGAAAGCATTGCAGCAAGCCAATAATCTTGTTCAGATCAAAACTATTCATTTGGATATATAAGATCTTGACAGAATCCAGCACCATTGATAGCCCATCCATGGAGAAACTCTTCATTGAGCATATAACATAATATTAGTACAAAATGTGTACTCCAAGATGATATATAAATTATGCGCAGAAATTTAAAATGCAGCATATGGTTACAAGTGTAGATGATAATATAAAGTACCTGAAGAACTGTGGAGCCAAACACCATATTGAAATGAGCACAAAGATCATGTATTACACCCAAGGTCTCCAGTTTAGGCGTAGAGAGGACGGTTATTTGCAACGGTGAATAACTAGAATCAAGGATCAACCTTTGAAGTGAAGGGGCATCTTGGATGATGAGTTGCCTTCCGTCAAAAGAAATTCCAATTCTTACAAGGTTAGGCGACTTTATTTGGAGACAACCGATTCTAATCGTGAAAACAAGCACCAAGCACTCCAAATAGCAGGGCAAATGGAGTGGATGATCTTTGTGCAATGAGGCCTCCGATATACGAACCCGCACAAGTGAAAGTTTCTTGAGAAATGGGAGTCGAAGGTTTAGTACCAGATTGTTTGGAAGGTAGCACAACGCAAAGGTGGCGGTGTGGAGAGAGGAGGAAAACCGCGAGATGGACATCGGTCTTTGAGGGCACAAGTTCATGGCGTTACGTATGTGGTATGTGATTTCTAGGGAATAGTAGAACTCAAGCATCCGTAGTTACGTGAATTGAGGGATTTCAGCCAAAGGCCCACCGTGCAAGGCATGGTATGCTTGATCAGGTAGCATGACGGGATGCAGGGGCTTTGAACGGAGCCCTGGTGGGAGGAGATGATGGCTCTGGGGATTTCAAAATCATTGAAGAGAGATAGCTGACGACAGTCGAGATTAAGGGGCACGACGCGCCATAGAGGGCGCCACCGAATTGAGAGGACTTGGGTGCGGCAGCAATCCTTGGTGGGAGAAGCGAGATGATCTCCCAAGGACGGGCGTCCGGAGATCGCTGATGCGGTCCACCGAGATTCTCTGAGTTCTGGGATCCGGTGGGGCGGGTCGCCGCTTCTCTCCAGCTGCCGGTGCGGGATCTACAACAGCGTCGCCCATGGCGGAGCCTCATATTCTTGGCGCTGGGGTCAGTCGACTCCATTTTCCTCGAGGGCGCGTGATCGCTACCACGGATTTGAGTAGAGTAACGAATGACGAGCCTAGTTGTAGTCTGCGAAGAAGAAGGGAGCTGGGGGTTTTCAGAGGAGTGAGGAAGAAGGGGAGCTGGAGTTTTCTGTAGGGAGTGAGGTGAGGAATTTGGGGTACGAGTGGAGCGAGCTCATGTGAGGTGGGTGGGAGCGAGGAGGAAGAAGAGCACCTGTGTTTTGTTGGGGAGGGGCGGTGTCTTTGGGTGTGGGTAGCGCCTTTTGAATTGATTTTACTATTTACTAGTGTGGATTGGCTGTTTTGTCTTGGGCCCAGAGAAACAATTACTACTAGTACAGTGGAGACACTCTACAGCTACCCATAAAAACAATTACTACTAGTACAGTGGAGACACTCTACCGCTTCTGGCTCCTCCTAGGTCATTGAAACGTCTCCCTCTACTGAATGCCGTTATACTTTTGTTCAACGACATGCGGGCCATGCTGCACGCGGGCCCAAATGCCATCCACCAAATTAGCAGGCAGTATGCAGGCGGAGAGTCACCCCGGTCGTAGCCGGCAGTAACGAGCCATCGTATCACAAAACCCCACCTCCCCGCAGTCTAAGTTTGACGGACGAAGCAACCATCATTTCACTCCTCGCTGAATCCCCTTTTCCCTCACCGTCTTCAAGAAAGGCAACACTCGTGATTCCGCAATCGTCTTCTCTCCCAACGAAGGGAAGGTAAGCGGATCCGTGATGTTGGTATATTTTCGTTCAGAGAAAAAATGAAATTTTGCAAAGCAAGAATCGATCCTCACTCTCTTTTTGTTTCATTGTCATTGCGATTGTGTTTTCCTTTCGTGGTCTTCTTGTATTCGCTGGGTTTCATTATGGACCAAGGAGAACCAGGCAAAGATCTCCGATATTGGAGCAGACGGGAGGCTGATCCCCACGAGACAGAGAGCTCCAAGAAGATGGAGGCAACCACCGAGCCGACCCAGACACGCCACGGCCACTCTTGAGATGGTCAATGCCCGCTTGAGGTTACATTCGTGGCACCGCAGGAGCAGTTTTCCCCTTCGAGGATGTGTCCCCGCCGAGCTGCCCAAGGTGATTTCCTTCTTTGCCGATCTCGATTGTGGTTTTTCATCTAAGTATGTGGTGATTTTTTCAGAAAAGGAAGTATGTGGTGATTAATAATGCAAAATTTTATTAGCTTCGATGCCATGCTATACATAGTGGTTTAAATAACTTGTGGTTCTTATACTGAAAAGTAATTCAGAATTTGTTTCGCTTTCAATTAGAGCCTGATGCGCATAAGGATTGTGTGGTTGTGCATGTCACTCGCTATGAGGCGACGACCTGAATATACGCACAGGGAAAACAAAGTTCTTAGGCTGTTGGATCCTCGGAAGCCATTTGCGGTTATACCAATGAAGAGTTGTATTCCAGCCTCACCGTTGTCGTGTGTTGTCCAGGTGTCTTCAAGCACAAGAAGTTCAAAGCTACTCCTTCGCTTGTGAGGCATCTTGTTCTTGTCAAGCTTACGCAGAAGATGACGTGGCATGCCTCCACAAACAAGTTTATCGATGGCAAGGCCACAAGGTTGTCTTCATGAAGGTTCACAGGATTGAGCTGCGCGGGACGCCCTCGATGATGTTGATGGCAAGGTCCATCTTGTGTCCAGCCCAAATTAGATCGAGGCATGAAATAGTTGCCCCAGCTAGTGTTTAATAGTAGTTTGGATTGTGTCTAATTATCCGAACCTTGCCTGTTATCGACCCCTCTGGGCTAGTGCTCTATTTGAATCCGTCTATGGGAACTGCTGCTACTTTTGTGTGCCCATGAATCATGTGAGAACCATCGTAATTGTTGCCGAAACAGATGCGTCATCACTAGGCTTTTTCATGAATATGGCATGGTAAGACATAAGTTGTCACGGTTTATCATACGAGCAGTGTGTGTTTTGATGAAATAGAGCACTCGTTCGAGAACCGTGCGCCGACGTATACATAAGTACTTGTAAACACTGTTGGTGCTACCCCACTTGTAAGCAGTTGTGCAAAACACGACACATTGGCTCAGCTCGCTTCAACACTAGGCTATCGACTAGCTAACAATAAAAAATCTGCTGTCTGACATATAAGCAACTACTATGTATCTTGTTACAGTGGTTCATGCAGTTAATTGAGGCCACAATGTAATAAATTCCAAACGTTTACACACTAGTCCAGCGCTCATGTGGAACACTCACAATTAAACTCGTCTTCATAAAAATCTTGAAAAGCATAAGTTAAGCAATTTTATACATCTCAATGATTCATAGAACATAACAAACATATACTAGTTCCTTTGAAAAAGACAAAGTTGTGAGAATGTTTACAAATCAGGAAAAACAAGCAAAGGCTTCTCTAAGCAAAGGGCCTCCCGGAGGCTTAAATTTCCTGGAGTTCACTCAGTTTTTTCTTGTTGCCACCATTCGTGGTTAGGTTGTCTCATTCCGAATAACCAGTTATAATTGTGGTCTCAATCGAATGCTGAACTGAACCATGCGATTATCTTGACCAGCTGAAATGCTTGTGCATTCCGCTAAATTTAAGCACCGCTATTTGCAGAAATAAGCAGACCACAATGCCTCTTGTCCGCCAAGACTGTCCAAAAAACTGCCGTGCAGCCGTGCCTAGTCCTCGGTCCATGGATGAACAGGTAGAAAGTGCATTCGGACTAGGATGCAGTTGTTTTCGTCATTCCTCTGACCGCAATCGTGAAGTAAAACGCATTTAATCAGCTTCTTTTAGATTGCGTTGGTCATTCTACCTTAGTTACTACCAATGTAGGGATACCTTGAAGAGGGGAGGTTAGATGACGGCAACGAGGGATAGCCATCTCATTTTGCGCAGTTGTACTAAAACTGAGGTGTGTGCTTTTGATTGCACGGATAGAAACGATACGGAGACAGACATCCCGAAACGATATTGAACAGACATCCCTGTTTGCGCAAATACGAAATACGGTTATTTAAACAGTGACACATATTACTACTTTCCCCCGTTTCCTCTTAGAACCAAGTCCTAGATTCATGCTACAGCTTTCCCACTTTCTTCCCTGTTTGAACCAACGCTTTGAGTTCACTCTATGAACTAGCTTTACTTCTAATAATAGTAGAAGAATAGGTGGCTTTGTAACAGCGGACGGAAGTATAAAAGGATCCACACAAAGGGGGAAGAGCTGGGGCAGTAGAGCAAGGCATGTTTCAAAGGAATATATACCTAAGGGTCGTCGGCATGTGGCAAAGACGGCGTCGGGAGGCCGCATCTTGGCCACAATACATGAGGAGGAAGAAGGGTTGAGGCCCTCCTGAGCCGGCGCTCTCTCGGAGAGTACGGCACGGCCGATCGGGACGCTGGGCAGCCGTTGGTCTCCTCCTCGCCACGACGACAGCGTGAACGATGCACCTACACCCCCTGCCTTGCCGAGGTTGTCCGCCGGATTTGTGACCAGCCGTGAGCTGAGGGAGAGTGTGTGGCCACCTATGTCTTGCTTAGATCTGGAGAGCATGAGAGAGTGAACGAGAGGAACCCTAGTAAAGCAAGCGCTAAGGCTCCTGCTTTTATATATAGTGGAGTGATTTTGTTGTACCGGCTTCAAAAAATGCGCTCCTACGTGTACCCACGAGTGGGTGTGAGAGAACTAGTGCGTGCACCGCTTCTCTTCGTGAGAGTACAATATATACTATGCCCAAAGAACGTTCGCCGCCAGAGTAATAGTATAAGTGTGTGACGTGTGAGCTAAAATAAAATGTGTGCGCTGTCTTTTGTTTTTTAGAAGTTCTGAGGGTAGGGTGTGAAGAGCACATATGTGCGTGACGTCTACCTGTAGATAGAGGATGGGTGCGACGTGCGAGTCTGCGAGAGGACTTGGGAGAGTCGTGACTCGTGAGGGTGCGTGTGCGTGAGAGAAAGGGGGCACGTATCAATGCAATACATGTGTCCGTAAATCATTATCCGACAAACGTTCGCCACAAGCCTTTTCCTCGATTTAACGCCAGAAGAACCGTTAGATCGGCATCCGACGATGTCGGTTTGCCATGTCATTTAATGTAACAACCACTCCTCCTACACACAAATCTTCCACATGAGTGTTAGCAACTGCCATATGCTCCCTCCGTTCCGAAATGCAGTGCATATAGCTTTATTGAAAATTAGAACCTCGCAAACTTTTACCGAGTTTTCGTGTACCAAATTGCACATGTAGAATACCCTGTATATATCATTTCATTCATCTTCGATAGGTAACTATAAAGATGGGTGAGGAGTCTACAAAGAAAGACCATCGTATCACCCGCAGAAATTTCAACCATCCTTTAGTGTCGAGGAATATCATAGGAGCTCTATATGATATGATTTTATAGGATTTTTTTCCTTTAGAGCCAATTGGTTCATAGGAATAGATTCATATACTCTACATTTCAAAGGAAATAAACATGATATCATTTCTATAGCTTTAGAGCCACTTGGTTCATATGAATGGATTCCTATACTCCAAGTTCCTATGATATGAAACAAATTACATCTCTTTACTAATCTCTCCTCATAGGAATTGAGATACATTCCATCTCTAGATTCAATAGAAAAGTTCCTATAATGTGAACCAAATGACATCTCTTTTCCAACCCCTACTCATAGGAATTGAGATGCTCCATGTCATCTCTTTCCCTACAACTTCCACGTATGCATCTTCTATTCCTAAATAGATAGTACAACCCAAAGAGTAGCTTTTTCCAAAACATGCAACTATGGCACAAGAACTATATAGTGTGCCAATAACTTTGAAAGATGGTCGCTGGATGAAGTTAACTGACAAAGGCAGAGATGGGCAAATCCGAGAACCATCGGGCCGTTGGATATCATCAACATTCCACCAGATCTGCCACATGTACAATTTAGAAGACTCCATGGTTGAACTTAAGCATAATGCACAAACCTCAAAATACAAGCACTTCTCCTGTGTCCTAGAATCGTCTGTCTCATAATTGATTATTTTTTCTAAATGAATTGCCATTATTTGTTTTTTACTTTATGATTTACAATGCACAACCCCATGAATCTTAACATTTTTATAAAACTAATTGATTTTGAATGAGATGAACTATAAGAACTAAACGAACATCTACATCATGCATATATGACTCAAAGCTTTACATGCTATAGTGTATATTTATTCATAATTTGGTTTCGAAATCACATGCGTTCAATACATGTGTACCTTACTAGTTTTGAGTAGAGTAGCAAATTTCACGCGGCCCCGGGTATATCAAAATGCAGGGCCCATGCATCATTGCCTTTCGGTCGAACCTACGTCCACAATTTTTTGTATGTGCTATATCTCCACTGGTCCTCGAACCCAAAATGCTGCCTCGTTCCCGTAAAACCAAGCGGCCCAGACATATTTAAGGCGTTGACTCGAACCCGTTTACTACGACGTGGCCTCAAGACGCCGTAGTACTCCTACAAACCCTACCGCCGCACTCATCATCGGTTTTCTTCAAGAGGACGAGGGAGAAGCCGATTTGTAGTGGAGGCGCTTTAAAAAAAAAGGATTTGTAGTGGAGACCCCTACCCTAGGGTGCCCTAGGTAGCTGCTGCACGCGTCATTGTTTTATCTTTTCTTTATGCTCTTGCGCGCTAGAGTGAAATGATGGTTGCTTCGTCCGTCCAGCTTAATGCGGGAAAGGTGGGGCTTTGTGATTTGACCCCTCATCGCTCATTTTCTACTACTTTGCGCGCTTATGACCGGTGCCTCCAATTCCAACCGCTGCTCCGAACTGTAATTTGGTGCATCGCACGTGGAATAAGACGGTGGATGAGCCACATGTCTGCCAAAGGGGTCCTGTTAAGTGTGTCGCCATTTTGTGTGCGGACTGACCCTGCTTGAGTTGCTACGCCAACACGACAGGAGCAACCTACCACTTGGTTTTGCTCCGTGGTTAATCCCGACTATAATGATCTAAAAAGATACGTGCTGAACTACCCTCTCTGTCTCGGTTTTTTATTTGTAGGCGTCTCGGTTTATAGGGCATGCACATAGTTCTAGGTCATCCATTTGACTAACTAAATATGAGTTACTATGTCACAAAAGGTATATCATTGGATTCTTATTGGTTGATATGTGAAGAAACAAGAAACGAGGTAGAAGTTAATGCACCGCGCATTAGTATTGTGGGATTATTTGGTTTTCGTAAGATGACGTGCATTTGGTTGCAAGGGTGGTCATGAATGGGTTGGGATCGTTCAGAAAATAGACATGTTTGGTTATAAAGCACATGAATGGTTCGAGTCAAAAAAAGAGAATATGCCTTGAAGATGTTGAACCATTTCACCCAACCAAATCGGTCGAATCAAATGGCCACCCTTTGCATGCATGACTATGTGAGCATGACTGGTGGTCCCGTCTTAAATAATTAGCTCATATCTTATATTCAGCCAAACACATGAATTGAATGGTTCAATCCCAAAAAAATTGAATGATCCCAATCCATTCATACGATACCTTCAACCAAACGCATCAGACGGAGGGAGTAGTTGTATTTAAAAGTCGAGGGCGGGGCTTTTCCTGCGCGGTAGGCGGGGCAGTTCCGCCTAGTCGGTTCGACAGAGACGCGAGAAGACGAGGGAGTAGGCTGCTGCAAACGTAGGGCTGTGTGATTTGACACCGAGTTCACTGGACAGGTGTGGGGCCCCGTGATTTGACTTGCCATTATCATTTTAATCTGGCGCTGACCGGGCGTGGAGTCTCCGATTCTGACCACCTCCATACAGGTGCCCCTCCCAATGCTCCACCATGTAGTAGTAGAGGCTGGCTCTTGCATGAGAGCCCGCTTCTCCACTTTTTCCTTGCCTCTCTTTCCTCCACATATGCAAAAATGCCATGTAAAGCGCACTATTGTACTTACTTGCTCCTGAGGTGCTTAAGCTTGCCACATAGGCATAAAGTCCGATGTGGCAAGTTAATCAAGAAGAGAGAGACTAGTTTGGTGACCCAAGGAAGAAAGCGGTGCTAAGCGCGTGTACCTAGGTGAAAAGACAATTTTGAGTCTATAGCTAATTAAATGAAGCAAACTTAGCAACACCATTTCATTGGAAGAGGTCACTCCTTGGCAAATGCAATAAATACTAGTACTCCCTGTGTCCCATTATATAAGAACGTTTTTGACACTACACTAGCTAGTGTCAAAAACGTTCTTATATTATGGGACAGAGGGAGTACGAAGAAAGAGATAGAGAGGAGTAAAAAAATACACTTATAGCCAACCTTATAGCCAACCTTGTTGTAGTATGAGTGACTAAGTGATGACTATGTATGACATGCCAACATCAGATAGCCTAACGCACCATGTTAAATCTCCAAGGGCGCGACCACGCGAGCGACGCGACGGTCGTGGTAGGCGCGACCATGATACGGGCTGCTGGCAGCCCTTGGATCTGAGATCAAACGGTCACATGCTAAGTTGCTGAAAATTTTAAGAATAACCCTCCAGGATAGGATATTCACCCATAGGTCCGTAATCACGCCATGCAACCGCTCGATCTCAGATCCAAGGGCTCTCGAAGCCCGTATCATGGGAGAATGGAAAGCCACTACCCTGCCGCTGCTCAGACGCTGGCAGTTCGCTCCTACTCTTTCCCGCACGTCCTTTAATACTACGGCGTTTCGCTCCTAGTCGTCCCGTCCATTCACATTACAGCAGTTCCACTAATCCTAACCCTCCTCCCAAATCCATGGCATCCCAAATCTCCCTGATCGGCGGTGAGTACAAGGTTAGAACCATCACCAGCGATGAGTTCGATGTCATCTACACCCGTACTTCCGCGACGGTGAAAGGATGCCTTTCTCGCTTCAGACGCATGTTCGAAAACTCACATGATGAGTGGGTCATTGGGCTAGATGTTGAGTACACCACGCCGTGGGACAAGAGAAAGATCTAAAGGACGAAGAGAGGAAGAAGCCCGCCGTGATCCAGGTTTGCGTACATAATGTTTGCTTTGTCTACCACATATGCCATGCCGACGTTGAGTGCCGGGATTTTAAGAACTTCCTCGAGGGCAAAACAGTCAAATTCGTTACTGTAGACTTTAAGAACGACAAAGAAGTCCTGTGTCGGATAGGCCTCGTTGTAGGCAACCCCTTCGACCTCCAGAAGAATCGGCTGGTGCCCTCTCGCCAGCCCTCAATGCTGACCCTGGCAGGAGCCATGGTTCATCCTTCGTATCAAGAACCGGAGAAACCTCATTCTGTGTTTCATCGTCATGCATGGCAGCGGAATGTACTAGATATAGACCACATCCACTACGCTGCAATGGATGGCTACCTTTGTTTCAATATCTACAAGGGTTGGATGAAGAGCAATAGCCAAGTTGGCGGTTAAAGCAAAGAAGTATCAGCCAAGAGGAAGAGGGACAAGGACGAAGTCGAGGACGTGGACGAGGACTCCGAGTAAGGTGGCGATGTCGTTGCTCATGGCGGTTCTAAACTTCTAATGCAAAGGTTCACCGGATTAGTTGCATAGTTTAATTTCAGCGTGCTTAGTTTAATTTGAGGGGTGTGTTGTCGAGCCCCAAAGAGAACTATGCTATGTTTCTTCTCGTTACTTTAACTCTTCAGTATGTACATACTAGTACTAGTATTTATTTAATAGAATTTAGCACCCCAATTAAGCACGCACTAGCTTTTTTAATAGTACTATATGCATAATTTGGCGACGAGCGCTCTCTATATGTACCACCTTTTTTTAAAATTTCAATTTTTGCTCCATGGCGCAATCCATCGATAGTGGAGTACTACTGTACAAAAGTATACATTTTTTTGAAAGGCTAGCGTACTTTTCATCACATATCTATACCCCTATATAGTGTGTGAATAACTTTGGAAGTTGGTCGTTGGATGAAGCCAATCCGACGGTACAGAGATGGCAAATCCGAGCACTACTGGCCATTGTATATCATCTACAATTCTACATTCCACCAGATTTTGCCACATGTACAATCTAGAAGACTCCATGGTTGAACTTAAGCATAATGCACAAACCTCAAAACACAAGCACTTCCCCTTTGTTCTAGAATCTTCCATATCTTAATTGCCCAAACTTTTTTTTTCTAAATGAATTGTCACTTTTTGTTTTTACTTTACGCTTTACAATGCACAATTCCATGAATCTTAAAATAGATTTTTTTTGTTAGAACTAATTGATTTTGAATGAGATGAACTATAAGAATTAAACGAACATCTACATCATGCATATATGACTCAAAGCTTACATGCTATGGTGTGGTATTTATTCATAATTTGGTTACCAAATCTCATGCGTGCAATGCAAGTGTACCTTACCAGTATATACATAGCCAATTAAATTCTCAACCTAGAACGACGTGCATGCCATGTAGTAAACCGATCCGGAGGAAGTATAGTAAAAATGAGGTGATTTTACCCAGCGATCGGCGGGGGAGCATGGCCTGTCATGCGGTCCCACGTGTCATGATGTACCAAGGCGATGCTGTCGGTGTAGGAACGACACCTATGGGATCACATGAATCCCTACTGCGGTTGCGGGGCGCGGGGTCGTGAGAAGAGCGGATCAAACAGATAGCACACGGTCTCTTTATCCAGGTTCGGGCCGCGAGGATGCGTAAACCCTACTTACGCTTTGGTGGTTTGTTTATCCGTGTGTTCTTGAACTAGCAATGGGGCGTGAGGAGCTCAAAAGCGAATCCTCCTCCTCGACGCCTTTGGGCCTCCTTTTATAGGGAAAGGGGTCGCACAAGGGCACACAGTGGAGGTGGAAAGAATGCAGTGATGCGAGTCTATCCCTCGCATTACATGACAAGGCGCCTTAAATGCGTCTTGCTTAGGTGTCCTTGCTTTATCGGGACGGGGAGAGCCTGTCTCGTCTGTCGCCGCTCCCTCTCGTGTCGACACGCATACGCCAGCAGTGCCCGCGGTGCCATGTAGGCAGGCAGGCAGCTGAGGTGGCGCAATGGTGGGTCTCCACGAAGATCTGCTTGCCGCCACGCAGGAGACTGCCCAACTGGTTAGGTCGGCAGCTGCATGCGAACGGCGGTGAAGGTTTGATTGGCGTGGGCCCGATGGTGGCCCTACGGGTGTCCTTGGCGAGGGCCTCGTCGTAGCCCCGACAAGGGTCTTGCCGGGGCCCCGGCAAGAGTCTTGCCGTGGCACCTGCTGTCATCCCCGGCAAGGCTCTTGCCGGGGGCCTCAGGTCCTCCTTGGCTGGGATCCCGCCAAGGGTCGTAAATGCCTTCTATAGCGTGTATCTGATCTTGAATGTCTTCACAAAGATCTGCATGTCACCACGGGATGTCTCGAATCCTTGCCCCATGGGGGCAGTGGACTCAAGGGTGACTTCGCTCCGTAGATGTGGGATTTAACTGCCACGGCAAGGGTCTTGCCGGGTTTGCTAAAGAACTGCCCCGGCAAGGATCTTGCCGGGGAGTCCGCTTCGTCCCCTTTGCTCTTCGTGGCCTTGGTCTTGGCGTCGTTCTGCTCCTTTCGAGCTTCGGCCTTACCTTGGCTCACCTCCCTCGCCTTGCTCAGTGCGGCGGTGTCCGTGGCTCAGACTGCCCGTGCACAGTTTATAGGGGTACAAAAAGGGTACCCCTCTTTTTGTACACCGACAGGAGCCCCCGGGCCTGGGCCACACGTAAGCGCAATTGCGTCGTTGGGCTAGGCCCAAAAACGGTGAGCGGGCAGGCAGGGTGGTTTTTACCGCGGTAAGTCTTTTCGCACGGTGCACTTCCCATGCCTCCCGCGCGTGGCTCGCCGTGGGGAGGCGTGCGTGACGTGGGCGACATGCGTGGGGCTGGGCTCTGCACGCATGCGTCACGTCGTAGTTAATGTGAAAGGAGGCGGCCCGCGTTTTCCCTCATAAGAAGGAATAACCGTGGGCGCGCTGCTCACTTTCTCCTCCTCTCTCATACCTTTTCCAATCTCAGAGCCGCCGTTTCCTCTCTTCCTTCCCTCCTAAGCTTTCGCCGTCGCCCGCCGTTGCTGCTTCGCCACCCCTCTTCCTCAATCCTCTAGACCTCTTGGCCGCCATGGCGCCCAAATCCGCCAACGGCAAGGGGGTGGCTAAGAGCTCCGGGATCGTGGAGCCGCCGGAGAGCGCGCTGTCGGGGGACCGGACGAAGTCTGCCTTCTTCTTCCCCTCGTCGGTTAATGTTCATAAGCTCCAGGCCTCCTTCAAGCCTTTATGGGGAGTGAAGACGGGAGGAGAGAATTCGGGGCACCCGGCGACGCGCGTCATGCCCGCTGCTTGTGCCGATCTTGCTCCAAATCGGTATCCCTTTTTTGTCGATTACTTTTCTTGCGGGTTGTGCCCCCCTTTTTCCGATTTCTTCTGCGACATCATGCACACCTTCGGCTTTCGCCTCTTGAATTTCACTCCGAATGCGGTGGCGTGCTTGGCTCTCTTCGCGCATCTTTGCGAAGGCTTTGCCGGAGTGCAGCCCAACACGGCACTCTTTCGCCATTATTTCTCCCCTCGAATCCAGCCCGGAGGCGCCGTCTCCGGATGCGTCGCCCGGATCTCAAGATCCAAGGGGGCGAACCCGGACGATGCCATGAAGGAGAGGTGGGATGAATGGCGTGGCCGGTGGTGCTGGATTGAAGACGAAGACCCGCCGGAATTCTGCAAGGTCCGTCGAACGCCATCGGTCCGCGGCAGCGACTGGGGTGATGTTGATGCTGGCAATGGGAGGCTTACTGTCGCCACCACTAGGATCCTCCGGCTGACCCGGGCTGGGCTCACCCTGGAGATGATCGGGGAGGACTTCATTCGCCGCCGGATCGCCCCGTTACATAACAAGGGGAGGCCAGCCTGGCTTTTTACAAACCCGGCTGACATTATGCGGCTCCGCCCTGGCCTCGACCACAACTTCACGGTGATGGGGCATGCCCACTTCTGTCAGCGGCTTTTCCAGCTTGGTGTGGGTTGCGACGGCGAGGTTGAACGGACCGGCAAGGCCGCGAGGGCTGCCGCAAAGGTCGGCAAGGCCGTCAAGGGGTCGTCCTTCCAGTTGCCAACGTGGGTAGTCCTGTTGTGCAATAACTCACGCCGGTCCGAGATCATTGCTATGATGCCGGACTTCAACGCACACGGCCCTGTCCCGAGCTGGCAGGAGCCGACGGATGCAGATGTGCAACAATTCTTCGACTCCTTGACCGAGGTATATGTCAATGCTGACGTCGAGCGGTGGCTTGTCATGGACACCACCTAGGCGGAGCTGGACTACATCGCCACTAGCGCGAGGGAGGCACAGCTTGCCACGGAGGCCGGCAGCGCCGGGGTTGTGGAGGACAAGGCCGCGACGGCTGCGGAGGAGGAGCAGTTCACCCTGTGGGCGGCGGCCACCGGGAAGGTCAGCAGCGTCGACGCTGGAGCTCCGCTTGTCGAGGACGCAGCCGACAAGTCGTCGGAGGAGGAGGACGTGGCGGCGGGCTCGACGCCAATCAGGGGAAGAGGGCGAGTCCTGCAGCGAGCTGGCTCCGGCGAGCCGGTCCGGCCCGGCAGGACTACGTGGCCTCAATTGACCCTGGAGGGGTCCGGGCGCCACACGAGGGCCACGGTAGCGAAGGGGCTGGAGAAGGCCGCTGAGAAGAAGAAGGCGACGGCCCCTTCCTCATCCAGGCGTGCACAAACCCCGCCGCCTTCTTCCCCTCTCCGACAGGCGTCGACTCGGATGATGATGTGGAGCTCCCTTTTGATCTCGGGTCTCAGCCGGAGAGGAAAAGGAAACAGTGGAAGAGGAGGAGATGGACGGCAGTAAGTACTCCGTTCCTTCTTGTCATTTCCACTTTCCCGAATCAGGTCGCTTGTCTTGATCCATTTTGCTTTTGCAGGGAGACATAGACGTTGGCCCGGAGGGCGGCTGGCGAGGACCTTGGCGAAGCGGTCCCCTTCATTGGGCTTCAAAGACACCACTGGTGGTGCTGAGCAGCCCGGACAGCAGCCCAGCGCAGCCCCAGCGTAAGTTCGGCACCCTCTTCTTACTCGACATGTGGTAGGCGCCGATGCTATGATCTTGACCTTGCTGGTTTGCAGGAGGGGAGCGGCAGCAGGAGGAACCACAGAGGGCTGCTCCTAACACCACCCCCCATCGACCACGACGCCATGGGCGTCCCCGGCAAGGGCATCGGGCATGGAGCCTACACCCATGGAGGAAGAGGGGAACTTGGGGGCTGGTGACTCTTCCGCGGCGCCAAATGCTAGCGGAGAGGGGACTGCTTCACTGACACAGCCGGTGAGTCGCCTGTCCTTCGTCTCTGTTTTCCTTATTCTTCTCTTGGCTTCATCGCCCCCATTGCTGCCCAGGCCCTCCTTCAACAGACATGGAGGACGTGGACACTGTCGTGGGAGACATTGCTGAGGAGGCCGCGGCGGAGGCCAGCAGGATTGCCGTCGAGGAGGCCGCCAAGGATGCTGATGGGGCCACCGCTGACGAAGCCGCCAAGGGTGCTGCCGAGGACGCCACTGCGGGGGCCGCCAAGGCGGCCGGCGAGGCTTTTGCCGAGGGCACCAGCGGTGGACCTGCCGGTGAGGCCGACAAGGCCTCCACCGAGGAAGAGGTGGTGGGCGACCAGCCCCCCCCCCTCCTCCTCAACCTCGGGCCCCGGCAGATATCTGAAGGTGGGCAACGATCTTTTCGTCCATCTTCCAGGGGCGTCAAGCCGAGCGCCCGCCGAAGGGGAAGCCTTTGTTGGCGAGGTGCTTGCTGCCACCGGGCTTGAGGTGGTTGATGAGCCAGGCGTTGGCGGCGACGGTTCTGCAGAAGAGCAGCTTTTCCGCGCCATGGGGGCCGACTTCCGGAAGCTCCAAGTGCTCTACCGTGCCCGCCTGGACAAGATCAAGTCCAGGATGGCAGCAGTGGACAACGCGGAGGTGGACTTAAAGGCGCGCGTTGCCGAGACGCAGACTTGGTTCCACCAGACTCGCGAGGAGCAGAGGGCCTTTCAGGAGGAATTGGCCAAGCGCGATGTGGAGCTCACCATGAAAATGGCTGACGTCGAGAAGGCCCAGGAGGAGGCGGCGAACTTGGCCGCCGCGGCCGAAGCCGCCCGGAACCAGCATCAAGCCGCCTTGGACTCTCAGGAAGAGGACCTCTCCGCGCGTGAAGCGAAGCTTAGCGCAACGCTCCGCGGCAAGGATGAGGAGCTCGAGGCCCTTGTCGCGCGACAGACCCGTGAGCTGGAGCAGAGGCACAAAGAGGCACTCGATGCCTGTGCTCGGCCTATGCCGGCAAGGTGAAGGAGCTGGAAGCGGAGCGGGACGAGCTGAAGGAGCAGGCCCTCAAGCTGTCCGGCGAGAAGAACACGCTCAACCGCGCCTTGGTAGAGGCACAAGGAACGGTCATCAGCAGGACCGGGGAGCTCTCCGACGCGCAGAACTCCGTCAGAGACCTCAAGCTGAAGCTAGAGGGTCTCGAGAAGATGCTGTCGGAGAGCAGGGCTCGGGAGGAGACCTTGACCAGGAGCCTCGAGGAGGAGAAGCAGCTGCGGGCAAACGAGGCCGCCTCCCACCAGGAATATGTGGTGGGTGAGAACAGGTGGATCAGCCATCTGGAGGTCGTCGCCCGCAGGGTCACCTCGCAATTGGCCACCATGGGGTTGCCAAACGTGAGGTATGCCCCCGAGCATAGCGGGACCGTCAACGCCAAGCTGACCCAGTTCTTCGAGGGCGTCCTCGGAGCCTTGGCCTATCTTCACTCCACCAGGACGGCCACGCTGGCCGAAGAGGCCCGGCGACTTTGCCGGAGGGTCGTGACCATGGTCCTCACCAAGGTGGCGCACTGGAATCCCGACCTTGACTTCGTGGCCTCGATGAAGAGCTTGCCGGACGGTGTGGACCTCACGGTGCTCAAGGAGCGCATCAAGCCCATCACCAACGACATCGACGAAATCAAGAGGGTGGATGGCGGTAGCCGGATTAGGCATCCCGTTCTTCTTCGCCACGCGGGTTCCCGACCAAGACAAATTTTATCTTTAGTTAGAACCGCAGCTATGACGTGATGTAATATAACTTTGAAGTACTCTTAATTTTCATGCATGTTATTTCCCCGTTCAATTCCTCTTTGTATGTGTGCCCCTCGTCGATCGGGTAGGCTTGTCGGCGCGGAATCCCCTAGCGGCGTTTTGGGGACGGATCCCCAGGGCCTGCCAGGTACGCGTGCTGCCGGACGAGCCACCTTTCCATTCCGAACGCGGCCGCCGAATCGTCGAGCTTGACTCGAGTCGTAATCGAGGGCGTTGTCGATCGCGGAAGGTTACTCTGCCATTCTCGATGCAGCCACTTGAGCTGTTGAGCGGACTCGAAACAGGGCAAGGGCGTTGCCGATCGTGGGAGAGCCCCATGGCGTGCAAGTTTCTCATACAAAGGCGTGACATCTCCGGGGGGGAATAACCTCAAATAAGAAGAGTAGCACAAATAAAGGTTCAGTGCAACTTAGCTTCTGTTGGCGATTGCTCGAGCGTCGATCTTCTGGTCTCCTTCCTCCTTCAAAGGCCACGAAGATGAAGGAGTGCCGGGCTAACTGCTAGAGCCGATTCTCACAACTGCGCCCCCTACCTGGCGCGCCAAAGATGTCGGTGTAGGAACGACACCTATGGGATCACATGAATCCCTACTACGGTTGCGGGGCGCGGGGTCGTGAGAAGAGCGGATCAAACAGATAGCACACGGTCTCTTTATCCAGGTTCTGGCCGCGAGGATGTGTAAAACCCTACTTCTGCTTTGGTGGTTTGTTTATCTGTGTGTTCTTGAACTAGCAATGGGGCGTGAGGAGCTCCAAAAGCGAATCCTCCTCCCCGGTCGCCTTGGGCCTCCTTTTTATAGGGAAAGGGGTCGCCATACAGTGGCACAGGGAGGTGGAAAGGGCTCTGATGATCTTGAAGTCTATCCCTCTCATTACATGACAAGGCGCCTTAAATGCGTCTTGCTTAGGTGTCCTTGCTTTATCGGGGACGGGGGAGAGCCCTGTCTCGTCTCTCGCCGCTCCCTCTCGTGTCGACACGCGCCCTGGCTAGCGGTGCCCGCGGTGCCATGTAGGCAGGCAGGCAGCTGAGGTGGCGCAATGGTGGGTCTCCATGAAGATCTGCTTGCCGCCATGCAGGTGCCTGTCCAACTGGTTAGGTCGCCAGCTGCATGCGAACGGCGGTGAAGGTTTGATTGGCGTGGACCCGATGGTGGCCCTACGGGTGTCCTTGGCGAGGGCCTCGTCGTAGCCCCGACAAGGGTCTTGTCGGGGCCCCGGCAAGAGTCTTGCCGTGGCGCCTGCTGTCATCCCCGGCAAGGCTCTTGCCGGGGGCCTTGTGGTCCTCCTTGGCTGGGATCCCGCCAAGGGTCGTCGTCTTCTATAGCGTGTATCGATCTTGAATGTCTTCACAAAGATGCGCATGTCACCACGGGATGTCTCGAATCCTTGCCCCATGGGGTAGTGGACTCAAGGGTGACTCGCTCCGTAGGTGTGGGATTTAACTGCCACGGCAAGGGTCTTGCCGGGTTTGCTAAAACTGCCCCCCGGCAAGGATCTTGCCGGGGGAGTCCGCTTCGTCCCCTTTGCTCTTCGTGGCCTTGGTCTTGGCGTCGTTCTGCTCCTTTCGAGCTTCGGCCTTACCTTGGCTCACCTCCCTCGCCTTGCTCAGTGCGGCGGTGTCCGTGGCTCAGACTGCCAGTGCACAGTTTATAGGGGTACAAAAAGGGTACCCCTCTTTTTGTACACCGACAGATGCGCGTGTTCCTCTTGAGGCAGAAGCAATACTAGTACGTGGTTTGAGATGATGTTGAACCGAAGTGTGAAATAATGGTTGCTTCGTCCGTCTGGGAAGGTGCGGCATTGTGATTTGACGTCTCATAGCTAATTACTAACACTGTGCCGGTACGAGTAGGGTGCGTCCCCCCAGCTGTTCTGCACTGTTATTTGGTGCTTGACACGTTAACCCGGTTGCTATATGTCCCACATGTCAGTGACAGGAAGTACATAATTCATGAAAGGGAGCGTCGACGGAGGAGTATACTACAAAATTCATGAAAGGGAGTGACTTAGTTTTGCAAAAAACTGTTTTTATGGAGTACGTACCCACTAGGGTTTATAGGGTTCATCTAAAAACATTCGTTTTTCCGTTTGATAAATCTCAATTCTAGTACTATACTAGTAGTAGTACCATTACATGTTGGATTTCGAGGTGCGTTAGATCACCCGACGCAAGCAGTGTCAATAGGAAACTAACCAATGCATGTACAAGTTTATGGAAATTTAGTGGTCATTCATGCATTCGTTCTAATTAATGCCTCGGTAAACATAACTTCTTGAGAAAAACGAGCGTACTGTGCAAACTACGAAATTAATTTGACCACTTACCGTCTACCTTGGTTGGAGAGATTTTGAAATTGAGCCATAAATTGGAAAGGAGGGAGTAGTAACTTTTGTCTCGATTACTATTTGTTGCCTTGCATAGATGCAAAATGTATTTTTTATAGTGGCCTTTTATAAGTAAATAGAGGGAGTACTAACCAAAGTACGTAGTAGGGACGAGGAGTAAACGGAGGGAGTAGTAAAATTTTCTCCTCGTGCTGCGAGCCACCGCGCGCGTGGGCGAGGGAGCGGGCGTAAAGGCGTATAGTAGTACTCCAGCTTCACCTCATCCTGCGAGCCACCGCGCCCGTGGGCGAGGGAGACAGCGTACTAAGCAAGTTTCTCCTCATTCTATGAGTTGACGGGACACATCAAAAGTACTCCAGTGTATAGAGCCTTGCCTCTAACCTAGGCCCCACATGGTTTGCCTCTTTTTTTAATTTAACATAACGCGTCAAGTCGCAATTTGTTTGTTCACCCGTGGTAGACGATCCTCCCTCCACCAAGTGGACAACCAATACACGTGCCAAATTACCATGTGGGCTGCCTTTTTCGTACAGAAATGAGCTCCACCGTGTATCCGCGCGGGTGTGGTTGGGAAAGAGACGTGAGTACGTGCGCCGTGCGTGCACCTCTTCTCTTCGCGCACATACCCCACCTACGTATGTGTGTGTGAGAGAGAGATACAAACCTAGACATAATGCGCCGTCCATCCCCATACCTCCGCCCAGTCCGACCACCAGTCACCACCACGGCACCACGCCCCACTCCTTCTCACCTTATCTCTCATATTTCTCCCTCCATTTTTATACACAAGGGGCCACTATCAAAATTACAATTTGCAGATATACAAGGCCACTAACACTAATCGATGCAATATTAATGGTGTTTGCCTCGTGGTACTAGCAAAGGAGGACATTAATTATCCCTTGCATGCATGCGGGAGTTTGTAAAAAATTGCATCTTGATGTTCCGTCCAATGCACGGGCATCTTGCTAGTCCATGAAAACAACACATGGCAAAATTCCACGGCGAACGAGGGATTTGAATCTGTTGGGAGGGTCTGTTTGGACCTTGCCCGGGGTAGCCAAAATATTGGCGACCCTTTTGTCCACCGGTGCCTTTGCCACCGATGAACGAGGAACGGCTCGGGTGCTCATGTTGTCATGCATCCTCCAGTACAAGACGTTGGAGACGAGCTTCGCACGAGCTGTGTTTTTGTCCCATTAACGCCGCCGAGCCGTCATCAGACCGACCGGCGACCCGCAAATTACGCCATCCAACCGTAGCCGCACACATTATGACAGCAACTCAACAAACCGGACGAAATTCACGCTAACACGTAGACAAACTGATACTCATTCATGCAACCACCGGAGTATTGCATATAAACAACGACGGAAATCATATAAAATACCGGATTTTCACACAAACATGACTGATTTCATTACATTCAAATGAACTACACGGTGCTAGTTACGACAAAGACAGTATATAATACCTGGCCTAAATGGTCGCCCGCCGATCGATTTGTGTTCCTCATGTCCGGCAGCACGATCATCGGACTGCCGGGAGCCCCGGAGGTATATGCTTCAGCGCAAAGGACGGCTCGCTTCCCCACTGCCCAACTGATATCATTGGCTGGTGCCGAAGATGATGGTGGCCGGCACCGATTCGAGTTCATCACCGGCCACTACTTCGCCATAGCCGGCACGGGCTCGAGTTCATCCTAACATTGACCTCTTCCGTGGAGCCCATGCGGGGTCGACGAAGGTCCTCGCAACAAAAGGATCCGGCAAGACACCTGCTGTACGCCGGCGTCGCCTCGCGGTGGCCTTCATGGGACCCAAGCGGCGGCCTCCCGTGTTCTACTTCTCCTTGATGATGGCGGCGACGCGAGGCGCTGGCCACCGACTCGCCGCTCTCCGCGCACCGGCTTCGCCGCTGCTTGCATGGCACGGCCGCCGGCATGGGAGTCTCGGCCACAGAAACGGGAGACGCGGTACGAGGAGGCGGCGTGGACGGAAGCAACGACGCCCGTACGCCGCTCCTCGTCGAGCTGGCCTGGTGCGGCGAGTTGCTGAACCGCGCACCGGCTTGGGGCGGCAACTGGCTCCGTCGGACAAGGGGAGGGAGGTGGATCTGCGAGCTGCATAGCTCGTATCCGGCGGGCTACCCAGCCTGCTTGGATGCGGAATAACTACTCTTCGTAAGCCATTGTAAGAGTGGACAAAATGGTGGAGGAGATAGGGGAGCGGCGGAGGTGTGCGATTCTTGGCGGTGTTTGGCCTCGTTTAAATAGGAAATTAAATAGACGGTGGGCCGGGAGGAGCTCGGCGGCGTTGCGTTCTTGTCGGCCCGGTCATGAACGGACGCGTGTGTCCAGACTGGGTTTCTCGGCTTCCATACGGGCGGGTTTCATGGAGGCGTTTGAATGCGGCACGGAGGCGTGTTCAGCCGGGTGTGCTGCGAGTGGCGCCCTCGACTCTGACCTAGGACACCGCGCCGTTCTTCCACTGACGTGTGGGCTCTTTGGGTGCATGGCCTGCATGTTAGTGACCCAACGCAGGCAGCGCACAACAGAGGAACCTTTGGTGGGCCAGGGCGGTCAGAAGCGGGCATTTCATAAACCGATGATTGTTCATTGAGTGTGACATCATCTTTTTCATGTAGTTAAGCGTGTGGCTTGCATCGTGTGCTTTGTGCATGCAGGCGTGCGAGTGTTGCGTGCGTGCAAGGGTGCGTTTCAGTGTTGCATGCATGGGTGCGTACGTGCAAGGGTGCGTTTCAGTGTTGCATGCATGGGTGCGTGTGTTCGTGAGTGCATGTGTACGTGTCAGTGTTGCATGCCAACATGCGTGCGTGTGTACGTTATGTGTCCGTGTCAGTGTTGCACGCCTACATGCGTGCGTGTATTGCGTGCATGCATGTATACGTGCGGGGTGAGGCTATACGTCAGTCGACTGACTTTTTCATCTCTGGTCATTAGATTTTCCAGCCGTTGGATACGAAATCAAGGGCCTCTAGTTTATCATCAAACTCCACCCCCCCCCCCCGCCCGAGCCACCAGCCACCACTGGCCGAACCGCCCGCCCCCGCCGCCCGCGGCCGGCCCGCCCTCCCCGAAACCACTCCCCACCGCTGGTCCGCCGCCGCACCTTCGAGAGAGTGGGCCAGCATATATGATATTGAGATTTTACGGTCACCATAGGTGCCTAGTAGTCGAGTGGAACGCCTCCTCCCAGCGAGCATTACGCCGGAAAATACTGAAATTAACACAAGATAAATGCGAGCACCAGGACTTTAACCTTGGTGGGCTCGAGAAACCACTGTCCTCTAACCATCCAACCACATGTTTGTTAGCACGACAAAATGTATGCGGTGATCGTGATGAGATTATTCTGAAGTCCAGTGACCATATCGTGCTTTCGCTTCAAATACAATGACCGTAAGTGTCGTCAACAAAATACGGAGCACGCATCAAATGCAAAGTCTGTCAGTGTCATCAACAAAATATGGAGACGTATCGTGAGCTAGATACCGTTGTACTATTGTATATGCTTATTTTCTTAGTGGCCGATTGCGTGTGTGGTGTGGTGGGCACATCATTTCTAGTTGTGGTGGGTCAACATGAAGACTCATGGATCGGTTCCATCCTGCGCCACATATAGGTTGGAACGAGACATGTTATACAGAGACCCATGTGGAGGACTCGACGTACAACACGAAGCTACCAGAGTCGCGGAGGACTCTATCCCCATTGGTGATAAGCCGACTATATATGATTTGTAACCCTAGGCCCTTAGTATGTTATACAAGCTTGGGGGCTAGTTCATCGATAGTATACACACACGCACAATGCCTGGTATTCACGTGTACTTTTTACACACCCCTAACACTAATATACTGATGCAGAGTAGGCTCTTTCTTCAACTGCAAGGGCCCGATCCGAACTAGGGTAAAACTTTGCCTCAGATTACCATCCAGCCTAACAGCCGAGGATATCCTACGAATGATATGATGAAATCATATCGCCAACTACTATTAGAGAGGTGTGTCGGGGGAATGTGTGCGAGAGAGGCCTAAAGATAATGTGCGTGCATGAGACACGTAGGCACATATATGTGCGTATAGAGGGCTAGTAGAGACCGTGCATGTGTATATATGCATGTGAGCGAAATAGTGTTTTCCAACTGAGATTAGTGAAAAGAGTGATACATAGTAGTCAGAAGAGAGATAGAGAACAGAGAGAGAGCATGTGCGTGAGACACCCGACACCACGAGAGAGATTGTGAGCATGTGTGAAAGAGAAATGCCGATGCATATAAAGTGTGTGCACTTATGCATTAGATAGAGAGATATCTACATGTAAAAGGCGGTTCTACGCATTAAATTAAAATATAAATGGCATTATTATTTTTGGATGAGATCATGAATTTTGCAAAATTGTGTATGGACGAAAATCGGTCTATCGGACACCCTTACTCTATTGAATTCTAGCATGTGCATGTGTTTATTTCATATTACCGATCCATAGAGTGAGAGCGGTTTGAAATACAGGCAATGGATGCTTTTGCACTTCATATATAAACATTAATTAGTGCACTCCATGTTGTTAGTGTGAAGCACTTTATACATTTGTCACTTGCATGGATACATTCCAAATTGCTAGCTACGAAATAAAATACATGTAAATTCAACATAAAGGGGTTTAGAAGATTGAATTCATAGGAAGTGCATTCATCTATTTGAACCGAGATAATGGCATTTGTAAATCAGATGTAAAGGGGCATCAATCTTTGTTGTGAGTTTGAACATGGTATATATATTCATACGCATATCTAACTTTTTTTTGCAACCAAGGAGATTATACGTGGAACCATGCATGAACTGAGGTAAGTTGCATATTTTTTAATATATACTCGTGTACAATGCATATTAAAATGTACCCCCTCCATTCCAAAATAATCATAGCTTTAGGATTTTCAAGAGTAAAGATTTGTGAAGTTTGAAAAATCCTGAAAGTTCAATTCAAGAGAACCGAAAACGTTAATGCTTCTGCTCCCAAATATTGAACGAAGCGCCAAATAGGCCTATGGTCACCCGAAACCGCGCGAGACTAATGTTTTGGTGGTAGGAAATTACTGTCCTGACTCTGGCCCGTGTAGCCTATCGGCCCGATGTCCAAAGGTCTAAACCGGGGTAGGTTTGTAACTTCACCAAGACGCATGATCTCAACCGCCTCGAGAAGCATTCAGACGCCGTGGGCGCCCTAAACACCCATGCGCCGGGCCGAAATCAATCCCGCCCACATTTGGGACACCTGACATGACTGTCCTACCCCCAACCCGCAATATGTCCAAAATTTTAGATGGGGGCAAAGTTTGTAACTTTCCCCAAATTTCAAACAAGCGCGTCTCAAACCGAAACATTATTCCCCCTTAGTTCCCCGCCTTCCTCCCTTTCCCCATTCATACTCCGTGGGCGCGAAAACGCCCTTCCATCAGCCACGAAACCCCAACCTCCTCCGTCCTCCACCCCATAGCGGCCAATCCACCGCCGCCCTCCTCCATCACGCCGGAGCCGGTACCCGCCGTCGTCCAACGCATAAGCAATTGCAACCGCAACGCCCTCAAGGACTTAGCAGTGAAGCCGAGGCGTAGCTGCCTCCACATTACCGGCGCCGGCGATGTCGCCGTGCAGAACCACTCCGACCACGCCGTCCTTTGCCTCACTGCTGCGGCTCCACTGTCGCAACCGTCCACCGCACCGGAGCTGTTCCCGCTACGCCGTCCTTCGCCGCCTCGGATCTGCTTCCCCGCCACTGACAGACGGCCACCGCACCACACTCAACAACTTGGCCATGGGTTCGTCCAAGGCTGCACTGTCCTCCACAACTTTTGGTTTCCGACGAACAACAAGATCATCGAAAAAACAGAAGGAGGACACATCACTGCCAGTAGAAAGAGGTACTCCTCTTCCCTTATTTGTGCAAATCTTACGTCTCCGCTCACATCGTATTCATCCCACGAAATAAACTAGTTGAGTGCTTCTTACTGCATCTTCTTCGTGATACTAAATGCACAAGGTTTCCTCCCTTTTACTATTTCACCTTTGCTAGAGGTCGAGTAGCCACCGATTTCAATTGTGGTCAACCGAATACAATTAAAAGAAGCAGCACCCGCTTAGGCGCGTGGAGCACCTAGTCCGCCTGTTCCCCGGGGAAGCGACGCATCGGTGTCTATCATAGGGGTGTGGGGCGCAGGAGCTGCTTGCGCCCGATCTAGAGGTCGGTGGGGCTTGAATGGATGGGCGGGGGGCGGTGCCAAGCACGGCGGTGCGATGAGGTGTAGGGGAGGGCGCAGGCAAGGGAGGAATACTGGGCCGGTGGTCGCTGGCGTTTCGAGGAAGATCGTCAACACTGATTGGCTGGAGGTAGATGAAGGCGATCTCCCCGTTCTTTGTACATCGGACGATGCAGGAAAAATGGACTGACCTATTTGCTTTCAGTCGACTGTTATTTTCATAGAATCCTGTAGTAATTGAGTGTGCCATGCATGTTGTAGAGCTATCATATGTCTCCCGTCATTTATTTCTCATCGACCTGCTATCTGCTACCTTTACACTGTACTAATTGTGCACACACTTCACCCATACTCACACTTTTGTTTTTTATGCATGGATATTTTAGACTACGACGCAGTGTTGATGAATGCGAGAAAAGAAAAGATGTAAGTCGCTCGATGTAATTCAAGATAAGCGATGGCGTTTCAAGACTCTAATGGGTGAAGTGTCAGCAGTTGGAGATAGTAAAAGTAGCTCTGCAGTTGATGATCTTAATTGCCACACACAACCATCCCATGTGCTTGCTTTAACTTCGTGCTGTCAAATGTGGTTCCATGTTGCATATGGTGTCTAGCTTGTATTGCTTCCAATTTGGTTAAATTGCATCTGCTTACTTTACACATTATACCTTTGATAATGACATGCCTTCCTGTTTTTGATACATACTACATATTTCTATTAACCATGTTCGTACATCAAACTAATGCTCTTTTGTATCCCTCGTCAATCACTTATGATGAGACAGTCACTCGAGTGGGTTCTTGTGAGGCGCCCTACTCGTTTAAAGAGTGCGGTGTCAACCTCCCACATGATTCTCAAGAAACAAAGCAAGGCTAAATGAAGATAGTCAACGTAGCTCTCTAGTTGATCACCATAATTCCCCACACCACCATCGCAGGTGCTTGCTCTTACTTGGCGATTGTGATATGTGGTTGCATGTTGCATATGGTGTCTACCTTGTAATGCTTCTAATTAGGGTAAATTGCATCTCGCTTAGTTAACACATTATACCTGAATATGACATGCCTTCCTATTTTTGGTACATACTACGTCTTTCTATTAACCATGTTCTTACATCAAACTAGTTCTCTTGTGTATCCCTCATCAATGCTCCTAATTTGTTAAATTGCATCTCCTTAGCTTACACATTATACATGTGAATGTGACACGCCTTCTGCTTTTTGGTACATACTACATCGCCTATCACACCATGTTCTTACATCAAACTACTGTTCTTGTGTATCCTGCGTCTATCGCTTATGATGAGATAGTCATGCGTGGGTTAATATGAGGCATAATACTCTTATAAAGAATGCAATTTCATCCTCTCCACATGATTCTCAAGAAACAAAGCAAGCCTAAATGAAGATATTGAGCGTTGCTATGTACACGAAGACAGCACTTCCACTACACCACCATCACAGTGCTTGCTCCAACTCTAGCAGTGTGATATGTGGTTGCATGTTGCATACAAAGGTCTAGCTTGTAATGCTTCTAATTAGGGTAAATTGCATCTGCTTAGTTTACACACTATACATGTGAATATTACATGCCTTCCTATTTTTGGTACACACTACATCTATGTGTTAACCTTGTTCTTACATGAAACTACCTCTCTTCTGTATCCTGCATCAATTACTTACGATGAGTCACCTTTATTTGTTGCATATTGCATATTATTTCTAGCCTGTTGCCATGTATTGCTTCTAATTTGGTCAAATACATTTGTTAGGGCACCCTTTTAATTTGGCAGAGTGATATTGGTTTCATCTTTCATATGGTTTCTAGCTTGCATCGATTCTAACAAGTTCAAGCACCTTGTGCTTAGTTTACACTTTATACATCATACATGTCAATATGTCACGCCGTTCCTGTTTTTCATACATATTCCATCCTCCTATCACGCTGCTGCCTTACATGAAAGTAGTGTTCGCCAAAGATCATGCATCAATAAGTTACGAAGAGCAAATTTTATTCCTTTTTCTTGTGGGTTTGACTTGACAAGGAAAAATCAAGAAAGAGGAAGGAAAAGAGTAAGGAAGGCAATGATGGTGGTCCTCTGCTGACAACGTAAATGCAGCATATGTACCGATTCTCCTTGTCTTGATAGTGCATTACATGGTCCAAGTCTCCGCTCCCCTACTCCACCATCCAAGGTGCTTGCTCTAACTTGGCAGGTGTGATATCTGGTTGCATGTTGCATATGGTGTCTAGCTTCGTATTGCTCCTAATTAGTGTAAACTGCATCTGCTTAGCTTACACATGATACATGTGAATATGACATGCTTTCCTGTTTTTGCTACATACTATATCTATCTATCACACCATGTTCTTACATGAAACTACTCTTCTTGTGTATCCTGCATCAGTCACTTATGATGGGACACCTTTAAGTTAGCGATGTGATATTGGTTTTGCGTCTTGAATATGATTTCTAGCATGTATTGCTTCTAGTTTGATGAACGCATACCTATGACGAGACAGTTTTAACTTGGCAGAGTGATATTGATTGCACCTTCCATATGGTGTCTTGCAGTGTTTCTAATTTGTTGAAGTGCCTTCTACTTAGTTACCACATCATAGGTATGAATATGTCAAGCCGTCCATTTTTTCGTACATATGCCATCCTCGTATCATGACTTTGCCTTTCATCACAGTAGTGTTCGTTAGTATCATGCATGAATGAGTTCTGAAGAGCGAATGCTATTCCTTTTTCTTGTCGGTATGACCTCACAATGCAAAATCAATAAAGCTGAAGGAAATTAGCAAGGCATTGGATGATGGTGGTCCTTCCGAGCAACTGAAACGGAGGTTCTCTACAGATTCTACTCCGCCATCCTCCCAACAAGATTCGCAAGACAACGCAAGGCTAGACAGTCATAGTAGCTGTGTAGATGATGAGCACATCTCCCTACTCCACCATCACAGTGCTTGCTCTAACTTGGCACTATTATATGTGGTTCCATGTTGCATATGATGTCTAGCTTGTATTGCTTCTAACTTTGTTGAATTGCATCTGCTTACTTTACACATAATGCCTATGAATATGACATGTGTTCCTGTCTCTACATCAGACTACTATTCTTGCATATCCCGCATCCGTCACTTATGATAAGGCACCTTTAAGTCGCCATTGTGATATTGGTTGTGTCTTGCATATGATTTCTAGCATATACTACTTCTAATTTGTTGAAACGCCATACAGTTTGAACTTGGCAAAGTGATATTGGTTGCATCTTTCATATGGTGTCTAGTTTGCAGTGCTTCTAATTTGTTGAAATGCCTTCTGCTTAGTTACCACATCATAGGTGTGAATATGCCACACCATCCTGTTTTTCATACATATTCCATCCTCGCATCATGTGTTTGCCTTTTATCCGAGTAGTGTTCGTCAGTATCATGCATGAATGAGTTCTGAAGAGCGAATTTTATTCCTTTTTCTTATCAGTTTGACTTCACAATGCAAAATCATTACAACTGAAGGAAATTAGTCCGGTAGTGGACGATGGTGGTCCTTCGGAGCAACTCAAACAGGGGGTCTCTACAGATTCTACTCCGCCATCCTCCCAACAAGATTCATAAGACAACACAAGGCTGGGCAGTCAACGTAGCTGTGTAGATGATGAGCACATCTCCCCTACTCCACCATCATAGGTGCTTGCTCTAATTTGACACTATTATATGCGGTTGCATGTTGCGTATGATGTCTAGCTTGTATTGCTTCTAACTTGAATTGCATCTGCTTACTTTACACATAATGCCTATGAATATGACACGTGTTCCTGTTTCTAGAACATAATGGTGTACACGATGAGCACATCTCCCTACTCCACCATCATGTGTGCTTGCTCTTACTTGGAACCGTTATACGTGGTTGCATTTTCCGTATGATGTCTAGTTTGTATTGCTTGATTATGTTGAATTGCATCTGCGTAGCTTACAACTTATACCGCAACGATCACTTACCCATAAGACACATTTAACTTGGGACTGTGATGTAGGTTGCATCTTGCATTGTCTTCTAGCTTGTACTCGCTTCTAATTTCTTGAAATGGCACTTACGACGAGACACTTTTTACCAGATAGAGTGATATTGGTTGCATGTTCATATGGTGCCTAGCTTTAATTTCTTCTAATTTTGTTGAAATGCCTTCCGCTTACTGTTTTTTCATACATGTTCCATCCTCCTATCGTACGTGTGAATATGAAACACTGTCTTTTTGTATATATTCCATCCTCCCGCTTGCGTTACATCAAAGTAGTGTTCGTCTATCATGCATCAACCAGTTATGCAGAGCTAATTTTATTCATCTTCTTGTGGTTTTGACTTCATAAGGCAATATCAGAAAAGAGGAAGGAAAAGAGTAAGTTAGGGGATGTTGGTGGTACTCCGCACCGACGCATAAACAGAGAGACTCTAGATTTGCCACTTCTTCTTTGCTAATGAAGTTGAAGTCCCAAGTCTACATGATGAGTTCATCTCCGCTACTTCCACCATCGCAGGTGCTTGCTCTAAGTTGACAAAGGTGTGATAATTGGTTTCATGTTGCATATGTTGTCTAGCCTGTATTTCTTCTATTTTGATTAAATTGCACTGCTGAAGTTTATACGTTATACATGTGCATATGACATGGCTTTACGTGTCTAGAATACCTTGCATCTATCTATCATACCATGTTCTTACATCAAAGTACTGTTGTTGTGTATCCCGCATCAAGAACTCATGATTGGACGCTTTTAACATGGCAGTTTGATAGTGGTTGCATCTTGCATTGATTTCTACGTTGTCTTGCTTCTAACTTTTCGAATTGCCACTTATGACAAGACACTTTTAACTTGGCAGAGTAATATTGGTTGCATCTTTCATATGGTGTCTAGCTTGCATTACTTCTATTTTCTTGAAAATCCTTCTGCTTAGTTTGCACATCGTAGCTATGAATATGTCATGCCTCCCTGTTTTTCTTACATATTCCATCCTCATACGGTTGTCTTACATCAAAGTATTGCTTGTTTGTATCATGCATCAATGAGTTAGAAGAGTGATTTTATTCTTTTGTGTTGTGGGTACAGCTTGACATGGCAAAGTCAAAAAGAGCAAGGAAAATAATATAGTAGGGAGTCTTTGTTACTCGTCAGTGAAACGGAAAAGGCTCTGCCGTCAAGATTCACATGGTACTTATAGTGCAAGAGAAGGTCCAAGTCCACTAGCTAAATCTACAAACACAAGATCACTGCTCCACCACCGCGACATCCGCTTCAACTGTATCAAAGATCTCAACGATTACTCGTTCGCTTTGCTCGAACTGCCAGTTCCCAAGCTGCCTTCACACCTAACACTACTTCAAGCCTTTATTGACACAACAGGACTTGGCAAGATCAGATGAACCTGATGAGCATCAACCCCGAGACGGTACCTGACCGAGTCAAGTTGCAGTTGCATGCTCCTTTGTATGTACTCTCACAGTTTGATGTACACTAACACTTTCCATATTCGTTGTTGAACTAGCACCACGGCGCAAGCGGAAACAAACATCAGTGATAATGCTTGACAGATTAACAAAATCTAAAGGAGGAAGAATGGAGATCCATTTTGAGGCGGGTTTAAAAAGGCCAAGTGATGCTACGGAGTCAGCCAAGTTAGTATCAGAGGCAGCCGTTGCCGTTAGGTATCATGTACTTATCCTCCCAACGTGGATCCAGTACAGGAATGAGAAAGACAATACCCAGTTTAACACCTTCCTTGACCATTTATCTGTAAGTAATGTTATTCATCGCAATTAGTAATATTGTCTTGCTCTGTCCCATACTTTCTAGCTTCCTCCTAATAAGACTCACATTCATTTTCAACAGATGAGGTTCAAGTTGGATCCAAAAGATGATGCAACTAAACAAGCATGCACTCATGTTTTTGATACGCTCTGCTGACGATGATCGGGTACCACCTTAGAAAATCTCACTTTGAAGGCAAGGCTAACAATGAAATCGCCCAAACATCTCCAAAGTGGAATATATTACAGACGAAGATGGACATCCCTCGTTAAACACCGGTCCGATCCAAAGTATCGGGTAGGCTATATGTATTTGATCGGACCACATATTGAACTTGTATTTATGTATGTGCCTTACAAGTGTATCTTCTTCTAGGCTAACTGTTTGAAGAACAAAACCAACCGTTCTAAAGTGAAATTCCAACAGACAACAGGATCTCGTAGCTATATTGCACACTGTGAGGCTCTTGTAAATAGCTGCTACTTCCTTCTTTTTTTGTGCCATATTATCGTATCTATATTGACTTGTTCCAAATACAGCGGAAAGCTGTGCGGACCAAAAAGAACTGAACCGAATGCGATTGCAAATCTTCAAGGATTGCCACACCAGCAAGATGAAGGGAAGGAGCACACCAGTTCAAGCCGATGTTGTAAGTCCTTACTCCTCCTGCCTTGAACTGATTGGTACTGTGATGTGTTCATTTAACTACTTGGTTTGCAGCCAATGTCAGTTACTCTGTTCACTTTTATACACAGTTGTCTTAACGTATCATTTCATCTTACATGGTTTAAAAGAGATAAAGGATATTCTTTTGGTCTTGATCTGTAATCTAGTTGTTATGTTCACGTGCGCACACAATGATAAAATAGCCTATTTGTTTTATATCATTTGCCCATGATATGAATGATGTCATACTATGTTCATCCTACTTTAAACCATGTCTCTTCATCCTTAGATGTCAACGAATGTGAGGAAATAGACAATACAGTAGGCATGCTACATGGACATATGTTCCGAAAGTGATTTTATTATGTAGTTGGCACTACAATACATGCTAATGTATTATAGTAGTTCACCAAAATAAGTTATGCATAAATGTTTAACCTACTTTGTCTGTTTTTGTCTCATTAGTAACTCACTGGTACACTAATCTACAAGTTCAAACTTTCAGGAAGCTATGGAACAAATGATTGAACAGCCACAACAACCTGAAGGTGACGAGGCTATTACAAGCACAATGTCACCTCTTGTTGCAGTGCATCGGTATCTCTCCACTAACGGTGCAAAAAGCACCTTCCTGTGTAATTCTGGGTTGGTTGTCAAGGTAACCTCGTCCAAATCGCCTACTGAACAAAATCTTCCTGCTAGACAGAGTGATATATCTGTGCTCCAGACACAAGTCCAATCCCTAATGGACGTTGTTTCGGAACAAGAATAGTGCACTACAAAAAAAAGACACATCCGTGACATTTTGGGCCGAACGAATTTTTTTCTGTCATACATATGACACTTCTATGATGATAATTGTGACAAAACCCGATATCATCATAGATGTGGTGGGCTCCTACTTCTATGACAAAAAATCATGATAGCAAATGGGCTTTTCATCCTAGGCGGGCCAGAGACGCAGCTGCATGACATTCTTTGGGCCGTCCATGACGGAAAAAACCGTGGTAGAAGCGAGGGGAAGGAAAATTTCGGGGAGTTGCCGGTTACGGTGGGAGGTCGGGGGCGGAGCGGCGCGCTGCTTTCTCTTGTAATGCATCGCGTGTGTGAGGCGTTGGCTAATCAAGCCGAAGCGAGGCGTTGGGCTCTAATCGAACCCGGCGATTGCACTACAGGCTACAGCGTTCTTGAACTCGGCGATCGATCGATGGCTGTTAATGGACCCCGATGGAGCGATTCCTTCGCTACGGCTACTAGTGAGCGTTGGGGGGGTTGGATTAACGGTGGCGGTGGTGTTGCCTCTGGATGAACAGGAACCCGTGGTGTGGAGGCTGGATGAGCGATGAAGCGGTGGAGGGGTGGTTGAACAGGACCCGTGGTGTGGAGGGCTGGATGAGCGATGAAGCGGTGGAGGGTGGTTGAACATTAGCGGTGGAGTAGCACGCGGTGGAGGCTGGATGAACAAGAGCTCGTGGAGGTGGAGGAGGTCGACGGTAGCCCGTGGAGGCCGGAGGAGATCGACGGTGGAGATGAAACGGTATCTGTGGAGTCCGTTTTGCGGTAAGCCACACCTCCCCCCCGTTTTCGACCGTAGCGGTCCAACACAAGTCCGTTTCGGCCCATTTTGCGGTACGCCACACCCTCCCGATCAACATGACCCCGTTTGACCGTAGAAGGTTACATTTCCTCCGTTTTATGATACGCCCACACCTCCCGATCAACGGGACCCCGTTTCGACCGTGGGAGGTGCATTTCGTCCGTTTTGCGATGCGCCACACCCTCTCGATCAACAGGACCCCCGTTCGACCGTAGGAGATCCGTTTAAATCCGTTTTGGCGATCGCCACACCCCTCCCGACCAACAGGACCCCCATTTCGACCGTAGGAGGTCTGTTTCCTCCGTTTTGCGGTACGCCACACCCCTCCCGATCAACAGGACCCCCGTTTCGATCGTAGGAGGTCCGTTTCCTCCGTTTTGCGGTATGCGCGAATAGGCGTTCGAGACCCCGCCCGTATGTACACATACGCGGATCAGATTTTCTTTCTTGCACCCTGTCCGTTATGCGTGCGTGTACATGCTACGTCGCGGCGCCTCTACTACGACGCGTGCGGCGCCTCTACATCAACCCGGTATGTACGCATACCGTTCGCGACCAGGATGACAACGCTACGTACGCTTCGACCAGGTGGGTACCGACTGTCAGGCTCTTCCTTGCCTGCGAAGATGTAGCTGGTGGGTCCCAGTAGTCAGGGGGGAGAATCGTTTTTATTTTGCCCAGACGCACTTCCTTGCGTGCGAAGGTGTAGCTGCTGGGTCCCAGCAGTCAGGGGGGCGAATCATTTTTTTTGCCCGGACGCACTTCCTTGCGTGCGAAGGTGTAGCTCTTTGGGACCCAGCAATGGGGAAGCGAATAATTTTTTGTTCCCGGACGCACTTCCTTGCGTGCGATGGTGTAGCTGGTGGGTCCCAGCAGTCGGGGGGCGAATCATTTTTTTTCGGACGCACTTCCTTGCGTGCGAAGATGTAGCTGGTGGGTCCCATCAGTCAGGGGGGCGAATCGTTTTTTTCTCGGACGCACTTCTTTGCGTGCGAAGATGTAGCTCGTGGGTCCCAGCAGTCAGGGGCAAATCATTTTTTTCACAAAATACGGTGGCCCGTCCGGTGGGTGTAACATCCCAAATTTTCAATTTGGAATGTTATACATTAGGTCATCATGCATATCATATTTTCTCGCATTTTTCCGATCCTAGAAAATTTCACGCAACTCAAGGACCCTCGAGAGAAGTTGGAAGTTTCGTTATTTTCATATTTGGGATTTCTCAAATTTTGAAAATAGGATCATTGGATTTATTTAATTATCTTCATACAGTTTTTCCTATAAAAAATTAAGAGAGGGAATAATATGACTTTCCCAATATTTAGGAAAAATGAAGATATTATAAATAAAGCAAAATTTGGTGTTGGAAGATTTGTTTTGCTTAGGCAAAAATGAGCATTTAAAAAAAAATATGCATGTTTGCCGTTTTTAAAGTTCATTTTGTTCGACTCATTTTTAGGAGTCGGGGAAAACTTATTTTATTAAATTCGGAGTTCGTTTGGTATTTTTTTTATTTCGATTAGTTTTGTTTTAATAAAAAATTGCGCCCCCCCTGGGCCAAGGCCCCGGCCCTGACCAGTTGCGCTTGACCCGGCTGACCCGCCTCCTCTCTCCCTCATGCCTTGCCTTGAGGCGCTCCCGCCGCCGCCGCCCGCCGCCGCCCGTGTCCCGGGTCGGGACACGAGTCGCCGCCGCCCAGCCCCTTCCCAAGCGGCCGCCACCCCCTCTTAAATACCGGCGCCCCCTCTCTCATCCCGCCGCCGCCCGCCCCAGAAACCCGCCGCCGCCGAGCGCCGCCGCCGCCGTTCCCGCCGTCTGGAGCCCCTCGTCGCCCTAAATCGCCCCTCCGACCTGGGACCCCGCCGCAGGAGCCCGCAGGAGCCCGGCGAGTCACCGAGAGAGTAACCGCCGCCGCCCGCCCGGTCGGTTTTCTAAGAAAACCCGATCCGGTTTTTTTCGAGATGTTCGGTTTTTTCAAAACCCTAGATGGTTTAATTTTTGGTTTTCTTAATTAACGAACGTTCACCGAACCGTTCGTTTCAATGAATGTGTTCGTTGGATTAGTTACATTAACGAACGTCCGTTATTTAATCCGTTCGTCGTTTTCTTTTAATCGGATTTAATCCGTTATTTTTCAGATTCGATTTCGATCCGATTTTCAAATCTGTTTTATTTCTTGCTCGTTTATCGAATCGGTGATTCAAGCGCTGGAGTTTAGATTCTGAAACCACCGTTCCGACTAACCTACTTACACAGAGTTTTGCTACTGTAAAATTTTGACCTAGTTTCAGATTGCTAAACCGAGTCGTTCTCTCTCGAGTTCCGACTTTCGATGCTTTATTTGATTCGATTCTTTTGCAACTGTGGTTCTTAAGTTGAACTATCTGGTTAGTTCTTTTATTAGAGATTTCCCGTGCATTAGATGAGTACTTATTGTATGCTTGTTGTTTGTCTGCGTTAGATCACCCGGAGTGCGCGCCGCTTGTTACTTGAATCTCTAGGTCTCATGGATCATCGGCAAGGCAAGTAACACTTGATCATACCTTTTCTACTACCCAGTTTTATTGCATTAGATCAAACCCTCAAACACTTGCATGTTTAGGATCTAATTAAATTGTGGGATGGGAAGTAGATTGAGGTAGTACCTATTACCTGTTTTACTTATGAAACCTTGGGAGTTACTTCTCGTTTGCTTATTATGCTATGCTATGCTAGTAGACGTGGATTGGGTGAGTGAATATCCATGATGATGTGAGATTGTAATTAATGGTTTATCTAAGGTGGCAACCTAAACACACATCTGGGTGGATTGAGGCACCTGGTTTCTATCAGGACTTGCCTATATTTCTTGGACCGCCACCCGTGCTCTAAGGGATCATAAGATTTTTCAAGCTGGAAACTTCCGTGTGCAGCCACAAGCCAATTATGGGCTCTGGCGTAGTTGACTAAGTTGTGCGAACTCTTACGGGTAGGCTAGCTGATGTAGGGGATTTAGGTTGGTACGGTCTACCCACATGTAAGGTGCTAGCGCTTCTGAAAGACTATGTCTCGGTCATCCGTTTCTCAAACACCATGTAGTGCGAGAACCAAGCGGAGGCGATCGAGTCTTGTGGGGAAAAGTGCGCAAACCTCTGCAGAGTGTATAAACTAATCATGATTAGCCGTGTCCCGGGTTATCGACATCTTGAGTATCTACTACTTGAATATCATGTGAATCTCAACATGTTACTTCAAATATATGTTATTGGGTTTTAATGAGTACTTTTAATTGGGATTGAGGATCATCAACCATTCTCAATGTTTAACAACCACCATGATAGTTAAATAAAATTATTCCTTTGTTGTAGGGAAAAACTAGCTTTATGCAAAAATGTAACCGTAGAGCTTTTCCACCAGCCATATATGCATGTAGTATAGCCTATTCCTTCATTGCCCTCTATGTGTTACATTGCCAGCATATTCCATGTGCTGACCCGTTTTCGGGCTGCAACTTTCACGTTGCAGACTTTTCAGACGACGAGTAAGGTGTTAGGTCGTGGTTCTATACTCAGTGATGCCGATGGAGTTGATGGACTCACTTATCTTCCAAGCCTTCCGTTGTTATTATTAGATGGCCTTAAGCCATATTATTGTATTAAGTTCCCTTGTGGACATCGATGTAATAAGTGTGTGATTGCTACTCTGCTATAAATCCTTGAATCTTGTGTGGTGTCGGCATTCTTGATCCAGGATGACACCGAGCACGAGACTTGATCCATTCGGTCTGGTCGCCACAGAGAATGGTATCGAGCACACGCCTGTTGTAGAGACACGACCACTAAGTTAAAGCCATAGATCACTACTCTCTTCCCATTTTCTAACTCCTCATCTTTTCTACTCTCTTTAGGATGACGGACGCGAAGATCAAGTACACCCAACCGGATGAAGGCACACCTTTTGGATTTCACTTGAAGGAAGTTACCAAGTACATGAACATTGGACTACCAAGCTTCACCGGGAATTTCAACGCCACTCTGCTCAAGAGGAGCTGGAAGATTCAAGCTCACGTTCGGAAGGACATTCGCCCCAATCACCAAGCCTATAGATAGTGTTTTCGGTGCACCAACTTGGAGTCCGGGAAAGAGCATGGCAGCTCACATCACCATGGGACGCATTGGAGAAGTTTATCAAGAAGACCTCAAGGACACTATCTACCAGATTTGCGGACGCCGAGATGACAAATGGGACGTCGTCAAGACCAAGAAGGATAGATCCATTGCAGCGTTCATCCAGGGAGTTAAACCAGCACATTCGACGCCAGGAGAACGGATGTGCAATGATATGTTGGAGTTGCGTAATGCAAAGGGAAGGATCATCGAACTTGAAGAAGAACTAAAGACAACTTCGCAAGGAATATATGGGCGAGATCGTAGCTCTAGCAAGACACAATAACGATCTTAAGTACGAGATTGAAGAACTCAAGAAGAAGTTGGCGCCAGGAATGAAGACCAGTATGTCGATTGCCCAAGCGACTACATCAACATCGACGACACCGATTCGGATCCAAGTGAACCCGACTTTGAAGGCGAAATTTGGAAGCGAGACATTATGGAGTCTTCCACGGTTCAAATTAGTAGAAGTCTCCCACATATTAGTAGTATTTCCCCATGTAAATATTATAGTACACGCACTTTTGCGATAGTTAGATCGTTGTAAGCCCTTGTTTGATTGAATGAAGTGATTTTGTGTGTATTTGCTCATGTGCATTTGGGTAGTGATTCCCCTTAGACCTCATTCTATTCTAAATTCTCATCTTTTCTAAACCCATCAGATGCCTCCAGACGCCGACCCGATTTGTTTTCCCGCCAGAGATCACCCAAGCGATCCAAGAAGAATACCCTGATTCAAACATTGGTGCGTAACCAGGGCAACAACAATAACAACCCACCACCACCACCACCACTGCGGATCATCGACTCGTTTCCTTAGACTAAACCCGCCGGTGTATTCCCAAAGAGCACCGAGCCAATTGTAGCAGATGACCGGCTCGCAAGATAGGAAGGAGCTGACCACTGCAGGATGCACGGATGGAGAAAGAGTGAAGTTTGCTGACATCAGCTTGAAGGACCCGCGGCGACATGGTGGGAGAATTTCACAGCCACTTACCACTGAGACCTTTGTCACATGGGATCAATTTCAGCAAGCTTTCCGCCTTGCCCATGTTTCAAATAGGAGCTATGGCCATGAAGAAGCGTGAGTTGCAACCTACGCCAAGGAGGAAGGACTGTTGGCGATGCGTGGATGACTTTAGTAAATTAGCACGTTATGCCCAGATGACGTTGCTACCGATGCGACTAAACAGGAGAAGTTTCTAGAAGGACTGAATGATGAGTTCAGCATGCCGTTGATGGTAGCCAGTTTCAATAACTACCAGGAGTTAGTAGACCGAGCCCTCATGATAGAAGGAAAGCAGCAGCAAATTGAGAACCACAAGCGGAAGTATGGGCAAGGGAAGTATAACTCTGGAGCTCAGCAGAAACCTCGTTATACCCCTAAGTCAGGAATTCAGTTTCAGCATACCCATGGAGGAGGTAATTCGCATAACCATAATGGCACCAAGAATGGGAACCGAAATGGAGGAAGCAATGGACGTAATCGCACCAACCCGTCAACACCATCCAAAGTAGACTGAGTCATATTACTTGCTTTAAGTCTTTGCAAGACTGGGCATTATGCCAATGATCGCCTGAAGGCCGTAATGGAAATGGCAATGGAAGCTGGAAAGAAACCCAACACTTTCAACAGGGGACGGGTGAACCACATTGAAGTGGAGGAGGTTGAAGATCAGACTGATGCACGAATCGGTAAGTTTTTGGTTAAGTCATTTATCGCAGTTTTCTTTTTCGACATCTTGGTGCATCGCATTCATACATATCATGGGGATTTGTGGATAAGTACAAGTTACCAACCCAAGCCCTTAGGTCACCCATGCTAGTAACCTCACCCGGGAGCAGAGAGTACATGGCTAGTAAATGGTGTGATCGACCGCCATTAAGGATTGGACACTATGTTTTCCCTCGGACCTAATAGTTACGGAATCCCAAGGATTGGATGTGATATTAGGTATGGATTGGTTATCAAGGTATGGAGGAAACATAGATTGCACCACCAAGTCAATTTTGCTCACCACACCAGAAGTAAGAAGGATTAAGTATGTATCACGGCACGAGCCGAGAAGAGCGCAAGTTAATTGCTTATCAGGAGTGGTACAGGAAGAAGTACCAGTGGTGAAGGATTATCCTGATGTATTTCGGAAGAGTTGCCGTGAATGCCACGGATAGAGACATTGAGTTTTTGATCGGTGTTGCCGTGAACAGGCCCGATATCGGGCGACCGTCTGAGGATGCCCGCATGTGATTTGGCGGAAATCAAGAAGCAGATTAAGGAACTATTGGATAAAGGTTTTATACGCCCAAGTTCTTCACCTTGGGGATCACCCGCTTTGCTAGTGGAGAAGAAGGATGGATCGTTAAGAATGGTTGTTGATTATCGTGGATTAAATGAAGTAACAATCAAGAACAAGTACCCACTACCTATGATAAATGATCTGTTTGATCGCTTGCAAGGAGCCAAGGTGTTTTCCAAGATCGACTTGCGATCGTGGTACCATCGATTGAAGATTCGGGAGCAGGACATACCCAAGACAGCATTTACCACGAGATATGGGTATTTAGTATACCGTTATGTCATTTGGACTGACTAACGCACCAGCCTATTTCATGAACACGATGAACAAAGTGTTTATGGAGTTTTTGGATAAGTTCGCCGTGGTGTTCATTGATGACATTTTGATTTTCTCGAAGAATGAAGAGGAACACAAGGAACATTTGCGATTGGTTTTGGAGAAACCGAGGAACACCGGTTGTATGCCAAGTTCAGCAAATGTGAGTTTTGGCTAAAGGAAGTTGGATTTCTCGGACATGTTATATCCGGAGAAGGAATAGTAGTTGACCCCACAAAAGTTGAGACCGTAACCAAATGGGAAGCACCAACGACAGTTGGAGAGATTCGGAGTTTCCTTGGACTCGCAGGATACTACCGAAGATTCATTGAGAATTTCTCAAGGATTGCTAAGCCTATGACAGAATTATTGAAAAAGGAAAACAAATTTATATGGACTGAGGACTGTGAGGCAAGTTTTCAGGAGTTGAAGAAAAGATTGGTTACCTCACCAGTTTTGATATTGCGGATCGGACTAAGGATTATGAGGTGTATTGCGGCGCTTCACGTCGAGGACTTGGAGCAGTGCTTATGCGGAAGGAAGAGTTGTTTCGTATGCTTCACGACAACTTAAGCCCCATGAGTTGAATTATGCCACTCATGATTTGGAGCTAGCAGCCGTTGTGCATGCCTTGAAGACGTGGAGACATTTTCTCATTGGAAATCATTGTGAAGTATATACGGATCACAAGAGTTTGAAGTACATTTTTACACAGAAGGAATTGAATCTCAGACAAAGGAGATGGTTAGAGCTTATCAAGGATTATGACATGAGATTGCATTATCACCCCGGAAAGGCTAATGTCGTAGCTGACGCATTGAGCCGTAAGAGCCACGTCAATACTCTAATGATGGGAGGAATACCCAATGAGTTAGCCGAGGACCTTCGAGAGCTATGTTTGGAAATAGTTCCGGAGGCTATGTAGCAGCATTGGAGATTCAAATAACGCCGATGGACAAAATCAGAGAAGCCCAAAAGGCAGATAAGGAAGTTGCCTCTATAAAGGAGAAAATGAGCAAAGGA
Organism: Aegilops bicornis; assembly: GCA_021605145.1. Lineage (NCBI taxonomy): Eukaryota > Viridiplantae > Streptophyta > Magnoliopsida > Poales > Poaceae > Aegilops > Aegilops bicornis. The sequence goes on from CM038670.1 coordinate 649,786,693, forward strand.
AAAGCTAAAGGATTTTCGTGAGGATGAGCACGATACCCTATGGTTTGAAGACCGTGTTTATGTGCCCAATGACCCGAGATCGTGAAGTTGATTTTACAAGAAGCTCATGATTCACCCTATTCGATTCACCCAGGAAATACCAAGATGTACTTGGATTTGAAGAATACTTTCCGGTGGACCGGAATGAAGAAGGATATTATGGAGTATGTAGCAGTTTGCGATGTATGTCGAAAAGTAAAGGCAGAACATCGAAGCGGTAGGGATTGTTACAACCATTGCCGATACCGAATGGAAGTGGGATAAACTAGGAATGGATTTTATCACAGGATTGCCAAAGACTCGTTCGAGGATATGACTCGATTTGGGTTATAGTCGACTGCTCGACAAAGGTAGCTCATTTCATTCGGTCAAGACCACCTATAGCAAGATTGCTAAGTTGGCAAAGATATACATGACCAGAATTGTGTGCTTACACGGAGTTCCGAGGAGCATCGTATCGAGATAGAGGAACCCAGTTTACCTCGAAATTTTGGAACCGGTTGCACGAAACATTGGGAACCCGATTGGAATTGATGCGACTTTCCACCCACAGACCGATGGATGCACCGAGAGAGTCAATCAGATTTTGGAGGACATCTTTGAGAGCTTGTGCCCTAGATTATGGATCTAGCTGGGATGATAATTTGCCGTATGCAGAATTTTCCTACAACAACGATTACCAAACCAGCTTGAAGATGGCACCTTTCGAGGCTCTGTATGGAAGGAGGTGCAGGACACCGTTGTTATGGGACGAAACTGGATATCGTCAGTTGTTTGGACCAGATTTGATTAAGGAGTCTGAACAGAAAGTTAATTTGATTCGAGACAGGCTCAAGATAGCCCAGTCCAGACAAAAGAGCTATGCCGATTCAAAGCGCAAAGCGATTGAGTATGAAGTTGGAGAGAGAGTATATCTCGAGTATCCCCGCTTCGAGGAGTTAAGCGTTTTGGAGTTAAAGGAAAGTTAGCACCCGTTTCGTTGGACCGTATAAGATTTTGCAACGCATGGGAGAAGTTGCTTATAAGTTGGAATTACCGGAAGGACTGTCGAGGAGTTCATGATGTATTCCATGTTTCTCGATTGAAGAAATGTCACCCGAGATAGCAGAGGTACCGTTAAGAGACACAGTGCCATGGAAGCAATTCAGTTGAAGGATGACTTGACATATGAGGAGAAACCGGTTAAGATTCTCGATTATGCCACAGAGTTACCCGCGGCAAGGTTATCAAGTTTTGCAAAGTTCAGTGGAGCCACCACACGGAGGATGAAGCCACAGGGAAAGAGAGGAAGCTTTGCTCAAGGACCACCCTCACCTATTTTCTAGCCAACCCGAATCTCGAGGGCGTAGATTCATCTTAAGGGTAGGTTTGTAACATCCCAAATTTTCAATTTGGAATGTTATACATTAGGTCATCATGCATATCATATTTTCTCGCATTTTTTCGATCCTAGAAAATTTCACGCAACTCAAGGACCCTCGGAGAGAGTTGGAAGTTTCGTTATTTTCATATTTGGGATTTCTCAAATTTTGAAAATAGGATCATTGGATTTATTTAATTATCTTCATACAGTTTTTCCTATAAAAAATTAAGAGAGGGAATAATATGACTTTCCCAATATTTAGGAAAAATGAAGATATTATAAATAAATCAAAATTTGGTTTTGGAAGATTTGTTTTGCTTAGGCAAAAATGAGCATTTAAAAAAAATGCATGTTTGCCGTTTTTAAAGTTCATTTTGTTCGACTCATTTTTAGGAGTCGGGGAAAACTTATTTTATTAAATTCGGAGTTCGTTTGGTATTTTTTATTTCGATTAGTTTTGTTTAAAAAATCGCGCCCCAGGCCAAGGCCCAGCTGGCCCAGCCTTGACCGCTGACCCAGCGCCAGCCCGCCTCCTCTCTCCCCTCACAAGACGCCTGTGAGGCGCCCGCCGCCACGCGCCCGCCGCCCGTGTCGGGTCGGACACGAGGTCGCCGCCGCCGTGCCCCCTTCCCCAAGCCGGCCGCCACCCCCCCTCTTAAATACCGGCGCCACCCCCCCTCTCTCTCATCCTGCCGCCGCCGCCCGCCCCAACCCGAGCCCGCCGCCGCCGAGCCGCCGCCGCGCCGTTCCCGCCGTCGCGGAGCCCCTCGTCGCCCTCGCCGCCCCTCCCGACCCGCGGACCCCGCCGCACGGAGCCTGGGAGCCCAGCGCGAAGTCACCGGAGGTAGCCGCCGCCGCCCCGCCCGGTCCGGTTTTCTCTAAGAAAACCCGATCCGGTTTTTTTCGAGATGTTCGGTTTTTTTTCAAAACCCTAGATGGTTTAATTTTTTGGTTTTCTTAATTAACGAACGTTCACCGAACCGTTCGTTTCAATGAATGTGTTCGTTGGATTAGTTCTGTTAACGAACGTCCGTTATTTAATCCGTTCGTCGTTTTCTTTTAATCGGATTTAATCCGTTATTTTTTTTCTGATTCGATTTCCGATCCGATTTTCAAATCTGTTTTATTTCTTGCTCGTTTATCGGAATCAGGTGATTCAAGCTACCGAGTTTCGTTCTGAAACCACTGTTCCGACTAACCTACTTACACAGAGTTTTGCTACTGTAAAATTTTGACCTAGTTTCAGATTGCTAAACCGAGTCGTTCTCTCTCGAGTTCCGACTTTCGATGCTTTATTTGATTCGATTCTTTTGCAACCAGGGTTCTTAAGTTGAACTATCTGGTTAGTTCTTTTATTAGAGATTTCCCCGTGCATTAGATGAGTACTTATTGTATTCTTTTTGTTTATGCGTTAGATCACCCGGAGTGCGCCGCTTGTTACTTCGAATCTCTAGGTCTCGCGGATCATCAGCAAGGCAAGTAACACTTGATCATTCCTTTTCTACTACCCAGTTTTATTGCATTAGATCAAACCCTCAAACACTTGCATGTTTAGGATCTAATTAAATTGTGGGATGGGAAGTAGATTGAGGTAGTACCTATTACTGTTTTACTTATGAAACCTTGGGAGTTACTTCTACGTTTGCTTATTATGCTATGCTATGCTAGTAGACGTGGATTGGGTGAGTGAATATCCATGACAGATGTGAGATTGTAATTAATGGTTTATCTAAGGTGGCAACCTAAACACACATCCGGGTGGATTGAGGCACCTGGTTTCTATCGAGGACTTACTGTATTTCTTTGGACCGCCACCCAGGCTCTAAGGGATCATAAGATTATTCAAACTGGAAACTTCCGTGTGCAGCCACAAGCCAATTATGGGCTCTGGCGTAGTTGACTAAGTTGTGCAAACTCTTACGGGTAGGCTAGCTGATGTAGGGGATTTAGGTTGGTACGGTCTACCCACATGTAAGGTGCTAGCGCTTCTGAAAGACTATGTCTCAGTCATCCGTTTCTCAAACACCATGTAGTGCGAGAACCAAGCGGAGGCGATCGAGTCTTGTGGGGAAAAGTGCAAACCTCTGCAGAGTGTATAAACTAATCATGGTTAGCCGTGTCCCCGGTTATGGACATCTTGAGTATCTAGTACTTGAATATCATGTGAATCTCAACATGTTACTTCAAATAAATGTTATTGGGTTTTAATGAGTACTTTAATTGGGATTGAGGATCTTGTCAACCATTCTCAATGTTTAACAACCACCATGATAGTTAAATAAAATTATTCCTTTGTTGTAGGGAAAAACTAGCTTTATGCAAAAATGTAACCGTAGAGCTTTTCCACCAGCCATATATGCATGTAGTATAGCCTATTCCTTCATTGCCCTCTATGTGTTACATTGCCAAGATATTCCATGTCTTGACCCGTTTTCGGGCTGCAACTTTCACGTTGCAGACTTTTTCGCATGACAGTAAGGTGTTAGGTCGTGGTTCTATACTCGGTGATGCCGATGGAGTTGATGGACTCACTTGTCTTCCAAGCCTTCCATTGTTATTATTAGATGGCCTTAAGCCATATTATTGTATTAAGTTCCCTTGTGGACAACGATGTAATAAGTGTGTGATTGCTACTCGCTATAAATCCTTGAAATCTTGTGTGGTGTCAAGATTATCGATCCAGGATGACACTGAGCACAGAGACTTGATCCATTCGGGTCTGGTCGCTACAGTGGGTCCCCGCTGTCAGGTGGAGGAATAATTATTTTGCGCGTAATAAGGAGGCACTTCCTTGCGGCTGCCGTGGACCCAGCTGTCAGCCTCTCCACGTACAGTCCACGTCCGATGGAAGTCATTCCTTGACCACGTTGACCACGCCGCGCCGAGAGCACCACGGCGGTGGACGACGGCGAGGCCTAGGAAGGGGACGAAGCGGAGCCAGGGCAGACGCGACAGTGGATGCACACGCGGAGAGGAGTACGAGGGTTCACTGGTTCGGCTGCGCTGTCGTCGCCGCACAATAACAGGGGGTGTGGGTCAGTGGGTGAGTGGAGGGATGGCTTGGCCAGCGGTGGGAGTAGTAGGGGGTGGTGAGGCCTCTACGACAAAGACACCTAGCCACGGAGGCGTGAGCAAGCGGTGACGACCGGCGCTGCTTTGGGCAGCTGGACCAAGAAGACCAGAGGTTGAAGAAGCACGACGGCCGTTGGATGGACATCGTACAGTCACTGCAGCTAGAATCGTTTATATTGACTAAGTTGACAAAGCCCTTGGTACGTCAACTTAGTAGGCCCACAGGTCGACTTCGAAACGGTGCGCCCGGATGTCGGGGGATGAATCATTTTTGGGCGGTGAAGCTAGAATATCCGAGATTGAAGAAGAAGACGCGGCATCCGTTGGATGGACATCCAACGACCAACGCCGCTAGAACCGTGTGTTGACTATAAGTTGACAAAGCCTTGCATACCCGTCAACTCTATTTTTTTAGGGACGCGTCAACCTAGTAAGGCCGTAAGTGTGTGGCGAGAACTTATAGCCCATTTGAGATTTGTAAGAATGTGTAGCCCATTTTGAATTCTAATGGATCAGCCCATTTACAGCTTTGTTAAAAGTACAACCCATTTCAACCAACCGTTCAAAACAGAATTCAATAAAATTTCCCACATTTTGATGGGATCCGAATATTTTTATCCCGAAATTTTAGTCAGATTAAATACAATTTCAATATAAATTTATATTGCATAAAAATCCAACAAACATTCCGCTCGCAACAATTAATGAAATTAAAATTTTCAATATTCCAAAATAATATTTTATAAAGTAATCATTGTTTGGTGCATTTTTTATAGTTACTACCCAGTTTTCATAATTACATCCCATTTATTATTTATTAAAGCCCATTTTCTTGTTAATCCTAATGCATCCCTCCTAGGAAAGATTTGCAGCCAATGAGCGGAGAATAACAACTTGACCTTGCCTGGGTATTCCTAAAAAAGTATAGCTGGGCTAGCCATTTTCAGCTTGAAAAAATTAATATCTAGGCTGGATAATCGGCCTCGGCTAGGCAGACGGGCCACAGCCCTTGATTAATACCTGCAGCGATGTTTTCGTTGTTGTTCAGAGGAGAAAAGTTAGTATCTGGGGTAAACATCAAAAAACTCTGCAGTGCTCACACCTCAAAAACACAAATACTGCTCGAGTTGCTTGGTCCCAGCTGTCGGCCGCTTCTTGTGCAATTCTCTCGTTTATTGACTACTCCCTCCTTTCCGGTTTATAATGCTCAATTCAAAAATCTCACCAATCAAGGTAGATGGCGAGTGGTGGAATACTTTTTCTAGTTTTGCAAAAGCACCTAATTAATGCTCTTGTTATCCTCGAAAATTATGTTTATCAATGCATTAATTGCAATGCATGCATGCATAAAGTACATGCATTGGTCAATTTTCTCTTAATACTTGCATGCAATGATTTAATGCACCTTGAAATCTGAACATGTGATGGAAAACAACCAAATTGAGCCTTATAAAATGGAAAAACTAAAATTTTGAGATAAGCTCTATAAACCGGAAAGGAGGGAGTACATAGGTAGACAATGGTGTGGGACCGTGATGTCAGGAAACCAGGAGGAAGAAAAATAAATTATAGTTATATATATATATATATATATATATATATATATATATATATATATAATAAGGAGGCACTTGCGTACGTGAGGCTATGGACCTGGTGGGTCCCCATTGTCATCCTATCCAAGTAAAGTGATCTCCTCGCCCGCGTGCGCTTTCCGCCCGAAACAATCAGCGCCGGCCACCCCGCTTCTCGGTTCAGGCGATTGCTCCGCCTTCAAACGACACAAGTGCCGTCCATCCGTCCATCTGCCGCACACATTAATGATACGCGGTTGCCGGGGTGGCTACTCCGGCGTCACACGTCCGTCCCTCCGCCTGCCCACCATTGCTATATAAATCGCTGCCGCCATAGCCGCAGCGATCATCCGCATTCGTTGCTTTTCTCCTGTCCACACCACTATCGCCGCCATGGCTTCCTCGCGTCCAGCGCTCTTGGACGGGCGGACAACGGACCACAAGGAGATAGCAGCCATTGCTGCCGACTGCCGCGGCAGGCAGCCGGAGGACGACGACGTCCCAATGGAGAACATGGTAGTCGACGATCCGGCGCCAACCCCCTCCTCCGCGCCATCCTCGCCGGTGCATTGCACCATGACCATCGGCGAGGCCCGTGCCCAATATATGGATAGGGTGAGGCAGATGCGTGAGGAGCAGTTCCGGGAGGCGCAGGCCGACGCCGCCTACAACCACCATCTCCTCCAGGAGCACCTGCAGGCGGAAGAGTAGATCGCCGCGGTGCGGGCAAAGCAGGAGGCGCTGCTCGACTCGTACTGCTCCACCCGCAAGGGCCGCCTCGAGCGCTGGCGGTACCGCATGCGGGTGGCGGAGGCTGCGGCCGCCTACAAAGAGGCTAGCAAAGAGGGCGATGAAGCGGGCGAGGCGCTGTTTGGCGAGACCGAGGACGAGGCGGAGGACAATGCCGGCTCCGATGAGTCCCCGCTCCGCCAACGTCGACGACGCCCTGCTGCGCCGACGCCCCGCGACGCCAACAACGAGGCAGAGTACACCGCCGGCTCCACCGAGGCCCCGCGGCGCCAACAACGAGGCAGAGGACACCGCCGGCTCCGCCGAGGCCCCGCCCCACCAACAAGGAGGCAGAGGACATCGCCGGCTCAGCCGAGGCCACACCGCGCCGGCAACATGGGGGAGGATTTCCACCGCTCCGCTGAGGCGCCGCTCGCCGACAATGAGACAGAGGCATCGCCGGCTCCGCCGAGGCCCCGCCCCGCTGCCAACAAGGCTGCGCCACACAGAAAACGAGGAAGAGTAGAACACGGTAGGTCACCGCCGCTCCGTTCCAAGTAAGGCCACCGCTGCTACCCTCCGGTTTAAGCCAAGCTAGGCGGGTTGACCATTGACGGTCGGTTAGCTTCTTGGCAGAGACGTGGAGTCAAAGAGCTGCGCTGGAGAAGAACGCTGCTTCTACTTAATCGATTGGTGCTATCGATCGACACGTGGGCCCAACAGGCCACATGTCGGCTCAGCGGGACACATGTGGGTAGCTTCGGTTAATTAATTATACCTCCAGCGCACCCCTTTTTAGTTTTTGAAAAGGAGGATGACCGGCCTGCGCATGACCGGGAGATGCATGCGCCACAAACACCCTTTTTAGTTGAAGAATGTATGAAATGTAATGAAATCCGGCATGTTTATATGAAATCCGACCGTGTATGAATGAATTTATTTCGATTAGTTCAATTCCTGTATCATCGGCATTGGATGAACATGCAAAACAATACGTACTAGCATTATTCCTGTGGTGATCACCACGTTTGCAGCAGTTTCACATGTACTCCCTCCGGTCCTTTCTAGTACGCATACAAGTTTTATTCTGCTGTCAAAGTATCTATACTTTGACCTAATCTTATACAAATAGTATGTACTTTCACAATGTGCGAAGTAAAAAGGAACAGAAGGAGTACAAAGAGTTTGAGCAGCTTTTTAGCGTTTCTGTACATTGCTATCAAACACACAGGCTCGACAATTCATAGAGAACATTCAAAACAATCGATGATTATGCATCTCAGCGACTCACATGTCAGAGGCAATATTTACTTCACAACTAAAGAATAAAGAAAAAATTGATCACCGTCAGCGACAAAGAAAGGCGTTCCATTCGAAAATATCAAACGCATATCTTGCTAAAATGAATGAGCAAAATTTGACAAGGTTGTCCCATTCCAAAATATCAATTGCCTACGATTGTGGAATCGGCAGGGTTTGCCATCAGTTCGGACATTGACATGGCAACTCGTGCTAAATAAACCAGCTGTTCTTTTTGTGCAGTTCCACTAAAATCAACCAAATTCGCGCGTAGCTTGTATGATTTCGCCCTTATATGTTGCAACACCTTGAAATTATGGGCACCTCCTTTCTTGCGGTGGAAATGAATGATTCGATGTATTCATGAACATTTTGTGCAGTTCCTATTGAAATAAGGCTGAGCACCCCTATTTGCACAAATACAAAAAAGTGATTAGTATAAAGCAAACTGTACTATGAATTGACAGTTTCAAAAGGCACATACATGGTCCATTTAGAGCACACTTTTAGAAAAATGGAACTCACCAGAAAGAATCCTAGAACAACATTGTACTCTCGCATCACAGCAAAAAAATGGAGATTTGTCAGTCCTTCTAAGCTGAAGTTAGTTTGGTCTTGTGGGGAGTAATGTAACCATCCTTCAACTGCTCCATCTGATGAGAAGATAGATAGTGCTTCTTCATCCTGGCATAATCGGAACTAGTCACTTCACGTACTCCATATTCTTCTTCAGAGGAAGATGATCCTGTTGTGCAAAGACAAGAGGACTACTAAATGCTAGCATCAATGTTTGCTCGAAAAAAAGGAAAGGAAATATTTAAAACAGCACAGATGAAGCACTTCCCAAGGACAATACCACCTTTTCATGACAGTATCTAAACAGTAGCACAACACCAATAGAGATGACAAAGCTCAATCATATGGATGAAATCAAGGCTTAGTACTAACCTTTGTCGGAGGCTGATTGTGTAGAGCATACAGATGAAGCACTTCTCGGGAACCATCATTTGCTATCTACGGGGTGGCCATGCTTACTATATACTCCTCGATTAGTTTAATGTTTCCAACATCTTCTTGTGTAGTTCCACTAAAATATATGGTATCTTCAAAGAAGATCCCTGTTTGCACAAGTAGAGATAAATACATATGGCATCAAATCAGTGGCAAAACAATTGCTCGTTCCAGCCATAGCAATAAATTAAGATGCAAAACTATATCATTACTTGTGTCATCACAGTTCCAGTGCTTCATTACAGCACCGGGAGTTGATTTTTGTTTTTCTTCCGCTTGTTCTTCCCCGTCATCACTTGGTTCAATAACAGACAAGCTTCGCCTTCAATGTAAGATTTGGCATGTCAATTAGGGAGCACAAGTATAGTACTAAACTTAATTTTCTGATGAAAGTGGCAAAATACAGGCCAACAGTTGTGAAATATCCTTATCTTACCTCAATGGGATATTACGGTGCACACTCTGATTGGTAGTCTTGTCTCCATTTGTGCTATTCACTAAAATCAAGCAACATTATCGTACAAGTAGCACAACATATGAAAGCACACTGCAAAATCATGTGAAAGAAGGCTAATCTTGACCTCTCATGATGCGGAATTCAAACAACTCACAAGAAGAAGATCTGAACCAAATTCGCCTTAACGGATAGGAAGTAAGATCTCCTCTTGTGCAGTTCCACTAAGATCAAGCAATCAAGCAACATTGTCAATGTGACATTTTGGTTGAAGCGCACAAAACACTCTTAAAACAAAAGTGTTTTGTGCAAAGGCAAACAAAAGGTCACAATGGCAACGAGGTGAAGTAGATAACCCTGTTTACACAGAGGTGCAAAGGAAACAATTAGTGGTCAATAATGGTGGATGACACAAAAGCCAACAAAAATAAGCATCTACCTTATCTAAATGGGAAAGAAAGCAAGACAAGAGCATTTCTCAAGCGGTGGCATTGATTAATATTAACATAGAGATTATATTAACAATAAAATTCGTTAAACATGTAATTTGCTTTTAACTATGGCATTGCATCAATTTTCCAGCGGCATTATTAGAGGGTGTTTGTTTACAGGGACATTTTGGTGTAGGGACTAAAAAAACTCCGTGTCAGTCACATCTAAACCAAACATGAGGGACTTTTCGGGACTAAAAGTGGGCATTTGGGACTAAAGAAAGAAGACCCCGAGGGAGTCTTTTTGGGACTTTTTCCAACAGTTGCCCCTGCCATGCATCGCACCTTGTTTCTATTAGTTCATTACTAGGGGTAACATGGTCTTTTATCATGTCATTTAATAACCTCTAGTCCATGTTTAGTCCCTGGAACCAAGCATGTAGGGAATAGGGAGTTTTTAACCAAACAGGGCCATAGATTAACAACAGCTAATGAGTTGCACGGGACAGTGGACGCAGCAGCACCATGTGCATCTACCGATGTACTATGGTCATGCACAGTCTGTTGCAACAAATAACAAACAACCAAGGAGCATATTTGTGTTGGTCCCAGTTTTGTTATCTTTAGACACCTTTCCCTATGTGAGCGCAGCAAATCTAGTCCTGCTCAAACTCTACAGCCTTGTCCCTTCCTTTCCTTTTTGAACTAGTACTTTTGCCCCTTCCTTTCCTCTTTGAACCACATCCGAGATTTATGCGATACAACTTTCCCCACTACTTTCCCCCATTCCTTTCCTCTTTGAACCACGTCCTAGATTCATGCTATACAACTTTCCCCCTTCATTTCTCTTTGAACCACGTCCTAGATTCATGGTATACATGTAGCTAGAGCAATGCATGTGGAGTAAGTAAAATATACCTTAAGTAAAATATACGATACAACTTTTATGCGATACAACTTTTAGTACCGGTTCTTGGCACGAATCGGGGGGGGGGGGGGGGTAGAGTTTTAAAATGGGACCTTTAGTACCGGTTCATGGCACGAACCGGGACTAAAGGTCTCAACCCCATTAGTCCCGGTTCGTGCCACAAACCGGCCTAAAGGTGTAATATTTAGTCCCGGTTTGAGGCACGAACCGACTAAAACATCGCACCCTTTAGTCCCGGTTTGAGGCACAAATCGTGACTAAAGGGCACGAATGAACCGGGACTAATGCCTTAGTCAAGACGAACCGGGACCAATGCTCACATTAGTCCCGGTTCGTGATTGAACCGGGACTAATGTGAATATTGGCCCGGAACCATAGCCCTGTTTTCTACTAGTGTCGGCATCGACGGCGTCGTCAGGAAATAATTTCGATGTCGATTTCATTGCTGTACGCTCACAATGTCCGACACTATGGAACGAGAATGATCTCTAGAATATAACATTCTTGAGCTCGGTCAAACATCGATACTATGCATGTATCTTGGAATGCCCGAAATACATAAGCAGTTTCGTGGCAGCTTGCCGCTCCCCCCGATAAGTCCATATACCAGTATAAAAACACCAAAACGATCTACGTATCCTCAGCAAGTCACTACCCGTCGCAGATTACAATGAGGAACCATACCATGTACTACGCGGTAGTGGTGCGGCGATCGTCTCGCGCGCATCATCATCGGGCGAACGCGGCGGTGACCTGCGGCAGCAGGACGTGCTACGCGCCTTCATCAAATCGAGGGGCAGGGCCCAGAGCGAGCGGGCCGGCGGAGCCGGACACGTGGGCTGACCCGGCCAGCAGCTTCCGCCACCTGCCCACCAAGTGCGAGGCCCCGCCGACGGGCACCAGGGAGGCCGACAGGATCGCGGCACTGCATGTATACAACTTTTCCCACTACTTTCCCCACTCCTTTCCTCTTTGAACCACGTCCTAGATTCATGGTATACATGCAGCTAGAGCAATGCATGTGGAGTAAGTAAAATATACCTTAAGGTTCTTGGGGCGTGGTTCGGTGGGCGACGGGATGGCGGCGAAGAAGAAGGGTCGGAGGCCCTCCCGCGCCGCCGCTGGGTGGAAAGTGAACAGCAGCACCGGTAGTGGATTCCCTCCCTCGCCGACGGCGACAGCGTTAAGCCTCCTTCCCTTCCAGGACGGATCCTGCCGGCTCTTTGAGCAGCAGTGAGGGGAGAGAGAGGCCAACAAAGTCTTGTTTAGATCTGGAGAGGGCGAGAGAGTGTGAAGAGAGCAACTACAAGCTCTGAGGATCCAGCTCCAGCGGGAGAGGGCGAGAGAGTGTGAAGAGAGCAACTACAAGCGCTGAGGCTCCAGCTTGTATATATACTAGAGAGAGAGAGTGTGAAGCGTGCAAACCCTAGAAAACATTTTGACCAGTCAAAGAATCCTCCTGGCAAAAATTATGCTCAAGTGTAGTTATCGAACCCGAGACCTCAAGTTTGATGAGCGAACAGGCTAACTAGCTACACAACCCTCCCGTTATGTTCAACGAGAGGAAAATAACCTTTTATACATTCATGCATTCGTGTAACAGGCATGCCGTGTTTTGTGTGTGTGTGTGTGTGTGTGTGTGTGTGTGTGTGGGAGCCATTAGGATTTCAATCATAATCGTGTCATGTGGCTTTGGTGGTAAGACTATCCACAGTGGTGCAGAAATAATGCAGCCTTAGTCACCTTACCTCTCTCCACGTAGTACGTTGGGTCCCACCGGTCGAGGAGGGTGAAAGAAACAAATTAATAAGAAAAATTAAAAGCGCCCGGTGATGTATCTTACTACCTCACACATCTCGCTACTGCTCGGGAACACTGTCCAATTGATCCCTCTGTTCGCTCACGTACTATTTTAAGTGAATCCTTATTATAACATGCACACAAATTTTGGGCACTTGTATTCGACTTAAGTCAGTGTGCCATCGTATCTCGTATACTTACTACTCCCTCCATCTAGGTGTAATAAGTCACGTTAGAAGGTGCAACGGGACCAAGGTGCGTGTGTGTGCGTGTGTGTGTTTAACAGCATGTGTGTGTTAGAGAGTGCGACAGATCGACCTACTCCTACAGAGATATGGTGTGTAGTGCATGATTTTAGCCGCGAGAGTCGGTGCATCCTCTCGTTTCCGAGCGTGTCCGGTAGGGACATGCGGACAGCTGCCACGCCCGCTCCTGACCAGCCTGGCCCACCCAAAGCCCCTCCACCACCAAGGCGCTTCCCGTCTCAAACGGTCAGCCGCTCCAAAGAATCGGTGCCGCATTCATGCCCGGGCAGAGCGGACGCGACCTCTCACTGGCGCAAGAGTGATGGTTGCTTCGTCCGTCCAACTTACTGCTGGGTCTATGTGATTCGACGGCTCATTGGTCTTTATTACTGAGGTGGTAGGACTGTTGGATGTCACATGCTTTGGGCGAAAGGAGGTAGTAGATTACAATTTTCTCCATTCTTACAGCGGAGGAGTGTAAGAGCAGTGAAAACACTTACATGCATGCTACCGGTGCATGCTTGCATGCAGACATGTTGATGTGATTTAAAACCCACTACCATGCATGTGCCACGGTATTTCTGCATCTTTGGCATGTGGCTTAGTCTTGAGCCTCTCAACGTCTAGATCGAGACGGCTATTATGACTGATTTACTTCATCTAACGGCTACGTCAATTTTGATGATGTGGCTCAAGGAGAGGATAGAGAATTCCTAGTAGTGGGGGCTAGCTATTAATAGTAGATAAGTCTTTGTAGAGATTCCACTAGGTGAACTACATACGGAACAAAATGAATGAATCTACACTTAAAATGCATCTATATACATCCGCATGTGGTTAATGGTGACATCTCTACAAAGACTTATATTTAGGAATGGAGGAAGTACTAGTATAGTACTAAATGCACGTCTTGTAATTTATCAGCGAGATAAATTTGTACAATGCTATGAAGCTTCCAGCTTTTGTTACATGTATCTTGCGTCCAAGGTTGCCCGTTGCAACATTTCATCAAATACAAAGGAGACTAACATGCATGTTATTGCATCTCAATGATTGACAGATCATAGCAAATATGTACTCCCTCCGTTCCAAAATAAGTGTCTCAACTTTGTGCAAACTTTAGTACAAAGTTGTACTACTACTAAAGTTGACACTTATTTTGGAACAGAGGCAGCTAAAGAAAAAGACGATCCATGCAGTCCCTAGCCCTTGAACCGTGAACCACGACTCAGGCTTCAATTTCTTTGGCAATGTTCGAGCTTCCTAATAAATAAAGTTTGCAACCTTTTGACCATCGGATCATTTTGTGCAGTTTCACCAAAATCGAGATGAGCATCCCTGTGGCAAAGAAATTGAAGAAGCGTGATTAGAATAAGATTACTAGGACTAGTTGATGAGACATAAACTCATCACAAATACAGTACATAGAAGCCAGTAGAGGTATCAGGTATGTGCGGGGCAAAGAAGTAGAGAAATATCCACAGGGAGTGATGTGGGCAGCTGGAAGCGATGGTGCAAGCCGCTGTAAAGGGAGTTGTACACGAGGGACGAGCTCGACCTTGAGGAGGGCGGCGGAGGCGGCAATCGCCCACGTCATGGGCAAAGTGAGCAAGGGACAAAGGTAACCTCACCGGCTTTGTGAGAGAGAACGGCGGGGACCCCTGATCGACGTGCCGGCGGTGGGTTTCGCCCGTCGTGACGGACACCGCATCTACACTATGCATCCACCCCTTCCCAAGCGGACGTGATCCGCCGGGATGTTAGAGATGTGGCCACGATCGTTTTGTGCGAGAGAGTGTGAAGAGAGCAACCTGACAAGCAACCGTGTAGGCTGGCCCGTCCTGACTATGTATATAGTGGAGCGGTTTCCTTTTCTCTCCATATGAACCTATCATATTGCGTACGTGCCACTGAAGAAAACAAAATTATTTATAAATGACGCGACACCTACTACTCGTTCTCCTATAACCTTGCACCTGGCATCTCCAAAATATTAACCTTGCGATTGGCTCTTCGCCTCTTCGGGAAGTCGAGCAATAATGGTAGTGCAGTATATATCGTTCTGGCTATATGAGACCGAATGAATTGTTGCACGTCCACCACGTGGGCGAGGGTTGAGGGGCGAGGGAGAGTGCTACTACATACAGAGCAAAATGAGTGAATGTACACTCTGAAATACGTCTATATACATCAGTGTTTGGAGTATGTACTAGTAGTTCATATTGAAATCTACTAAAGGACATATATATTCCAAACAATATGATATATTCTCTATAACCAAGGTAGTAGGGATGAGGAGTAAACGGAGGGAGTAGTAAATTTTTCTCCTCGTCCTACGAGCCACCGCGCGCATGGGCGAGGGAGGAGCAAGCTTCACCTCATCCTGCGAGCCACCGCGCCCGTGGGCGGGGGAGACGGCGTACTAAGCAAGCTTCTCCTCGTTCTGCGAGTTGACGGAACACATCAAAAGTACTCCAGTGTATAGAGCCTTGCCTCTAAGGTAGGCCCCACATGGTTTGCCTCTTTTTTTAATTTAACATAACGCGTCAAGTCACAATTTGTTTGTTCACCCGTGGTAGACGATCCTCCCTCCACCAAGTGGACAACTAGTACACATGCCAAATTACCACGTGGGCTGCCTTTTTCGTACAGAAACGAGCTCCACCGTGTACCCGTGCGGGTGTGGTTGGGAAAGAGACGGGAGTACGTGCGCCGAGCATGCACCTCTTCTCTTCGTGCACGTCCCCCACCTACGTGGGTGTGTGTGAGAGATACAAACGTTCGTGAGTGTTTTTTGTTTTGTGGTGGGGGTGGGGGTGGGGGTGGGGTGGGGGTTGATTTCGTGAATTATTTGTGGGAATATGTGTCGATGACATCTCAAACAAAATTTTGCATGCAATGTGTGTGAAATGGAGGCCTATCCATATCATACATAGAGGGTCGGGCAATCGACGAGAAGAGAGGGAGGGGTCATAGCTATCGATAGAGTCGAAGAGAGGATCAAGTACGGGTGGGTGCGAGATCGATGAAGAGAGCCATCGAAATTGCGTGTGTGTGTGTGTGCAAGTCAAAGATATAGGGCGACTGGCCTACCGGAACGTTAGAGGGCACATGTCAAGTTTGTGTGTGGCAGGGAGACATGACTAGAGCGCTTGATGTATCGGTGTGTGTGGGGGGGAGGGGTGGGGGAGGGGGCAGAGGCCTAACTATAGAGGTAGAACGACTTCGTATATGTGTTGAGAAGGAGAGACCCAGCTATGTCATGAGGGAGATCGATCGACATCCATACATAAGCGAAGGATGGGAAATATGATGGGACAGAGAGAGAGAGAGGAGAGGGAGGGAGGGAGGGAGGGAGAGGGGTAGAGTGCCGGATGGGTGATGGAGTTGCTTCTCGGAGATGTTGGGAGAGGCCTACTAGACAAACCGAGGGTGGAACTGCAATGTTATCAATAAGAGTGGGGATGTGTTTACGTGTGTGCACATGCGTGATAGATCTATCGGGACGCATCCATGGATGATGAAGGGGAACCATGTGTTTGGTAAGCAAACCTAACTAGATCGGTAGATCAATTGTTGTTTGTCGGAGGAAGGGAGAGACACAACTAATGAGGTAGACCGATCGATGTGTGGGTAAAAAGGAGTTATAAGGACCTAGCTGGCTATATGTATAGCGAGAGATCGGTCAGTGTACATCCATTTGTTAGAGGCAAATAAGGCCCAGCGAGACGGATAGACAGAGAGAATGGAGCTAGGAGGTGGTGCGAGAGGCCCAACTACTAGCTGGATAGGGGGAGGAGTGTGCGGTTGTGAGATCGACTAAAAGAGGGGTGAGAATTTACACGTGTGTCTGACCATATGAGAGACACGAGGCAAGGACACATAAAGGAGGAGATTGAAGCTGTGTGTGTATACTGTAGGCAGGCATCGGTGGAGAGATTTATCGATCGGTGTGTGTTGGAAAAGAGTTGTGGAGACTCCGGGAGAACGACCTAAAGGAAAAAAATGAATGTGCCCGGTGGATAGAATGCCGAGGGAGGGGGAGGGCAAGGAGGGCGTGTGCATGCACGAGAGAAAGTTAGTGGTAGCTATAAAGGTTAGAGGACTGTGTGGGTGTAAGAGACTAACAAAGATCATAATTTGATATGAAAGCGGATTTATATATTTGAATAGGATATCATAGTGTTTTAAACATTGCATGCATGAATATAGCGGTGATACACGTGTTGTGCACATGTTATACCATAATGTGATAATGCATGGCGTTTGCAACTCACAGCTAAATGCCGAACAATCTAAACCATACTATACATCAAACAATCTCACATTTTATTTGAGTTTGAGATAATGTGCGGCGTTTGCAGCTTACAACTAAATATCGAGCAATCTAAACAATACTATATATCGAACATTCTCACATTTTATTTGAATTTGTGGTAATGTGTGGTGTTTGCAACTCACATCTAAATACTTGTAGGCGTGAGGGGCGGGGCACCATACATAATGTGATAAACACATTATACATATGAGACATGGTTTATATTATGAAGATCTAGCTAGAGCTAGAAATGTAATGTGATTTGAAATCAAAATAAAGTGGATTCAAAAAATCTAGTTCGAGTTCATATAGTACACATAGTTCATATGTAACTCGATACTGATCATGTGGTGTGTTGTGAAGATAATACACAAACGATGGTTTAACTTGAAAATAATGATGATTGTAGATCTTATTAAAACAGAGAAACGAATTCAAATGCTTTGACTTCACAACAATCATTACTATAGATCTTATTCAAATTTAGTTCATATTGAAGCGGTAGTATATACGTTTGGAATGCACTAAAACATTCATTTGAGTAGTAGGTTGCACGCATTACACATGTAGAGAAATATTTTAATTGAACATAACATGAATTCAAAGTTTTGAATGACATTTGTAGTGCGCATTGATTTGGTACAGTACACGTTAGGCTTGTCCGGAAATTTCAGCCCGCGCCTTGTTAGCCCGATATATTTAAGATATATCTTTGTCTCGTTGTGCTCTGACAACTCCCTCCATCTCAACCCGCGCCTTGCTATTCCGAAATTACAACGCGCGCGAAAACTCCCACCTCCTGTGAAATCCCGACACGCGAAATGCCCGTGGTACCCCTGAACCGAAAGAACCGCCTCAAATCGGTGGGGGGTACTTTCATAACTTACCCCACATTTCGGACAAGCGCGTCTCTAAGCCATGGTTCCCCACTGCCATCCCATTTGTACACCGAGGCCGCGAAAAGCCGTGACGAAACCCCACACCCTGCTCCGTCCGCCACCCAGTCGGAGCTTCTTCCCCGACGACGTCGTCCACAGCAACACCTCGACGTCCCTCATCCACCGTACCGGATGAGGATCCGTCGTCGATCTCATCGTCCTGCCGGTTCAGCCACCCCGTCCTCCACCTCCAAGGAGCTGCCCCGATGTTCCCCTCGTCTTTCGCGCCACCTCCATTCCCACACCACCGTCTTCACCTGCACCACCGGAAGAGCATCATCATCCTCGGATGAAGCCGCGGCCTAATCAGCGCCACCAAAGAGGTTGTACACT
Source organism: Aegilops bicornis (assembly GCA_021605145.1). NCBI lineage: Eukaryota > Viridiplantae > Streptophyta > Magnoliopsida > Poales > Poaceae > Aegilops > Aegilops bicornis. The sequence goes on from CM038670.1 coordinate 649,805,227, forward strand.
AATCGCCGCATTTTCTTCTTGACTCGATCTCACGGTGCTGCCGGCGCTCGGTCCCGAGCCGACACGGCGCGGCTCCATCCACGGCGGCGTCGCCGGCCACTTCCTCCACGGCGTCGCTCCCTCGGCGGCGATGTCCACATCAGTAGGAGCTGCTGCTGCTTTAGCTCTCGCTCGCGCTGCTGCTCTGCTCTTGCTCTCGGTCCCCTGCCTGGTCTGCTCTTGCTATTGCTCTTGCTCGCGCTGCTGCTCTCGCTCTTGCTCTTGCTTGCGATGCTGCTCCGATTTGGCTACACTTCAGTCGACTGAATCGACTTTTGGGTCAGTCGATTTCCAAGGGGTGGGCTCGCCGGGGTGAAGGAAGAACCAGCCACAGTGGGGAGGGGGGCTCACCGGAGAGGTACCCCACTATCTATCTTAGGGTTCAGGATGGGGGCGGTGGTCGCCGGCGGAGGCGGGGCGGTGGCGTGGGGATCGCCGGAGAAAAAGCTTCGGCACGAGGGGACTAGAGGGATGGCAGGCGGCGGACGGCGATGGGGAGTGTTTTGGGGAGGCGGGCGGCGCACCGCCCGGCCAAGCGTGAGGCTGCTGTTTGGCCGGTGGTGGTGGCGGCTCGGGGGTGGAGGTTGAAGATGAACCGCGGGCCCTTGATTTACGTATCCAACGGCTGCAAAATCGTGACCAGAGATGAAAAAGTCAGTCGACCGACGTGTAGCCTCACCTTGCTAGTGCGTTCAATTTCGACAGCAAAATTCAGTTTCGACAGCAAAATTCAGTTTGGACAGTTAGGTTCAGTTTTGACAGTTAAGTTCAGTTTCGACAGTTAATTTCAGAGATGAGCGGCTGATGTAATTTACATCTAGCACTTTGTGGTTATGTATTTTACGTCATGTATTGGAGATGATATTAGAATTCCACTCAGGTTAACGTTGTTCGTTGTCTCTCTTGTCCTGCTTCAGCCTAGGCGTCGTACAACTCACCGGAGCTGCTCCAACGATGAAACCCTCCATCACAGCGGAGCAGTACCTCGGGCTCCATCTCCAGACGCCTACGATCTTCTTCCCCTCCTCTCGACAAAGAAAGTCAGCCGGAGCATCCTCACCGGCCAACCCAATCACGCTGAGATCGACATGGCTTCGCCAAAGAGGTTGTACACTTGTTGCATCTCATTTTTACTCTACATGTTATATATATTGTCCACTGAGCACACGGATTTGTTCCTTTAGTGTCTCCTTTAAAGAAAAAACGTAGGAATTTTAATTTTCACTTGTCCTCCTTTTCAAATTCCTATTCATGAAGCACAAGACTAAGAGATAGTAGCATAATAGCATTATAACCGTACATTTTCTTGTGGTTTGACTTAATCTCACCATGCTTCTTTGCATCCTGTGATCTTCCAATTGTTGTGAATCAAACACCCAGATTGGCGAAATCTTGTGTTTTTAAATTCTACATTTTTGCACGTGCATTTCTATCCTATTCCTGTCTATTTCCTATCCCTGCATTGTTGGAATCCTCCAATTCAAATGAGCCCTTACAGAATTACTTCTCTTACAGATAGTTGTCAAAGAAAACCTTGCGTGATTTGTCCCGGTCCTGCTGCGCCGTCGTCCACCCCAGCTCAGCTGCTCCAACGGCAGAAGGGTCCAGCAGAGCGAGGATCCGGCCTCAGACTGTCTTTCACCGCCTCGGATCTTTCTTCCCTTGTGGCAGCCATGAAAACTGCATTACCATCATCAACCGAGCAGATGATCTCGAGGACTACACGGTCCGCAAGAGAGGTCGCACTCTTCGTGTCCGCTTCGTTATGCATCGCTTAATATTACATGCTGCTTTATCGTCCTATTCACCGATTAGACTCTAAGTCAGCTCCAAACTAATGGTCAAACTTGAGTTTTTAAATGGTTGTGGGGTACATATCGGGGCCGCTATCAATAGTATTTATCTACTATCTGGTTAATCTCTGGTGTCTACTATGAGTTTCATGTTGGGTGGGAAACAAACAGTACAGAAGCCATTATCTGTATTTATTAGCTGAAGCCATTATCTGCCTGCTATTATTGGTTTTGGGTCTATCCACAGGTTGCTACCATCACTCTGGATTTCTGCATGCACTCCTTGCATAATCTCACTATGTTTTATTCCTATGCATGACAGTTATTGTAAACAATGGAACTGAACATGTAGAGCAAAAGAAATGAGCCTTGTGTGGCAATATAATTTCATGCAGACGTCGCTCCATGGTAGGCGCAAAGGCAGCCCCCCCTCCACGCATTTCAGATTGTAATCGAGAGGAAGATATCTATTCTAAGGGGGATTCAGAAGGAGAAGATAACTCCTATTTACCCCCTGAGGTCTTCGCTCTAACTTGGCATGCTGATGTTGGTTATATCATGCATATGGTGTCTTGCATTGCTTACTTTATACATCAAATATTTCATCTGCTTAGTTTAGACATCCTTTGTGTGAATGCCATCTGTTTAGTTTATTCATCGTTTATGTGAATTATGCAACGCCACCTTGTTTAGCCAGGCATCATATATGTGAATTTTGCAATGCCATCCTACTTAGCCAGTCATCTTATATGTAAATTATATCATGCCATCTTTTTTCTCGTTACATATTACATTCGTCAACAATGTTAGTACATTCAACTGCTCTTCGTGTGCATCAGCCATTTGACACGGTGATGGCAAATTCTAGAGTGAAAACAAGGTCTTCTGAGCAGACTATGCTATATGACGAAGCGCATATCACGCTGGTTACGGATAGCTCCTCACAGGAGGATTCAGAGACAGATGACCAGTCCTATTCCCCCGAGGTGTATGCTCTAACTTGGCAGGGTTATGTTGCTCATATCGATGCGTATGGTGTCTCGCATTGCTATGCCATTTGATTAGTTTAGACATGCTTTGTGTGAATGCCAATTGCTCAAAGGTGTCTAATTACCATATATGTGAATTATGCATTGTCATCTTGTTGCAAGACATTATATATGTGAATTATACAATGCTATCTTGTTGCAAAGGCATTATATATGTGAATTATGCAATGCCATGTTGTTTAGCCAATCATCATGTATGTGAATTCTATCATGCTATCATTTTATTGTATTACGTGTTCCATTTGTCGACAACGTTTGTATATTCAACTACTCTTCCTGTGCATCAGCCATTTGAAGCGGTGATGGAAGTATCTGGAGTGAAAACAAGGTATTCAGAGTAGACAATGCTACCTTTGAAGCAGACATCTTCTTGGCTCTGAGAGCTCCTCGGAGGAGGATTCGAGACCGATGACCAGTCCTATTTCCCCCACGAGGTCTATGCTCAAACTTGGCAGGGTTATATTACCCATGTCATGCATGTTGTCTTGCATTGCTTAGTTTTTACATCATATATAGATTGCCATCTCGCTTACTTGCTTACTATATAAATCATATATTTGAATTATATCATGCCATCATGTTTACATAGTACATACACATCATCTATCTGAATTATGGCATGGCAACCCATTTAATAAAGACATCATATAGTTATATCATCTCATCCTGTTTAGTGTTTACAGTCATCATATTTAGAATTATGGCATTCTATCCATGAACGTATGTGAATTATGGCATGCCAACCTATTTAATAAACACATTATATAGTTATGTCATGTCATCCTCTTTACATAGTCTCATATTTTGAACTATGTCTTTCCATATTTTTTAGTTAGCCATCATAATGTGAAATTGTGTCATGCTATCCTGTTTAGTTAGCCATCATATAAGTGAAATTGTGTCATGCTACCCTGTTTGGTTAGACAACATAAATATGAATTATTTCATGCCCTCTTTTATTCCCCACTATCCATTGCACCTATCTATCATACAATGTCTATACTTTCAATTACTTTTCTTGTTTATCAGCCATTTGAATTGGAGAGCGTGATGGCAGTATCTAAGGGAGTAACAACACGGTCTTCAAAAAAGATTGTGCTACCAGTTGATGCAGATAGAACCACGGTTGTACTTGCCCAAGGACGAGATCCACCACACATAACCCAGACTCTCGCGGATTGTACCCCTACCCAGTTGGACAGAGAACCAGCTACACCCCTTTTTAACCCCAACCCGGCAGATAGTAACCCAGTTCCAGTTGACACATCACCGTCTCCACCACAGAGCACCCAAACACGAGCGGTTAGTAAGGGAACTGCAGTGCCCAAAGCACGAGGACCACCACTCTGAATCCCAACTCAACGCTTAAAGGAGAATAAGAATTGTTCTCAGGTCAGGTTCTATAGCTATGGTTCATACTCCTTTGCTCTTGCATTACTGTATTTACTCATACCAACAATTTTCAAATTTGAAGGACGGAATTGAAACTCCAATGGCGCAACAGGTATGTTTTAAACCTGTTTCTTTAAGCGGTTTCTTTGTTGTAGCCTGCTCTATGTTGATTTCAGTTTCAATTGAATAAACAGTTATGTTCTCATGTCATGCACATTACAAGTGTTGTTATTTCTCTATAGTTACCCACGCTTATATTCTGTCTATTCTGCTTTGTCTTGAACAAATATTATTTGAACTGTGTCTCTATCTTGATTTGGCAACAAAAACTAGAATGATATAGACCATAAAGTGACCATGGCACATAGATATATGTTTGTTTCATGTTGTTATCCTGTCCACTTTACTCTTGAACTCATTTACCAAAATGAGTTTCATATACAACATAGTAAACATGTGATGTGTCCGCTTGTTTCTCTTTTAGAATGCGGACAAAATATTGGAGAACAAAGACTGCGTTATCCAATGGTAAAGGAAGTAATGCAGATAAGGTTCAAGATAGTGAGACATCCTGTTGGTCTCCAAGAAAGCTTATAAAACTATCTTGACGAAAGTGAGGGAACTCAAAAGTCCTGTCTTGATGTAGTGTTAGGAGTTCTGGCCACTCTGCTGGCACAAGCTCTTGAACTCATTTGCTGAATCAGTTCGTCTTCTTGAGTCTCAACTTCAAGTTGAAAGACATCGATCAGATGTCTTTGCGACGAAGCTGAAGGGCGAGGAAGTCCTGCAGAATTCAGATGCATATTTTACGGTGCAACTGACAAGCTATTGGAGGATTTAAGCGCCAAACAAGAGAAAGTTAATAAGCTTGCTAAGCATCTTGCCGCATTATGGGTACCAGTGATATTGTTTCTTGAGATCTTACGAAGTGGTTTCGATTCTGGATTTGTTTTCTCTGGCGTTTATTTGCGCTGGTCGCCAACTTTGACAACCAAAGTGTATATGATATGCCGCTTTGTTCCCTATATTTGCCTTTGGTGGCGAACTTTGATGCCCGATGGATGTAATATGTGTAACGGTAGTGATAGCCTAGCATAAGTTGCTTGCTTATTTATTTCCTTGTTGTCTTGTTTATTTGTTTGCTTGTAGTCGATGCAGTTCTTTTTAAAACTAGGCCACAATAACCATGGGCTAATATTTCTTGTAGTGACATTGGGCCTCCTACGGGCCATGAAAGCGATGGGCCTTCTACGGGCCGTAAAAACAGTAGGCCTTCTACGGGCCGTAGAAACAATGGGCCTTCTACGGGCCGTAGAAACAATGGGCCTTCTACGGGCTGTAGAAACAATGGGCCTTCTACGGTCTGTATCATCAATGGGACTTATACGGGCCGTATGACCATAACGGGCCATCGTTAATAGGCCGTATTTGATGACGCTATGAAAACGGCCCAACGTATTAACGGACCACAAACGAGCCGATGTAACCACGGGCTGAATTTGGCCCTAGCGAGAAAATAGCGATAACGGGCCGTAAGTAAGCGAATCTTTGGAAATGAGCCCAAGAATAAATGGGCTTTGAGAAGGCGAAAGATAACATTCTTTGAAACGGCCCAACCGAATAACGGGCCCTTAATGGTTATAAAGTGATATCTTTGTTCCTTACGGGCCGGTTTCACCATGGGCCGTTAGTGGGTGTAAAGTGATACCTTTGTTCATTGCGGGCCGATTTCACCACGGGCCGTTAATAGGCCAAGAAGTTACATAGGGCCTCATATGGGCGAAAAGGCGTCATGAGCCATACATGGGCCGAAGTGAAAACGGGTGGAATCATATTGGATGGCCGGATAGCGCTCTTTGGGCCTAATTCGGATAGGGCGTAACGGGCCTTGGGTTAGCGGGTTGTAAATGGGCTATATGCGAACAAGCCATTAACAGGCTTTCCATGGGCCAGCCCGCCACCTTTTGACCAAGTCAAACGGGTCGGCCTTTTCACAGGAATGGGCCTCTGTTGGGCCGTGCCACGTGTCGACGTATCATAGGCTATACGTCCAATGAGTGGATGACATCTGTCCCAATGGTGAGCCGACACGTGTTTCCTCCAGCCAATGATGATTTTACACGCGGAAAATCCCCATTGGTCGGGGCTGTTAACGGGTTATCGGATCCAAAACCCGACCCGATAGCTTAACAATGTTCCGTTACGGTGGATGCCACGTGTCGGCCACCCTTGAGGAAAGCAGTTCTGTGGCGCGCGATTTATCGTCTTGGAAGTGGACACTTCCGTGATAATAATTTTGGTAATGTCATCGAACACTTATACGACAGCACAGGTATGACTATCTTGATTCTGTCATAAATTTGTCATGGATGTACATGCATGACAAAAAACACGACCTACTGTGACAAACACGTATCATCACGGAAGTGTATTTTTTTTGTAGTGGTGGTTGAGAAATGCCGTCAAGATATGAATGGTTTTGAAACCAGACTATCAGACATTCGCTTCGTTGTTGAAGAGCAATGGCGGAAAAAAGGTGGAGATCGTCTTTGCTCCATCGATTCTGACTGAAACATTAGCACTCAGGTCAAATGATCTGTGCTTCTAGAGATCTGATGGTGCTTTGATCTGGAAGGACTGTAAACTTTATGCCAACATGCCTTTTGTTGTATGATTGGAATTTATTTTGTTGTGATACAACATTTATGATGCTGCCACGGGCTGCAGTAATTATGACGCTATTTTTGTATAGTGTAGGTTTATCTTTGTAATGTATTCGGACGAAAGCTTTGTAGGAGCCCAACATGCCAACATTCGTCAGGCCCATTCCAATTGGGCTAAAAACGATTACGGGCCAAAATTGGCATGTAGCCCACTAAAAATATCTGGGCTTAAATTAGCATAAGCTTTCAAAATTTTCTGGTAGGTCTGTGCCGTAGTGGGCCTTTAACATGCCTAAACATAATTTGGGCCCTCGGTAAAAGTAGGCCGTTTACGGTGTAAATATGTCGAGCCCATAAAAAACATGGGCCTTTAATAGACCGAAAGTGAGATTGGGCCCTGATTGTGCCAAATAACCCATTGGACTTAGCAGGCCGAAATGGTGGCCCATTTACGATGCGGATATTTGACAAGCCAAAATTCGGACGGGCCGTAAATGCGCCGACCTAATACACGGGCCTTTAACAGGCCGGAACTTTGGTCGGGCTAGATTATCGTCATTTTTATATGGGCCGTTAATGGGCCTGATATGACGTTGGGCCACATATGGCCCATGGTTTACATCCGGTGTTAACGGGCCGAAAATGACAACAGGCCGAAAGTGGGCATTATCTTTAGTGGGCCTCTAACGGGCGAATAGCGAACATGGCGAATATGACCCAAATCCTTCACGATGGTTTATGGGCGAAAGTTTTGATGGCTCGTAAATGGGCCCAAATGAAGCCGGACCTTTAACAGGCCGGAAATACACCGGGCCGTAATTCGGCCCAATTACTTAGCGGACTGTTAACGGGACAGAAGTGACCATGGACCGCATTGATGACAAGTTTAGACCAGGCCGGTTTGACAGAGAATGTTGGGCCTTTAGCTGGGTCGGCCCATTATGGTCTGCAGAATCTTGTGGGCCTTTAGCTGGGCCGGCCCATTGTGGTCCGCAAAATCTTGTGGGCGTTTAGCTGGGCCGGCCCATTATGGTACGCTAAATTTTGTGGGCCTTTAGCTGGGCCAGCCCATTATGGTCCGCTAAATCTTATGGGCCTACGGTTGGGCCGGCCCATTTAAACTTTGTGGGCCACTTTTGGGCCGGTCGACGTGTCAACGTATCATAGGCCCATCTCGACCATTGGATGAGTGACACCTGTGCCAACGCCGAGTGACCGTGGATCCATCACCAATGAGAATTTTACACGTGGAAAATCGGCATTGGTCGTGGTACATTAACGGGTTATCGGATCCAAAATCCGACCCGATAGCTTAACGGCGTTCCGTTACGGTGGATGCCACATGTCAGTCACCCTTGATGAAAGCACTTCTGTGACGCGCGATTTATCGTCATGGAAGTGGACACTTCCGTGATCATAATTTTGGTAATGTCATGGAAGACTTCTACGACAGCACAAGTATGACTATCTTGATTCTGTCATAAATTTGTCATGGATGTACATGCATGACAAAAAACGCGACCTACTGTGACAAACACGTATCATCACGGAAGTGTATTTTTTTGTAGTGAAGTAATCCGTATACAATTCCCTTTGTCAATCGGTACGTTACTTGCCCGAGATTCGATCGTCGGTATCCCAATACCTTGTTCAATCTCGTTACCGGCAAGTCACTTTACTCGTTCCATAATGCATGATCCGTGACCAACCACTTGGTCACATTGAGCTCATTATGATGATGCATTACCGAGTGGGCCCAGAGATACCTCTCCGTCATACGGAGTGACAAATCCGATCTCGATCCGTGCCAACCCAATGACACTTTCGGAGATACCTGTAGTGTACCTTTATAGCCACCCAGTTACGTTGTGACGTTTGGTACAACCAAAGCACTCCTACGGTATCCGGGAGTTGCACGATCTCATGGTCTAAAAAAATGATACTTGACATTAGAAAAGCTCTAGCAGACGAACTACACGATCTTGTGCTATGCTTAGGATTGGGTCTTGTCCATCACATCATTCTCCTAATGATGTGATCCCGTTATCAATGACATCCAATGTCCATAGTCATGAAACCATGACCATTTGTTGATCAACGAGCTAGTCAACTAGAGGCTCACTAGGGACATGTTGTGGTCTATGTATTCACACATGTATTACGATTTCCGGATAACACAATTATAGCATGAACAATAGACAATTATCATGAACGAGGAAATATAATAATAACCATTTTATTATTGCCTCTAGGGCATATTTCCAACACAGATGGGGCCCGAGGGGCCCAGATCTGGGCCGAGCGGACGACGCCAGATCACGCCACCGTGCCACCAATGGTGGCGCCGCTGTTGCTACTGCTGCAGCGCCTCGAAAACCTCGCCGCCACGCTTGATCACGCCGCCTAGGTGCACCCGAGGCAGATCCACCATGGGAGAGCGACCGGGAGGGGAAGTGCAAGGAGGCTGCCGCCACAAGCAGACTCGGGGCCAAGCTGGCTGCGGGCGCGGGCGTCGGCGGCGGGAAGGAAGGAGGGAGGGGGGCTGGAGGGAGGAGGTAGGATGCGCGGCCGGTCACCCGCAGGGGGGGAGGGGCGACGCGGTCGCGAGAGAGAAAGGGGTGGTTGTCCGTGATAAGCCCATTAGGAGGGGTCGAGGTTATCAAGACCGGAGACCCAACCAAGCTTTGATCAACCTCCAAACACACATTTTAGTATAGAAAAAGGTGAACCTACCAGAAAAAATGGTATTGTCATGAGTCCATACCAACGTTGCCCATAGCAAAGTTAGATTCCTCAGAAACAAGATTGAAGAAACACAGCATTGCATCTTAGATAACTCGGAATGGAGATTAACCGAAGAAACACAGCAGCAGCGCATCTGCAAGCACTTGCGAGAAAACATCAAATCTATTCATCTTCAAACATGGGGTACACCGAACACCAGAAATAATAAAAATTACATCCAGATTCGTAGACCACTGTCGGTGTTCTAGGAACGGGGGTCCCCAGACTTGCCTGCCTGCGGCCCACGACGTGACTTTGCTAGTAGGCATGTACGACCCATCTTCATCAACAAGGCATCCAAGACCCTCGCGAGGGGCCAAGCCTCACGAGGCGGACGACACAAGACCTCCTCAGGAGCGGCCTCGCTGTGTGCTCGCGAGGGGCGGAGAGATCAAGGCAAGGCAAACCTCGCAAGGTTCTCGTGACGTGAGCCATGACGATCGAGACCAGGTGGGCGCCAGCGTGCGCAGCGTCCTTGTTTCCTCTTTGGTGCAAAGGAGGCAAGCTGAGTACCGAAAGGCGTCAAGCAAAGGTTTCCATATCAGTGCAATGAGACCAAGACCAGCAGGACGGCAAGACGGAGGTCACCATGGAGCCCAAGGCGGCATCACTACCAGAGCCTTTTGCAGGCGAAGACCGCTTTTGTCAGGATAAGCTGTACTAGCTGTCCCCTTTCAAATTTGCCATTGTTGGCTCCCTTCCCGCTCAATATTTGGGGAGAGGACCAGGGCCTCTATAAATAGGACTAGCCATCACAGTAGGAGGCAACTCGAACGGATCTCAGCTGGGTCTCATCTTGCGTAATCCTCACCCACACAAGTTCGCCAAGCACAAGAACACCTCAACCTCACGAAGTTGTTCTTCCCATTGTATTGTTCATCATCAGCCCAAAAGGCAATCCACCACCACCACATTGGAGTAGGGTATTACACCACAACGGTGGCCCGAACCAGTATGAATCTTGTGTCCCTTGTGTTGTGAGTTTGTGAGTTCGTTCTTGAGATCTTAGCAAGCTAGGACGTGGATCGGTAGGGGGGAATCTTCGTGCGCCAACCCAGTGTACGAACCTTAAGGGTTTTGCCAGAACCTGTGACCCGACATTTGGCGCGCCAGGTAGGGGTGCACCGTAGCCTTCCCTCCGCCAATCTACGCTCCGCCACCAATGCGCTCCGCCCTCATGGCAGGCGCCCCGCTACCGACTCCAACGGCCGGCACTGACGACAGGGCCACGGGGCTCCGAGCCCTGGCCCCCGCCTTGCGGTAGGTGCAGTGGCCACCCAAGTTCAAGCCGGGGATGCTGCCGCACTACGACGGCGCGGCAGACCCGACAGCTTTCCTGCTGGCATACGAGGAGGACGTCCTCGAGGCCGGGGGCGACGACAAGGTCTTGGCCAACTGGTTTCCCATGGCCCTCACCGGTGCGCCGCGCGCCTGGCTACTCAACCTCCCCGGATCCACAGTGGCATCTTGGGAGGAGCTGTGCGACCTCTTCACTGCGCGCTACGCGACACCAGCGCACCACGCGGTCGCGGCCCTACTAGGTGGCTCTCGAGCACCGCCTTCAGATCGCCATGTCAAGCCATTCCTTCGCCAGATTGGCGCCGCTTCCAAGCGCTCGGGGGCTCCGCCGGGCTGGGTTGCGCCCGAGGTCGACCTCACCTTCGACTCAAAAGACCACCCCTTCACCACCGCCGGCTCGGGCATGCTTCTGATGCTCTGCACGCCCACCATCTGCAACGTAGCCGTCACCAAGACCCTCATCGACGGTGGCGCTGGCCTCAACCTGCTCTCTGTGCAGGCCTTCAGCCTTCTTCACGTGCTGCTCGAGCGCTCAGCCTCAGCAAACCTTTCTCGGGAGTTGGTTGTGGCACCGCCCACTCCCTGCGGCAGATCCGCCTCCCTGTCACCTTCGCCATGCGCAACAACTACCGTACCGAGCTGGTCGACTTCGACATCGCCCGCATCGGCCTCCCGTATAACGCCATCCTCGGGTACCCGGCGCTGGCCCAATTCATGGCAGCAACCCACCCGGCATACAACCTCATGAAGATGCCTGGAAGCAAGGGAGTCCTCACCATCAAGGGGGACGCCAAGGAGGCCCTGGCGGCGCTCAAGATTGCCCTCAAGACCGCCGCCGCGGCGTGGCCCGTCGACGCGGGCGCCCCTGAGGCCAAGGGGCCGCACCAACCAAGAAGAAGCAACTGCTCACCCAAGACAAGGCGGAAACCAAGCAGGTGCCGGTCGATGAAGACGGATCCTCTGGAGCCACCTTCACCATATGTGCCGGCCTCGACCCAGGCCAAGAGGAAGCGTTGGTGAAGTTCTTGTGCGCAAACAAGGAGATATTCGCGTGGGAGCCCAAGCAGCTGGTGGGGGTCCCGAGAGAAGTGATTCAACATCACTTGAGGGTGTGTCCCAGCGTGCGCCCGGTGAAGCAGCGGGCGAGATGGCAGTCCACGGAGAAGTAGGCCTTCTTCTTCCAAGAGACCCGCAAGTTGGAGGCGGCGGGCACCAGGTACCCCGAATGGCTGGCGAACCCCGTCGTAGTGCCGAAGAAAGGCGGGAAGGAGCGAATGTGCGTCGACTTCACCAACATCAACAGGGCCTGCCTCCAAGATCCGTTCCCGCTCCCATGCATCGACCAGATCGTTGACTCTACCGCCGAGTGTGACCTGCTGTGCTTCATGGATGCGTTCTCAGGGTATCACTAGATCAAGATGGCGGTAGAAGATGTAGAGAAGATAGCCTTCCTGACCCCGTGTGGGGTGTACTGCTACACCTACATGCCCTTCGGACTGCGCAACACGGGCGCGACCTTTCAGCGGTTGATGCACATCGCCTTAGGACGACAGCTCGGAAGGAACACGGAGGCTTACGTCGACGACATTGTGGTGAAGTCTCGGGAGGCAAGAACCTTGATCCAAGATCTGGAGGAGACCTTCGTGAGCCTACGTGTTCGGTGTCCCTTCCGGCAAGCTGCTAGGATTCCTCGTGTCCCATAGAGGGATCGAGGCAAACCCCGAGAAGATCAAGGCCATTGAAGACATGAACCCACCGCAGACCCTCAAGGAAATGCAGAAGCTGGCTGGTCGGGTCACCGCATTGGGGCGCTTCATCTCCAAGCTAGGAGAGCGTGCCCTACCCTTCTTCAAGGTGATGAAGAAGAAGGGCCCGTTCGAGTGGACCCCGGAGGCCGACCAAGCTTTTCAAGACCTTAAGAGCTACCTGACCAGCCCTCCAGTGATGGTGGCGCCGCGACCTCTTGAGCCCCTAGTACTTTACCTTGCCGCCACTCCGTACTCCGCCAGCGCAGCACTAGTGGTGGTTCGGGAAGAGCACCAAGTGAAAGGCGCGTCGCGCCGAGCTACAACCGGGGTGGTGCAAGATCAGGAAGGCGCAGCTAGAGCCATAGCAGCATCAACAGGGGACCAAGCTCAGCAGGACGCCGCCGCAAAGGTCCAGACAAGCGATCAGGCACCGGAGGTCCCATCACCTCAGGAGACATCCCAGCTTCCGCAAGACACGAGCCTCACCAACGCGCCACCCCTCGTCGAGCACTCGGTGTATTTCGTCAGCACGGTGTTGAGGGACGCAAGGGCACGATACCCCATGCCCCAAAAGCTCCTTCTCGCGCTCTTGGTGGCCTCGCGCAAGTTGCAGCACTACTTCCAGGGCCTCCCCATCAAGGTCGTCTCCGCATACCCATTGGAGAGAGTGCTCAGGAGCCCCAACTCTGCTGGAAGGGTAGCTGAGTGGAACATCGAGCTACAGGCATTCCAGTTGGAGTTCAGCACTACCAGGGTCATCAAGGGAGCTGCACGCGCTGATTTTATGGCAGAATGGATGGATGCCCCGACGCTGGAAGCAGGCGAGGACCGGTCCACCTCACCGGGAAGTGAGGCGCCCGACGGTTGGGTCATGTATTTCGATGGTGCCTTCGCGCACCAGGGCGCGCGGGCTGGAGCAGTACTCGTCTCGCCCACTCAAGACAAGCTCTACTACGCTATGCAGCTCTGCTTTTAGCAGGGCGAGAAGGTCTCCAACAACATTGCAGAATACGAAGGCCTGATAGCTGGCCTTAAAGCTGCGGCAGCCCTGGGGGTGAAGCGCCTCACCGTCAGGGGTGACTCGCAGCTTCTTGTCAACTTCTCCAACAAAGTATACAAGCTGAAGGACGAGCACATGGAGGCATACCTCGCAGAAGTGCGGAAGATGGAGAAGCAGTTCCTGGGCCTAGAGTTGCAGCCCGTGCCCCGTGGCACCAACAAGGAAGCTGACGACATCGCCAAGAGGGCATCCAAGCGGCAGCCCCAAGAGCCTGGAGTCTTTGAGGAGCGGCTCTTCAAGCCGTCAACAATGCCACCACTTTTGAGGACAGCTCAGCCTCGGGAGGAGCTCCTGCAGCCGCCTGCCACAGGAGCCCCAGCCTGTGGCTCGACTTCGGGAGCGCGCCTACTCTTGGCGCTCGAGCCCCAGGAGGGATGTTGGACCAAGGAATTCAAGGAATACCTGATGCAAGGGACGCTGCCGAGAAGGAGGAGGACGCCACAGACTCGGCCTAAGAAAGTCAGCGCGCATCGCATTCGAGAGACGGTGAGTTATACAAGAAGCGACCGAATGATGTTTCACTGCGCTGCATTTCCAGAGACCAGGGGAAGGAGTTGCTGTCTGACATACACGGTGGGGACTGCGGGCACCACTCGTCATCACGGACCCTCGTTGGCAAGGTATTCCGCAGCGGATTCTACTGGCCCACGGCGCTCAACGATGCAGCCAAGCTGGTGAAGTCCTGTGAAGCCTGCCAATTCCACGCCAAGAAGATCCATCACCTTTCGGTGGCCTCCGGACTATCCCACTCACATGGCGTTTCACGGTGCGGGGGCTGGATATCTTGGGCCCATTTCCTCGAGCGACAGGGGCTACCGCTACCTCGTCGCCCTCGACAAGTTCACGAAGTGGCGGAAGTGGAAGCCGTCGCGCCATCCCGGTGATTCGCGGTCAAGTTCATCAAGGGTCTCGTGAGCCGTTTCGGGGTCCCCAGCCGCATCATCACCAATAACAGCTCGCAGTTCACTAGTAACCTCTTCAAAACATATTGTACTAACCTTGGAACGTAGATCTGCTACGCTTCGGTGGCGCACCCCAGGAGCAATGGTCAGGCCGAACGCGTCAACGCAGAGGTCCTGAGGGGCCTCAAGACCAGGACCTTCAAGAAGAAGCTCGAGGCCTGCGGTAGGGGCTGGCACGACGAGCTCCAGTCAGTGCTGTGGTCCATCCGCACCACCACCACCAAGCCGACGGGCGATACCCCGTTCTTCCTTGTCAACGGAGCCGAAGCGTTCCTCCCTCACGAAGTCAAGCATCGCTCCGCACGGGTCCTGGCATTTGATGAAATGCAGCAGGATGCCACGCGGGGGATGGACCTCGTGCTAGGGGAGGAATGTCGTCGTGAAGCTGCACTGAGGGCGGCAAGGTACCAGCAGCGCGGGCGATACCTTCTGCGGCAAAGATCCGGCAGGACGCCGAGGCGGGCGACCTGCCCCGAGGCGGGTCCTCTCCAGGGAAGGGCTGCACAAGCTCTCACCCGTGTGGGAGGGCCCGTTCAAGATCGTCCATGTCTCCAGGCCTGGCGCCGCGCGCCTGGAGACGCAGGACGGGGTACCCGTCCAGAACGCCTGGAACATCCAGCACCTCCGGAAGTTCTACCCATGAAGCAAGCCCGGTGCACAGCGAAGAAATGCGGTGCACTGTGAAGAAAGGCCCAGTGCACGTGAAGAAGGCCGGTGCACTCGTGAAGAATCGCTGCCCGTCACACTCTCACGTAATAATGAGTGGGGCTGTACACGCCCCGGAGTCTCAGGAGTGCCGCCCTCGGGCCTCGGGGGCTCCCTCCCACGTCTTAGTGGCAGCACTTAGCTCCGCGCTGGTGAGAAGACTTGAAGACTAGACTAGGTGCCGGACACTGCTTTTCATTTGCTTTCCATAATTGGATCCCCTTCTTTTAATTGAAGTTTGCTTCTGGTGTTATTTGCTAATTCGGTTTCGTCGCCTTTCGCCGCTATTTCTGATTCTGGTTAACTCGTTTTCTCTCTCTCGCGCGTACCTCGCGAGGGGGCTAGGCAGGCGCCCTCGCGAGCCTTTTTCCTTTCCTCTGCCCTTTGTATGTTTCTTCGTGAGGCATTCTCGTTCGAGCCAACAAGCTGGCGCACCTCTCCTGATCTATGCCCCTCGGGTATCGCGATACGAAGTGCTGGGTCTAGGCCCGGGTGAACGATAAGCCTCCGGGCGACGCTTCTAACATGTTTTTTGCAGTTCCCTAACACCCGCCAAGTCAAGCAAGGCCTCCGCAGGCACCAGGAAGTGAGTCCCTTGCGAGGAGGAAGCTACCCCAAGCATGCCAAGCTAAGTTACATCTACAAAAAATAACGACACAGCACGGAAACAACGAACACAGCATAATGATTGGGAAATCATAGTCCGATACACGCCCCCAGGGCCCATACTGGTTTCTTCTTGATGCAGAAAAGTAAGGAAGAACAAAATAAAGCGGCGCCTACCCCTACGGCGGTCCACGGAGGCAGGCTCCTGGCGCTGTCATGAGCTCAGCCAGACCCCTCCTCGCGCTTCACGGAGACGCGACGACAAGACGACCCACTGCCACCTTCGAAGTGGGCACGGCGGCGTGGCGGCTGGTCGTAGCCATAGCTGCTGGAGCTGTCGCCAGAAGAAGAGCCGCCATAGCTGGACGTGATGCGGTCGGCACCAAGGGTGGGTTCACCCTCCTCCTCGTCCCGACCATCGCCAAGGCTGAGCGCCTCCTCGCCGTCGTTCACCTCGGGCAGCACCCGGCGCGGCGACCATCTTCCCCAAACACCCTCACGTAGAGGGTCGCACCGCCGTCGTACTTAAAAAGAGGGTGCACCGCCTGCCCAGGCCGCACGCGCGGGCGAACGTCTGCCAACCACGGGCCAGAGCTATGTTGCCCGTGGCTGAGACCTCAACCACAACCCAAGAAGCTCTGCTACAGCAGCCGTCCACCTGCGAAGAAGTGCGGAAGCTGAAGTCAGTTGCCGGCCGGGTTCTGCGACCAGACGACAAACTCCGGCAACACCTCTGCAGAATGGAAGTGCGGCCGGGGAGCCGCGCGACCATGGCGCGTCTCCCTTCGTCAACAGGGCTCCCACGACTGGAGCAACCTCGCCCGCTGTGCAGCGGCTGCTCCACAGCAGGAGGCGGGGCCTTGGCCGGGGGTCGTAGTGAGCTTCTTGAGGGCAGCCACGCCCATGCTTGGGCGCCGGGGAGCCGGGCCCCTCGCGAGGGGCCTTCCCCTTTTCCGCGGTGGATAACCTCTTCGACGGTGCCATTGGTGTTGCTACTAGCAGTGGAGCGGAGGAGGAAGGAGCAAGCGGAATGGGAAGAAATGGGCGACGGGGGCTCTGCCCCCTCCTCATTTATAGCAGGAGAAGGCCAACCAGTGCCCCCCACGATCATAGGTAATGATGGTTTTCCTTGCATGTCGCAGGGACTTGTCAAGTAAAGACTTGCCAAGGCAGCATGGGGAAGCGGAGACGCCCATGTCCAATCAACCGCCACGCGTAGACCAAGGCCGCAGGCTGTTGGGGCCATGGCGCTCGTGACTTGACCTTTGGCTTCGCCTCGAAGCCAAGCCGTGTCGCCTTGGGCCGGGGGCTCTTGTCGGCGTTACGGGAATGGGGTCCCAGACTTGCACACTGCGGCCAACGGCATGGCTTTGCTAGCAGGTCTGTACGACCCATCATCATCAACAAGGCACCCAAGATCCTCACGAGGGGCCAAGCCTCACGAGGCGTACGACGCAAGACCTCCTCAGGAGCGGCCTCGCCAGGCAGGCTCGCAAGGGGCGGAGAGATCAAGGCAAGGCAAACCTCGTGAGGTTCTCATGACATGAGCCATGACGATCGAGACCAGGCGGGCGCCAGCGTGCGCAGCGTCCTTGTTTCCTCTTTGGTGCAAAGGAGGTAAGCGCAGGCGCGGAGTACCAAGGCGTCAAGCAAAGGTTTCCATATCAGTGCAACGAGACCAAGACCAGTAGGATGGCAAGATGGAGGTCACCATGGAGCCCAAGGCGGCGTCACCACCAGACCCTTTTGCAGGCGAAGACCGCTTTTGTCAGGATAAGCTGTACTAGCTGTCCCCTTTCAAAATTGCCATTGTTGGCTCCCTTCCCGCTCAATATTTGGGGAGAGGACCAGGGCCTCTATAAATAGGACTAGCCATCACAGTAGGAGGCAACTCGAACGGATCTCAGCTGGATCTCATCTTGAGTAATCCTCACCCACACAAGTTCGCCAAGCACAAGAACACCTCAACCTCAGGAGGCTGTTCTTCCATTGTACTGTTCATCATCAGCCCAAGAGGCAATCCACCACCACCACACTAGAGTAGGGTATTACACCACAACGGTGGCCCGAACCAGTATAAATCTTGTGTCCCTTGTGTTGTGAGTTCATGAGTTTGTTCTTGAGATCTTAGCAAGCTAGGACGTGGATCGGTAGGGGGGATCTTCGTGCACACCCCAGTGTTCGAACCTTAAGGGTTTTGCCCGAACCCGTGATCCGACAACCACCTAGCAACAACTATAAGCACTAAAGCGAGTCGAAGACGCGCCGTTGTTGTCGGTGTACAAAAGTAGGGGATCTCTTTTATACCCCTTTACTTATGCGCTGGCACTCAGAGCCGCACCTGTGGCCACACTAAGCAGGGCAGAGGAGGGGAGCCGAAGCACAAGACTACCAAAGAGGCGCTCCAACCAGGGGTGAGGGAGTCCTGGACTAGGGGGTGTCCAGATAGCCGAACTATCATCTTTGGCCGGACTCCAAGACTATGAAGATACAAGATTGAAGACTTCGTCCCTTGTCCGGATGGGACTTTCCTTGGCGTGGAAGGCAAGCTTGGCGATACGGATATGTAGATTTCCTACCATTGTAACCGACTCCGTGTAACCCTAACCCTATTCGGTGTCTATATAAACCGAAGGGTTTTAGTCCGTAGACGAACAACAATCATACCATAGGCTAGCTTCTAGGGTTTAGCCTCTCACGATCTCGTGGTAGATCTACTCTTGTACTACCCATATCATCAATATTAATCAAGCAGGAGTAGGGTATTACCTCCATCGAGAGGGCCCGAACCTGGGTAAAAACATCGTGTACCTTGTCTCCTGTTACCATCCGCCTAGACGCACAGTTCGGGACCCCCTACCCGAGATCTGCCGGTTTTGACACCGACATTGGTGCTTTCATTGAGAGTTCCTATGTGTCGTCACCTATAGGCCCGATGGCTCCTTCAATCGTCAGCAACGACGCAGTCCAGAGTGAGACTTTTCTCCCCGGACAGTTCTTCGTATTCGGCGGCTTTGCACTGCGGGCCAATTCGCTAGGCCATCTGGAGCAGATCGAAAGCTACGCCCCTGGCCATCAGGTCAGATTTGGAAGCCTGAACTATACGACCAATGTCCGCGGAGATTTGATCTTCGAAGGATTCGAGCCATAGCCAAGCGTGCCGCCTTTGTCTCGATGGGCACGATCTAGCTCGACGCGAGCGATTGTCCTGGAGGCGCACCGGCGTCCGCTCCGACCCTTAGCTCGGAGCCGACTCCCCGATCGAGGGCGAGTGGTTGGACACCGCCACGTGGGCTATGATCTTTCTGGCGATTGAGCGAACTCCATCCCTGTCGCTGCGAAGACCGTGACTCCAAGGCGCGGACTCCTCTCCGGACTCCGAACCCTCCGGCGCCGCCAATCGAATCCGATTGAGGCGCCGGTCATGGAGTTCACTGCCGCGGACATCTTTCAACACTTTTCGCCCTTTGGCGACATCTTGAATTCACTAAAGTCTCTCTCTTTATCGGAGAGCCCTAGCGGACTACGGTCGGGAAGGTTGGGATGCGACGACGAAGAAATTCAACGCCCACCCACCACCCACTTTGTAGCCACTGTCGATGATTTAACCGACATGCTCGACTTGACTCAAGACATCGGCCGGTATGAGCGACGATGCCAGAGACGAGCAAGAACCAGCGCCAACAGGGCACTGGAAGGCCACCTCGTCATACGACATATACATGGTGGACATCCCAAAAGATGGGAATGGCGATGGAACGACGGAGGATGACTCCTCCAATAAACAACCCAAGCGCCAACATCAGCGGCGCCGCTCTAAATCCCGCCATAGTAAAAACGGCGATTCCGGCACGGGAGACAATAATACCCTGGACAGTGTCGAAGACGACCCCCTCCAGCAGGATTCAGCACAGGAGGAGGGAGAAGCCAGCCCTCATGATAGAACGGCTGACAGGGAGGTGGAGGATGATAATTATATACCTCCCTCCGAAGATGAGGCAAGCCTCGACGACGATGAATTTGTCGTTCCTGAGGATCCTGCCGAACAGGAGCGTTTCAAACGCAGGCTTATGGCCACGGCAAGCAGCCTCAAGAAAAAGCAGCGGCGACTTAGAGCTGACCAAGACTTCCTAACCGACAAATGGGTGAAGTGCTTGCGGCCGAAGAGTATGAACTCGAATGCCCTCCAAGAGATACCCCAAGCGCAGGCTGCTACCCCAATTAGAGGGAGCAGCACCCAAACCTACATCACGGTAGCATGATGCGGCCGACCGGCCACCCCGTGGTCGCGACAGAGAGGCCTCTAGACCCTCCATTCAAGCCGCACTCCGGCGTCGCTTGAAAAGTACAAGGCACGGGGAAACGCGCCAGACCTGCGAGACATATTGGAGGACAAGGAAATGCAAACAAGATCGATCTACGGATCGCGTGGGCGCCCCACGACACGTGACGATAACCGTCATGCCGAATACAGCAATTCCGGCCGGGCCGAACACAGCAGACAAAGCTCACTTGAGCTGCGTCGTGATATAGCTCAATACAGAGGCGCCGCACACCCACTATGCTTCATAGATGAAGTAATGGATCATCAAATCCCGGAGGGTTTCAAACCCGTAAACATTGAATCATACGATGGCACAACAGATCCTGCGGTTTGGATCGAGGACTACCTCCTCAATATCCACATGGCCCGCGGCGATGATCTACGCCATCAAATACCTCCCACTCAAGCTTAAAGGACCAGCTCGGCATTGGCTCAACGACTTGCCGGCCAGAATCAATTGGTTGTTGGGAGGACCTGGTAGCCGCATTCCTTGATAACTTCCGGGGCACATACGATGCGACCACCGAACGCCGATGACCTTAGCCACATAATTCAGCAGCGAGAAGAATCGGCGGACAATTACGGACACGGTTCCTAACCAAGAAAAATCAAATCGTTGATGTCCGGATGCAGAGGCCCTTGCAGCCTTTAAACATAACATCCGCGACGAGTAGCTTGCCCGGCACCTAGGACAGGAAAAGCCGAAATCCATGGCAGCCCTCACCACACTCATGACCCGCTTTTGCGCGGGAGAGGACAGCTGGCTAGCTCAAAGCAACAACTTGGCCAAACACCCAGATAGTTCGGATACCAAGGACAGCAATGGCAGGTCGCGTCGCAACAAGCATAAACGCCACATTAAGCGGTGATAATGCGTGAAGATACAACGATAAATGCTGGATTCGGAGGCTCTAAACCCGGTCGTGGAAGAAGCCATTCAAAAGAAATACCCAGGGCCCGTCCAACTTGGACCGAATACTCGATCGCTGTGCGGATACATGGCACCCCGAAAAACCAATAACCACACCAACAGGGATTGTTGGGTGTTCAAACAAGCGAGCAAGTTAAGTGCGAACTCAATGACAAGGGGCTGCATAGCGATGGCGAGGAAGAGCCCGGCCAAACAATAGAGGATGAAGGGCTTTCCCACACAAGTGCGGACGGTGAACATGATATACGCAACCCACATACCCAAAAGGGAGCGGAAGCGTGCACTAAGGGCGTATATGCGATGGAGCCACGCCCAGTTCAACCCATGGTCTTCCTGCCCGATCACCTTCGATCGAAGGACCACCCCACTAGCATTCGTCATGGCGGTTTCGCGCATTGGTTCTTGACCCAATCGGCGGATTTCACCTCACGAGAGTCCCGATGAATGGCGGTAGCAACCTGAACCTGCTTTATCGAGGATACGGTGCGCATAAAATGGGCATAGACCCTCAAGGATTAAACCCACAAAGACGACCTTTAAAGGCGTCATACCAGGTGTAGAGGCCAATTATGCGAGCTCGATTACACTCGAAGTGGTCTTGGATCCCGGATAACTTCGAAGCAAAGAGTTAATCTTCGACATAGTCCCGTTCCGCGGCGGCTATCATGCCTTTGCTTGGGCGAACCGCATTTGCAAAAGTTCAATGCGGTGCCGCACCACGCATACCTCAAGCTCAAGATGCCAGGCCCTCGAGGAGTAATAACAGTCAATGGAAACACCGAACGCTCTCTCCGAACGGAGGAGCACACGGCGGCCCTCCCGGCGGAGGTGCAAAGCAGCCTCTCACAGCAATTCTCGAGCCCGCCTATTAAATGTCCGGCCACCGTCAAGCGCGCCCAGAGTAACCTACAACAAGACCGCCTGGCATGATCCGAGCACGCGTAGCATTCCGGCCCCAACCCCAGCCCTCACGAAACTGCTGAAGCGATGTCTGGCGTACATAACTACGCTCTGGAGATACCATGGGCATAAGGGAGGAACGACCACACGCACGCCAGTGCGGCTCAACCGCACCAGGGGCTCCCGATTCTGTCATTCTTTTTCTTTCTTCTTTTTTCTTACTTTCAGGACTCCGTTTTCCAGAAGTCATGTACGGCACTAGAATTGCCGAACTCATGATGCAACAGCCAGGGAAGCAGAAAGCTACGTCGAGTGTCCAGGTGGTCTCTACTACGAGCACTATACCTGTTTTACATACCATCCATAGCTTACCCCTGGAGGGGGACATGCTAAATAGTCCCATCCCTTGCTTATCGCACTATTTGTATCGTTCTGCTTTCATTGCAGTACCTTTTTGAATAAAAAATACATAGCTTTTGCCTATTATTGCACTCCTTTCTTTATCTATATATATGTTCATTTCATGACATGTTGCACCCGTACACATTTGTACGGCCAATACACCGAGGGGCTTAAGTACCCCAAAAGTATGGTGTGATAAGTCCGAACACTTTCACAAGTGCGGCACCCGAACTTATAGCATTATATGCATCGGCTCCGAATCATGTCTTGGGTCAATAGTTGGGTTTGCCCGGCTCCCATGTTTTGGTACCTTACGTTCCGTTATATCGGCTAAGGTAGCGCTTGGAGAACCACTGTGATTGTGCCCCGGTTGAGCTGGTTTGAGCACCTCAGTGGAGAAAGCTAAAACTGACCGTCATGATAGTGCGAGAGCTAGTCGCTGTTCGAGAGGTTTTTTTGGGTCCCTAAAGACTTATGCCGCTTAGAGCGAGGAGTCGGCATTGTCCGGCCAAGGCGTGGATAGCGCCCCGAACTCGGTCTTCCGAATACTAGGGGCTTCACCAAAATTTAGAATTATAGAATTCTACGGCTAAGTGAGAGTGTTCAAGCACTATAAGTCCGGTTGTCTTGTTCGTTCGTTGGCGCCTCCTTAGCCGGACCCAAGAATGGGAACAAGAGCGCTCAAGTTTATCCGAACACCCGGCACTTTCGTGGCATGGGTTTGAAGCCAACGACTTGCATCTCTCAAATTTGATAAACGGCCGCCTGAAGGTAATATTTTAAATTAACAAGCGTTGCTTAAGCGCATATGAACAAGTTTTTCAGCGTCTGAGGATAACAAATGCGAGTCTATTCAAAAATTACATCTTTGGAGCACTCATCCGCTATCTGGCGGGCACCCTTGAGACGCCCTCATAGTACATTTCGGGCTTGCGATGATCCTTGCCCTTTGGTGGCCCATCCGTCACAAGCTTCTCCGCATCCAGCTTGCCCAGTGCACTTTAGCACGGGCAAGGGCAACAGGCACCTTCAATGCAGGCGGGCGCTTGATGACTTCAATCCATGGACAAGGCGTCCACCGGCCGCTGCACTAGCCGAAGTAGCTCCGAGCACGGCTTCCAATGGACACTGACCAAACTATGAGGCCCTTCATGGCTTGTTCGGCGACCTTGTGGAGCTCGACCAGCTACTTTAGCTGGTCGCTCGGGGCACCGACGTTCGGCCTCGACATCTTGAGACCAGAACACCTTCTCCGTCGAGCTCCCCTCCTTGGCGCGGTAGAGCAGCGGCAGCATCGGACACACTACAGGGGCAGATCTGCGAATGCTCTGGAAAGCTCCGGATTCGGGTAAGTAATAGGTAATTCACTTTCACATGCTTGCTTTGCACAAAGAATGCCTTACACGCCGCTATATTATTTAATGATTCAATTTCTTGGAGGGCTTTTTGGGCTTCGGCCTTAGCGTCTTTGGCACTCTCAAGAGCCGAGGCGAGCTCGGACTCTCGAATCTTCGAGTCACGCTCCAAACTCTCGTGTTTTTCCACGAGAGCCTGGAGCTCTTGCCGCACCTCCGCCACCCACTCCTCCTGCGTCTCTCGCTCGGTGTGCTCCGCGGCTGCTTTGCTTTCGGCCACGGACACCGCTTCCTTCAGGGTCGCCACCTCGTTCGTGGCCCCTACAATACCCACGTTATTCCTGTCTTTTTTTGCAACCAAATCCTTTCTATAAGGTATTTCTTTAATAAGGTATTACTTACCTTCCCTGTCCTCGAGCTGCTTCTTGGCAAGGCCGAGCTCCTTCTCGGACCGCTCGAGGCTCTGCTTCAATGCATTGACCTCCGCAGTCAGTGGGCAGAGGTCAACAGCGCAGCCTGCATTCGCAAATTGACATACTTATGTTAGACTCCTGCATATATCTTTTTAGATCCTTAGTCCGGCTTTTCTTTCCGAACACCGAACTAAGCATCGAGAACTCTTGTCTATGCACGGTAATATTTTTACATATTCTAAACTTACCTCAAAGCCCGTTAGAAGGCTGGTACGAACCAGTCGGCCCGCTCTTGGCGGACTGAACTTCTGGATCACCACACTCATGCGGTGCGGTGCTCCTCCTTGATGAAGGCGCTGTTAAGCGCCTCCCGATGCTTATCCGGTGCCTCCGGTTGGACGGAGGACACCAGCGTCTTACCCTTCCTCTGAAGGGACCGCTTCTTTGGACTTGGAACCGGCTGAAGGTTCGGTATGGAGTCCGGACAAGGGTCGGGCTTAGAGCCTGAGGGGTCTCGCTCCCCCAGCCGAGTCCGGGAGGCTGCCTTGCGGCGCCTCCTGCGCCACCTCCTCTTGACCAGGCCCCCCTAGGGGCCCCACCTCGACGTCGTCCGCAACGTGAGGTGAGGAGGCGGCCGGAAGTGAAGTACTCTCCACCTCCGACGAATTCAGGGACCCGCTCGACA
Organism: Aegilops bicornis; assembly: GCA_021605145.1. Lineage (NCBI taxonomy): Eukaryota > Viridiplantae > Streptophyta > Magnoliopsida > Poales > Poaceae > Aegilops > Aegilops bicornis. Next base: position 649,830,337 of record CM038670.1, read on the forward strand.
AAGCGGCGAGCTCTTCCTTGGGCGGGCTGCATGATTGTTCGGCATTAGAGAACACTATGCAATGAAAAAAAGCCATGGGTATCCGGACACTTACGATCTCGCCAGGGGCTTGGCCCTTGTTGTCCACTCCTCCTCGTCGTTGTCGGCATTGGTAGAGAAGTCCGGAGGAAGAGTCCTTCCCTTCTTGGACCCTCCGGCCTCCCCAGTTGGGGCGGCCTTCCTTTTCTTCTCTCCCCCCGCTGGGGGAGAGGCTTCTTTTTTCTCCTCCTCTTCCTCAGAGGAGGATTCCACCTCAGGGGTGTCGGGCGATGAGTCCGAAGGCGGCGCCGGAGCTCCTTGAATTCCGTGGCCTCCTTCTTGTCCTTCTTCTCCGGCACCACGTGAGGTCTGAGCCAACAGCCCATCAATCGGGCGTCCGGGCCTTACGGCAAAGGGCAGGCGGTTAATCTGTGGGGACGTCTTCACCGATCTGTCAAAGGTTAGGGAGTTTTAGATCCCACATAGAGTCAATCTATGAAAACAAAGAGTCCCATAAAGGGTAAAATAACTTATCTCGCTGGCTTGACGCTGCGAGCTGAATCCGCTTGATCTTGATGGCGGATCACGGGAACCTCTCGGCACCCTTGAGCAGCACCTTCCGGGCATCTTCGCATGTAGTGTCGAAGAGCCTTTTCAGAGATTGGGTGATGTGCGGATCGAACTCCCACAATTTGAAGGCCCGTTGTTGGCATGGGAGAATCCGGCGGATGAGCATCACCTGGATTACGTTGACAAGCCTGAGATTCTTGTCCACCAGGTTTCGGACGCAGGTTTGGAGTCCGGATAGCTCGTCCGAATCCCCCGATGTCAGGCCCGTCTCTTTCCATGATGTGAGCCGCGTGGGGAGGCCAGATCGGAATTCGGGGGCCGCCGCCTATTGAGAGTCGCGCGGCTCGGTGATGTAGAACCACCCCGATTGCCACCTTTATGGTCTCCACAAAGGAGCCCTCGAGCCATAGGACTTTGGCCATCTTGCCAACCATGGCACCTCCGCACTCCGGCTTGGTGGCCGCCCACTACCTTCGGCTTGACATTGAAGATCTTCAGCCATAAGCGAAGTGGGGCTGGATCTGAAGGAAGGCCTCGCCTGACGATGATGAACGCCGAGATGTTGAGGATGAAATTCGGGGCCAGATCGTGGAAGTCCAGGCCGTAGTAGAACATGAGCCCCTGGACAAATGGGTGAAGTTGAAAACCTAGTCCGCGGAGGAAGTGGGTGAGAAACACCACCCTCTCATGGGGCCTGGGGGTTGGAATGAGCTGCCCCTCGTCGGGTAGCGGTCTTGTGATGTTGCTTTGGACAAGTATCCGGCCTCCGCAGCTTCGATGTGCCCCTCCGTGACGGAGGAGGCCATCCACCCTGCCTCCCGCTCGGACATAGTTGGAGAAGGTTGAGGTGGGATGTGCGGCCCAGGGTATTTGGAGCTCGAGTCTTGTGAAATGGATGAGCAAAGGAGGAAGAAGGCGTGGGTGAAAAGGTGGATCCTTATCCCCTTATATGGACGAGACGAAGCTATCGTCCCCCACCAGCCTGGTAAAACTTCGCTTATCTCCCAAGCGCCGTAATCAATGGCGCGGATGGGTTACCCACGTCCGTATTGATGGGAATCCCGGAATAAGGGGGCACGATCTCCGCTTTGTTAAGACGTGCCAAGGAAACCGCCTCGCTAAACGCGCTAAGGTGGAACAGTAAAAAACGATTCGTATAAAGGCATGGCCGTGGTGTGATGTCATGCCGCGGAATACATCAGCAGATCTGTGCAAAAATTATTCTCTCTACGGTGGTATGTGGAACTTGTTTTGCAGAGCCGGACACTATCCTTGTATTCAAAACCTTCTATGAAGTATTCGGAGAAGGAACCCGCCTTGCAATGCCGAAGACAATATGCGCCACGGACTCATCGTCATTGAAGCCTGGTTGAGGGAGCTCTTGAGGGAGTCCTGGACTAGGGGTGTCCGGATAGCGAACTATCATCTTTGGCCGGACTCCAAGACTATGAAGAAACAAGATTGAAGACTTCGTCCCTTGTCCGGATGGGACTTTCCTTGGCGTGGAAGGCAAGCTTGGCGATACGGATATGTAGATTTCCTACCATTGTAACCGACTCTGTGTAACCCTAACCCTATTCGTTGTCTATATAAACCGAAGGGTTTCAGTCCGTGGGGCGAACAACAATCATACCATAGGCTAGCTTCTAGGGTTTAGCCTCTCGATCTCGTGGTAGATCTACTCTTGTACTACCCATATCATCAATATTAATCAAGCAGTGAGTAGGGTATTACCTCCATCGAGAGGGCACGAACACAGGTAAAAATATCGTGTCCCTTGTCTCCTGTTACCATCCGCCTAGACGCACAGTTCGGGACCCCCTACCCGAGATCCGCCGGTTTTGACACCGACAAGGGGCGCGGAAGATGGAGCAACAAGATAGGCATTCCCCCGACAAGACCCTTGTCGGGGCGGCCTACGCGGCCCCGGCAAGGGCCTTACCGGGGCAGCTCACCAAGCGCCAGCATAGCAACCACCCTTGAGCCTGAGAGCTCCGACACCATCGGCAACATTGGAACCAAGGCTCGGGAAACACCTAGATGGTGGCATGCAGATCTTTGTGAAGACAAAGAGCCTATGAAGACTAGATGAGGACCAGAGGACAAGACAAACTGCGAGGCTCCTTGCCGAGGATGCCCACGAGGCCCCGACAAGGCTCCTTGCCGAAGACACCCGCAAGGCCCCGGCAAGACTCTTGCCGAGGGCGCTCACAAGGCCCCGGCAAGACCCTTGCCAGGAAAAACCACAAGACCGCGGCAAGCCCTTGCCGCCCCATCACCGCCCCAGCTCAGCGGCCAACCCACCAACTAAAGCAAGTACCCACGTGGCAGTATGTGACTACTAATCCAACTAGTCAAGCACCTGTGTGGTGGCATGCAGATCTTCGTGAAGACCCTACCACCACGCCAACTCAGCAGCCTGCCAGCCTACATGGCGTTGCATGCCCCGTTGGCCTGGACGCGTGTCGGAGAAAGACGGAGCGGCGACGGACGGGACGGGCCTCGTTACCTTACCCGATAAAGTAAAGAGACACCTAAGTAGCGCATTTAATGCACTTTGTCCTGTAATGACAAGCGATAACCTTGTATACTGTACATCCTTTCCACCTCCTGTGTGCCACTATAGCGACCCCTTTGACTATAAAAGGAGGCCCGATGCATACTGAGTAAGGATACGGATCTATTGGATGACGGATACACCGTAGCTAGTTCAAGAGCTCAAGAACACTCAAATATACATCAAAAGCAGGATTAGGGTATTACGCATCCTCGCGGCCCGAACCTGGGTAAAACCTCGCTGTGTTAGCTACTAGACCCGCTCTTGGCACAACTTCGCGCCCGCCAACCGTAGAAGGGATTCCAGTGATCCCATAGGTGTCGTTTCCACCGACATCTTTGGCGCGCCAGGTAGGGGGCACAGTTGTGAAAATCTGGTCTAGTTAGCGCAGCGGCTTCATCGTAGTCGTCGCCCCAAGGAAGAAGATGATCGAGTGAGTGCCATCATCTGCAGACGCAGTGACTGTCCGCGCGACGACATAAAAGCTAAGTCACGCAAAACTTTGGGCAATTCCTTTTTATATAAGGTTATCTCCCTCGAGGATCTTGCTCTTTGGATGAAAAACCTGCACGCAATGGGGCCCTTCCTGTCAGGACCCCGATCCTAAGTCACACCGATCTAGCATGTAACACATCATATCACTTTGCGGCCTCACGCACGGTATTCCCACGGGTGTCGCCTTACCATGGCCCGGGACCGTTTGCGTCTTTTGGCTCACGTATATGATAGTGTCGCTAGCATCCATCTGACAAAGAACCCGGGCCTACATGGCTAGTCGTGAACCCAAAGCGGCGCTAACCTATGGGGACAGGCATACATGAATCACATCGAACATGTCGGTCATCAACGGATATATTCGGGCTGTAGCACTTTGGGCTATGAGGACTCCGGTATCCCGGGCTGTAGCGAGCTAGGCAGGACTCGAATAACACCGCGTGACATTTCCCGAAGGGAACAGACATAAGGAACGAAGTGAAACACATGCCCGGCGATCAAGTGTCCAAGCGGTAGTCTTTGGGCTAGCAGGACTCCGGTGAACCGGCTGTAGCGGACTACTATCGCTCAGAAGCACGAGACTACATTTCCCCATATGAGAGGCTGCCAAGGATAAACAACTAGTTTGTCGGATCCCACACATACCAAGCATTTCAAACATACACACATTATACTTGATATGCATAGATACAACATGGCATCACAACATAACTCTACGACTCAGATATTATTCATTAGGCTCCAAGAGCGGGATATTACAAACATGGGTCTCATGACCCAACACTCGAGCATACAAGTCAAAGCACAAGCGGAAGCTAATCATGTACAGTCTGAGACAACTATAAATGGAAAAGGCTGAGAAGCCTGGCTATCTACGAGATCCTGCCAAGGCACAAGATCGTGGCTGAGGTAACAAGCTAAACATCGAAGTCCACGTGGAACTACTAAGCGAGACCAGCGTCTCTCGCAAAACATAAAATAAGCAAACGTGAGTACAATTGTACTCAAGAAGACTTACATCGAACTAACTACATATGCATCGGTATCAAAAGGGGGTGGTGGAGTTTGACCAGCAAGCCAGCTTTGACCAGTGGCTGTCTGAACTACATCGCAAGTAACTCTTTTGAGGTGGCGCTACGAGTCCACATCTTCACCCTCTCAATACACCACTATGGACCCGCTCCCGTCTCCCTACGAGAACGCCATCCATAGCACTCCCGCTTATCTTGCGCATTTTAGAGTATCCACTTTCACTTGTCTATGAACTGATATAGGCAACCCAGAAGTCCTTCTCCGTGGACACGGCTATTCGAATAGATCATATTCAACCTGCAGGGTGTACTTCTTCACACGCTCTCACCACTTACCGCGTCTACACGACATGTACTCGGCAACCTTCAAGCGGAAGCCCAACGTGGGTGTCGGCCACGACCTACCTAAACACTCAAGTCCCTAGTCCGGGTTTATCGCCTATTCGGGTTCCATCCATGGGAGTCCGGCGAGGTTTCCCATACAGCCCGAGCGATGTGTGTAGGGTTCGAGATACCAAAGGGGCACTTTCGGTACAGACCCCACGGTGCCTACCGCAACACAACCCACCCCTAAGGTCAGCGTTGCGTGCGGCTGACATACTACAAACACCGAAACTACTTGCAACTCCGGACCAGGAACAAGGGTGGTTAAGAAACCGAGAGGGTCAATTAAGGATCCCAATGCGTGGTAGTAAGCTGTTTCATGGATCACAAATACAGATCTCGGTTCACGAGGACGGTTTCAATGAGACAACCCACCATGTACTCCTACATGGCCTCTCACCGCTACCTTTACCAAATCGTGTTCACACACTTAGCTCATACACAATAGGACATGTTCATAACAATTCCAATTCATTCCCAATGAATCGGACCCGACTCAACTCTAAGCGATGAGCAGGCATGACAAACAAGCATAGATGAGTAGGCACAACATGGCTCAAACAATTCCTACTCATGCTAGTGGGTTTCATCTAATTCTTGTGGAATGACGAGGTCATGCAAAGGATCAAGGGGTTCAGCTACCGCAAGTAACACATGAGTCGTTGTTGTCCTAATGCAGTAAAATAGAGCAGGAGGCGAGAGAGTGGGATTATATCGGAATGAACAAGGGGTTTTGCTTGCTCGGCACTTGAAGATAATATAGTTCTTCATCGGTGTCATCGAATTCATCGTCGGAACATCGTCTACCGAGAGGGACAAACACGATGGCGAGAAAGAACACAATCAATGCAATGCACATATATGATGCATGAGCATGTTAAGGAACTGAATTCACCTAATGCAACAGTAATCCAAGTTAATTGAAGTGGAATTCAAACAAGGTTGAACTCCAACTCCAAATGCTAGTTCATAAGTTACCCTAATCATGATTCATTCTATTCAGTGAGGTTAACTTGTTCAAACATGCATGATCATGGCATAAACAGATTCTTTATATTTTTCTGATCATTTTCATATATAAATTATTTCCATCCGAAGTTACGGTTGAATTTATATGATTTTAGAAGTTTAGAGTATTTTCGGAATTTCTGAATTGAATAAATCGAGAAAAAGAATATTGCGCTTGACATTGCGTCACTATGACGTCCGGTCAACTGCGGTGGTCCAGGTCAAACCCTGACCTGCGGGGTCCACCGTCAGTCGATGAGGCGCTAATCCCGCGTTGACTCGGGCTTTGACACGCAGCTGCGGGGCCCAGCCGATGTCTAAGGGTGGTTAGTGGCGAGGATTAGTGCTAATGACGAACCACGTCGGCTCTCGCCGGAGTTTCACCGACGGCGACCCAAAACTTCTGGCGGCAACTTCGCGGAGTTGGGCTGCGGCGACGGATGGATCTGCGAAAGGCCACGGAGGGTAGCCAGCGCTCGACCGCGTCTAGCGAGTGATCGGAGGGTCTCGGAGTCGCCGGAGATGACGACAGCGAGCCTGAAGCGGCGGCCGGAGCTTCGGGCGAGCTTCGGGTCAAGCTGACGGCCTTAGCGTCTGGGGTTAACACCTCTGGCGTCTACGCTGTGCGGCGAGGACGTTGGGCGCATGCCGGGACCAAATGGTCACGGGCGTCATCGCCAGCGAAGCTTTGGCGGCGGCTGTCGGAGTGAGAGAGTGGCGGCTACCGGTGAAATTGAGCATGAGGAGAGAGAGGGGAGGCGTAGGAGCTCACAAGGGGTCGGGGAGGCAGCTCAGCGGGCTCGGGGAAGCTCCTGCGACGGCGAATCGAGGCAGCGGGTCCGAAGAGGGGAAAACGATGGGGCGGCGCCTCGGGGCGCTCCGGCGTCGTGAGGCTCGGTGAGGAGGGCGAGGATGGGGTGGCGGGGCTCGGGGACATGCCGGGAGGCTCGGGACGGCTGTGGTCATGGGTATGGCGAACGGGCGGCGACGAGCCTCGTTCGGGTTCCCAGAGAGCGAGACAGAGAGAGAGGGCGCTGGAGAGAGGAGAGGGGCCGAGGGGGCACGGGCGTCGTCGTGGGCGTCTCGGCGTCGAGGGGAGCCAGCAAAGGAAGCAGGAGGAGGCTGGCGAGCTCGGCGCGGTCGGTCCCTCCTCCCGCCTCTTGGGCAGAGGTAGGCGACGAGCGGTGAGGCGGTAGGTGGGCCACTGGGCCAGGCCGAGGGGGGAACTGGGTCGGGTGGGCTGCGGAGTGGCGGCAGTGCAGTTCTCTCCTTTCCCTTTTCTATTTCTATTTTACATTTGTTTTAGTTTAGTAAAATACTAAACTATTTAAATAAATCCTGAAAATAATTATGGGCATTAACTGAGTTATTACAAAGGCCCTGAACTATTTTCAAAATTGTTGGAGCATTTAAAAATAATATTAATAGTATTTAAATGCCCCAATTCAAATACAATATGGTTTATTCAAAAATCCAAAATGTCTTGGAAAAATATCCATCACCTCTGGATATGGTTTTCACCTTTTTCCATTAATCATGAACATTTTTGCAAACCACTTTGGGTTCTTTGAAGATATTTTGAAGTTGAACCTATTTGAATTGCTTTAGTGCTAGGGCTTGATCATCCCCATTTCAAATTTCATGGAAATTAAACATGATGCATGGATGCAATGCTACTAGCTACAAAGCAGGCTCTAGGGCTGATCTGGGGCTGTGACAGCTCACCCCCACTAGACAAGAATCTCGCCCCGAGATTCAAGACGTGAGGCAAGAGGAAAAGGGAGGTCACAACTATCACAATCTTCATGATCCATTTGCCCTTCTCGAAGATGTTGATTCATCCAATCATCTTAGTCTTGACGTCCTTGCTTTCGAGGCCTTCACTTGACGCGACAATAGAAGGAAAGGGGAAACCCTACATGATTCGATCTTCATGAAGACCAGGTAAACATGATCAACTCACGGACCGAGACGGTGACACATCTCGAGTTGAGACACAAAATACATCGAGGGGATGGAGGAACAACCGATGGGGTTTGATTGGTGGCAACAATTCCACGCTTAGAAAGATGGTGGATGGTGTCAAGGTGGCGAGAAGATATTTTCCATGATTCAATAACGGGCCACCTCGAGAAAGGTGACGCAAGAACTATTCCCTTAAGTGGCAAAAAGAATTACTTTTGATCCCTAGATCATTGGAACTCTTTATACCAGCCTAAGGCAATTCACAACGATCGTTTGACGGAGTGCAAAGGAATGGTGCACCCGGACTAGAGTGGATGATGTGGACTACCTTGTTGAAGACAACGCGATGGGTGATTTTGCTTATCATCGAAGGTGGGGGGACCCATGGTAAGTCCACTTTTGAGGATGATCTTGAACAGAAATTACTAAGAAGGCAGCCTATGGTGAAAAAGCACAAAGACGGTGCAAGCTGGGAGCGAAATGCAAGCTGTTGGAATGTTCCAATCATCATATCTGCACGAGATTCAGATCCGATTGGTAGTAGGATACTTGGACTCGCATGTCTCGAAAAAGAAAGTTTGCAACACAATTCAACGAGATGGCGTTGCGAGATTCTCGGGATATGAACTACTGACGGCGAGGCTCCAAAATATGAGCGGGTTCCGCTACAAACCCATGAACACGCTGTCCAAGACAGGCATGACCACGTAGTAGTCTTATGATAGAAATACTACCGAGTTCAGGTTGGGAACCATCATCGAGGATAACGAAGTCCTAACATACGTCATGACTAGTTGTTATGAAGGAACTCCTTCTCCTTGAACAAATCAATCAGTGGCTTGGTGTGCGAGGAACACATATGGAATGGAGGCGGCCAACCTATCAAACCATAGAGCACTTCGCTTGCGTGCATGGTGACTTGGGATGGTACCATAGGAAGCAAAACAAACCTTTCTCAAATTCATGGCGGCAACTTACATCGATGCACATGAACTAGAGGAAGTCACTACTTTCATCCAAACATATGCTTCATGAACGAAACACGAAGAATTGCTTACACAAGTTTCCAATACTAGGTTGATGCTCAACATGACTCATGGGGAGACAAAATGCTCTTGATGGGCTCAACGACAACTCATCGGAATTTCCATATCACTTTGGACTTCCACCATCATGTGAACACGGTGATAGCATTGGTCGGACCAAAAGATATAATGGTGTATGCTCGAGGGATCAACCACGAGTAAGACAACATTACGAATATCGTTGGTTACGATTTGACTTGACAATGGCCCATACTCAAATCAAAGAATTGGTAGGACGATAGATCCAACAACCGATCACGAGGACCAATCGATGAAGATATCATCTTTCTTCAACACACACTTCACAAGAATATCCCTTTGGATCGAACTAAGTTAGGCAAGCTTTTATCTTCCAACTCTCCAAGTTGTTGTTTGGCTTTAACCAACTAGCTTAGGGGTATCCAACACAGATTCTTGGAGAAAGGGTGGTTCACAAGAAACCGACTTGATCACGGGCTCAACATAACGATCGAGGAACAACCCGGTAACACTTCCAAGAAGATATTTGGAAAGTCACGAACCACCGGTATGTTACTAAGCATCGAGAACAATCTTGCTTTTCAGGGCAAGATGGTATGATCAAATGAGTGAGGACTTGACACAATCCTAACTCATCAATCGAAGTGTGCACGAAGTAAGGACTAGGTAGCACGATCAATCTTAGGATGATGGTTTAATAACTATCACGCTAAGAATGAGAATATTGTCCATTCACTACCAAGCAACAAGTTGCTCGAGGTATTGATTTCACACATCATAATTCACTTGCCGGCATTCCGGTTGCAACAACACGGAACCGAGGAATGAATAATGATAGCGAGAGTATCACTGCGTCAAGAGTTCATAAAAGAAGGTGCAATCCTCATGAAGTTCCTGACGTAAAGATGGTAACACTCCAAGGTAGAGCAGAATCAAAATTTGGATGGCACTTTGATCTGCGGAATACAACTTCTTTGACCTAATCCTAGAAATGGACAAAGCATCGGAGTTTGTTTCTCCTAGTCATTACGGAATAGAATGGCTTGACGGACCACAAGGATAATAGGCATTGATAGCGGATGCACGACTATTCCTGACTATCAATTGATAGGCGAAGGTCGGAATACAATCGAAGAGAGCAACTTCGGAGGAACATATAATTTTACGAGTTGTGGATGCCTGAATTAGTATGTCGAACGAAGCTCAACATTTCTTCCGGATAACCCATGCAGGAAGGTAGAATTGGCAGAGTCACAATATGAATGGAGTACTCCTCAAGAGCACTTGGTTGTGATCTTTTGGTTCAAAAGAACTTACGCCATAATTAGTTCATGGTATTTGGAAGAAGGAGAATACCACGGACTTCGAGGACTATCGCAAGGTTACTAATATCCTAAAGGGACTAGCAAACACTATCAACATGAAGTAAGGCGAATCTCGGGTTCGTAAACCCGTGAGTAGAATACCTACTAACTAAATGGCATCACGGGATGCTTTCAAGAATAATGGCGAGAATCATCACAGGGGATACAAAAGCATTGCTAAATTGCTAGGTGACTTCCTAAACACCTAGGGTCATAATAGTAGTTCCAACATATATGTCGAGGCAACAACGTACCTCAACTTACCGATTAGTGTGCTTATTACGACCAAAAGGTCATCGGAATGGAAGGAAAGGATTTGCAAATGCATCGGACTATTTAGAGACACAGGATGACTCGGACTGACATAACGGCTGTAAATGCTCAAAATGATTTGAGACATCTTGCAAAAATTGGTGGCATAACCACTCAACAACATCATAACAAGATTACGAGATCAACGGTTATCATACAGAATAATAGTAACTGAGCGGGGATTAAAACCAACAATCTTAAAGGTCTATGGATTAGTAGCACGTCATCCTGATAGATAGATGAGAAGCCTAGTTCTTAAGCCCCGTAGAAAAGAAGAGGATGACTCAGATCAGAAGGCCATGAGGTATAAGGAGTAAAAAGAGCCTTACGTTCCCTTCCACAATCAATTCCCTTACATAACTAAAGCATTTCTAGACACAACTTCGACCCGGTTTGGCTTGGTAATCCTCTGAGCGATCGGGGCTCGATACCAACGCTTTGTCGGGACCCGATCCTAAGTCACACCGATCTAGCATGTAACACATCATATCACTTTGCGGCCTCACGTACGGTATTCCCACGGGTGTCGCCTTACCATGGCCCGGGACCGTTTGCGTCTTTTGGCTCACGTATATGATAGTGTCGCTAGCATCCATATGACAAAGAACCCGGGCCGACATGGCTAGTCGTGAACCCAAAGCGGCGCTAACCTATGGGGACAAGCATACATGAATCACATCGAACATGTCGGTCATCAACGGATATATTCGGGCTGTAGCACTGGCTATGAGGACTCCGGTATCCCGTACATGGCAGAGCTAAGCGGGACTCGAATAACACCGCGTGACATTTCCCGAAGGAACGGACATAGGAGCGAAGTGAAACACATGCCGGCCAGTCAAGTGTCCAAGCGGTAGTGCTTTGGGCTAGCAGGACTCCGGTGAACCGGGGCTGTAGCGGACTACTATCGCTCAGAAGCACGAGACTACATTTCCCCATATGAGAGGCTGCCAAGGATAAACAACTAGTTTGTCGGATCCCACACATACCAAGCATTTCAAACATACACACATTATACTTGATATGCGTAGATACAACATGGCATCACAACATAACTCTACGACTCAGATATTATTCATTAGGCTCCGAAGAGCGGGATATTACAAACATGGGTCTCATGACCCCACACTCAGAAACATACAAGTCAAAGCACAAGCGGAAGCTAATCATGTCCGAGTACGAGACAACTATAAATGGAAAAGGCTGAGAAGCACGGCTATCTACCGAGATCTGCCGAAGGCTAAGATCGTATTTGAGGTAACAAGCTAAACATCGAAGTCCACGTGGAACTACTAAGCGAGACCGACGTCTCTCGCAAAACATAAAATAAGCAAGCGTGAGTACAATTGTACTCAGCAAGACTTACATCGAACTAACTACATATGCATCGATATCAAAAGGGGGTGGTGGAGTTTGACTGCGACAAGCCCGACTTTGACCGGTGGCTGTCTGAACTACATTGCAAGTAACTCTTTTTGAGGTGGCGCTTTACGAGTCCACATATTCACCATGTCAATACACCACTATGGACCCGCTCCGTCTCCCTACGAGAACGCCATCCATAGCACTCACGCTTATCTTGCGCATTTTAGAGTATCCACTTTCACTTGTCTATGAACTGATATAGGCAACCGAAGTCCTTCTCCGTGGACACGGCTATTCGAATAGATCATATTCAACCCTGCGGGGTGTACTTCTTCACACACGCTCTCACCACTTACCGCCCGTCTACACGACATGTACTCGGCAACCTTCAAGCGGAAGCCCAGCGTGGGTGTCGGCCACGACCTACCTAAACACTCAAGTCCCTAGTCCAGGTTTATCGCCTATTCGGGTTCCATCCGCAGGAGTCCGGCGAGGTTTCCCATACAGCCCGAACGATGTGTGCGGGGTTCCCGAGATACCAAGCGGGCACTTTCGGTACACGAACCCACGGTGCCTACCGCAACACAACCCACCCCTAAGGTCAGCGTATGCGGCGGCCCCCAAAGATACTACAAACACCGAAACTACTTGCAACTCCGGACCAGGAACAAGGGTGGTTAAGAAGCCGAGAGGGTCAATTAAGGATCCCAATGCGTGGTAGTAACTGTTTCATGGATCACAAATACAGATCTCAGTTTCGAGGACGGTTTCAATGAGACAACCCACCATGTACTCCTACATGGCCTCTCACCGCTACCTTTACCAAATCGTGTTCACACACTTAGCTCATACACAATAGGACATGTTCATAACAATTCCAATTCATTCCCAATGAATCAGACCCGACTCAACTCTAAGCGATGGCAGGCATGACAAACAAGCATAGATGAGTAGGCACAACATAGCTCAAACAATTCCTACTCATGCTAGTGGGTTTCATCTAATTCTTGTGGAATGACAGGTCATGCAAAGGATCAAGGGGTTCAGCTACCGCAGCAAGTAACACATGAGTCGTTGTTGTCCTAATGCGATAAAATAGAGCAGGAGGCGAGAGAGTGGGATTATATCGGAATGAACAAGGGGTTTTGCTTGCTCGGCACTTCGAAGATAATATAGTTCTTCATCGGTGTCATCGAATTCATCGTCGGAACATCGTCTAACGAGAGGGGACAAACACCCGTAACTGAGAAAGAACACAATCAATGCAATGCACATATATGATGCATGAGCATGTTAAGGAACTGAATTCACCTAATGCAACAGTAATCCAAGTTAATTGAAGTGGAATTCAAACAAGGTTGAACTCCAACTCCAAATGCTAGTTCATAAGTTACCCTAATCATGATTCATTCTATTCAGTGAGGTTAACTTGTTCAAACATGCATGATCATGGCATAAACAGATTCTTTATATTTTTCTGATCATTTTTCATATATAAATTATTTCCATCCGAGTTACGGTTGAATTTATATGATTTTTAGAAGTTTAGAGTATTTTCCGGAATTTCCTGAATTGAATAAATCCGGAAAAAGAATATTGCGCCCGACATTGCGTCACTATGGCGTCGCCGTCAACTACGGTGGTCCAGGTCAAACCACGACCTGCGGGGTCCACCGGTCGATGTGAGGCGCTAATCCAGCGTTGACTCGGGCTTTGACGCAGCTGCGGGGCCCAGTCGGTGTCTAAGGGTGGTTAGTGGCGAGGATTAGTGCTAATAGCGAACCTACGTCGGCTCTCGCCGGAGTTTCACCGACGGCGACCCAAAATCGCGGGCGGCAACTTCGCGGAGTTGGGCTGCTGGCGACGGATGGATGCGCCAAGGCCACGGAGGGTAGCCCACGCCGACCGCCGCGTCTAAGCAGTGATCGGAGGGTCTTGGAGTCACGGAGATGACGGCCAGCGAAGCCAGAAGCGGCGGCGAAGCTCGGGCGAAGCTTCGGGGTCAAGCCACAGCTGCCTTGGCGATGCGGAGTTAACACCTCTGGCGTCTGGCGGTGCGGCGAGGGCGTTGGACGCATGCCGGGACCAAATGGTCACCGGAGCATCATCGCCGTGAGCTTTGGCGGCGGCTGTCCGGGTGAGAGAGGTGCAGCGGCTACGGTGAAATTGAGCATGAGGAGAGAGAGGGAGGCGTAGGAGCTCACAAGGGGTCGGGAGGCAGCTCGGCGGGCTCGGGAAGCTCTGCGACGGCGAATCGAGGCAGCGGGTCGAAGAGGGGAAAACGATGGGCGGCGCCTCGGGCGCCTCCGGCGTCGTGGAGGCTCGGTGAGGAGGGCGAGGATGGGGTTGCGGGGCTCGGGGACATGCCGGGGAGGCTCGGGGACGGCTGTGGCCGCGGGTATGGCGAGCAATGACGGCCAGGCTCGTTCGGGTTCGGCAGAGAGCGAGGCAGAGGAGAGGAGGGCGCCTGGAGAGAGGAGAGGGGCCGAGGGGGCACGGGGCGTCGTCGTGGCGTCTCCGGGCGTCGAGGGGGAGCCAGGCAGGCGAGCAGGGAGGAGCTGGCGAGCTCGGCGCGGTCGCCGTGTCCCTCCTCGCCTCTTGGCGAGGTAGGCTGACAGCGGTGAGGCGGTGGGTGGTGGGCCACTGGGCCAGGGGGGGAAGCTGGGTGGGTGGGCTGCGCAGTAATCGGCAGTGCAGTTATCTCCGTTCCCTTTTCTATTTCTATTTTCTGTTTGTTTTAGTTTAGTAAAATACTAAACTATTTAAATAAATCCTGAAAATAATTATGGGCATTAACTGAGTTATTACAAAGGCCCTGAACTATTTTCAAAATTGTTGGAGCATTTAAAAATAATATTAATAGTATTTAAATGCCCCAATTCAAATACAATATGGTTTATTCAAAAATCCAAAATGTCTTGGAAAAATATCCATCACCTCTGGATATGGTTTTCACCTTTTTCCATTAATCATGAACATTTTTGCAAACCACTTTGGGTTCTTTGAAGATATTTTGAAGTTGAACCTATTTGAATTGCTTTAGTGCTAGGGCTTGATCATCCCCATTTCAAATTTCATGGAAATTAAACATGATGCATGGATGCAATGCTACTAGCTACAAACAGGCTCTAGGGCTGATCTGGGGCTGTGACAGCTCACCCCCACTAGACAAGAATCTCGCCCCGAGATTCAAGACGTGAGGCAAGAGGAAAAGGGAGGTCACAACTATCACAATCTTCATGATCCATTTGCCCTTCTCGAAGATGTTGATTCATCCAATCATCTTAGTCTTGGCGTCCTTGCTTTCGAGGCCTTCACTTGACGCGACAATAGAAGGAAAGGAAACCCTACATGATTCGATCTTCATGAAGACCAGGTAAACATGATCAACTCACGCGGACCGAGGCGGTGACACATCTCGAGTTGAGACACAAAATACATCGAGGGGATGGAGGAACAACCGATGGGGTTTGATTGGTGGCAACAATTCCACGCTTAGAAAGATGGTGGATGGTGTCAAGGTGGCGAGAAGATATTTTCCATGATTCAATAACGGGCCACCTCGAGAAAGGTGACGCAAGAACTATTCCTTAAGTGGCAAAAAGAATTACTTTTGATCCCTAGATCATTGGAACTCTTTATACCAGCCTAAGGCAATTCTAACGATCGTTTGACGGAGTGCAAAGGAATGGTGCACCGGACTAGAGTGGATGATGTGGACTACCTTGTTGAAGACAACGCGATGGGTGATTTTGCTTATCATCGAAGGTGGGGGACCCATGGTAAGTCCACTTTTGAGGATGATCTTGAACAGAAATTACTAAGAAGGCAGCCTATGGTGAAAAAGCACAAAAGACGGTGCAAGGCTGGGAGCGAAATGCAAGCTGTTGGAATGTTCCAATCATCATATCTGCACGAGATTCAGATCCGATTGGTAGTAGGATACTTGGACTCGGCATATGCGAAAAGAAAGTTTGCAACACAATTCGAAGAGATGGCGTTGCGAGATTCTCGGGATATGAACTACGACAGCAGGCTCCAAAATATGAGCGGGTTCCGCTACAAACCCATGAACACGCTGTCCAAGACAGGCATGACCACGTAGTAGTCTTATGATAGAAATACTACCGAGTTCAGGTTGGGAACCATCATCGAGGATAACGAAGTCCTAACATACGTCATGACTAGTTGTTATGAAGGAACTCCTTCTCCTTGAACAAATCAATCGGTGGCTTGGTGTGCCAGAACACATATGGAATGGAGGCGGCCAACCTATCAAACCATAGAGCACTTCGCATGCGTGCATGGTGACTTGGGATGGTACCATAGGAAGCAAAACAAACCTTTCTCAAATTCATGGCGGCAACTTACATCGGATGCACATGAACTAGAGGAAGTCACTACTTTCATCCAAACATATGCTTCATGAGCGAAACACGAAGAATTGCTTACACAAGTTTCCAATACTAGGTTGATGCTCAACATGACTCATGGGGAGACAAAATGCTCTTGATGGGCTCAATGACAACTCATCGGAATTTCCATATCCTTGGACTTCCACCATCATGTGAACACGGTGATAGCATTGGTCGGACCAAAAGATATAATGGTGTATGCTCGAGGGATCAACCACGAGTAAGACAACATTACGAATATCGTTGGTTACGATTTGACTTGACAATGGCCCATACTCAAATCAAAGAATTGGTAGGACGATAGATCCAACAACCGATCACGAGGACCAATCGATGAAGATATCATCTTTCTTCAACACACACTTCACAAGAATATCCCTTTGGATCGAACTAAGTTAGGCAAGCTTTTATCTTCCAACTCTCCAAGTTGTTGTTTGGCTTTAACCAACTAGCTTAGGGGTATCCAACACAGATTCTTGGAGAAAGGGTGGTTCACAAGAAACCGACTTGATCACGGGCTCAACATAACAGTCAGGGAACAACCCGGTAACACTTCCAAGAAGATATTTGGAAAGTCACGAACCACCGGTATGTTACTAAGCATCGAGAACAATCTTGCTTTTGAGGGCAAGATGGTATGATCAAATGAGTGAGGACTTGACACAATCCTAACTCATCAATCGAAGTGTGCACGAGAAGTAAGGACTAGGTAGCACGATCAATCTTAGGATGATGGTTTAATAACTATCACGCTAAGAATGAGAATATTGTCCATTCACTACCAAGCAACAAGTTGCTCGAGGTATTGATTTCACACATCATAATTCACTTGCCGGCATTCCGGTTGCAACAACACGGAACCGAGGAATGAATAATGATAGCGAGAGTATCAACTGCGTCAAGAGTTCATAAAAGAAGGTGCAATCCTCATGAAGTTCACGGCGTAAAGATGGTAACACTCCAAGGTAGAGCAGAATCAAAGCTGGATGGCACTTTGATCTGCGGAATACAACTGCTTTGACCTAATCCTAGAAATGGACAAGGTACTGGAGTTTGTTTCTCCTAGTCATTCTGGAATAGAATGGCTTGACGGACCACAAGGATAATAGGCATTGATGACGGATGCACGACTATTCCTGACTATCAATTGATAGACGAAGGTCGGAATACTGGCGAAGAGAGCAACTCGAGAGGAACATATAATTTTACGAGTTGTGGATGCCTGATTAGTATGTCGAGCGAAGCTCAACATTTCTTCCGGATAACCCATGCAGGAAGGTAGAATTGGCGAGTCACAATATGAATGGAGTACTCCTCAAGAGCACTCTGGTTGTGATCTTTTGGTTCAAAGAACTTACGCCATAATTAGTTCATGGTATTTGGAAGAAGGAGAATACCACGGACTTCGAGGACTATCGCAAGGTTACTAATATCCTAAAGGGACTAGCAAACACTATCAACATGAAGTAAGACGAATCTCGGGTTCAGAAACCCAGGAGTAGAATACCTACTAACTAAATGGCATCACGGGATGCTTTCAAGAATAATGGCCAGAATCATCACACCGGGGATACAAAAGCATTGCTAAATTGCTAGGTGACTTCCTAAACACCTAGGGTCATAATAGTAGTTCCAACATATATGTCGAGGCAACAACGCACCTCAACTTACCGATTAGTGTGCTTATTACGACCAAAAAGGTCATCGGAATGGAAGGAAAGGATTTGCAAATGCATCAGACTATTTAGAGACACAGGATGACTCGGACAAAGCATAACGGCTGTAAATGCTCAAAATGATTTGAGACATCTTGCAAAAATTGGTGGCATAACCACTCAACAACATCATAACAAGATTACGAGATCAACAGTTATCATACAGGAATAATAGTAACTGAACTGGGGATTAAAACCAACAATCTTAAAGGTCTATGGATTAGTAGCACGTCATCCTGATAGATAGATGAGAAGCCTAGTTCTTAAGCCCCGTAGAAAAGAAGAGGATGATTTCGGATCGAAGGCCATGAGGTATAAGGAGTAAAAAGAGCCTTACGTTCCCTTCCACAATCAATTCCCTTACATAACTAAAGCATTTCTAGACACAACCCGACCAGTTTGGCTTGGTAATCCTCTGAGCAGTCAGGCTCGATACCAACGCTGTCGGGACCCGATCCTAAGTCACACCGATCTAGCATGTAACACATCATATCACTTTGCGGCCTCACGACGGTATTCCCACGGTGTCGCCTTACCATGGCCCGGGACCGTTTGCGTCTTTTGGCTCACGTATATGATAGTGTCGCTAGCATCCATATGACAAAGAACCGGGCCGACATGGCTAGTCGTGAACCCAAAGCGGCGCTAACCTATGGGGACAGGCATACATGAATCACATCGAACATGTCGGTCATCAACGGATATATTCGGGCTGTAGCACTTTGGGCTAACAGGACTCCGGTATCCCGGGCTGTAGCAGAGCTAAGCGGGACTCGAATAACACCGCGTGACATTTCCCGAAGGGACGGACATAGGAACGAAGGGAAACACATGCCCGGCCGATCAAGTGTCCAAGCGGTAGTCTTTGGGCTAGCGAGGACTCCGGTGAACCGGGCATGGCGGACTACTATCGCCGTAAGCACGAGACTACATTTCCCCATATGAGAGGCTGCCAAGGATAAACAACTAGTTTGTCGGATCCCACACATACCAAGCATTTCAAACATACACACATTATACTTGATATGCGTAGATACAACATGGCATCACAACATAACTCTACGACTCAGATATTATTCATTAGGCTCCGAAGAGCGGGATATTACAAACATGGGTCTCATGACCCAACACTCAGAGCATACAAGTCAAAGCACAAGCGGAAGCTAATCATGTCGAAATCTGAGACAACTATAAATGGAAAAATTTGAGAAGCACGGCTATCTACCGAGATCTGCCAAGGCTAAGATCGTAAATGAGGTAACAAGCTAAACATCGAAGTCCACGTGGAACTACTAAGCGAGGCCGGCGTCTCTCGCAAAACATAAAATAAGCAAACGTGAGTACAATTGTACTCAGCAAGACTTACATCAGAACTAACTACATATGCATCGGTATCAAAAGGGGGTGGTGGAGTTTGACCGCAGCAAGCCAGCTTTGACCCGTGGCTGTCTGAACTAACATTTGCAAGTAACTCTTTTGAGGTGGCGCTACGAGTCCACATATTCACCATGTCAATACACCACTATGGACCCGCTCCGTCTCCCTCACGAGAACGCCATCCATAGCACTCACGCTTATCTTGCGCATATTAGAGGATCCACGTTCACTTGTCTATGAACTGATATAGGCAACCCAGAAGTCCTTCTCCGTGGACACGGCTATTCGAATAGATCATATTCAACCCTGCAGGGGTGTACTTCTTCACACACGCTCTCACCACTTACCGCCGTCTACACGACATGTACTCGGCAACCTTCAAGCGGAAGCCCAACGTGGGTGTCGGCCACGACCTACCTAAACACTCAAGTCCCTAGTCCAGGTTTATCGCCTATTCGGGTTCCATCCATAGGGAGTCCGGCCGAGGTTTCCCGTACAGCCCCGAACGATGTGTGCAGGGTTCCCGAGATACCAAACGGGCACTCGGTACAAGACCCACGGTGCCTACCGCAACACAACCCACCCCTAAGGTCAGCGTTATGCGGCTGACATACTACAAACACGAAACTACTTGCAACTCCGGACCAGGAACAAGGGTGGTTAAGAAGCGAGAGGGTCAATTAAGGATCCCAATGCGTGGTAGTAACTGTTTCATGGATCACAAATACAGATCTCAGTTCACGAGGACGGTTTCAATGAGACAACCCACCATGTACTCCTACATGGCCTCTCACCGCTACCTTTACCAAATCGTGTTCACACACTTAGCTCATACACAATAGGACATGTTCATAACAATTCCAATTCATTCCCAATGAATCAGACCCGACTCAACTCTAAGCGTTAGAGGGCATGACAAGCAAGCATAGATGAGTAGGCACAACATGGCTCAAACAATTCCTACTCATGCTAGTGGGTTTCATCTAATTACTGTGGAATGATAGGTCATGCAAAGGATCAAGGGGTTCAGCTACCGCAGCAAGTAACACATGAGTCGTTGTTGTCCTAATGCAGTAAAATAGAGCAGGAGCGAGAGAGTGGGATTATATCGGAATGAACAAGGGGGTTTTGCTTGCACGGCACTTCGAAGATAATATAGTTCTTCATCGGTGTCATCGAATTCATCGTCGGAACATCGTCTCACGAGAGGGACAAACACCGATGGCGAGAAAGAACACAATCAATGCAATGCACATATATGATGCATGAGCATGTTAAGGAACTGAATTCACCTAATGCAACAGTAATCCAAGTTAATTGAAGTGGAATTCAAACAAGGTTGAACTCCAACTCCAAATGCTAGTTCATAAGTTACCCTAATCATGATTCATTCTATTCAGTGAGGTTAACTTGTTCAAACATGCATGATCATGGCATAAACAGATTCTTTATATTTTTCTGATCATTTTCATATATAAATTATTTCCATCCGAGTTACGGTTGAATTTATATGATTTTTAGAAGTTTAGAGTATTTTACGGAATTTCCTGAATTGAATAAATCTAGAAAAAGAATATTGCGCCTGATTTGCGAAACTTTGACGTCAGCGGTCAACTGCGGTGTTCCTGTTCAAACCCTTACTTGCGGGGTCCATCGGTCGATGTGAGGCGCTAATCCCGCGTTGACTTCCGGGCTTTGACACGCTGCGGGGCCCGTGCCGGTGTCTAAGGGTGGTTATTGGCGAGGATTAGTGCTAATGACGAGGCTACGTCGGCTCTCGCCGGAGTTTCACCGGCAGCGACCCAAAACTTGGGCGGCAACTCGCGGAGTTGGGCTGCAGGCGACGGATGGATCTTGAAGGCCACCAGAGGGTAGCCCGCGCTCGACCGCGTCTAGCAGAGTGATCGGAGGGTCTCGGAGTCGCCGGAGATGACGACGGCGAGCACAGAAGCGGCGGCCGGAGCTCGGGCGAGCTCGGGGTCGAAGCCACAGCGGCCTTGGCGATGCGGGGTTAACACCTACGGCGTCTACGCGGTGCGGCGAGGACGTTGGACGCATGCCCGGGACCAAATGGTCACCGGAGCGTCATCGCCGGCGAGCTTTGGCGGCGGCGCCGGTGAGAGAGAGTGCGGCGGCTACGGTGAAATTGAGCATGAGGAGAGAGAGGAGGCGTAGGAGCTCACAAGGGGTCGGGGAGGCAGCTCGGCCGGGCTCGGGAAGCTCTGCGACGGCGAATCGAGGCGGCGGGTCGAAGAGGGGAAAGCGATGGGCGGCGCCTCGGGCGCTCGGCGTCGTGAGGCTCGGTGAGGAGGGCGAGGATGGGGTGGCGGGGCTCGAGGACATGCCGGGAGGCTCGGGACGGTGTGTGGTCATGGGTATGGCGAACGGCGGTGACACGAGCCTCGTTCGGGTTCAGCGAGAGAGCGAGACAGAGGAGAGGGAGGCGTTCGGAGAGAGGAGAGGGGCCGAGGGGCACGGGCGTCGTCGTGGCGTCCTCCCAAGGCGTCGAGGGGGAGCCAGGCGGTGAAAGGAGGAGGCTGGCGAGCTCGGGCGCGATCGCCAGTGTCCTCCTCCCGCCTCTTGGCAGAGGTAGGCGACAGCGGTGAGGCGGTAGGTGGGCTGGGCCACTGGGCCCGAGGGGGGAAATCGGGGTGGGCTGCAGTAATGGCGGCAGTGCAGTTCTCTCCTTTCCCTTTTCTATTTCTATTTTCTGTTTGTTTTAGTTTAGTAAAATACTAAACTATTTAAATAAATCCTGAAAATAATTATGGGCATTAAGCGAAAGTTATTACAAAGGCCACGAACTATTTTCAAAATTGTTGGAGCATTTAAAAATAATATTAATAGTATTTAAATGCCCCAATTCAAATACAATATGGTTTATTCAAAAATCCAAAATGTCTTGGAAAAATATCCATCACCTCTGGATATGGTTTTCACCTTTTTCCATTAATCATGAACATTTTGCAAACCACTTTGGGTTCTTTGAAGATATTTTGAAGTTGAACCTATTTGAATTGCTTTAGTGCTAGGGCTTGATCATCCCCATTTCAAATTTCATGGAAATTAAACATGATGCATGGATGCAATGCTACTAGCTACAAACAGGCTCTAGGGCTGATCTGGGGCTGTGACACTTCCGCTATTGGCAACGCCTTTGTTCTGTTTCGAGTCTGCTCAACAGTTCGAACGGCCATGTCGAGAACGGCAGGGTGGCCTTTCCGCTACTGGCAACGCTCTTGTCCTATTTCGAGTCCGCTCAATAGTTCAAACGGCCGCGCTGAGAGCGGTAAGGTGGTTTGCCTGGCGGCAAGCACACCCGGCAAGCTATTTGAGGATCCGTCCTCGAGGCGCCGCAGCTTGGGTTTACGCGTCGGCAAGCCTATCCAATTAAACGTAGGGTGGACATACAAAGAGAAATCGAACAGGAAAATAACATGTATCACTTCAAAGTACTGCAGAGTTATATTACATCAATTGTTGTTGCGGTTCTAACTAAAGATAAAAAAATTCTTGGTCATGAACCCGCAGCGGCGATGAGAAACGGGGTGCCTAGTCCCGGCGCTGGCCCTCTATCCTCCAAACTCCGTCAACGCGGCTGATGATGGGCTCGATATGCTCCTCGAGCACCGCAAGGTCCACACCCTCCGGCAGGCTCTACAGCGCGACGTCGAAGTCGATGTTGGGGTTCTAGTACGCCACCTTGGTGAGGACCTTGGTCAGGGAACCCCGGCAAAGCTTCCAGGCCTCATTGGCCAGAGAAGTCGCTCTGTTGGAACGGAGCTGTTCCAAGGCCTCAAGAATGCCCTCGAAGAACAGGGTCAGCTTGGCATTGGGGCTGGTACCCGCCTCAGAGGAATACCTGAATTTCGACTTGCCCATGGCGGCCAGCTGCGTGGTGAGCCTCTCCGCAACGCCGACAAGGCTACCGATCCAGAGTTTTTTACCCTTCACGTAATCCTCATGGTTGGCAGCGTTGTTGCTCCGCTGCTGCTTCTCATCCTCCAGAGCGTTGCTCGGGATCTCTTCGCGAGCCCTAGCCTCTGAGAGCTTTCCCTCCAAGCCATCCAGTTTCACCTTCAGATTGTTGATGGAATCATTGGCCTTGGAGAGCAGCTCGGCCTTGCCGAGGACTGCGGCATGCGCCTCCACCAAAGCACCGTTGAGCGTGTCTTTCTCCTTCGTCAGCTCCAGGACCCTTTTCTTCAGCCCGTCCCACTCCAGCTCCAGCTCTTTCACCTTGTCGGCGTGGACCAGGGCCTGAGCGTTGAGTGCCTCCTTGTGCCTCTGCTCCAGCTCTTGGGTCCGTTGTACAACGAGCTTCTCGATCTCCTCATCCTTGCCGCGGAGCGTGGCGGCAAGCGCCTCCTCACGGACGGCAAGGTCCTCGTCCTGAGAGTTCAGCAGAGCCTGATGCTGTTGTCGAGCGGCCTCATCTTTGGCGGCCTGCTCCTTCGCCAGCTCCTGGGCCTTCTCGATGTCAGCCTGCTTCAGGAGGAGCTCTTGTTTACGCTCGGCCAGCTCGCCCTAGACAGCTTTCAATTCTTGGTGGGCCTCGCGGAACCAGGTTTGCGTCTCTGCGACGCGATCCTCAAGATCTGCCCCCACATTGTCCACCACTAACATCATGGACTTTGCCTTATCCAGGCGGGCACGGTGGAGCGCCAGGAGCTTCTGGAAGTTAGCATTCATGGCCCGGAGGAGCTGCTCCTCTTGGGAACCACCATCGCTAGGGCTCGGCTCGTCGACAACTTGAAAGCCAGCGGTGGCGAGCACCTCGTCGTTAAAAACCTCCCCCTCGGCCGGCGCCCTGGAGCCCGCCGCCCCTGGGAGGTGGACGAACAGGTCATCGCCCACTTTAAGGTACACGCCCGAGGCGGGGGCCGGAGGGGAGGGAGGTTGGTCGTTGGCCACCTCCTCCTCCTAGGCGGCAGCCTTGCCGGCCTCCCCTGCGGCGGCCTCGCCGACCCCTCCGGCAGCAGCCTTGCCAGCCTCCCCGGCAGGCCCCTTGGCGGCCTCCTCGGCGGCGGTCTTGACGGCCTCCTCGGCAACAATCTTGGTGGCCTCGGCCTCAGCATCCTTGGCGATCTCCCCGATGACGGTGTCGACGTCCTCCTGGTCCGTCAAGGGAGGGTCTAGGAGCCAAGAGGGAAGATGCGACTAGTTCAAGAACATAACTCGAAGGGAGAAAAAAAAAGAGAATGGAAAGGGACGGGAAGCGAGCAACTTACCCGTGCAGGGTTGGGAAGAAGTGGCACCCTCCCCGCCAACATCCGTCGCTAGGGCGGAGCTACCAGCGCCCAAGTTCGCCTCCTCCTCCTTCGCGCGCATGGGCTCGATGCTTGGCACCCTTGCCAGGAACGCCCCTCGGGGCGGCGTGGTTGATGGGGGCGGCGTGTTGGGGGTGGCCCTCAGTGGCTCCTCCTTCTGTCGTCCTCCTCCTGCAACCACGGCAAGGTCAGCATCAAGGAATCATACCCCAACGCATGTCGATGGGGAGTGAGTGGTGAACGCACGCTGAGGGCTGAGGCGGGGGCTGCGTCGGGGGCTGTTGTCCGGGAAGATCACCACCACCACCGGCGTGCGCGAAGTGCCCGCTGGGGGCTGGACGCCCATCGAGGCCCTGGCCCTCTTCACCACCCTCTGGGCCAACGTCTCCATGTCCCTGCAAAGATGAAAACAAGTCAAGAAAAGCGGCGCAGTCTGAAGGGTCGGGGATGATGTCCTCCACCTCCTCTTCCGCTGCCTTCCTCTTCCTCCTTGGGCTGAGAGACCCAAGATCGAAGTCAACCTCCAGGTCAACATTTACGGGAGGAGGGGAAGGGGACGGAGTCCGGCGACACTTGGACGAAGAAGAGGCGGTCGCCTTCTTCTTCGTCACCGTGACCTTCACCACCTTCTTCGCTGTCGCGTCCCTCGTCTGGCACACGGACTCCTCCGGGACCTGTTGCCGCTGCACGGTCCTGCCGGGCCGGACCGGCTCACCGAAGGTAGCCCGCCGCAGGACGCGTCTCTTCTCCGTGGCCGGGAGCACGTCGGCCTCGGCCTCCTCTTTGGTCGACTCCTCAACCACATCCTCGATGAGAGGAGCCCCGGCACCGGTGCTGCTGGCCTCCGCAGCAGAGTCCACCCATCCGGCGAGCTCCTTCTCCTCCGCGGCCGTGTCAGCCTCATCCTCCATGTGGCCAGCGTTGTCGGCCTCCTAGGCAAGCGCCGCCTCCGCCGCCCTGGCGGCAATGTAGTCCAGCTCCTCCTTGGTGGTGTCGCGGATGAGCACCGGCTCATAGCGGACATAGCCCTCCGACAAGTTGTTGAAAAATTCCTGCACCTTCTCCGCTGGCGGTTCGGCCCAGGCCGGGTCAAGGCCGTGCGCGCTGAAGTTCGGCATCATAGCAATGATGGCGGACTGGCAACAGTTGTTGCTCAGTGGGACCACTCCTGCCGGCAACCCAAACAGAGGCCCCTTGACGGCCTTGCCGGTCCTTTCAGCCCTCCCATCGTCATCCACATTGAGCTGAAAGAACCTCTGGAAGAAGTGGGCGTGCCCCATCACCGTGAAGTTGTGCTTTAGACCAGGGCGAAGCCTCATGATGTCAGCCGCGTTCCTGAAGAGCCAAGCCGGCCTCCCCTTGTTGTGCAGTGGGGCGATTCGGCGGCAGATGAAATCGGGCCCAATCATCTCAAGGGTGAGCCCGGCCATGGTGAGGCGGTGAATCCTGGTGGTGGCGATCGAGAGCTTCTTTTCATTGACGTCGACGTCCCCCCAGTCCCTGTGGCGAATCGGCGGACTCTGGCGAACCCGGCAGAACTCCGGTGGGTCCTTCTCCTCGATCCATAACCACCGGCTCCGCCACTCCTCCCACCTCTCCTTCTAGGCGCCCTCCGGATACGTGCCCTTCTCCTGGGTCCGTGGGATCTAGGTGACGCAGCCGAAGATGGCACCCCCCGCCTGGATGCGGGGATATAAGTAGTGGCGGAAGAGCGTCGTACTGGGAAGCATTCCGGCGAAGCCCTCACAGAGGTGGGCGAAGAAAGCCATGCACAACACGGCATTCGGCGTGAAATCAAGAAGATGAAAGCCATAGGTGTGCATGACATCATTGAAAAAATCGG
The DNA here is from genome assembly GCA_021605145.1 of Aegilops bicornis. Classification (NCBI taxonomy): domain Eukaryota; kingdom Viridiplantae; phylum Streptophyta; class Magnoliopsida; order Poales; family Poaceae; genus Aegilops; species Aegilops bicornis. Next base: position 649,857,090 of record CM038670.1, read on the forward strand.
AGAAAGGGGGGCAGAGCCCGCAGGAGAAGTAGTCAACAAAGAAGGGGTATCGATTCACGTCGGCCTTGGCAAAATCGGCGGGGACGATGTGCGTGGTTGGATGCCCCGTCGTCTTCCTCTCCCACAGGGGCCTGCAGTAGTCCCTGAGGTGGACCGCATCGACCATCGAGGGGAAGAAGGCAAGCTGCATCCGGAGCACCGCCAACTCGCTCTCCGGCACCTCCTTCTCCCTGACGTCCTCGGCCACTGCCTTGCCTTTGCTAGTTTTGGGTGCCATGGCGGCCGGGGAAGAGGTGAAGAATCATGAGCAATGAGAGATTGAGAGCAATGAGGGCGCGGCAACGGCGGACAGAGGCGGGAGCTTCGGCTTTTTGCTTGAAGAAGAAGGGGGGAACAGCGGTTCCGAGATTGAAGAGGCGCAGAGGGTAAATGAGCGGCGTGCCTACAGTTTACCCTTTTTTATGGGGAAGGCGCGGGCCGCCTCTTTACCATTTTACCGCGATGTGACGCAGGCGGGCAGCAACCACCCCACGCACGACCCCCACGTCACGCATTCAACGCGGGATGTGGGGAAGCGCAACAGATGAGGAAGTTACTGCGGTAAAAAGTCAGCCCCGCGTGCCCGCGGACCGTTCTGGGCCTAGCCCAACAACGCGTTGCGCTTATGTGTGGCCCAGGCTCGGGGGCTCCTGTCGGTGTACAAAAGTAGGGGCTCTCTTTTATACCCCTTTACTTGTGTGCGGGCAGTCAGAGCCGCACATGCGGCCACACTTAGCAGGGCAGAGGAGGGGAGCCGAAGCACAAGACTACCAAAGCGACACTCCAACCAGGGGCGCGGAAGACGAAGCAACAAGATAGGATTTCCCCCGGCAAGACCCTTGTCGGGGCGGCCTACGCGGCCCCAACAAGGGCCTTGCCGGGGCAGCTCACCAAATGCCAGTGTAGCAGCCACCCTTGAGCCTGAGATCTCCGACACCATCGGCAACGTTGGAACCAAGGCTTGGGAAACGCCTGCATGGTGGCATGCAGATCTTTGTGAAGACAAAGAGCCTATGAAGACTAGATGAGGACCAGAGGACAAGACAAACTACGAGGCTCCTTGTCGAGGATGCCCACGAGGCCCCGACAAGGCTCCTTGCCGAAGACACCCGCAAGGCCCCGGCAAGACTCTTGCCGAGGGCGCTCACAAGGCCCCGACAAGACCCTTGCCGGGAAAAACCACAAGACCGCGGCAAGCCCTTGCCGCCCCATCACCGCCCCAGCTCAGCGGCCAACCCACCAACTAAAGCAAGTACCCATGTGGCAGTACGTGGTTACTAATCCAACTAGTCAAGCACCTGCGTGGTGGCATGCAGATCTTCGTGAAGACCCTACCACCACGCCAACTCAGCAGCCTGCCAGCTTACATGGCGCTGCATGCCCGTTGGCCTGGACGCATGTCGGAGCGAGACGGAGCGGCGACGAGCGGGACGGGCCTCGTTACCGTCCCCGATAAAGCAAGGAGACACCTAAGTAGCGCATTTAATGCGCTTTGTCCTGTAATGACAAGCGATAAGCTTGTACAATATACATACCTTTCCACCTCCTGTGTGCCACTGTAGCGACCCCTTTGACTATAAAAAGAGGCTTGAGGCATATTGAGGAAGGATTCGGATCTTTTTGGTGATGAACACACCGTAGCTAGTTCAAGAGCTCAAGAACACTCAAATATACATCAAAAGCAGGACTAGGATATTACGCATCCTAGCGGCCCGAACCTGGGTAAAACCTCGCTGTGTTAGCTACTAGACCCGCTCTTGGCACAACTTCGCGCCCGCCAACCGTAGAAGGGTTTCCAGTGATCCCATAGGTGTCGTTTCCACCGACCGCCGTCATCGCCCCTTCCTCACCGGAGCCGAGCAAAACTTGTTGTAGTAGACAGTAGGGAGTCGTCGTGCTAAGGTTTCGTAAGGCAAGTGCACCAGAACAGCAACCGCCGCCAATAAAGAGTAGCGTAGATCGTTTATAACTGGAGATCACCGAAAACATCTAGTTGTAATAATTTGAAGGAGTTTGCATGTTTTTTGCTTGGGTTAATTTGATAAATGCCACTCCAAATCTGGCGATTCCGAGAAAGGCAACTGCATTTTTCAAAATGTCATTTTTTGTGGCATTTTTCGAAGTTTGAAGTGGAGTTTATTAAAATTTGCAAAAATTACAGTGACATTTCTCAAAGTTTGGAAATTACAGTGATATTTTTATGAATTGCCATAATTGAAGTGACATTTATCTAATTAACCTTTTTTGCTTCAGAGGGAACGTCGCGCAAACAGCCAGTCTAACTAATTTCACTAAAACTGCGATATTACGGAGTGAATATTATTCAGCCTGAACTTGCACGGTTGCAAATTACAGTATATCTGAATTAATCTAAACTGATTCGCTCCTTCGGGAGAAACTGCTTGCACAGCTCGAGTGTCCACGTGCATTTTCACCTCCAGAGAATCACATGCAGTGTGATCATACTGATACAAGCCGGGGTTCTTGTCCTTGCGAGTCGTCGGATCAGGTCCTCAACCATCTCGGAAAATACGCTCCCTGACTTCGCACGACCAATCACTTGACCACCCAGACGAATCTGGTGGACACAACGATGTAAACTTCACCATCAGTAATTTCAAGGAAGCAATTTCTGTGGCATGCGTGGTCACGGTGTCGCGTCGGTGTGCACACGGTGACCGACCAGGAAAGGCCGGACGCAGGACCAGTGGACACCGGCCGGTTCCTCTCCGATGGAACAGCCGGAATTAAGGCTCAGGACTCGGAGAGAAACCAAACGTCGCTTGCCGTGGAACGCGAGTCCGTGCGTGAGGCGACAGGGCACATGCCGCGTTGGCGTGCAAACGCGCGCAATGAAGCCCGATCTCCGTACCTGACCGATCACTGATTAGGACGCCACATGCTGCAGTCGGACTCTCTCCACAGTCGAACTCTTTGCAGTGTACTGCTGAGATTCCAGAATATTTGGTCGACACAAGTCAAGTCTGTCCAGTCAAGTGTGCACTGAGGAGCGAAACTTCACACCGGAGGACCGGCAGTATGCATCAGAATGGCTTCACATTCAGACCGTCATTTACTCATTTGGAGATGGAATTGCACGGACGACCAAGACGGGAACAAAAGCGGGTTTCCAGATCTCGAGATGAAGCTTCAGTACATCAAGTGGAGCTGATAATAAAGGAATCAACAAATCCACGTGATTCTCAGCACCGGCGTGTTTCCGTCGCGGGACTCGACTGACTCACCGTGGGAGGACTGATCAGTGGACTAATATAATTAATCCATAGGAAAGCAGCAGGAAAAGGATAGGAAAATACTCGAGATCATGATCGAGTTTAAGCCCCATCTAACCATGTGTGCTTGGTTACTTCAAATAGTGTAGTACGTGGGGTTCTTCACACCCCAAAGCAGTAGTACTAGTGGCTTAGTGAGGGCAAATTTGACAATTTTGACCTGTGGTTGAAATCATTTCACAAAATGAACTGCTTCTTAAAAAATTCACTCGGTGACCTTTTTAGTGGCGCGACACGAAAGCGCCACATTCTGGCAGCGTCTCATGAGATAAGCTACGCGCTTGTCCTTGCCGTGTGATCCAAAAATTACTAAGTCGATTAATGCGGCCGAGAGCTAGGCATAGTGTGGCGCCTAGCCTCTGGGCCTTGCACTAGTGGTTGCCTACGTAGGCGCTGCATATTGACTTAGTAATTTTTAGGCGATTCGAGTCGACGGCTGGTGATGTAAGCGTCTATCTGTGGTATTGCGTAGTGTGGCGCCTTCGTGTCGGGCGTCACTAAAAAAGGTCAGCTGAGTGAAATTTTTTAGAGGCAGCTCATTTTATGAAATGATTTTATTCACAGATCAAAATTGTCAAATCTACCCCTAGTGAGCAGATAACGACTCCGTTGTCCATAGCAGGACTCCACTTTCTTTAGCTAAACAAACCTATCTCCTTTTCGGTTTAAGATCTCCTTTCTGGTAGTTTGTACATGTTGCATGCAGCTGCCTTGCTTGTTTTAAATGTTTCAGTATCAACAACACAGAACATGATTTACATGAGTACAGTTTGCACGTTCGTAACTTTAGTGCAGCGTCACCTCAAACAAAAAGCAAAAATAGAACTCGTAGTGCACGGAGCACGGTTACTCGAATCATACTATCAATTAGTATGTTATATAGCATGCAGTATGTGTATTTCATGCGGTTGGTGTGATCGGTAACTAATTAACAAACATGTAACAAACTAGAGTTTTGATTTTTAAATATTTTATTCATCGTATAAATTCATTCCCTGGTAAATCACCTTTCTCCTTCCCTTCAACTCTCTTCCTCTGCCCCCTCTCTTGAGAGTCGACCAGGGCTGCCCGGCCTGATCCAACGCCTCGTCCGACGGCACTACCGGCCGGCGATGGCTACATAGAGGTGCCCGGGTCCTCCATGTGCATATTAGGATAGTAGAAGTCCTAGTTAATCTTGGCTTTATGTCGTGGTTTGCCGCCATATGCCAGCCTATAGCTTATGAGTGGTGTCGTTTGATCGTCGATGTTGTCTTCTTCCTTGCCCCCATGGTGGAGGGAAGAGGAGGGCTATTTAATTCATAGGATAGGAAAGCGGCAGGAAAAGGACAGGAAAATACTCAAGACCATGATCGAGTTTAAGCCTCATTTAACCATGCGTGCTTGGTTACTATAAAATAGTATAGTACGTGGGGTTCTTCACACCCCAAAGGAGAGTAGGTACTAGTGGCCTAATGATCAGATAACTGACTCCGGTGTATGGTTACTCGAATCAGACTATTTACTAACCATGCACTTTAAAATAGTATAGTACGTGGGCTTTGTGGAAGCAGCGCAACACCGAGGGTGTTCAACAGGCCACGCGATAAGAAGACGCCTCCGCAATTGGTAGCGGCTATTCGTACAGAGATCGTAGATTGGATGACTAGTGCATGACTTGGTGTTGGAGGCTTAGATCCTTTTGTGAGAGCCTAGCCATGTGAGTCTAGGTTGGTGTTGGAGTGATGTTCGCCATCTCGGATGTTCGCATTTCAGATTGGACTCTTGTAAATATTATTCTACCTTTTATAAAAATATGGTACGTCGTTGGCATACTTTTTTTTTAAAAAAGACTCCGGTTGTCCATAGCAGAACTCCACTGTCTTTAGCTAAACAAAACCCTGTAGCTCCTTTCCGTTTAAAGATCTCTTTCCGGTAGGGGCGCTGATAGGCGCCGGCGCACCGGCCGAACAGTTGGGCCGGTCAAGCTATAGCCACCCGATACATACTTTTCCAACCGTCTGATTACTTCGTTTCAAAAGTCAAACGCACAGGAAACAAGGAAAAAAGGCGGTGTCTTTATGCCAGATCCAGAGCGCTCGCCGGCCGCCCGCCCTTCTCCTTGTCTTCCCGTGCTTGCTTGCCACCCTTGCCACCGCGCCCGTCACCCGCGCTCGCCTGCCGCTCGCCCGTCGCTCGTGCACGGCACTTGCCTCGGAGCCTCCGCTTGCCATGGTTGCAACTCACACACCGGAGGGTTCCAGCGCGCTGTCATTATGGTTGCAGCGTCCCCGATGTCCCCGTCTGCGGCTCGCCGCCGTTGTTGACTTGTACCACCATGTCCAGCAAAAAAAGCAACAAAAACCTCAAGTGCTGGGTTGAAGCAAAAAGATTTGCCGGTTCCAGCAAAAAAAAAATGGTTCCAGCAAAAATCTCAGCAGCAGAAAAACTTCAGTAGTCAATTTGTAGCAAACAAATTAGTTAGTTCCAGCAAAAAGAAACGCCAGTTCGAACAAAAAATCATGCCGCTTCGAACAAATGTTGGCTGGTTCTAGCAAATTACATGACGCCGTGATGTGTGTCATGTAAATGGATGTAGCAATTGAGAACATTGGTTGTAGCAAAAACTCAAACGGTGGTAGCAAAAAAAGTGATGCACTGGTTTCACCAAAACTACATGGTAGCAAAAAAATTGACTGGTTCCAGCAAAAACCAAAGATGGTGGTAGCAAAATTGTACACTGGTTGTACCAAAAGCAAATGACATGGTAGCAAAAATTTGGGTTGGTTCCATCAAAAAAGAACATGGTGGTAGCAAAAAAATTGATCGGTTCCAACAAAAACTGAAGATAGTAGTAGCAAAATTGTAAGTTGGTTGTACCAAAAAGCAAATGACAAGGCAGCAAAAACTTGGGTTGGTTCCATCAAAAAACAAACATGATGGTAGCAAAATCTTACACTAGTTCCAGCAAAAGGCAAGGGCGTTGGTAGCAAAAGCTGGGGCTGCTTCCAAGAAAAGAAAGGCTGGATCTCCATCACTTGTCGCCGTGGTTGCAACGCTCCAACGCCGGCCGCCGCGGCTCTCCATCACTTGTCGCCGTCATCGGCAGAGCTAGTGGGGATTGGTTGGCAGCACTAGTCGCTGGTGGGGAGTGAGGGGACGGGGTGGGGGCAGCCACGGTGGGGAAGCCTTGGTGGCCATGGCTGGCGGCACAACCGATCGCGCCGGTGGGGGCGTGATGGCCATGGCTGGCGGCACAGCCAGTCGCCGGTGGGGGAGGCGCGAGCATCTACAGAGAGGAAGAAAAGGGGGAGAGCGGAGGTTGCGGGGTAGACGAGATGCGTTCTGAGCGGTTCCTGAAGAGATAAGATAAAGTGGAAGGTGGTCGTTCGGTGGTGGGCCTACTTGCAGAGGAAGCGAGTCACGGAGCGAGCGATGCGACCGGCCCAATGATTCGGCCGGCGCACCGTGGGGAAACGTTTCCCTTTATATATGGTGCATGCAGCCGCCTTTAAGTGTTTCAATATCCACGACAAAGAACATGATTTACATGAGTACAGTCTGCACCTTCGTAACTTTAGTGCAGCGTTACCTCAAACAAAAAACCCAAAAAAAACTCATAGTGCATGTTTACTCGAATAAGACTATCAATTAGGAGGCATGCAGCATGTGTATTTCATGCGGTTGGTGTGATGAGTAACTAATTAACAAACATGTACTCCACAAACTAGGGCTTTGATTTCTAAATATTGTATTCATAGTTAAAATCCGTTCCTTGGTAAATCTCCTTTCTCCTCCCCTTCATCTCTCTTCCTCTGCCCCCTCTCTTGAGAGTCGCCCAGGGCTCTGCCTGGTCCGATCCAACGCCTCGTCCGACGGCACTCCTAGCTGGCGATGGCTACAGAGAGGTGCTCGGGTCCTTCATGTGCATATTAGGATAGTAGAAGTCCTAGTTAGTCTTGGCTTTATGTCGTGATTTGGCGCGAGATGCCATCCTCTAGCTTGCGAGGGGCGTCGTTTGGTGGTCGATGTTGTCTTATTCCTTGCCCCCCGTGGTGGAGGGAAGAGGAGGGCGATGGATCCACTAGTATCCCCCTCAATAAGTTCGTTCCGGTGCTATGGTAAGTGGTGGAGGTAGTGAGGTCGCTATTTTTCTCTAGCCGTCGAGGTGGCGGCAAGAAGAGATGTGTTGGATCCAAGCGCTCCTTGCCTTGTTGTTGTTCTGTTGCGCCGGATCTGTGCGACTGGCACCGGCTTGGTTGGTCCCTATGTTGTAGGAAGAGGTTTCCTAATTTGCCTTATTTTTGCAGGGAGGTCCAGATGCAAGGTGGTGAAGATGTTGTTGGGGACAGAGTGGGTCTTCAACGACTACTTTGTATTATCCTATGCATCCACTGGAGCGGTTGATGTTTGATCCGTTCCAACACATGGCCGAATTTGCTTGGCCAAAGGGCGGCCATTTTTCTTCCTCCCAGCCGAGATGACACAAGGGAAGTAGTGCATCCTTCAAGTAGAGTTCATGGTGTGCTGCTGTGAAGACTTAATCGAAGCAAGTGGCTGCATACCCGACGCTGACTAAGTTTGTTATGTGAGGAGGGTTTTTTGGCCCTGGTTGTATTGTGTATCCGTGTTTCGGGGTCCTTCTCACAAAGTACAGGGACCTGGTTGTCATTTTTTTTCTAGTTTGGATCATGCCATAAGATGTTATGTACCTTCGCTTTGATCAATATAGCATCTGGCTCCTTTGAAACCCTTTTTTTGTTACAAAAAATCATTCATTACAATTTAAACTATGAAAAAACTGCAAAAAAGGAATAGGAAAAGAAACAACTTAATATGAAAATTTGAACATGATACAATTAAACATAATGAGATTTGCAACCAACTTAGAATGGTCTAATGGATGATGCCTGCCCAATTTTAAAACTTGACCAGCGGTCCAACCAGAAAAACCTGCATCCGACCTCTTCTCTATTTTTTTAAAGATGCTTTAGTCTTTTAGCAAAAAAACAAAAAAATCAGAAAATGGTGTTTAAGACAAAAGTAAACCTTTGAGCTGAAGCAACCAGATAGTGAAGACCCATTACACACTAGGCAAGCTACATTTTGTGATTTATTGAGGCAATACATCTTATGTGTATTTATTTGATCATAGAGCAATATTATTAAAAAATGGCTTAAATGTTTAGGTTTTTCATCTCCAATGAACAAGCTAAACCAATGGTCCAACAGGTGAAAATCTGAACTGGCAACCTCATCGATTCAGTTGCCGGTCCTGTTTTTTAAACTATGGTTGCATGGTAGACATGCTCTCATGTTCACATCATAAGAACGTTATGGACCAAGCTAGTAAATTTATTAGTTACAATAATTTTGATAACATGGAAAGCATGCACATGCAACCAAATAGCTATTTAATGACTTGTATCAAAGGTTTATCCATGTAGGATATATGGATTATAGTAAACACACATGGATGTCTAGTGATCGGTTGCAAAACATTCCTTAAGTTTGGGTCATACTCTAGTAGATGCACAAGAATGTTATGGACTGAGCTTGGGCAACACGATGGAACTACCGGACAAGCTCGGTGACATGATGTCGCGACCAAGGCGCAAGTATAGAGGGATGAGGAATTGTTTTTGGTGCCAGCAGCTAAAATATGAGTAATGCTACGTCCACAAATGCGTCAGGGGGGATTTACGGGCTGCCCGACTGGGCCAACACTTAAATTTATGGTTTAATTAGGAGAAGTTAGTTATTTATTTAGGTCAATTGCCTAAAAGAGTTATTTAGGCAAATAAAATCAGGATAGGTCAGTTTTTTCCTAATTATCACCTAAATCTTCTGATAAACTCTGTAGGTGGAGCATTATAGCTAAAATATATAGAGGATCTCTATTCATTCAGGAATGCATAGAATGAAAGGGGAGAATATCAGGTGATACCAGTCTTCACATGCTACCATGCTCCAACTTTTGAGAAGTCATATTTATATGTTTCGAAAAATTCTGATTTTTTGTGTGGATGTGAACAAGACATGTGATTACTAAATCTAAATTCCAGATCAAAATTCGAAACACACGTTGAGAAACAAAAAAGATAAATCTGGAATAAATTGTTTCAAAAGAAGACAAAACATGAATAGTGTCTTAAATACCACCCTTCACATATGGATTTGTCCTTTTTGTTTCTCATGTATATTTCGAATTTTGATCTGAATTTTTTAGGGGTTATAGACATATGTCTTGTGAACATCCACAAATTTGTTTTAGAATTTTTTGAAACATCTTAATGTGAATTTTTAAAAAATTGGATCATGGGAGCATGTGAAGGGTGGTATCACCATATATCTACCCAAAATGAAAGACATGTTTGGGTGTCTCTTCGATTTTTTGTAGAATAGAGAGCCACGGTGAGGATCTACTAGAAAGAGAACATGTAGTGTTTGAACCCGAGCTCATATGCTCCATAATGAACAGCAAAATCAAAAAATAAATAAAAGTTAAAAAAATCCAATTGTGGTAGACATTAATGAACGCTTCAACTGCATGAAATTTTTTGTGATGAAATCACAATCATGTAGGGCTGGGCAAAAAAGACAAAATCAATGCTTTAAAAAGATTATTGTTGGAAGCATTTTGGAGCATCGATTTTTTTCAGCCATCCACGATTGTCATTTCATCGGAAAAAATTGCACCCAGTTTAAAACATTCATGAATGTTTGTCACAAAAAAGCTCCGAATTATTTTAATTTGTTTATTGTTTTTTTTTTTGGATTTTACTCTTCATCAAGAAGCAGGTGAGCTCGGGATCAAATGAGCACTTTTTTTGCTAGAATGACTCCATCGTCTATATATATAGATAAAACTTTTAGCCGATAAGGGGGTTAGGATCCGCTATACAATTTTTTTGCAGGATGATATGAATTTGTAGTAACCGTGATTTACTAATATCTTTTTTGGGAAGAGGAGGCAAAAGGCTTGACTCATTTATTAATTAAGAGAGAAGTAATACGAGGGTAACCAAGAACTTAAAAATAAGAAGGTCGTTACTCTCCCGGCATCAGATTACTCAAAAGCTTCGCCCTTGCGAGAACCGAAAGCTTCGCCTCGTTCTTTAAAATGTAAAACATGATCTGCGATGGCGTAGATTTTTTTTTTGGAAGTCCCTCAAATTTCTCTCATTCCAGATCGACCAAGTGTGAACATCACAAAGAACGCCAATGCCTTGCTACCACCCACAGAGTGATAAGGAGGGGTTGAGGTTATCGAGACCCGAGACCCAACCAAGCTTTGATCAACCTCCAAACACACATTTCACTATTTCAGTATGATGCATGCACGTATAGAAAAAGGTGAACCTCCGAGAAAAAAAATGTAATTGTCATCACTCCATATCAAGGTTGCCCATAGCAAAGTTAGATTCCTCGAAAACAAGATTGAAGAAACAGACAGCATTTCATCTGCATGCGTGAGCCGACGAGCACCTGGCGCTCGACCTGGAAATGGGGAACTAGATCGTCTGACGTAGAAACAAAGTACTGCAGAGGGACGTCGATCATTTGCTACCGTCCCATACGCATCCGACGGTGGCCCGTGGAACCGAGCGAACACAGCGCAACAGTCGGCCCACAAAGCATGATACAGCCCAATCCAACACACGAGAGAGGGAAGAAAAGCAGGCGCAAAAACAGGAAATGGGGATTGAGGACACAGAAACGGCGTGATATCTGCTCTTTGATCTGTTTCTCAAAAAGAAAATCTGATCTTTGATCTTATGCACGTGCAAATATTCTGGCTCTCTCTTGCGGCCTTCCACGTCAATAGCTTCAAATGGCATGCTCACAAATTCATTGGTGATATTATCTATTTACAACATGAATGATAGGCTCACAAATTCCTCTCATTTACATGCTCAGAGCATCAATGATCTGCTCGATATTCCTCTAACATATTTTAATTAAGATGGACGATATTTTTATAAAAAAATTAAAAAAAGTTCTATGATGCTAATTTACAGCAGATGACGACCACGCATGCGTGGCCACCACAACCGGCCGCCGCATCGTCATCCTTGTCCATGCCGTCATCGTCGTCCTTCTAGCGGTAGAAGGACGCGGGACCGCAGCCTTGCCCGACCGCCGCTTTGGTGCTCATGAGCAGCCGCTCCGTTCCTCCTGCACCGTGCGGTATGTTGCTGGCGCCTTGGGCCTACCGTCATTCGCCATGGCGAACATTCCTTCTCAATCTTGCCGAGCTCCCATCGGCGGCGGTGGCGCTGTGACCATCTCCGCGGTGGTGATGGACCGGTCGAGAGCCTGTGCCGCCGCCAAGTCCGGATCGTTGCGAACCTAGGCCGACGCCTCGTCCGACATGGTGAATGCGGTGCAATGGCCAGGTTAGTTTCTCAGGATGACACGTCCGCATTGAAGTGGCGAGCCCGTCTATCAGCGACACCATCCCGTCCGGTCGCATCCCGCGGCATCAATGCCCGCCGGTACGGCTCTGAGCCGGAATGAATGCGGCGCAGGAAGTGGCGCATCGGTTGAAGAGAAAGCGCGAGAGGGGTGGAAGAGGGTTTTGGGTGGGTCAGGGTTGTCGAATGTGTGCGTGAGCAGTGATCCGAACGCCCGCCAAGCCCCCTGGGTTGCTTCTGGTTTGTAAGAAAAAATACGTCCGGACAATTTCATGGACAGATATAAAACCTCCTTATATCTGCAGAGGTCCTCGCGCTCCTCCTCCGCCACCCGCCTCGCCACGACGCGCGCGGGTTACGGATCGTGGGCTGTCACGGACTCGGACATGAGTCGAGCCCACTTCTCTCCACGCGGATGCGCCTATATAAGTGCGCGGTGTCTCCTAACCCTAGCCGCCACGAACAGATCACATCTGCTCCACGTGAATCGCCCACCGCTGAGGACGCCGCTGCCGCCACTAGAGGGTATAAGACGTTTATCCCGCTCCTGTTTATTTCCGCATTAGCAGTACTAGCATTATATGTAGATGTGTCTACTATTTGTGTAGTGCGTGCTTGTCTAGATCAGAGTCAGTATGTCGTTAATTCTGTCAATACCGTGCTAGTGATTTATCAATGAATTAAATTAGTCAAAAAATTACCTATTTACTCAACACAGTATATCGTGCTCAATCGAGCATCACAGAGCAGTTCTACGTTTTTTTAGCAACAGCAGTATCTACGTAAGTTCCCTAGTCTACGTGTTGGCAGCGGCAGTATCTACGCTATTTCTTTTTCCTGAGGTGAATGGTGGGATTTCGCTCGTGGGCTGCAAGGTCTTTGAACGTTGAGCGCTGTCTTGGTCAGTTCCACCGGCCACCCTAGGATGTGCAAGGGACGGTAGGAAACGACCGACGTCCCTCTGCAGTACTTCTACCTACGTCAGACGATCTGGTTCCGGAAATGGAGGACGAGGAAGTCAGCAGGGCACCCCCTCACCAAATGCCGGATAGCCCTCCGTGCTACCAACCCCCGTCTCCCTCACGCGACGCGCACCAACCAGTTCCTGCTTTGCCCACGTCGACTCGACCGAGTCCGGCTGCTACCACCCGCTCCGTGCGCTCCCGTGGCGACAGGAGCTCCGCACCCACCAATTCAGTGGTCAACCTCGCCGTCCAGCTATACACCAACCCACTGTCTCACACCAACCTACTACTCAGCTGCGCCTGCGCTGCCTATTTAATCCCTCCCCTCCCTCCATTCCCCTCCAAGAAGAGCCTCAGCTTCATCTGCAGCTACAGCTCCTCTTCAGCACAGCACAACCCTTTCTTCAGGACACAGATCAATCCAGATACACATACACTTGCTTTAGTAAGCCTGTGCATATTTCAATGGAGTGCGAGAACGCACACGTTGCCACCAATGGCGATGGCTTGTGCGTGGCACAGCCGGCACGGGCTGACCCGCTCAACTGGGGGAAGGCGGCGGAGGAGCTCTCGGGGAGCCATTTGGATGCGGTGAAGCGGATGGTGGAGGAGTACCGTAAGCCCGTGGTGACGATGGAGGGCGCCAGCCTGACCATCGCCATGGTCGCCGCGGTGGCTGCCGGCAGCGACACCAGAGTGGAGCTCGACGAGTCCGCCCGCGGCCGCGTCAAGGAGAGCAGCGACTGGGTCATGAACAGCATGATGAACGGCACCGACAGCTACGGTGTCACCACCGGCTTCGGCGCAACTTCTCACCGGAGGACCAAGGAGGGCGGCGCTCTGCAGAGAGAGCTCATCCGGTACGAATTAAACCGCAGAATCAGTTCTACTTCTACTTCCTGTTAAGCACTTCTGTCATGTGTATGAGAGTTGCGTTTATGGAAGCCTTATTTTTTCTTCTGTTGTTTGCCTGTTCAGATTCCTTAACGCTGGAGCCTTCGGCACCGGCACTGACGGCCACGTTCTGCCTGCCGCGGCGACGAGGGCGGCGATGCTTGTCCGAGTCAATACCTTGCTCCAGGGATATTCAGGCATCCGCTTCGAGATCCTCGAGACGATCGCCACACTTCTCAACGCCAACGTGACACCATGCCTACCACTTCGGGGCACGATCACCGCGTCGGGTGACCTCGTCCCGCTTTCGTACATCGCCGGCCTGGTCACCGGCCGCCCAAACTCCATGGCGACGGCTCCGGATGGTACGAAGGTTAATGCTGCGGAGGCATTTAAGATCGCTGGCATCCAGCACGGCTTCTTCGAGCTCCAGCCCAAGGAAGGCCTTGCCATGGTGAATGGCACGGCAGTGGGCTCAGGCCTTGCATCCATGGTGCTTTTCGAGGCAAACGTCCTTAGCCTCCTTGCCGAGGTCTTGTCGGCCGTCTTCTGTGAGGTCATGAACGGCAAGCCGGAGTACACCGACCACTTGACCCACAAGTTGAAGCACCACCCCGGGCAAATTGAGGCTGCCGCCATCATGGAGCACATCCTTGAAGGCAGCTCCTACATGATGCTCGCAAAGAAGCTCGGTGAGCTTGACCCATTGATGAAGCCAAAGCAAGATAGGTATGCACTCCGCACGTCGCCGCAGTGGCTTGGCCCTCAAATTGAGGTCATCCGTGCTGCCACCAAGTCAATCGAGCGGGAGATCAATTCCGTCAATGACAACCCACTCATCGATGTCTCGCGCGGCAAAGCTATCCATGGTGGCAACTTCCAGGGCACGCCAATCGGTGTGTCCATGGACAACACCAGGCTTGCCATTGCTGCGATCGGCAAGCTCATGTTTGCCCAGTTCTCGGAGCTGGTGAACGACTTCTACAACAACGGTCTGCCTTCCAACCTCTCCGGCGGGCGCAACCCAAGCTTGGACTATGGCTTCAAGGGTGCCGAGATTGCCATGGCCTCGTACTGCTCCGAGCTCCAATTCTTGGGCAACCCTGTGACCAACCATGTCCAGAGCGCGGAGCAACACAACCAAGATGTCAACTCTCTTGGTCTCATCTCCTCAAGGAAGACCGCAGAGGCCATTGACATATTGAAGCTCATGTCCTCGACATTCTTGGTCGCGTTGTGCCAGGCTATCGACCTCCGCCACCTCGAGGAGAATGTCAAGAATGCTGTCAAGAGTTGCGTGAAGACGGTGGCTAGGAAGACACTGAGCACTGATAACAATGGTCATCTCCACAACGCACGCTTCTGCGAGAAGGACCTTCTGCTCACAATCGACCGTGAGGCCGTGTTCGCGTACGCAGATGACCCCTGCAGCGCCAACTACCCCCTCATGCAGAAGATGCGTGCAGTTCTTGTGGAGCACGCTTTGGCCAATGGTGAGGCCGAGCACGACGTGGAGACGTCGGTGTTTGCCAAGCTTGCCATGTTCGAGCAGGAGCTCCGTGCAGTGTTGCCAAAGGAGGTCGAGGCCGCCCGCAGCGCCGTGGAGAATGGCACTGCAGCACAGCAAAACCGTATCGCCGACTGTCGGTCATACCCGCTCTACAGGTTCGTGCGCAAGGAGCTTGGGACAGAGTACTTGACCGGGGAGAAGACGCGGTCTCCTGGCGAAGAGGTGGACAAGGTGTTCATTGCCATGAACCAGGGCAAGCACATCGACGCGCTGCTGGAGTGCCTCAAGGAGTGGAACGGCGAGCCCCTGCCTATCTGCTGAACAGAGTATCGAGAAATGGAAGAGTAGCGTGCTTCAGATTTCAGAAGGCTCCAGTGATGATACTGTTTTTTCATTGTAATTTCTGAAAGTTGATGTTTGCAGCGTTCTTGTTCTTCCAGAGCTTCCAAATGCATTGCCAAAGATTGCAATTGCATGACATGGTAGTGTTGGGTAGACAGTAAAACTTCTTTGATGTAAGTTATAAAAGGGTACAGTGTGTGATAAGTTTCCATGATAAATATACTGGTTCAAGAAAGTAAAACTCGTGCCTTCCAGAGCTGCCAGTGGTAACTCCATCCTTGCTAGTTCCATCAACACTGTACGAGGCCTTCTCTGAATTATCAATCTTACATCTAGTTCTTGCAGTTTCAGTACTCTGCTTACTAATTTCAGTCTAGACTTTAGTATAATGACTAACACCTATCGTACTACCGCACGCCTCTTTATACAATGTTTCGATTATTGAAGTAAGACACAAGAGGAAATGTCACATGAATGAAGATCCTAACACCAAAACCATCCTTAATTTGCTGCTCATCTCAAGATGTCCATAACCAAGGCACATACGTGCACATGAAGTTTCTCTGCGCTTCTAAAGATCGAACTATTTTTCAGTTCTAGTCATGCGTCGTCAGGAAACATATATGGAGATTGTAAGGTTGCTCACGCATGTGGCACGTATTTGTATTCCACTCCTTTTGTATTCTTTATTAATCTACACGTATCAACAGCTGTATGTGCGCGTACATTGACTGTCCACCGTATCCTGCCGACGTATGTATAATGTATGTCCGGCTGCACCGGCCGGCACCGTATCCTGCCAACTAACGCGTTCGTGTTGGATGAAATGAAGGTGTCAACCAGCTGTGTCCGGATCTCGAACTCGATAGGAGAAACAGAAAGCAGTCAAGTAGTCGTCTTCAATCGCGATAGCGTGTCCGAGTTCAGAGTGGGTCGTCGACAGATCGCTGATGTTCTCCCTGCAGATCGCTGATACAACGAGGCCTGACGATTGCGTTGTTGTTATTTGATGCTTGTGTTTTTTAGGGAACATGCTTCAGCCAAGCTTTATTATAAGCTCATGGTTCAGTACACAGTGTGGCAGAAGAGAGAAAAACCGGGGGGTTGCTAGTTTTACACAACAGGAGTACAGAAACAGAGGAGAAAAAACAAAGTTTCGGGAACGGTAAAGGCTAGCTCCCCAACATAACATCCTCACACGAAAAAAATTAGAAAGCAGTAGCGTCACTGGTTATCATTTTCTTTCCTCAAGCAGTTGTTTCAGCTTGACGACGACCCCATCAAAATCTGCTTCCATCGTTGCTCCAGTTTTAGCACAAAGTGGATTAGAAGACAAACAAACAAAATCAGAGAAGGAAACCCCGCAAGAAAGATGAAAATGAGCCCCCCAACATATCATCCTCACATATAACTGCCCTACAACTACAAGATAGCACAAGAAAAAGCAGCTGTGTCATTGGTTGATTTTTCTGAAGCACTTGTTGTAGCCTGACGCTGCTGCTGTGCCATTCATTTCAACCTAAAGCTTCTCCTTCCACAGTTTTCTCCAATACCGCAATAGAATGATAATCTTGTGAGTGACATCCGAAGGACAACGGATAAGCTTGGCCTCAAAATATGAGAACATCTCGAGCTAGCCACGTTGCGCAAAACAGAGCGGAACCAGATCAACATCCGCATCCCAAAAACTCCCCTACAGATTCAAAGCCGTAGCTGGCATGGCGCAAACACCAACTACATTTCTGCTTCGGTACAACACCCCTAAACATAATAAGGGAGTTGATTTTCCTGAAGCACTTGTGGGCCGACGCTGGATAAAAAAATTTCAAAAATAATACACCGTCGGCCCGGTGCAGGCCGGCTGGGCCTAATTGGCCCACAGCAGGCCGATTGGATTCCAGTCGGCCTACAGCTGGCCGACTGGCCCCTGTCGGCCCACTGTGGGTTGATTGCGTCCTGTCGGCCCACTGTGGGCCGACTGGAGCTAATTGGCTCGCTGTGGGCTAATTGTTTTTGCAA
Source organism: Aegilops bicornis (assembly GCA_021605145.1). Lineage (NCBI taxonomy): Eukaryota > Viridiplantae > Streptophyta > Magnoliopsida > Poales > Poaceae > Aegilops > Aegilops bicornis. Next base: position 649,874,548 of record CM038670.1, read on the forward strand.
AAAAAGTAGGCATAAAAAATATATGTTTAAAAAATGTTAATCATGTAATTAAAAAATGTTAAATGTGTATAAAAAAATGTTCTTAATGTATACAAAAAATGTACAATATATATACAAAAATGTTGACATAAAAAATATGTTTTGAAAAGTGTTAAGCATGTATTTAAAAATTGTTAAATGTGTGTATAAGAAATGTTCCTTATTTATACAAAAAATATAGAATGTGTATGAAAAAAAGTTGACACCAAAAAATTGGCAGCATTGCCCAAACTGTCAAGCACGGCTCGAGGCGAAGTAAAATGTAAAAAAAGAGATGGGTTTGGGAATTGAACCCCGGACCTCATGGTAAAGGGAGTTTTTTTTAGAAACATGGTAAAGGGAGTTAAATTGAACCTAGCGAGTCCAAGTGACTAATTAGCTGCGCTAAATTATACTCCCTTTGTCTTATAATGCAAGACGTATATTGACACTACACTAGAGTAAAAAAACCTATTAGATTATAGAATGGAGATAGTAATAACTACTGGCGGATCTGATTTTTCAATTAATTTCTGAATTGTTTCATAATTCTGAACACTTTTAAATTCTTTGAAAATGCTAACATACTTTGGAAATCTCAAAACATTTTTGGAAAAATAGGACCAAAACTGACAACATGAACATTTTAAAAAATCACAAGCAATTTTATGAATACACAAACATTATTTGAAAAACAGGAATAAAATTTAGAGTAATTTTCAAAAATAAGCTCACAATTTTCTAAATTATGGTTTTTAAAGGATTTTTGTAAGAAAATTTTCCAAACAGATTTTTTTTCTTGAAAAAGTGAACATTTTTTTAAATGCGAATATTTTTTTGAAAAGGAAAAAGCAGAAGAATTAAAAAGGAAAAAGGAAACACAAAAATTAAAATTTAAAAGGGCACAAAAAAGAAACAGAAATAAAAAAAGGAAAAAACAACTGGTTTAGGAACCTTCTAGAATCCCAAAACAAGAATCGTTGAAACCAACCCCCGAACGCGCGTTCGATCTGCTTGTGTGTTGCGACGACAATTTGTTGCGGCATGTGGCAAATAGGAAAACCACACTATTTGACGCCTTCAGCTTTTTTCTCTTTTTTTTAATCTTCAAAAATTGTTTGCGTTTTGATAAAATTTAGAAAAGCTCAATTGTTGGGAAGTCAATAAAATTTAATCTTCAAATTTTGTGATCAATGTTTTCATCAATTGTTGGGAGTTTGTTAAAATATTTGGAAAAAGTGTTCAAGTTTGTGAAATTTTCATACACAATTTGATATTCCAAGATTGTTGATAAATTTCAAGATATGGTTAGGACATAAAAAAATGTTCATGTTGATTGATAATAACGGAAGCTGTAAATAACAGAAGAATTCAAATTAGAAAAAACTAAATGCTCACAGAAGCACCCGTCTCGCCTAGTCTGACACACTCTTTTGAACTGTTGGTTTTTTTGGAGCAACTTCTTGCACCAGCCTCGTGCGGACATATGAGGCATTCATACCAGGTTTGAATGAGTTATGACACCATTTGCACGTTGAGACAAGTTCGGCCATTTATCGGCCCTTTTCAACTAGAAAACTATAGAAAATGCAGAATTGTTCAAAAATTCAGACAACTACGCATGATCTATTGAGCTGGCCATAGAAGTTGGTGGAAAAATATTGGGGACATTTGATGGATGTCGAAACAACGTGATTTTAAATAAACCCTTCAAGCCTACCTAAACACCCTTAGTCGAATATGGCCTATTTTTTGATATCCCTGAAATGACCCAACTTTTTTAAGAAGGTGGGCATGCCCATGGTATGCATTGATGCCTAGGTTGAATAACTTTCGACACTGTATGCAAGTTGTGACACGAACGACTATTTATTGGTCCTTTTTAGACGAGAAAACCCCAGAAAATGAAAATTTATCAAAAACCGAAACAACTTGGCATGGTGCCTTGAATTGGTCATACAAGGCAAAAAATTGGGGCTATTTCAAGCATGTCGAAATACAAATGTGCTCCGAAATGAAGCCTTCTAGCCTACCCAAACACCCTCCATTAAACATGACGTGTTTTTGTACATCCTTTTAATGAACCAACTTTTGAAAGCAGGTGGGAATGCCCATGGTAGGCATCCATGTCAAGTTTGAACGTTTTCTGAGACCGTATGCAAGTTGCGACACACCCGGCCATTTATCGGCCTTTTTTTATTGAAAAAACTCCAAAAAATGAAAAACTTGTCAAAAACCCAAGAAAATAGGCATGGTTCCCCGAGTTGATCATGCAATACCATGAAAAAGAATTAGGGTCATTTGACGAATGTCAGAAAAAATTGCCCTCAAACGGAGCTTTCTTGCCTATCCGGACACCCTATATTAAACATGGTGCTTTTGTGGACATCTTTAAAATGACCCAAACTTTTTTCATCAGGTGGGCATGCTCATACTAGACAACCATGCCAGGTTTTAACGACTTTCGACACCGCGTGCACGTTGTGACACGCCTGACCATTTACGGTCTTTTACCCCAAGAAAACTTCAGAAAATGCAAAACTTGTCAAAAATCAAACAACTTAGCATGGTGTTTTGAATTGGTCATACAAGGCGATGAAAAAAATCAGCGCAATTCCAAGGATGTCAAGAAACAACGTACTCTTAGACGGAGGCTTTTGACCCTACCCGGACACCCTCCATTGAGTATGGTGTATTCGTGGATATTCTTGAAATGACCCTAACTTTTACAAGTAGGTTGGCATGCCCATGATGGTATCAATGCAAGGATTGAACGATTTTCGACACCGTATGCAAGTTGCGACACGTCCAGCCATTTATCGATCTTTTTTTACCAAGAAAATTGCAATACAAAATCTGTCGAAAATCAAAACAACTTGGCGTGGTGCTTTGAATTGTTCATACAAGCCATTGAAAAATATTGGGTTCGTTCCAGGGATGTCGAGAAACAATGTGTTTCAAATGGAGCCTTTTGGTCTTTGAACGTGCTTTCTAAATTTTGTTCGCTCTGTTTAAAAAATGTTCATGTTTTGACATTCTAAGCAATTTTGATAGACATGAACCTTTTTTAATGTCTGTACAATTTATCTAAAATGCAAATATTTATATTTGATGATTTTTTCTAAAAGGCAAACATGTTCTGAAGTTTTAAACAATTTGGAAAGGCACTAGCATTTTTTGAATAAGAAAAATAAAAAAGAAAAAAGAAACAAAAGGCAAGCAAAAAAAAAAGCAATAGTAGGAAAAAGAGTGGTTCGCTATAATAAACCTGCTGTTGACGGATACTTTTTGTAGTCTGTGTTTCCTAAATATAGATTGAAGCTTATCAGCTCGTGTGGCTAGCAATGAGCGGTTAATAGCAGGAGTTAGAGGGTTCGATAGTTCGCATTGCCATTATTTTTTCGGTGAATTATTTCCAGTTTCCGCGCGCGATAATGTGCCAGCCTAGTCGAGTGGCTCCCTGTGCGTGGCGCCGTCTTTTTTATGCTACTCCCCAAACGTACAAAATTTCCTATTTCCCACATTATGCAGCAAATATTCAGGCAATCACTCACACAATCGTGGTAACGACCGACCCATCTAAGCGTTCAAGCCATTGGTATTGTGAATTTTCTGAAAGGTTCCTGGCCGGTCCATCTAAGCGTTCGAACCATCGGTATTGTGAATCTTCTGGAAGGCTGTTGGCATGTTCGATAGCTCGCATTGCCATTATTTTTTTGGTGAATTATTTCCAGTTTCCGCGCGCGATAATGTGCCAGCCTAGTCGAGTGGCTCCCTGTGCGTGGCGCCGTCTTTTTTATGCTACTCCCCTAACGTACAAAATTTCCTATTTCCCACATTATGCGGCAAATATTCAGGCAATCACTCATACAATCGTGGTAACGACCGACCCATCTAAGCGTTCAAGCCACTGATATTGTGAATTTTCTGGAAGGTTCCTGGCCGGTCCATCTAAGCGTTCAAACCATCGGTATTGTGAATCTTCTGGAAGGCTGTTGGCACGTTTTGGGAACCTTCTAGATGGGATAAACCGGGTTTTCTGATATTTTTTTTGGTCTTGGTTTTATTTATATTTTTTGCTTTTTTCCTGGTAATTTTTTATTTTCTACTTCTTTTGGAAAAAATTGTCAATTTTAAAAAATATTCAACACATTAAAAAATTCTCCCTCTTTAGAAAAAATTGGAAAATTCTAAATTTTTATCATGCTTTCAAGATTTTTTCGTGTTTCAAGTAAATGTTCAGAATTTTTTAATTTGTTCATGTTATCCAAAAAAATATTGGGAGTTTCAAATTTTTCTTCATGCCTTAAAAATTTGTTACAAAGGCACCTACATAGCATGTGCAAAAAAGTAGAGAGGGTTACGGCAAAAACTGGATACACTTCGTGTACAAAATGGACAATCTCTTTCAAAGTATTAGAGTTTCGGACGAAAACTCATCTGTTATAAAGGCATTTCATTTTTCTAAACTTATTACAACTCCAGACTTTTTATGCGTTCAGTATGCACCATTCAAAACCAGGTCATCAACCGTTTCATGCATTTACTGATCTTTTTAGCTAAATGACCCTGAAATTGAAAAGCACTACAAATTAACTCTGAAAAGGTTGAAACTTCGCATGGTATCATCATTTCACTCACATAGCATGTGCAAAAAAGAAGAAAGGGTTACGGCAAAAACTGGATGCACTTCGTGTACAAAATGGACAATCTCTTTTGAAGTATCAGGGTTTCAGATGAAACTCATCTAGTACAAAGGTATTTCATAACCTAAGTATTACCAATTTGAATATAATGATAAAACACACTAATATTAAACATAAAAAAAGGAATCACTGAAAAATCTATTTTTAAAATAAAGTTATTCACAAACTAGTGATTCACATAAATTTCAAATAATTCAAATTTAAACTATTCAAATTTGAAAACTACTGGAACTAACAGAAAGTTTGTAATTTTTTGTACCTAAAGCAAAAAATATGCACAAAGAAACTCTAAATACAGCAAAAAACAACTCACAAATAAATAAATAAAAAATAAATAAAGCAGAAAATAAAATAAAAAAGCCCACCTACTGGGCCACAGCGGCCTACATACGACTAGAAACCCAACCTGTAGTTGGGCCAGGGTGCAGGCCCGCAAGGCCCACAGGGCAGAGCAGTAGTTTAGGCCGAGAAGCCTGCATTAGAGAGGAGCTCGAAGGAGCAGCCGCGGCTGGGTTTATAAACCAGTGCGGCTGCCCTTCGCTCAACGAGGTGGGACTAAACTTTGTGCACCGCGGGGTGGCAGCGCACCACCTTTAGTATTGGTTTGTGGCACCAACTGGTACTAAAGGGGCGGTCTTTAGTACCGGTTCATGGCATCAACCCGGTACTAAAGGGTTCGCTTCCCGTCATTTGGCCTGGCCAATTTTGACCTTTAGTACCGGTTGGTGGCTCCAATCGGTACTAAAGGTCCATCCTATATAAGCAGCACTTCAAAAAAATTCAGTTTCATCTCCCATTTCTCCTCTCTGCCTTCGTCATCGCCGCCGCTCGCCGCCCGTCAGCGTAAATGCGCCCGTCACCGCTTGGCAGCGCTCGCCGTCGACGTCCCGTCGCCACCGCCCGTCCCGTCGATGCCCGGCCGTCGTCGCCCGTCTCGTCGCCACGATCGATCCCCGTCACCGCCTCGGTCACCCCGCGTTGTAAGCCCCTTGCGCGCGCCATGGCCGCGCCCCGATCGAGCCCTCGCTCGCGCACACACACACACACACATACACACACACACGTACACGCGCGCGCGCACACACACACACACACACTTTTTTACTTATTTTCTGTTTTTTGTTTTTAGATTAATGTCAAATTGTTAATGTCAAAGTTTTAGCTAGATAAGAATGTTAGATTAATGTCAAATGTTAGATGAATTAGATAGAAATGTTGGATATTAATGTCAAATGTTAGATGAATTAGTTAGATATTAATGTTAATTAGATGAGTTATTTTTATATCTTTAGTTATATATAGATGAATTTGATATATTAAGGTTAGGTGAATTAATAAGTGCTTAGTTGAATTAGTAAGAAAATTAAAAAGTGCTTAATTGAATTAGTACCAAAATTAATTAGTTTTATTTATAGTAAGTGCTTGGTTGAACTAGTTGAATTAATAGAATTAGTTTATTTTTAGTAAGAAAATTTAGGTATATGAGATTTGACGATCTAATTAAAAAATTGCTATAGAACTAGTTTATTTTTAGTAAGAAAATTAATAGAACTAGTTTATTTTTAGTAAGTGCTTAGTTGAATTAATAGAACTAGTTGAATTAATAGAACTAATTGAATTAATAGAACTAGTAAGTGTTTATCAATTAATGTTTCAACTATGAACATAGGAAATGTCTGACGACGAAAAGGATTTTGGTATGTGCGCATACTGCGAAGACGAGCGCGGCCTGTGCGACAGAAATTTTCTAGTTGATGGTAGGCGCTTGACATCAAAATTTGGATAAGACCTTGAAGTGGATCTGATGAAGTCACAACGACAAGTCTTTTTCGTAATTAAGCATGACTTATATGCTTCATTTGCTTCAACTTATAATTTTATTTTATTACTATTCTACTAGCATATCCCCTGCCATGCAAGAATTTTTGTCTTGGATAAGATTGGTTTCAGTCCTATGAAAACTATGGAGGTAAAGAGAGTTTACTTGAAGACCGAGCATGGTTATACTTTCAACGCAAATTTATACAATGCAGACACATACACCTATTTTGAATGCAAAACTTGGAGAGCACTAAGCAAGGCTTATGCATTTGAGCCTGATATGGTTATCACCTTTGATATTCGTCCGGAAGATGATATTGAAGGTAATATCGACATCTGGGTCTATGTGAAGACGCCTCCAGTTCTACCATTATGTCAGTTTCTCAACCATATTTCCATTAAAGCAAACATGCTCGGTGCTTGGTAGACATGACCGTCCACTGTCCCGGGGCTGAACTAAACTGCGAGGAGATAAGTCATTATGTTTCATGGCTTGAGGATCTTGATGCTGTCAAGACAAAATATTTTCCTGGACTTGAAAATCTTAGTACTCAAAATGTGCGACCAATAGTGTTCGTATTGAACTACGGTCACATCTATTTAGGAAAGATGGTAAGATTTTTAATATTTATCCTCGGTGCATCTTTTGCATACATTATTTTTTAAGCTAAACTTCATTGCTAAGTATGTTACTATACGATGTTCTTCAACAGGGACCCCCGATGATAGTTGTGCTTCATTGGATCGAGACTAAAGGTTGCATGACAATGGTTAGCTTACGGCCAAGACATCCTACATCGCACATGAGTGCATTCAGGATTTCTAAAACCGAGGAATGCTTAATAGTGAAAGACTGGAGCAAAATTGTGAAGGATCGCAGAGAAGTACTAGGGGGCAACAATCAGAAGCGCAGCCCACAATTAGGAGACAGATTCATATGCATGCTCCAATATGATGAATCAGGAGAGCTACACAGGTTCTATACTATTTTACCTGAGAGAGAGCAGCAGGAGTGATTAGCTAGTTCCTGCTCGTAGTACTTGTCCTCCCATGTCCGTGTTCTTCGTCCTGAACTTAATCTCAAAGTGATTTGCTTTTGTGGTCTTATGAACGCTTATAATCTCATGACCATGATGAACTCGATGATATCTTTGCTTCTGGTACAACTGAATGTTTCTTCTTTAAGCTAGAATGAGTTTGAAGATGATGATGTCCTACACTATGACTGTGATGATTAAATAGCTAGTGTTGGTGGTAATGACCATGATGATGATTATTAGCTAGTGTTGGTGGTGATTAGATAGCGATAATGACTATGATGATTAAATAGTGGTAATGACTATGATGATTATTAGCTAGTGTTGTTGGTGATGATATGATGCAAGAGTTTTTATATTAATATGATGATGATGATGATGATGATGAGTTATTATATCATTTGGTGAAAACCCCGTGGATTAGTTTCAAGTGGATGGATCCTAAGTGATCAAGTATTATGGATTATCCATAATACTTGATCACTTAGGATCCATCCACTTGAAACTAATTCCCGGTTCTTTCACCTACTGATCTAATAACTCATTATAATGTAAAAACAATCTCTAAATTGCTACTGTACGTAAATATACCTCGTCGGTTTTTGTATATACCAAATTGTATATATATGTGTCTATGTGTGAATGGTGGTGCGAGAAATTTGATGATATATATATATATATGATCGGTTCTACGATAAATTCTATTTATATATATGCATAACGTGTACAATATGTAGTCGTAAAATACCAGCAAATGAAAAAAATTAAATGAAAAAAGCAAAATTAAAGGAAAAATAAATAATAAAACCAAAACCACCAAACCTTTTAGTACTGGTTGGTGTTACCAACCGGTACTGAAGGTCTCCCCACCCCCGGCGCTGGCTCGTGCCACGTGGTGGCCCTTTAGTGGCGGTTCGTGTTGAACCGGTACTAAAGGGGGGGGGGGCTTTAGTCCCCACCCTTTAGTTCCGGTTACAGAACCGACACTAAATGGCCTTACGAACTGGTGATAAAGCCCGGTTCTGCACTAGTGCTCCTCCTTGGAGGCCGCCAATGCACCATTATCTCCCTTTTCTTCTCCAATTGGATCCCTCCCTACTACACGTAATCCCCGGCCCTCTCCTCCATCTCCTTTGCTACATGTGTGATAGCACCATCAGCATCCTTCACTGCTTCCACTCTACCCGCACATACTCTCTTAGAAGAAATGTTGACATCACCGTATAGCATGCACTCATAACTAACCATAGTTTTCTCAAAAGAAAATTCTAAGTCGCTTTCCACCGGGCGAACATCGGATAGGTGTCTCCTTTTTTACCTGAAATTTTCCCGCGAGCATCCTCCAATCTCTCCATCATACCTTCCTTCTATATTTCCTCCCCTTCCTCTTTGGACGATCCCGAATATGATTCTTGGAAGTATTGAATTTAAATAACACATTATTAACAACAGTGTCATCTGTGGCAACATAAGTCGTAAGCCTTGCAGCAACATCCCCCGATAAGGCCTCCAGCACACCAGGCTGGAAACGGTGTGCATCCCCTGCTGATGCGACTGGTGCAGGGCTGGGCTCACTGATACGTCTCCAACGTATCTATAATTTTTTATTGTTCCATGCTATATTTTATTCTGTTTTGGATGTTAATGGGTTTTATTATACACTATTATATTATTTTTGGGACCAACCTATTAACCAGAGGCCCAGCCCAGAATTGTTGTTTTTTGCCTATTTCAGTGTTTCGCAGAAAAAGAATATCAAATGGAGTCCAAACGGAATGAAACCTTCGGGAACGTGATTTTCGGAACAAACGTGATCCAGAGGACTTGGAACCTATGTCAAGAAAGCAACCAGGAAGGCACGAGGTAGGGGCGCGTCTACCCCCCTGGGCGCGCCCTCCACCCTCGTGGGGCCCATGTTGCTCCACCGGCGTACTTCTTCCTCCTATATATACCTACGTACCCCCAAACTACGGAATCTGAGCCAAAACCTAATTCCACCGCCGCAACCTTACAGATCCGTGAGATCCCATCTTGGGGCCTTTTTCCGGCTCGCCGGAAGGGGGCATTGATCATGGAGGGCTTCTACATCAACACCATAGCCTCCCCGATGATGTGTGAGTAGTTTACCTCAGACCTTTGGGTCCATAGTTATTAGCTAGATGGCTTCTTATCTCTCTTTGGATCTCAATACAAAGTTCTCCACGATTCTCGTGGAGATTTATTCGATGTAATCTTCTTTTGCGGTGTGTTTGTTGAGACCGATGAATTATTGGTTTATGGTCAAGTTTATCTATGAACAATGTTTGAATCTTCTCTGAATTTTTTTATGTATGATTGGTTATCTTTGCAAGTCTCTTCAAATTATCAGTTTGGTTTGGTCTACTAGATTGATCTTTCTTGCAATGGGAGGAGTGCTTAGCTTTGGGTTCAATCTTGCGGTGTCCTTTCCCGATGTGATGGGGCAGCAAGGCACGTATTGTATTGTTGCCATCGAGGATAACAAGATGGGATTTATTTCATATTGCATGAGTTTATCCCTCTACATCATGTCATCTTGCTTAAAGCGTTACTCTGTTCTTATGAACTTAATACTCTAGATGCATGCTGGATAGCGGTCGATGTGTGGAGTAATAGTAGTAGATGCAGGTGAGTCGATCTACTTGTCGCGACGTGATGCCTATATACATGATCATACCTAGATATTCTCATAACTATGCTCAATTCTATCAATTGCTCAACAGTAGTTTGTTCACGCACCGTAATACTTATGCTCTCGAGAGAAGCCACTAGTGAAACCTATGGCCCCCGGGTCTATTTTCCATCATATTAATCTTCCAACACTTAGTCATTGCTTTTGCCTTTTATTTTACTTTGCATCTTTATCATAAAAATACCAAAAATATTATCTTATCATATCTATCAGATCTCACTCTAGTAAGTGAATGTTAAGGGATTGACAACCCCTTTATCGCGTTGGTTGCAAGGTTCTTATTTGTTTGTGTAGGTGCGAGGGACTCGTGCGTGATCTCCTACTGGATTGATACCTTGGTTCTCAAAAACTGAGGGAAATACTTACGCTACTTTACTGCATCACCCTTTCCTCTTCAAGAGAAAACCAACGCAGTGCTCAAGAGGTAGCAAGAAGGATTTCTGGCGCCGTTGCCGGGGAGATTCGCGCCAAGTCAAGTCAAGTCAAGACATACCAAGTACCCATCACAAACCCTTATCCCTCGCATTACATTATTTGCCATTTGCCTCTCGTTTTCCTCTCCCCCACTTCACCTTTGCCTTTCCTTCGCCCTCCTTCCGTTCGATCTTGTGTTACCATGTGCCTTCTTTTTGCTCGCATCTTCGCTTGCTAGAAGTTTATGGATCCTCAACCCCTTGTGTCGGTGTCAACACCGGCGGATCTCGGGTAGGGGGTCCCGAACTGTGCGTCTAGGCGGATGGTAACAGGAGACAAGGGACACTATGTTTTTACCTGTGTTCGGGCCCTCTCTATGGAGGTAATACCCTACTCTGCTTGATTAATATTGATGATATGGGTAGTACAAGAGTAGATCTACCACGAGATCAAGGAGGCTAAACCCTAGAAGCTAGCCTATGGTATGATTGTTGTTCGTCCTATGGACTAAAACCCTCCGGTTTATATAGACACCGGATAGGTTAGGGTTACATGAGTCGGTTACAATGGTAGGAGATCTACATATCCGTATCGCCAAGCTTGCCTTCCACGCCAAGGAAAGTCCCATCCGGACACGGGACGAAGTCTTCAATCTTGTATCTTCATAGTCCAGAGTTCGCCAGCGGTGATAGTTCGGCTATCCGGACACCCCCTAATCCGGGACTCCCTCAGTAGCCCCCGAACCAGGCTTCAATGACGATGAGTCCGGCGCGTTGATTGTCTTCGGCATTGCGAGGCGGGTTCTTCTCCAAATTCCATATACTTGTCGAATAGTGTCCGGCTTCTGATAAATGCTGCGCTCCTTGGCTTCTACGCCTAATAAAGGCCATCCTCCACGTGTTTGAATGAATGCGAAAAGCCAGGGTATTTTTACAATTACCCCCCTAGCTGCACAAATGAGCTGCCCATAAAAGGGGTGAGGTTCTAGATCTGAGTCACATCATCCCCCCTTCGCGAGCTTTCATCGGAGCGCCTTTGACCAAAGCCCATTCCATCATGGACAGTCGACGCGGCTCCTCCTCTCGCGCTCCCAGCCCTCGGCACTGAAATTGGGAGAGATGCTTAGTCCCGCATAGCGAGCTAGTTATACTCCAAGCCAAGGGATTTCTTCCCCGGCCTTCATGGTTCAGTTCGAGCCGGACTTGCCACCTCTGGGCGGAAAGCAGCCGAGAGCATCCCCGATCCCTCTAAAGGAGAGCGGGTATGCTTCATCTCTTATCTAGTAAGAGGACTCGGATTTCCAATCCATCCGTTTCTCCGGGGGCTCTTGGAGGTCTACGGCCTCCAGTTGCACCATCTTACTCCTGCCTCCATCTTGCACATCACGGGCTTCATGGCCCTTTGCGAACTGTTCTTGGGCGTCGAGGCTAATTTCAGGCTGTGGAAGAGAATATTCTGCCTAGTACCCGGTTCTCATGAGGGGTCAATATATCAAGTGGGCGGAGCCGAGCTATGGCGCATCGCCGGGACCGGATACCTATCCGGAACCCCAAAGAAGGCGTCCGAAGACTGGCCTTGAATGGTTTTACATGGAGGACGTCCGCTCTACGGATCCTGTTCGGATCGGCCTTCCGGAGTTCAGCAATGCTCCTCTGAAGAAGCGCCTAAGCCGGGCGCCCTCGGAGCCGGAGGGAAAATGACCGGATGTCCTTTATTTGATGAGCGAATAAGGTTCTTGGCTCATGCCGGATTGACCATGATTGGAGTCATGGCAATCAGTATTATGAGAAGTGCAGCCGCTCCAATATAGGGGCCACCCATGTGGGACTTCAACGGGAGGACGATGCCACCCGCCATGGCCGCAAAGGGCGGGATCGGTCACCGAATCGGTGAAGATCTTGTCTCGCCATGCATAAAGGGAGGAGGAGGATTTCCTCGCGTCAATCCACTAAAGGAGTTTTCTTGAATAATCCTCGAAGCTGGGTAAGCAAACATCTTTGTGACTGTCCGATCCATGTTCCCATGGTTAAATATCTCATTTTGTGGTTTACGTGCAGGAAGCTGCGCCGGACCGTGGAGAAGATACACAGCCGCCCCCACAACCCGAGGATCGAGCGGTCCCTCGATCCGACCTCCGAAGAGGATCCGGATATAAAGGTGGAGTTGATCGACGGGTATTCCACCAACTTAGCATCGACAATGCTTTGGTTGCCATTACGGCCGATTACCGGAATACTTCCGACCTCACAGTAATGGCGAGACCAAGGTCCCAATATTCTGATAATGACCCATCCGTGCTTATTTCTTGATCACCGTATACCAATGGCGTTTCGCAGGGGTACCTTCGAGGCAAGAAGCCGAGCCCGCGGCGGCTGGCCAACAAGGGGCAGTACAGCCCCGTAGGCTAAAAATGAGTGCGGTCCGGATCGAAACTCCGCCGCAACGGTATGGCGTGTCACCATGTTCCTAGGATTGATTCCCGGAAGGCGTACTAATGCTGACGCTCTTTTTAGGAAAAAGAGCGCCACGGACCGAGTCCGGAGAGGTTGCCAATCGAACCTCCGCCACCGGGCTCCAAAGCTGGGTCGAGCGGAGGCGAACACGAGGCGTGCGTCGGATGCTCCTCCGACAGAGGATGCCGACAGGTTGTCCGCCACCAACTCCGAGGTGGAGAGCGCCTTGAATCACTGGCGCCGCCAGACAGTTCTTCATGACGCATGTTTCTCCCAGGAGGCCTTGAATGCCTTCGATTCGGGAGATGCGCACCTCCGTGCCGCTCAAGATGGTCTAGCCAGAGCCATGGAGCAGTATGTAAAGGACATACGGGTAAGGAAATTTGTCAGTTATATATGCGGTGGCCCCGAGACTTAAAATAGTTAGAATAACTGATTTAAGGATCATTTGTTATGAGGATCTTACAAAAAGAATACCCGACTGTCTCAGAGCTTGAAGAGTGCAAGGCCCAACTTGAGGCCGCACTAGCCGCCATGAGGAGCCACAGAGACCCCCTACGGTAATATACGCCTAGGAAGATAAATAGTTTATGAAGTGCGGCGTGTGTGTAACTCGACAAAAACATTGCAGATGGCGCCGGACTAGATCCGGACAAGCAACAGCTCTTGCGCCAGACTAAAGGCGGCGAGAGCATGCTTACAAGGGCGGCGGAGAAAAATAACCTCCAAGATGCCAACACCAAGCTGGGTGAGGAACTAAAGGATGTTTGTGCCCGGTTGTCCGACTCAGTAAAGGAGAATCGGCTTCGTCAGCGGTATTTTCGATAAGTGCTTGAGCGAACTTTGAAAGAGTTCGGCGAGGAAGGCGACTAACATAAACATGTATGTAGGTTTGCTAACAGGTCGTCCTGAGGAGGAGATTCCCAATTCTTCGGGTGATCTTCTTCCCGAATTGCGTCAGCTGCACGAACGAGTCCGGCAGGTGATGAAAGGCATCGGCCAGGCCTTGTGGCCATCTATCTCCCTGCCCGAAGGCATTGGGGAGCTGGCAGAGCTGCTTCAAGGAGCACTGGCGCTTCCGATTATGGAAGATATCGGCCTGCCGTCAAAGGCGCCAGGAGGCTCGGGCCATGGTAAAGACGCGGTACACGGTTGTCGACACAAACCACATGGCCGAGGTCGGACTGTGGGGCTGATGGTATGGAGATCCCTCGTAAGCTTAGTGTACGGCCAAGTAGAATTGGCCGCCAAGTATTCCCAAAGAAGATTGTAAATTAGATAGCCTATTAGATGGCATTGAGGAGGAATACAATGAGTCGAGTTGACTATGTAAAAATATGACATGAAAAAATGTCTTCTAGCCGGATTGTAGATCGTTTGTCATAGCGGACCTTTTCGCCGACCTCAGGACCCAATAGTCCGGAGTGTGTCCGAATACCTTCGTGGTTATGTAAGAACTGGGGTATGCATGGAGACAAGGCGTAGGGGTCATTGTTGCTGTATCAGACAAGTGCCCAACTAGTTATGTTATATTACATGGGTAGTAAGAAATATCTTCCAGGGAGAATAGTTCCGTTAAGGGTTCCTTTCGCTGGGATGCATGCCCTAAAGTGCATGTCAAAGCTGCTATGAAGGCAGAAAATCATCTGGGGGCAGATGGGTAAATAATTAAAAATCATCTTTCAGTTCACCATCCGAATATTCCCTTAAGAACGCTAGCTTTCGGCTTCACCTAGTCTGAGGTACACATCTGGCTGACCCGGCAGTAACAATCGCAGATGTGCTCCCTTTACCACCTAGCCGAACAATCGAGAACGTAGGGGTAAGCACATGAGCCAGGCAACCCAGCTTGGCCAAAACTTAAGTCATATCGATGCATATAATGGTGAATAAAAGGTACATGCGGAAGTTTAACGCATGTGTTGGGCATGAAGCCCGTATAAATAAGCTTCTGTTAAAGAAGCCCCCAGGTATAATGAGCGCGGACAGCGCGTCGAGTATGTGCGAAAAAAGCACAAACGAGCCTCTAGAGGCTTCAAGAATAAGGAGGAGGAAGGATAGAAATAAAAGACAACAAAAATAGCAAATGTGGACGGAGGAAGGAGACGAACTTGGAGTCTGGCGCTTAGGCGTAGAATCTTCGTAGACGGGCTGCGTTCCATGGGTTCGGCTCGAGTCGGTTATCCGATGCGTTTCGCAGACGGTATGCTCCGGGTCGGGACCTGGTCGATGATGAAGGGACCTTCCCATTTGGGCTTGAGTTTGTCCTTTTTCTTGTCCGGCAGCGTAGAACTAGTTCGCCAACGTTATAAGCCTTGGCGGTACTTCCTCGCTTTGATATCTTCGAGCCTGCTTTGTTGATAGAATGCGAACGAGCTTTGCCACGTCGCGCTCCTCCTCCAATGCGTCCAAACTGTCCCGCCGATCGAGCTCGGCTTCTCTTTCTTCATACATGCGCACGCCGAGGTGAGTCATGTATTATGTCGAGGGCAGGACTGCCTCTGCGCCGTACACCATAAAGAATGGTGTGAATCCGTAGTACGATTCGGGCGTGGTCCGCAGCCCAGTACGGAGTCGAAGCTCCTCAACCCAAAGGCGTGTTAGATTCCTTGAGGGACCGCACTAGTCTAGGTTTAATGCCGCTCATGATTAGACCGTTTGCTCGTTCGACTTGGCCGTTGGTTTGAGGGTGATAGACCGAGGCGTGTCGAGCTTGATGCCCATGTTTTTGCACCATAATTTGACCTCATCGGCCGTGAAGTTGGTGTCGTTATCGGTGATGATCTTGTGGGGACACCGTAACGATGCACTACCCACGATATGAAGTCTATCACCGGTCCGGATTCGCCGTTTTAACCGGCTTGGCCTCTATCCATTTGGTGAATTTATCCACCATGACCAATAGGTATTTTTGCTTGTGGGTTCCTCCCTTAAGGGGTCCAACCATGTCAAGCCCCGGACCATGACGGCCAGGTGATGGGTATAGTTTTAAGGGCGGTGGGTGGCATGTGGCTTTGGTTAGCAAAAAGGCTGGCAACCGACGCATCGTTGGACTAAGTCCTAGCGTCTGCCGGGCCGTCGGCCAATAAAATCATGTACGGAAGGCCTTGCCTACAAGGGCCGGGCTGCGGCGTGGTGCCCACCCAGTCCGGCATGAATTTCAGCCAGGAGGTTTCGCCCTTCCTCTTCGGAGATACACCTTTGAAGGACTCCGGTAGTGCTTTTCTTATAAAGCTCTCCCTCATAGACTTTATAGGCTTTAGATCGCCGTACTATGCAGTGAGCCTCATTTTGGTCTTCGGAGAGTTCTTGCCTAGTTAGGTAGGCTAGGAATGGTTCCGTCCACGGGGCGACAACCGCCATTATTTCGTGAGCGGAGGTTGTTATCTCGGGGGCAGAGCCACCGGTTGTGTCAGAGTGTTCGGCGTCGAGGCGGTTGGGTCCGGATTGTTATTGCGGACTCCTTCCCATAGTACGGATGGCTTGAACAGCCGTTCCAGAAAAGATATTGGGTGGGGCGGCATCGCGTTTTGCACCGATGCGTGCCAATATATCCGCCGCCGGTTGTTATCCGGGCTATATGATGAAATTCGAGCCCTTGAACCGCGGCCGACATTTTTAGGACCGCATTGCGGTATGCTGCCATTTTCGGATCTTTGGCATCAAAGTCCCGTTTATTTGAGATATTGCGAGGTTCGAATCGCGCACCTCTAGGCGTTGAATGCCCATGGAGATCGCCATCCGGAGGCCGTGCGAAGGGCCTCGTATTCGCTGTGTTGTTGGAGTCTGTATACATTATCCGAAGGGCGTATTGATTTGTGTCCCGGTTGGGGGCGTCGATGACGCCATCCCCAGCCGGCCAACATTTTGGAGCCGTCAAAGTGCATGATCCAATTGGAGTATCGCGCGTACTCTTTAGGGAGTTCGCTTGATCCATTCGGCCACGAAGTCGGCCAAAACTTGCGACTTAATAGCTCGACGTGGCTTATAAGTTATGTCGAATGGAAGGAGCTCTATAGCCCAATAAGCAATCCTGCCTGTCGAGTCGCGGTTTTTTATAATGTCGTTAAGAGGTACTTGGAGGCTACCGTTATCGAACACTCTTGAAAGTAGTGTCGCAGCTTCCGGGATGCCATGAACACCGCGTATGCTATCTTTTGATAGTGTGGGTACGGGACTTGCATGGAGTTAGGACGGTGGACACATAATAAACCGGTTTTGAAGAGGGAACCGGTGTCCGTCCGCTTCTCGTTCGACAACGAGCACCGCTACCGACAACTTGATGTGTTGCGGCGATATATAATAGCATTGGTTCGCCCACGTTGGGCGCGACCAGGACCGGATTTGTTTCCAAAATGGCCTTTATTTCTTCGAGTCCGGCCGTGGCGGCATCCGTCCACTCGAAGTGTTCGGTGCGGCGGAGGAGGCGGTAGAGGGGTAACGCCTTTTCTCCCAAACGGGAAATAAAGCGGCTTAGAGCCGCTACGCATCCCGTCAATTTTTGTATTTGTTTGAGGTCTTTTGGAATATCCAATTGTGACCGAGCTCGGATCTTGGCTGGGTTTGCTTCAATTCCTCTACCGGACACAATGAAGCCCAGGAGCTTTCCGGCTGGAACGCCGAAGACGCATTTTTCTGGATTGAGTTTGATGTATATTTTCGAAGATTGTCGAATGTGAGCCTCAAGTCGTCTACTAGAGTTCGACATGCTTGGTTTTGACAACCACGTCATCTACATATGGTTCCACTGTTTTGCCGATCTGGTTTGCCAGACATGTCTGAATCATGCGCTGATATGTTGCGGCAGCGTTTTTGAGCCCAAAGGGCATTGTGTTGAAGCAGAACGGGCCGTATGGAGTGATGAATGACGTTGCAGCTTGGTCTGGCTCCGCCGTCTTGATTTGGTGGTAGCCGAGATGCAGCGTCGAGGAAGCACAATGAGTCGTGGTCCTGCTGTAGCATCAATAATTTGATCAATTCGAGGGAGGAAGGGATCCTTTGGGCAAGCCTTATTAAGGTCTTTAAAATCAACACATAGGCGTCTGGATTTATCCTTCTTTGGTACCATCACCGGGTTTGCTAGCCAGTCCGGATGTTTTATATCTCCGATGAATCCGGCTTCCAAAAGTTTGGCTAGCTCCTCTCCCATGGCCTGTCTCTTGGGTTCGAAAAGCGCCAAGAGCCTGTTTGGTGGCTTGAATCCTTTTAGGATATTTAGGCTATGCTCGGCGGTGACGTGGGATTCTGGCATGTCCGAAGGGTGCCAGCAAAGATGTCCCATTTTCTTGTAGAAATTCTCGTAGTCGGCGTCTACATCGGGGTTTAATTGTGCCCCAATGGAGGCCGTCTTTGCAGGGTCCGTTGGGTGGACTTGGAATTTGACTATTTCATCCGCTGGTTTAAAAGAGGTGGACTTGGATCATTTATCAAGTACCACATCGTCCCTGTTCACCGTGGAGCGCATCGCGGTGAGTTCCTCGGCCGCTAGGGCTTCGGATAGTGCCTCGAGGGCTAGTGCAGCCGTCTTGTTTTCGGTAGCGAGTGCTATGTTCGGATCACTAGCGAGAGTGATGATTCCGTTAGGTCCGGGCATTTTAAGCTTCATGTACCCATAATGGGGTATAGCTTGAAAAATTGTGAATGCCTCTCGTCCTAATAAAGCATGATATCCATTGTTGAACAGGGGCCACTTGAAATGTGACCTCCTCGGACCTGTAATTGTCCGTGAGCGAACACTACGCCCTGCGTGATTTTTCTGTGCAGCATGCTTCCGGCTAGGGATTATTCCTCTAAAGGTTGTGCTGCTTCGCTCAATGCGGTTCCAGTCTATTTCCATTTTTCGGAGGGTTTCCTCATAGATGAGGTTTAGTCCGCTGCCGCCATCCATGAGTACTTTAGTAAGGCGAAAGCCGTCCACTATCGGGCTGAGGACCAATGCGGCTGGTGCCCGGGCAGTTCAGAATTTAGGTTTGTCACTGGCATTAAAGGTAATAGCCGTGTCACTCCATGGATTTATCGTTGCTACTTGGTAGACTTCGGCAAGGTTGCGGAGTGTTCGTTTTCGCATGTTATTTGATGCGAAAGTCTCGAAGACTGTTAGCACCGTCTTGGTGTTCTTTGGGCTGGGATTCTGAAGCTAGAAGCTCTTCGCCACTTTTGGCCACCTGCCGTAGTATCCAACATGCTCGAAGGCTATGAGTTGGAGTGGCGCCCTCTGTGCTATGAATTTTGCAGGTCCGTTTAGCCAACCCTCGGTCTGCAGTTCCGTACCCTTTAGGGGGTTTTGGTTTTTGGTATTTAACCTGGTGCTTGATAATGATGCACCCTTTTATTTCGGACTAGGGATGTATTCGGGGCGGATTATCCCAAAATTTACTTTCGGTTTTCGAGCGCTCTACATCGCACAGTACTTTTGTACTATGGTCACCAAGTCGATAAGCGTGTAATTTTGACGACTTATGGCGTTTAGGATTCCCTTGTCCGTGCAATTATTGCGAGAAAATTGGGATTCGTCCTCCTCTCGGCAGTCCTTTATCCTGTTCATAACCGGGAGGAATCGGCCCAAGAATGATGGATCGTTTGGCGGGCTCTTGCGAATTCGAGAGAGGTCGCTAATGTTTGGGTGGGCGGGTGGAACTAGATCCGGAACCCGTCCAATTTAGGACTCAGGGGCCGAGAAGTTTCCGAACTCGGAAGTTTGGATTTTTGAGTGTTATCCAATGAGTCCAACCCGCCGCCTGACTTTAAGTTCATGGCTTGATCGACATCCGTCCCTCTACGGTAATCCGGCATGGAGGGTCGGGAATCCGGACGTAGCTAGTCCTTAAGATACAACAAGAATCGCCGCATTGCTCCTCTATCACAGCAACATGATGGGTAGCCTGGGGAGAGTTGATCTCTCCCAGATCGGTTTCAGGCCCGATCCGGTCGTAGTCTGTGGCGACTCGAGCGGGCGATGCGATCCAAGAGCTCGTTACGGAGGAGAGCTCGATCGGATCTAACTGTTCGGCAAGTTCGAATTAACATGGAGATTGGTTTCGATGACTCGAGAGGTCATCGTCGGTATGATGGCGGATGGCGGTCATAAGAAAACCACCTAGCGAAGAGTTCGGCGGTGCCAAGGCTCCTTTGGCGATAGTATCGTCTTTAAAGGCGAGATGAGGCATCCTACGATGGCGGCGACGCAGCAGGAACTCTCAATGAAAGCACCAATGTCGGTGTCCAAACCGGCGGATCTCGGGTAGGGGGTCCCGAACTGTGCGTCTAGGCGGATGGTAACAGGAGACAAGGGACACGATGTTTTTACCCAGGTTCGGGCCCTCTCGATGGAGGTAATACCCTACTCTTGCTTGATTAATATTGATGATATGGGTAGTACAAGAGTAGATCTACCACGAGATCAAGGAGGCTAAACCCTAGAAGCTAGCCTATGGTATGATTGTTGTTCGTCCTATGGACTAAAACCCTCCGGTTTATATAGACACCTGATAGGTTAGGGTTACACAGAGTCGGTTACAATGGTAGGAGATCTACATATCCGTATCGCCAAGCTTGCCTTCCACGCCAAGGAAAGTCCCATCCGGACACAAGACGAAGTCTTCAATCTTGTATCTTCATAGTCCAGGAGTCCGGCCAACGGTGATAGTTCGGCTATCCGGACACCCCCTAATCCGGGACTCCCTCACCTTGCTAATCTATTTAAGAGATACAATTATGATGAACCCATTTCTAGTGATTTGAGTGCACTAGATTATCTTTATGAGGTTTTGCTTGAAATTCGTGAATCTGAAAATTGTGATGAAGAAATTTATGAAGAGTTTCATGATAGCTCCTTTAATAAAAAGCATGATTGCAATGATTTTACTATAAATTATCTTGATGTCAATTGTACTAATAGTATGCAAAACCCTAAGCTTGGGGATGCTAGTTTTGCTATGTCTACTACTTGTTGCAATGATCATGATTGTGGTGAATCTTCTTATGATCTTGAAAATTTATTTAAGCCCCATGATGAATATGAGATTGATAATAATGTTTGCATTAATATCGAAAGTGGTTTTGGAAGAGTGTCGACTTTAGATCCCACATATTTGGAGAATTTTCAATCTTATGATTTTTTTGATAAAAGTGGGTTTGGAGAGGTCATGACTTTAGTTAATGTTAATCCCACTATTTTGGAAGAGTGTCAACTTTGCATGCATGTGGATCATGTTGAAAATATTTATTGTGATAGCTATTTTATTGAATTTTCTTATGATCCCACATGTAATTATTATGAGAGAGGAAAATATGGTTGTAGAAATTTTCATGATAATAAATTACCTCTCGTTATGTTGAGATTGCTATTGTTTGTTTCCACTTCCTTGCATATGCTAGTTTTTGGTTGCTATGATAATTTGTTTGCCTCTAAGATGCCTATGCATAGGAAGTATGTTAGACTTAGATGTGTTTGTCACGTGTTTTATGATGCTCTCTTTGTGCTTCAACTTTTGTCTTTCGTGTGAGCATCATTGAAATCTCAATGCCTAGCTAGGGGCGTTAAACGATAGCGGTTGTTGGGAGGCAACCCAATTTTATTTTTATTTTTTTGCTTTTTGCTTATGTTTAGGAATAAATATTTTATCTAGCCTCTGGTTATATTTGTTTTTATGTTCTAATTAGTGTTTGTGCCAAGTTAAACCTATAGGATCTTCTTGGATGATAGTTATTTGATCTTGCTGAAATTCCCAAAACTTCCTGTTCACGAAAACAATTGTTAAAAATTACCAAAATGTGATAAAATATTGATTCCAATTGCTGCTGATCAATAAACAAATTGTCTAGGTCGTCCTATGTTTGCTTAATTTTTGGAGTTCCAGAAGTTTGCGTTAGTTACAGATTACTACAGACTGTTCTGTTTTTGACAGATTCTGTTTTTCGTGTGTTGTTTGCTTATTTTGATGAATCTATGACTAGTAAAATAGTTTATAAATCATAGAGAAGTTGGAATACATTAGGTTTAACACCCATATAAATAAAGAATGATTTCATTACAGTACCTTGAAGTGGTGTTTTTTTTCTTTCGCTAACAGAGCTCACGAGATTTTCTGCCAAGTTTTGTGTTGTGAATTTTTCAAGTTTTGGGTAAATTTTTTGATGGATTATGGAACAAGGAGTGGCAAGAGCCTAAGCTTGGGGATGCCCATGGCACCCCAAGATAATCTAAGGACACCAAAAAGCCAAAGCTTGGGGATGCCCCAGAAGGCATCCCTCTTTAAATCTACTTTCATCGGTAACTTTACTTGGAGCTATATTTTTATTCACCACAAGATATGTGTTTTTCTTGGAGCATCTTGTATTATTTGAGTCTTTATTTGTTAGTTTTCCACAATAATCCTTGCTGTACACACCTTTTGATAGAGACACACATGATTCGGAATTTATTAGAATACTCTATGTGCTTCACTTATATCTTTTGAGCTATATAGTTTTGCTCTAGTGCTTCACATATATCTTTTAGAGCACGGTGGTGGATTTGTTTTATAGAAACTATTGTTCTCTCATGCTTCACTTATATTATTTTGAGAGTCCTACAAAACAGCATGGTAATTTTCTTAAATTGAGAAATTAGTCCTAAAGTAATAGGCATCCAAGATTAGTAAAAATTATCTTATGAGTGTGTTGAATACTATGAGAAGTTTGATGCTTGATAATTGTTTTGAGATATAAAGATGGTGATATTAGAGTCATGCTAGTTGACTAGTTGTGGATTTGAGGAATACTTGTGTTAAAGTTTGTGATTCCCGTAGCATGCACGTATGGTGAACCGTTATGCGATGAAGTCAGAGCATGATTTATTTATTGATTGTCTTCCTTATGAGTGGCGGTCGGGGACGAGCGATGGTCTTTTCCTACCAATCTATCCCCCTAGGTGCATGCGCGTAATACTTTGCTTTGATAACTTGTAGATTTTTGCAATAAATATATGAGTTCTTTTTTACTAATGTTGAGTCCATGGATTATACGCACTATCTTCCTTCCACCATTGCTAGCCTCTCTAATACCGCACACTTTTCGCCGGTATCATACACCCACCATATACCTTCCTCAAAACAGCCACCATACCTACCTATCATGGCATTTTCATAGCCATTCCGAAATATATTTCCATGCAACTTACCACCGTTCCTTTACTATGACACGCTCCATCATTGTCATATTGCTTCGCATGATCATGAAGTTGACATCGTATTTGTGGCAAAGCCACCATTCATAATTCTTTCATACATGTCACTCTTGATTCATTGCATATCCGGTACATCACGGAGGCATTCACATAGAGTCATATTTTGTTCTAAGTATTGAATTGTAATTGTTGAGTTGTAAGTAAATAAAAGTGTGATGATCATCATTTTTTAGAGCATTGTCCCAAGTGAGGAAATGATGATGGAGACTATGATTCCTCCACAAGTCGGGATGAGACTCCAGACGAAAAATAAAATAAAAATAAAAAAAGAGGTCATAAAAAAAGAGAAAAGGCCCAAATAAAAAAAAAGAGAAATAGAGAGAAGGGACAATGTTACTATCCTTTTTACCACACTTGTGCTTCAAAGTAGCACCATGATCTTCATGATAGAGAGTCTCTAATGATATCACTTTCATATACTAGTGGGAATTTTTCATTATAGAACTTGGCTTGTATATTCCAATGATGGGCTTCCTCAAAATGCCCTAGGTCTTCGTGAGCAAGCGAGTTGGATGCACACCCACTTAGTTTTCTTTTGTTGAGCTTTCATATACTTATAGCTCTAGTGCATCTGTTGCATGGCAATCCCTACTCACTCACATTGATATCTATTAATGTACATCTCCATAGCCCGTTGATATGCCTAGTTGATGTGAGACTATCTTCTCCTTTTTTTGTCTTCTCCACAACCACCATTCTATTCCACATATAGTGCTATATCCATGGCTCACGATCATGTATTGCATGAAGATTGAAAAAGTTTGAGAACACCAAAAGTATGAAACAATTGCTTGGCTTGTCATCGGGGTTGTGCATGATTTAAATACTTTGTGCGGTGAAGATAGAGCATAGACAGACTATATGATTTTGTAGGGATAACTTTCTTTGGCCATGTTATTTTGAGAAGACATGATTGCTTAGTTAGTATGCTTGAAGTGTCAATATTAAACTTTTGTCTTGAATCTTTCGTATTTGAATATTCATACCACAATTAAGAGAATTACATTAAAAATTATGCTAAGTAGCATTCCACATCAAAAATTCTGTTTTTATCATTTACCTACTCGAGGACGAGCATGAATTAAGCTTGGGGATGCTTGATACGTCTCCAACGTATCTATAATTTTTTATTGTTCCATGCTATATTATATTCTGTTTTGGATTTTAATGGGCTTTATTATACACTTTTATATTATTTTTGGGACTAACCTATTAACCGGAGGCCCAGCCCAGAATTGCTGTTTTTTGCCTATTTCAGTGTTTCGCAGAAAAAGAATATCAAACGGATTCCAAACGGAATCAAACCTTCGGGAACGTTATTTTTGGAACAAACGTGATCCATAGGACTTG
Source organism: Aegilops bicornis (assembly GCA_021605145.1). Lineage (NCBI taxonomy): Eukaryota > Viridiplantae > Streptophyta > Magnoliopsida > Poales > Poaceae > Aegilops > Aegilops bicornis. The sequence continues at coordinate 649,899,282 of CM038670.1, forward strand.
GACCCTACGTCAAGAAAGCAACCAGGAAGGAACGAGGTGGGGGCGCCTACCCCCCTGGGCGCGCCTTCCACCCTCGTGGGGGCCCATGTTGCTCCACCGACGTACTTCTTCCTCCTATATATACCTACGTACCCCCAAACTACCAGATATGGAGCCAAAAATCTAATTCCACCGCCACAACCTTCTGTACCAGTGAGATCCCATCTTGGGGCCTTTTCCGGCACTCCATCGGAGGGGGCATTGATCACGGAGGGCTTCTACATCAACACCATAGCCTCTCTGATGACCTGTGAGTAGTTTACCTCAGACCTTCGGGTCCATAGTTATTAGCTAGATGGCTTCTTCTCTCTCTTTGGATCTCAATACAAAGTTCTCCACGATTCTCGTGGAGATCTATTCGATGTAATCTTCTTTTGCGGTGTGTTTGTTGAGACCGATGAATTGTGGGTTTATGATCAAGTTTATCTATGAACAATATTTGAATCTTCTCTGAATTCTTTTATGTATGATTGGTTATCTTTGCAAGTATGTTCGAATTATCAGTTTGGTTTGGTCTACTAGATTGATCTTTCTTGCAATGGGAGAAGTTCTTAGCTTTGGGTTCAATCTTGCGGTGTCCTTTCCCAGTGACAGTAGGGGCAGCAAGGCACGTATTGTATTGTTGCCATAGAGGATAACAAGATGGGGTTTATTTCATATTGCATGATTTTATCCCTCTACATCATGTCATCTTGCTTAAAGCATTACTCTGTTCTTATGAACTTAATACTCTACATGCATGCTGGATAGCGGTCAATGTGTGGAGTAATAGTAGTAGATGTAGGCAGGAGTCGGTCTACTTGTCGCGGACGTGATGCCTATATACATGATCGTACCTAGATATTCTCATAACTATGCTCAATTCTATCAATTGCTCAACAGTAATTTGTTCACCCACCGTAATACTTATGCTCTTGAGAGAAGCCACTAGTGAAACCTATGGCCCCGGGTCGATTTTCCATCATATTAATCTTCCAACACTTAGTCATTGCTTTTGCCTTTTATTTTACTTTGCATCTTTATCATAAAAATACCAAAAAATATTATCTTATCATATCTATCAGATCTCACTCTCGTAAGTGACCGTTGAGGGATTGACAACCCCTTTATCGCGTTGGTTGCGAGGTTTTTATTTGTTTGTGTAGGTACAAGGGACTCGTGCGTGATCTCCTACTGGATTGATACCTTGGTTCTCAAAAACTGAGGGAAATACTTACGCTACTTTACTGTATCACCCTTTCCTCTTCAAGAGAAAACCAATGCAGTGCTCAAGAGGTAGCACTCACCCGGCTGTATGCTCCCCTGGCCCTTCTCGTAGGCAGGGTACTGCTGATGTACAGCAGCAGCAACAACAGTTTTGGAGCCGCTGGTGGGCCCCAGCTGCTGCCAAACAGGCCCCTCCCCCTAGCCATATCGATGTACAACAGCATAAACATCAGCTTTGGATCCACTGGGGTCACCCAGCTGCTACCGAACAGGGCCCCCCTGTCCATGCTGGTGTACAACAATAGTAGCAACAGTTTTGGAGCCACTGGGGCACCCAGCTGCCGAATAGGACCTCCTGGCCATGTAGCTCACCCAACTGGGTGTACAACCGGACCGCCAGTCCTTGGTTTACCTGTTTTGTTCATTGTTCCTCGTACATAAAAAATGCATGTCCATGTTGGTTGCATGATTGGGTCCAAGCCCATTACAATTTGGCTTTACGTGGTATTCACAAATGGCTTCCAAAAATATTTTCACAAAGGAAGAAGAGCTTGGTGGTGAAGATCCAGAGTATCTTCGCCGCACCTTCACCAATGCAAGCCACACTACCATTGCTTGCTAACTTGTTGAAGTCATAGTTCATATGTGCATTTTAGAGCATATTTGCATTTGTTTCATTAAATTATTATGGTTATATTTTGCTATTGTGCATGCATATGTTTCTGTCCTTCCATGATGAATACCTTGCTTAGACGGTTGCATTGATGCATGATCATATCATTCATGTTAATACAAACGTACCACATAAGTATTTGGGTAATAACATGAATATTAGTACTTTAAGATAATTGTATAGCTGTACTCATTTGAGTATGACTTGATTAAGCATATGTTTCACAAAGAACTTATTAACCAAATACTTCATTATCTTGGTCCAGTCATGGTGCCACAGAGTCGAACTTTCCACATGCAACCACATTTGCCTGATCTGGGAAGGCCTTAACTTAGTATATGCACATGCTCTTATTGGTGTCACAATAGTTGGAAGAAGTAGAAGGGTGTGCAACACTGGCCTGGTAACCGGGTCTAATTTTGAGCGCCTAGGAACGAAATGGTTCACACGTTGTAAATAAAATGATCCCAAGTGGAATATTTGGGACCACCTTGGTGGTAAAGCCTTTAGTAGGCCCTAATGCCTCTAATTTCTTCTCCATGATATCACTTCTTGGGGGTATGTCAGTGGCATGATAATGGTATTGTCTATAGACGAATTCATTGGATAAGTCCATGGTGTGGGAAAGTGCAGAACTCCTGTAGAGTGTAAAAATATATTTGAACAACCTGGTCCACGGTATTGGGCACATGTCATCCTAGGTTCATCTGGATGGCCGGTGTTGAAGGGCTCCAGGCTTGTGGACTGAGCTTGTCGAGAAGAGCTTGTGCGGGGACCAGTGAAGATGAATGAATAGTAGACAAGTGGGAGTGATCTGCCGAGAAGTTGGGGTGGTTGCATGATCTATCAATGATGAGGGGTAGAATGTTGCAGCTTTGGGATGTGTCAATCAATTGACATAACGGGGAAAGTGTCGAGATGGTCACGAGACAACAGAATAGGCTAAATGTGAATCCAAACATGGAGCATTTTTTGTTGTTCAGGAAATCCAAACATTTTTTCACTAATACGCAGGACTTGAGTATCATTTCAACGATGGATAGAAAGTGAAGGTCACATGGAACATCTCACAATTATTGTACCCATGAACGACATAACCTAGAGCGTGAGAGTAGAGACATGTGTTGCCCAACCCTGCACAAGGATGACACTAAGTGATTAACAGTAACCCGTGGGCACTGCAAGAGCCCAAGCCTTCGCTTCTTCTGGATCGCCAACATGAGTTGCGAGGCGGTAGCGCATTGTCGAACGGGCACATGTTCTGGAAGCACTAGATGGACCGTGCCATGAGAATCACCAATGATGCTAGGCACTTTTGATGGCCGACAAGCGATGTGGAAGTAATGGAAGCCCAGTAGAGTAGAAAGTCCACATCTCCGGTCAGTCCAGGAACGGTAGCACAACACACAAGAACATCATGCCAAACCTGTCGAGAGAAGGGGCACCCAATAAGGAGGTGATGTGTGGTCTCCGGCTCCTGGTCGCGAAGGGCGCATGAGTCGGCGTGAGTCAACTCATGATTAGTCGATCCCGTCAAAGTCGAGCACAAGTCAAGGTTCGTCGGCCACGCAACGAACTTGATCCAGAGTGACACCTTATGTTTTCCAGATCTTGGTGCCCGTGCGGTGCGAAGGTGGAACCGAAGAATAGCGCGCCGTAGTAGGAGTTGGCCGAATAGTTACCATCTTGCGTCCATCGTCCGGACGGTCCTGGGTGTGAGATAGCGTCATGCTACAACGTCAAAAAATCCAAACATTGAAATGGGTGGGCTAGTTTTGCGCTTTTTAACCCCAAACATAATTTCCATAAAACTGATTGTTTCACATTTTTACAAAAATCACTAAATAAATTTGATAAAACCGGTCTGTCTAAAAATCAACTCATTTTTCTACAAATCCTCATTAGCTTCCAAACAACCACTAACATGACCCATTTATGCCACGATCTGTATCTGTCATGCCATCCCACGACAAGATCTTGTCCATGCGGCCCACTTCTGCGACGCACCTCCCCACAAGCGAAGCACGTGTGAGGTTCCTTATTGCGCAACAGGCAAAACTAAGCACACATGTGACATGTGCTGTGCTCAACACACAAGACGAACATGACTGAACTGTTACAGCAACAAGGCCATTTTCAAACCGCTCGGGAATTTGCATCGTCAGCAAAAGGCCTCTTGCCACCGCCGGACGCCGTCGTGTTCCCCGCCGTGACACCGGTGGGATGCTGAAATGCCAGAGCCGGCCGGTCCTTCCCACCCGGAACATGTCGCAGAGGAACTCCTCGGCGTACTTCTTCTCCACCTTGCGGTCCACGTCGTGCAGGAACACGTCGGTGTCCCCCTCGCCGCGCCTCGCCCGCGCCATTGCCGCCGCCGTCCAGATCGCCGCCATCCTGCCAGGCGCCGACGCGAAGTACCCCTTGGGCGCGTCCAGCATGAGCATGTCCCACTCGTTCTCGTACACCTCCGGCGGCAGGTTGTGCAGCGCCAGCGGGCACGCGGCGTTGTCGCGGATCTGCACGGCAGCGTCGGTGGCCTCGGCACCGACGCCGGGGACGCAGGAGGAGAAGTTCTTGTAGGAGTCGAAGAGGAGGTCGGCGTGGTCCATCCGCGTGCGGTAAGTGACCAGATGGGCGCGCAGGAACGGCGACCTAGCGCGCACGATGCGGTACCACTCCGGGTCCTCCTCCAGGAAGACGGTGACGCCGCCGGGGTTGAGCGCGTGCCAGAGCCGCGAGTCGTGGCCGAGGCCGAACACCAGCAGCCGGATCGGCGCGCGGCGGCGCAGCACGTCGAGTGACAGAGAGATCTCGGCGCGCGACTGCTGCGGGACGGTGCGCGTGGTGGCGTAGTACACGGCGGCGTCGGCGAGCGCGGCGAGGCCTGAAGGCTCGTAGCCGACGCCCGAGGGGGCTAGGACGCCGGGCAGGCACGGGAGCAACGGCAGCAACGGCAGCGGCGAGGTGAGGAGGGTGGCGACCAGCAGCGACGTGGCGACGAGCAATGCCGCTGCAGCGGCAGTGGCGAGGCGGCCGGGGGGCTTCATTGCGTGGCGAGCCGGCGCGCAGTGCGTGTGTGCTGTGTGAGGTGGGGATTGGACAATACTCCATATTTAGCGCGAGCAGCGGAGCACGACGTGGCATCCCCTTCGCTGCACGATACCGCACGTTGCTTTCTTTTTCCGTCCCAATGTCGTAGTACTACCCCGCCGACGAGGCAACGACTTTACCGCAATTTTCTTTTAGTATAATTATAGGGAATCTCTACCTACATTGATCGTGGACTGGCTGCACGCATATGGCCAAGTGGCCCATCAGTGGGTTTATTTGGTATGTAGGATTATTCTTGTGTTCTTTTTTAGATGGAATTCTTGCTCGTTTATCTAGAGTCTCAAAAAATAATAATCCAAATGATAAATACCCTCTGTTGGAAAAGGCAGTGCCTAGGAGGCGCTTAGGCACGCCTAGGCACTAGACAATGGCCAAACGCCTCGCCTAGGGCATAAATGGAGGTCTAGGCAGGGCAAGCAAGGAATTGCCTACCCAAGCAAGAAATCATGCCACATACTGCACTGATATGCCAAACGGGTTATATTTCGATGGCACTAGGTGGTAATTAACTTATTTACATGCCCTAAACTGATATCAACATCCATATAATAATCACAAGTACACTATCAGTAAAAACTATATTACCGCCTAGGCCGCGCCTAGGGCGCTTAGGCACCGCCTAGGCACTAGGCGATGGCCAACTGCCTTGCTTACGCCTACCGCTTTTTCCAACCTTGTAAATACCTCACCCGAAAGATTAGGATCGCACGAGGCGATCTAGGAGGCGACGAGGGTTCCCTGCACGCCGCCGGTTCCCTCTCTCTCCGTCGGCCGCTCCGGCGGCGGGAGGGAGGGGGAACCTCGGGTCTGTTCGCTAGGTGGATGTGTGGTAGGGTTAGGGTTCAGGGAGACGCTGCCGAGACGATGGTGGTTGGAGGTCCATCGATACTGGCCGTTTGGGTCCTCAGATGGGCGATGGATGCAGGGAGACGAAGACCCTTCTTCTTCCTTGTTGGTATGATTTGCTGCTGCTGTTCTTCTCTTTCCTCTGTGGCGTCTTTGGTGGGAGATCTGCTTTGCCGGGCGGATGGCTCGTGGCGGTCCGGACCCGGTCGGATGACTCGAGTTCTTTTCCTTCCGGAAGGGACACTTTCATTGACTCAAAGCCAAAGATGGTGGCCAGGTATTGCAGGTATGTTGGATTGATGTCTATGCCCTCTCAACGCTGGTGTCAAGAAAGGAGGATGCAGCGTGGCGTCAATTGTACCGAGGTCGAAGATGATGACCTGCTTGCGACTGGTTGCAGATCCTTCTGATGTAGGGGTCTTCTCTCAAGATTCAGGGATGATGACACGAGGCTTCGGAGATCTTCTTGTGTTATGGTTGTCTTAAGGTACTCTAAGTGTTCATGGTCCTTTATGTTTGCGTTTCAGTGTGCTTGTAAGGGTCAACTAAGTACCTCACGTCATGTACCTGGACATTTAGCCCGAACTTCCTTGTAGCCGTCTGATCGGCAGCACAAATCTCTGCGCGCGTCACCTTGCCAGGTCGGCTGCAGAAACGTTTGGGTTGAATCGCTCTCGCACCGCACACCCATCCACCCCCGGATTCCACTTCTCTGCATCCCATCCACCTGTCCCGACCCCCTTCTCACTCTGCTTTTCTCCACCCTCTGTTCACCGCCGGATCTAGAGGAGAGATGAATGGCGGCGGCGGCGACGTCGAGGAGGAGCCGCGGCACGGAGGAGCGTGCGCGATGGGGAGGAGCTGTGGCGGGGAGTGGAATGGCGACGGGGAGGAGCCGCAGTGGATTGCCGGGGAATGCGGCGAGGAGAATCCCTCGGCGCTCGGCGGATGCAGGGTACGGGTGGAGGTGGCGCGGCGGAGCAGGGCGCCACCAGCCTCCAAAGCACCGGTGGTGGTGGACGCCGGCACGGGCCTGCTGCCCTGGCGATCATTTCCGTAGGGTAAGGACGCCGAGCGACGGTGGTGGTAGCCGCCGACGCAGGCCTGCTGCCCCTGGCGACCCTCGCCGCCTTCCTCTGCTCAGAGCCAACGATGGTAGTTTTGTAGCGCACCTCCGCCAAGGTCCTGACCCGCAATCGCTATCTTCCTCCGCCCACGCGACAACACAGTGGGGTTTCTCTGGTGATCTCAAGGGGAGAATCGATTATAACCCCTCCAGTTCATCTACCTTTGCTCATATGCCCCTTTCTTCATTTGCCTCACTTATGAGCCCCCTTGTTACTCATATTGTTGACCATAGCCCTCTTTTCATGTTTAGTTTGGATCATTAAGCAACTAACATCGATTCCACGAGAGTTCGCACCCTCTGCGTGCACCGCTGCTATTCCCATGAGCTCAACTACCTCCGCAGCTGCCCCACACTCCCACCAAGGCCTCCATGAGACCTAAACGTCCCCACTCAGGTTTTCTATCGGCAATTTCAAATTTCAAGCTCCTCCCACAAGAACTCCAACTCGCTCGCACCGCTGCCATTCCCGTGAAGCTCAACGACCTCAAGATGCAATGGAAGGCCGAGCCCCGCCTCCAGCTGCGGGTCTTCTCCTCCGTCTTGCCTCCACCGCCATGGCCCGTCCCCAACCGAATCTCGCTCTCTCTCTCTCTCTCCATGCGCCTGACTTGAAGCCCTCCCTTGTGGCTTCAGCCCCAAACAAATCGAGAGGATCTGCGGGCTAAGTGCCGTGAAGAGAAGATAAGGAGAATATTTCAGTCTTTTCTTCATCTATATAACAACCGATTCGAGAGAAATTGGATCTTTGCCCACTTTACTTCTCCATTTGATCATTTGCCCCCACGAGAGGCTACCGGGTGGGGCAGGGCCTTGTCATTGAGACAATCACAGGCAAACGGAATCGGTGATGAATTAATGCTTAAACGTGCAAAAGGGGCTTATGATCAAGAGGCACATCAAACAAGGGGGCTCACAAGTGAGGCAGACGAAGAAAGGGGCATATGAGCAAAGGCAGATGAACTGGAGGGGTTATAATCGATTCCCTCGATCTCAAGTCCGCCGCCGCAGAAGCAGCTGTAGCACAAGCTCACCGAGGTCTTCGACGCGAGGCAGTTGACCCTCAGCTCCAACAGCGACAGCAACGCTATGAAGTGATTTTCATCACAGGTTCAATGATTTTCATTAACAGATTCAACGGTCTTTTTCACCATGCCCGCTAATTTTTCAGGGAAATGTTTTTTGAGATGATAATCGTTCCTTGTTGTGTAGCTAGGTTGCAGCAACTTTTTGTGGTTGTTGTGATGCTAATTGATCAGTTTTCATGGTAATTTTACAAATTATAGTCCATGGCACCTCCAAATGTTTAGTACATTGCAACTCAAATTTTGTTTTCGATGTTTTGCGTGGAGGCCGAGTGCTCCTCGCCCGTGCCACCACAACAACAGTCGAGACCGCCTCCATCTGTGTTGTACCCATCATCGTCGAGCTGCTCGTCCGCACTGCCATCGCATGTCGCCGCTGTGGGCTCCTCGGATCCCCTCGATGTTGTTGCTTCATCTCCGATGTGGGACTGGCCGTCGTTCTCTCCTACGATGGTGGGTGCTCGACATCCCCTCTCCCTGTCACCTCTGTTGCCCTGCTGCTCATCCTTGGTTGTCCCTTTTGCTCTTGTAGTACGTGGCGGCGTCGCCCAATTAGGAGGTAAGAACATGACTTTTATCCATGATGTGTAGAACAATTTGTATTAGTAGGCTCATGGGATTTTTTGCTAGTAAATCATTTGACAAATATTAACTATATCTAGTTGTAGGCTCATGGCTCACTTTCACACATTTTCCTGATGTTATATAGCGATGATTTTTGTTGCTGTGATGGCAAGCTTTACCCAAGTTCAAAATCTACAAAATTGCCATGACAATGTTTAGCTCGTATGTTCTGCAATGAGCATGGGATTTGTTAAGTAATTCAATTTTTTTTCCATGATGGATATAGTCTTCTTTTTTGCCACCCCAATTTACATTCTGAAAATAAATTGCCATGGCAAAAGATCTACCTTTCTGCCATGTCACCTTCACACATTTTTGGGGTCATATTATATAGTTTTATGTGATGGCAATTTTCACCCAAGTTCACAATCTCCAAAAATTGCCATGGCAATTTTAGCACTTTTTTTTTACTTTGAGCATGGCAAAAAAAATTTCTTCTTCTTTTGCAACATGGCAAAATTTCCTTCTCTAAGTAACCATGGCAAATCTAGTTAATACATGATGGCAATCTTAGTGCATAGACCATGGCAATCTTTAGGTCATGGTGTATGGTTTTTGTTGATCATGAACTTTTCATATCATGGCAAAAATTACTTTTTATTGCCATGTCTCTTTGTTTCAATTACCATGTCTCTTTTTCGTATCATGACAAAAAGTACTAAAATGGGTACTTCCAACTTGATAGGGAAAATATTTCCCCATATGCCTTGTGCCACATTGCAATATATTTCTGTTAGAGGCATTTGCCATGTTTTTTCGTTAGTTTAAAGGTGTGTTTGCCATGGCAAATTTAATATTATTCACATGGCAAATTGACTTACATCGGCATGGAAACTAAGTTTATATACATGTAAATATTAGTTTATGAACTATGGCAAAGTTTATAGACCATGGCAATTTTAATTCAATTACCAGGGAAAGTTTGAACATGCATTTGCCATGGCAATTTTTGATTTTTTATTACTTCACAATCTTGGCAATTTTCTTTCATGGAAAATTTGATTAAAAAACATGGCAATTTTGAATATGCTTTTACCATGGCAATTTTCTTGATCATTTGTTTTGCGTTATTTTCACATACATGGGAATTTTATTACGGACAGCACGGCGATTTTGGTAAAAAACACCATGGCAAATTTGAACATGCATTTGGCATGGCAATTTTTGATCATCTTTTGTAATATTTCACATTCTTGGAAATTTTCTTTCATGGCAAATTTGATTAAAAAACGCGACACATTTGAATATGCATTGTGCCATGGCAATTCTCTTGATCATTTATTCTGGGTTATGTTCACATACACGGCATTTATATTACGCACAAGATGGCGATTTTGGTAAAAACACCACAGACAGTTTGAACATGCATTTCCATGGGAATTTTTGATCATTTTTGTATTATTTCACATCTTTGAAAAAATTTCTTCATAAAAGCATGGAAAATTTGATAAAAATACCACGCTAATTTTTTGAATATGCATTTTTTGCCATGGCAATTTTGAATCATTTGTTTTGTGTTATTTTCACATACATGACAATTTTATTATGCAAAAAGATGGCAATTCTGGTAAAAATATCATGGCAAAACTAAACTTTCATTTTTCATGGCAATTTTTTCTATTATTTCACATTCATGGCAATTTTTCTTTCATAAAGAATGGGAATTTTGATAAAAATAGCACCTTAAATTTGCATATGCACTTGCCATGTCAATTTGGTGATTAATTTTTTGTGTTATTTTACACACACGGCAATTTTTATTATGCAAAAGACGACATTTTTTGGTTAAAATACCATGCTAAATTGAACATGCATTTGCCATGGCAATTGTTTTTGGAATTATTTCACATTCATGGAAAAATGTCCTTTTTTATAAAATTTGGCAAATCTGCTAAAAATACCATGAAAACTTTAAATATGCATTTACCATGGAAATTTTTGACAATTTTTGTGTGTTTTTTCACATACATGGCAAATTTCTTATATAAAAGCATGACAATTTTCCTTGAGATACAATGGCAGAATTTATTATACATCTGGGCAACTTCGGTCATAATTATTCTTTTTACATAAATGGCAAATTTCTTATACGAAGCATGGGATTTTTAATTAAAATACCATCGCAATTTTTGATATACATATGCCACAGTAATTGTTTATTTAAAATGATGAAAAGTAGTTTTTCATATATATTTTGCCACGGCAATCTATTCAAATGATTTTCCATGGGAAATTGGTTTCGGCAATGATAACTCCCTAACGTTTGAAGTTAAGCATGGCAACCCGAACGGGTTTAGATGGCAAGTTTAGTTTGCGTGAGATTAGGGAAACATGGCAATTTTCTGACAAAAAAAACGAAAAAGGACGAAGTTGCCATCCCCTATCAACTAAAGTTGCCATCCCTATGAACTAAAGTTGCCATGTAAAACGTTCGGGACGAAATGCTCAAAATCCGAACATTCTGGAGTTATTGGATTCCATTGGTTTTTATATGTATCATGGTAATTTTTACACTAATTTTTTTCATCATGGCAAATTTTCATTTGTCACCACGGCAAAGTCTGGGCTTTATTAGTCACATCCAAATCTAGGTTTTCTAGTCACAGTATAGACTGGGCCTTATTTTGTCTTTTTCTTAGTCACAGCAAAAGGCTTGGGAATGGAGCTGCACGAGGAGCGTTTGGGCCATGGAGGTTCAAGAGGGGTACGAGGGACGTTCGGGCCAGGGAGCTTCTCGTGCCGAATGAACTCGTTCGGTCAATGCTCTCCTAGACCGCACGTACGGTGGTTATCAGTGTCCAAAAAAAAGTTCATCGCATCCGGAACACAAACAGGTGAGACATGAAAACATGCCTTATACAAATTATTCAAGCAACCATACCTAGCTAGTCTATGAACAGTTTGCCGAGCATGGAACAAACTCTTGATCTCTTCAACAATCGATATGAAGATGGACCTATCCTTCTCTTGATCACATAATTTCGACGCCACCGTGTTGGAGTCAGTTTCCAGCACAAGCTTATGAATACCAATCTCGTTGGCAATTTGGGTCGTACAGTGGCAAATGAAAAGCCCAGCTTGCTCCGGCTCGGCGATGGACGGGAAAAACTGCACTCTCCTCCCATGAGCGTACCATGATGGTCCCAATGAACCCCTACGCCACCGCCACAATTGTCGCCTTGGTCGTCGCTCCTAACGCATTGGCCTTGATCCAACCCTTCTCTGCAGACTCCACCTTTTTGGTCAGAGCTCCGTTTAGTGGCGCCCTAGTAGCATCTTGTGTTGTATTCCACTCCTCCACTACACGTCAAATACAACCAACGATTTCCTTGCATTATCAATTCTCCTGATCTCCCTTGCTTCATTATGAGCTGGTGATACGTTTTCAACGTATCTATAATTTTCTAATGTTTCATGCTGTTTTATTATCAATTTTGAATGTTTTATTATCATTTTATATCATTTTTTGGTACTAACCTATTGACATAGTGTCAAGTGTCAGTTGTTGTTTTTTTCATGTTTTTTACATCACAGGAAATCAATATCAGACGAATTCCAAATGCCACGAAACTTCATGATGATTTTTTATGGGCCAGAAGGAATACATTGGGTCCTGGTTGCACGTGGGGGGAGGCCCGAGGAGGGGACAAGCAACCAGGGTGCGCCAGGCGGCCCAGGTGCGCCCTGGTGGGTTGTGCCCACCTCGGGTGCCCCCCGGACCGTCTCTTTGCTCTATAAATACCCCAAAAATACCAGAAGCCTAGGGGAGTAGACGAAATATTCATCCAGCCGCCGTAGAGTCTAGAACCACCAGATCTAATCTAGACACCATCTCGGATGGGGTTCACCACCTCCATTGGTACCTCCCCGATGATGCATGAGTAGTTCTTTGTAGACCTTCGGGTCCGTAGTTAGTAGCTAGATGGCTTTTTCTCTCTCGCTGAATTCTCAATACAATGGTCTTTTGAAGATCCATATGATGTAACTCTTTTTGCGGTGTGTTTGTTGGGATCTGATGAATTCGAGTTTATGATCAGTTATATCTTTTTATACCCATGAAAGTTATTTGAGTTTCTTTGATCTCTTATATGCATAATCTTTTATAGCCTCGTATTTCTTCTCCGATATTTGGGTTCTGTTTGGCCAACTTGATCTATTTATCTTGCAATGGGAAGAGGTGCCCGATAGTGGGTTCGATCTTACGGTGCTTGATCCCAGTGACAGATAGAGAACCAACACGTATGTATCGTTGCTACTAAGGATAAAAGATGGGATCTATATCTACGCAATAGATAAACGGATCTTGTCTACATCATGTCATCGTTCTTATTGCATTACTCCGTTTTTCCACGAACTTAATACAGTAGATGCATGCTGGATAGCGGTCGATGTGTGGAGTAATAGTAGTAGATGCAGGTGAGTCGGTCTACTAATCTTGGACGTGATGCCTATGTAATGATCATTGCCTGGATATCGTCGTAATTATTTGAAGTTCTATCAATTTCCCAACAGTAATTTGTTTACCCACCGTTTGCTATCTTTCTCGAGAGAAGCCACTAGTGAAACCTACGGCCCCCGGGTCTTCTTCCTCATATATTTGCTTGAGATCTACTTTTCCTTTGCATTGTTATTCAGATCTATTAAACCAAAAATACAAAAAATACTTTGCTTCACTTTATTTTATTTGCGATCTATTATTTCAATCTATTACCAATTTCTAGCATCGTTACCCGAAAGGGATTGACAACCCCTTTAACACGTCGGGTTGCGAGGTGTTGTTATTTGTGTGCAGGTGTTGTTTACATTGTGTTGCTTGGTTCTCCTACTGGTTCGATAACCTTGGTTTCTTCACTTAGGGAAATACCTACCATCGCTATGCTGCATCATCCCTTCCTCTTTGGGGAAATACCGACATAGTCCTAGCAGACAGGAGCTTTTCTGGCGCTATAGTCAGACAGCAATCAAAAGGAATTTCTGGCGCCGTTGCCGGGGAGGATCTTCAACATAACTAGGTTACTAATCACAAATCTCATCTCCTCGTAATTTACATTATTTGCCATTTGCCTCTCATTTTCCTCTCCCCCACTTCACAAAAATTTGTCGTTTTATTCGCCTCTCTTTTTCACCGATCTCTTGTCTCTAGTCCCGATGGCTAGCGTCCCTAACCCTCCTTTGTCACCAGATTTGAAATTCTTTACTTCAAGCAAAGACAAGGAGAAAATTTGAAAGATGCCTGGTATAGGCTTATGGAATTGTATCGTGTTTCCAATCTAAAGGGGGATGCTAAGGTTTTGCTTCGTAATTTTTACATAGGATTAACTTTGCATCATAGGCAACTTCTTGATTTTGCAGCTAAAGAAAATTTTATTGAGCTTGATGCAAACGCTGCCTATGAAATTTTGGAAGGAATTTTGGGAATTCCTCCTCAAAAGAAGGGGTTTTCCTTTACCCCTGAGGGAGTTCAAATGTGGGATAAACTTGGTGATTTGCATAAACACATGGTCAAAATACAGAAATATAATGAACCCCTCAAGCACCTCAATGGTAGTATCAATCGCATGAATACCTTGATTACTCTTTGCAACAAGCGATTGGATATTTTGGATCTTAAGATGGATTATTTTCCGGAGAATTTAGGGAAGCGTAAAGAGCCACCTGGGTTTGAGAAAACCCTTACAAAAGTTGCCAAAACTTCGGAAGACAAAATTTAGATCCTTGCTTTACGCCTAGCTAAGGGCGTAAAACTTTAGCACTTGTTGGGAGGCAACCCAATGCATAAATTTTATTTTTGCCTTTTGCTTTATGTTCTTGTGTGTTTACATGATTATGATACTGGTATGATTGTGTTTTTTATGTTTTAATTAGTGTTTGTGCCAAGTAAAGCCTTTAGGATCTTCTTGGGTGATAGTTGTTTGATGTTGCTGAAAAAGACAGAAACTTTGCACTCACGAGAATAATTTTCATAAACCACAGAAAAGTGCTTTTGCCTTGATTATTTTTGCAGAAGATTAATATAGAAATTGCCCTGGTCTTTCTAATTTGCTACAAGTTTTGGAGTTCCATAAGTATTCGCAAAAGTCAGATTGCTACAGACTGTTCTGTTTTGACAGATTCTGTTTTCTTTGTGTTGTGTGCTTATTTTGATGGCTCTATGGTTTTCTTTGATGAGTTTTTGCCATAGAAAAGTTGGAATACAGTAGATATAATACAAAAACAAAATAATAATTGGTTTGATACAACACTTATAGTAGTGATTTATTTTTCTTACACTAACGGAGCTCACGAAGGTTTTGTTGAGTTTTGTGTGATTGAAGTTTTCAAGTTTTGGGTTATCTTACGATGGATGAAAGAAGGATAGAAGAGCCTAAGCTTGGGGATGGCTCGGAATCCCAAGCTATTATCCAAGAATGAGCAACTAACTAAGCTTGAGGATGCCCCCGAGTGGCATCCCCTCTTTCTTCTAACAACCATCGGTATTTTACTCGAGGCTATATTTTTATTCGTCACATGCTATGTGTTTTGCTTGGAGCGTCTTGTATGATATGAGTCTTTCCTTGTTTTATTTTGTGTTTTAAGTCACCAATCCTTACTGGACACACCTATTTGAGAGAACCAAAATTATATCATGACTTGTTAGAATTGCTCTATGTGCTTCACTTAAATCTTTTATGAGCTAGGACTTGCTCTAGTGCTTCACTTATATCTTTTTGAGCATGGTGTGCTTTGTTTTTTTTAAAGAAATTCTTTCTTGCTTCACTTAAATTATTTTGAGAGAAGGAAAAAGAATTATGCACATGATCTTCACTTATATTTGTTTGAGCTTATGAAAAGCAACACATGAAAATTAGTCCCAAAGTGATAGATATCCAAGAAGGATAAAGAAAAAGAAAAGAGAAAATGTCATGAAGATCATTGGACAAAATAAACTTGATTTTTAGTAATAGTTTTGAGATATAATGATGTGATATGTGAGTTATGTTGATGAGTAATTGTGCTCTAGTAAGAATATTAGTGTTAAGGTTTGTGATTCCCTATGCATGCACGAAAGTCAATAGTCATGCAATGAAAATTATATCCTACTTGTGGTGCATTATTCGGTGTTAATTATGCTTAATGCTTGCTTATGCGATTATTCGTTTCATGGTTGGTCGTTTCTCAATCTTTTTGCTAGCCTTCATTTTGCACTAAGTATGATCTCTACTTGTGCATCCAAAATCCTTTAAACCAGTTTTGCCACATGAGTCCACTATATCTACCTATATGCAGTATTCTTTTGCCGTTCTAAGCAAATTTGCATGTGCCATCTCTAATTTTCAAAATAAACTTCTCTTTTGTGTGTTTGTTTCGCTCGCGGAATGGTAACGGGTGGCTAATATTTTCCATGATGGACGTGTTATTCTGACGATGAGTGTTTATTCACTTGTCATTGCACGAGAGTAAGGCAAAGGTTTTAGGGATGCCCAATCCCGAAATGCAAAAATGAATTTACTTTATGTTGTAAAATAATAAATTCGTTGAAAAGTGTTGGTATGGAGGGCACCTGTGGATACGGTTAGCCATGAAAAGTGAAAGTATGGTGTAAAAAGGAATAAACTTTATTTTCTGTTTGGGAACCGCCTATGGCATATCTAGCATGGAAAGTGTTCGGAACTCTGAGTCGTTTTTGTTGATGGGATGGATACACCTCCCAAAATGTTTTTATCTCTAATTTTTTCGCTTTGAGTTCTGGCACCTCTACAAATCCCTACTTCCCTCCGAGAAGGGCCTTTCTTTTACTTTATGCAATTTTTATTTTTATTTTGAGTCTCCATCTTCTCTCATAAAAAGCACCAACTAGGAGACAATATGATCGTACTTAAGTATTGGGTGTAGCTAATATTCGAGTGTGTTTCATGAATGGATCAATGTTTGGCGTTGATATTTTGAAAGACATGGTTGCTTGTTGATATCCTTGAGTATCTAAATTATTATGTCAAAACTGGACTATTGCTTTGAATCACATAAAAGTCCAAATGTCCATGCTATAAAGAAAAGAATATGATAGGATATGATAAACATCACTCCATAACAAAAAAAATCTGTTTTTATCACTTACCAACTCGAGGACGAGCAGGAGTTAAGCTTGGGGATGCTGATACATCTCCAACGTATCTATAATTTTTGATTGTTCCATGCTGTTTTATTATCAATCTTGGATGTTTTATAATCATTTTATATCATTTTTTTGTACTAACCTATTGACATAGTGCCAAGTGCCAGTTGCTGTTTTTTCCATGTTTTTTTACATCGCAGGAAATCAATATCAGACGGAGTCAAAATGCAACGAAACTCCATGATGAATTTTTATGGGCGGAAGGAACACATTGGGCCTGGTTGCACTGGAGGAGTCAGGAGGACAACCCACCGGCGCCTACGGTGGGTTGTGCCCACCTCGGGTTCCCCCCGGACCGCCTCTTTGCTCCATAAATACCCCAAAAATACCAGAACCCTAGGGGAGTCGACGAAATATTCATCCAGCTGCCGCAGAGTCCAGAGCCACCAGATCCAATCTAGACACCATCTCGGATGGGGTTCACCACCTCCATTGGTGCCTCTCCGATGATGCGTGAGTAGTTCTTTGTAGACCTTCCGGTCCGTAGTTAGTAGTGTTGGAAATATTCCCTAGAGGCAATAATAAAATGGTTATTATTATCTTTCCTTGTTCATGATAATTGTCTGTTGTTCATGCTATAATTGTATTAACTGGAAACTGTAATACATGTGTGGATACATAGACCACAACATGTCCCTAGTGAGCCTCTAGTTGACTAGCTCGTTGATCAACAGATGGTTGTGGTTTCCTGACCATGGAAATTGGATGTCGTTGATAACGGGATCACATCATTAGGAGAACGATGTGATCGACAAAGACCCAATCCTAAGCATAGCACAAGATCGTCAAGTATCGTTTCCTTAGACCATGAGATTGTGCAACTCCCGGATACCGTAGGAATGCTTTGGGTGTATCAAACATCACAACATAACTGGGTGACTATAAAGGTGCACTACAGGTATCTCCGAAAGTGTCTATTGGGTTGGCACGAATCGAGACTGGGATTTGTCAATCCGTGAGACGGAGAGGTATCTTTGGGCCCACTCGGTAATGCATCATCATAATGAGCTCAGTGTGACTAATGAGTTAGCCACGGGATCATGTTATGGAACGAGTGAAGAGACTTGCCGGTAACGAGATTGAACAAGGTATAGCGATACCGACGATCGAATCTCGGGCAAGTAACATACCGATGGACAAAGGGAATTGTATACGGGATTGATTGAATCCCCGACATCGTGGTTCATCCGATGAGATCATCATGGAATATGTGGGAGACAATATGGGTATCCAGATCCCACTATTGGTTATTGGCCGGAGAGGTGTCTCGGTCATGTCTGCATGGTTCCCGAACCCGTAGGGTCTACACACTTAAGGTTCGGTGACGCTAGAGTTGTAATAGGAATAGTATGTGGTTACCGAAGGTAGTTCGGAGTCCCGGATGAGATCACGGACGTCACGAGGAGTTCCGGAATGGTCCGTAGGTGAAGATCGATATATTGCACGAAGTGTATTGGAGTCCGAAAGTGTTCCGGGGGTACCAGGCTATGGCCAGCATGACCGAAAGGTGTTTCGGGGGCCCCGACAAGTGTTGCAGGGCCTCATGGGCCAAGGGGAGGGGGCAAACCAGCCCACTGAGGGGCTGTGCGCCCCACACCCTTTCCCACGTTACTTGGGGAGGTGGGGCGCCTCCACCTGGCATGGGAGGCAAGCCTCCACCTGCTTGGCTTGGGGGGCAAGTCTCCCTCCAATCTGCCCTGGCCGCCACCCCCTAGGGGAAACCCTAGGGTGCCTCCCCATCTCCCCTTCCTCCTATATATAGTGAGGGGGTGGGAGGGCAGCCACACCCTTCCCCTGACGCAGCCCTCCCCCTCTCCAACTCCTCCTCCTCTTCCGTAGTGCTTGGCGAAGCCCTGCCGGAGAACCATAAGCTCCTCCACCACCACGCCGTCGTGCTGCTGGAGTTATCCCTCAACTTCTCCTCTCCCCTTGTTGTACGTGTGTTGAATGCGGAGGTGCTGTCCGTTCGACACTAGATCAGAACTTCCACGATTTGAATCGCTGCGAGTACGACTCCATCAACCGTGTTCTTGTAACGCTTCCGCTTAGCGGTCTTCAAGGGTATGAAGATGCACTCCCTCCCTCCCTCTCTCTCTCTCTCTCTCATTCCTAGCATCTCCTAGATTGATCTTGGTGACACATAGGAAGATTTTAAATTATTACTGCGTTCCCCAACAGTGGTATCAGAGCTAGGTCTATGCGTAGATTCTATGTAAAAGTAGAACACAAGTAGTTGTGGTTGATGATTTGGTCAATTTGCTTGCCGTTACTAGTCCTATCTTGATTCAGCAACATTGTGGGATGAAGTGGATCGGACCGGCCTTACACGTACGCTTATGTGAGACAGGTTCCACCAACTGACATGCACTTGTTGCATAAGGTGGCTAGCGGGTGTCTGTCTCTCCCACTTTAGTTGAATTGGATTCAATGAAGAGGGTCCTTATGAAGGGTAAATAGCAATTGGCATATCACCGTTGTGGCTTTTGCGTAGGTAAGAAACGTTCTTGCTAGAAACCCATAGCAGCCACGTAAAACATGCAAACAACAATTAGAGGACGTCTAACTTGTTTTTGCAGGGTATGCCATGTGATGTGATATGGCCAAAATGATGTGATGAATTATATATGTGATGTATGCGATTGATCATGTTCTTGTAATAGGAATCACGACTTACATGCCGATGAGTATGACAACCGGCAGGAGCCATAGGAGTTGTCTTAATTTATTTTATGACCTGCGAGTCAATGTAAATGCCATGTAATTACTTTACTTTATTGCTAACCGTTAGCCATAGTAGTAGAAGTAATAGTTGGCGAGAAAACTTCATGAAGACACGATGATGGAGATCATGGTGTCATGCCGGTGACGATGGTGATCATGCCGCACCTCGAAGATGGAGATCAAAGGTGCAAGATGATATTGGCCATATCATGTCACTTCATGAATTGCATGTGATATTTATCATGTTTGCATCTTATTTTCTTAGAACGACGGTAGCATAAATAAGATGATCCCTCACAAAATTTCAAGGAAGTGTTCCCCCTAACTGTGCACTGTTGCGAAGGATCGTTGTTTCAAAGCACCACGTGATGATCGGGTGTGATAGATTCTAACGTTCGCATACAACGGGTGTAAGCCAGATTTACACATGCGAAACACTTAGGTTGACTTGACGAGCCTAGCATGTACAGACATGGCCTCGGAACACAAGAGACCGAAAGGTCGAACATGAGTCATATAGTAGATGCGATCAACATGGAGATGTTCACCGTTGATGACTAGTCCGTCTCATGTGATGATCGGACACGGCCTAGTCGATTCGGATCATGTATCACTTAGATGAATAGAGGGATGTCTATCTAAGTGGGAGTTCATTAATAATTTGATTAGATGAACTTAATTATCATGAACTTAGTCTAAAGTTGTCTTTACAATCTATCCTGTAGATCCAATGGCCCACGCCAATGTTGCCCTCAACTTCAATGCGTTCCTAGATAAAACCAAGCTGAAAGACGATGGTAGCAACTATACGGATTGGGTCTGTAACTTGAGGATCATCCCCATAGCTGCCAAGAAAGCATATGTCCTTGAAACACCACTAGGTGAAGCACCCATTTTCCCAGCAACTCAAGACGTTATGAATGCCTGGCAGTCGCGTAGTGATGATTACTCCCTGGTTCAGTGCGGCATGCTTTACAACTTAGAATCGGGGCTCCAAAAGCGTTTTGAGCAGCACAGAACATATGAGATGTTCCAAGAGCTGAAAATGGTTTTCCAAGCTCATGCCCGAGTCGAGAGATATTAAGTCTCTGACAAGTTCTACAGTTGTAAGATGGAGGAAAACAGTTCTGTCAGCGAACATATACTCAAAATGTCTGCGTTGCACAACCACTTGTCTCAGCTGGGAGTTAATCTTCCAGATGACTCGGTCATTGACTGGATCCTCCAGTCGCTTCCACCCAGCTACAAGAGCTTTGTGATGAACTACAATATGCAAGGGATGGAGAAATCCATTCCTGAGTTATATTCAATGCTGAAATCAGTGGAGGTGGAAATCAAAAAGGAACATCAAGTGTTGATGGTGAATAAGACCACTAGTTTCAAGAAAGGCAAGTGTAAGAAGAACTTCAAGAAGGACGGCAAGGGAGTTTCCACGCTCGGTAAGCCAGTTGCCGGGAAGAAGCCAAAGAATGGACCCAAGCCTGAGACTGAGTGCTTTTATTGCAAGGGAAATGGTCACTTGAAGCAGAACTGCCCCAAGTACTTAGCGAGTAAGAAGGCCGGCAACACCAAAGGTATATATGATATACATGTTATTGATGTGTACCTTACCAGCACTCATAGTAGCTCCTGGGTATTTGATACCGGTGCGGTTGCTCATATTTGTAACTCAAAACAGGAGCTGTGGAATAAGTGGAGACTAGCAAAGGATGAGGTGACGATGCGCGTTAGGAATGGTTCCAAGGTCGATGTGATCGCCGTCGGCATGCTGCCTCTACATCTATCTTCGGGATTAGTTTTAAACCTCAATAATTGTTATTTAGTACCAGCTTTGAGCATGAACATTGTATCAGGATCTCATTTAATGCGCGATGGCTACTCATTTAAATCCGAGAATAATGGTTGTTCTATTTATATGAGAGATATGTTTTATGGTCATGCCCCGCTGGTCAATGGTTTATTTTTATTGAATCTCGAACGTGATGTTACAATATTCATAGTGTGAATGCCAAAAGATGTAAGGTTGATAATGATAGTCCCGCATACTTGTGGCACTGCCGCCTTGGTCACATTGTTGTCAAACACATGAAGAAACTCCATGCAGATGGATTTTTGGAGTCTCTTGATTATGAATCATTTGACACGTGTGAACTATGCCTCATGGGCAAAATGACCAAGACTCCGTTCTCCGGAACAATGGAGCGAGCAACCAACTTATTGATAATCATACATACTGATGTGTGAGGTCAAATGAGCGTTGAGGCTCACGGTGGTTATCATTATGTTCTCACCCTCACTGATGACTTAAGTAGATATGGGTATGTCTACTTAATGAAACACAAGTCTGAGACCTTTGAAAAGTTCAAGGAATTTATGAGTGAGGTTGAGAATCAACGTGACAGGAAAATAAAGTTCTTATGATCAGATCATGGAGGGGAATATTTGAGTCACGAGTTTGGCACACACTTAAGGAAATGTGGAATTGTTTCACAACTCGCGCCGCCTGGAAAACCTCAGCGTAATGGTGTGTCCGAACATCGTAATCGCACTCTATTGGATATGGTGCCCAGCAATAGGCAAGGACTGGCTGAAATCCCTTTCCGGATCCAGTCTATCCGTATCTGCTGTCCCTTCCGCCAAAATATGGTTTTTTTTATGGAATCTTTGGCGTCAGCCTATAGGCTTTCTAGTTTTTAGAAGTCGCCAAAGAAGCCCCAAGAAGCATCAAACATTTCCGATGAGATCCATGGAGCTATTCTGAGATAGCAAGCACTAGCTCCCAGTGCGACTTCATAAAAAGCCGCAATCTATGATGTCTCTTACCGATCTACCGCTATCATTTTGGGGTTATGCTTTAGAGACTACCCTTATTCACTTTAAATCGGGGTCCGTCGAAATCTGTTGAGACAACACTGTATGAATTATGGTTTGGAAAGAAACCTAAGCTGTCATTTTTGAAAGTTTGGGGATGTGATGCTTATGCCAAGAAACTTCAACCTGAAAAGCTCGAATCCAAGTCGGAAAAATGCGTCTTCATAGGATACCCTAAGGAAACTGTTGGGTATACCTTCTACCTCATATCCGAAGGCAAGATCTTTGTTGCCAAGAATGGATCCTTTCTAGAGAAAGAGTTTCTCTCGAAAGAAGTAAATGGGAGGAAAGTAGAACTTGATGAGGTACTACCTCTTGAACCGGAAAGTAGCGCAGCTCAGGAAGATGCTTCTGTGGTGCCTGCACCGACTAGAGAGGAAGTTAATGATGATGATCATGAAACTTCGGATCAAGGTGCTACTGAACTTCATTGGTCAACAAGGACACGTTCCGCACCAGAGTGGTACGGCAACCCTGTCCTAGAAATCATGTTGTTAGAAAACAGTGAACCTTCGAACTATGAAGAAGCGATGGCGGGCTAGGATTCCTACAAATGGCTTGAAGACATGAAATCCGAGATAGGATCCATGTATGAAATGAAGTATGGACTTTGACAGACTTGCCCAATGACCGGAAAGCCATAGAGAATAAATGGATTTTTAAGAAGAAGACTGACGCGGATGGTAATGTGACCATCTATAAGGCTCGGCTTGTCGCTAAGGGTTATCGACAAGTTCAAGGGGTTGACTACGATGAGACCTTCTCACCCGTAGCGAAGCTGAAGTTCGTCCGAGTCATGTTAGCAATTGCCGCATTCTATGATTATGAGATATGGAAAATGGACATCAAAACGGCATTCCTTAATGGTTTACTTAAGCAAGAATTGTATATCATGCAGCCGGAAGGTTTTGTCGATCCTGAGAATGCTGATAAGGTATGCAAGCTCCAGCGCTCCATCTATGGGCTGGTGCAAGCATCTCGGAGTTGGAACATTCGCTTTGATGAGATGATCAAAGCGTTTGGGTTCTGTGAGACTTATGGAGAAGCCTGTGTTTACAAGAAAGTGAGTGGGAGCTCTGTAGCATTTTTCATATTATATGTGGATGACATATTATTGATGGGAAATGATATAGAACTTTCGGAAAGCATAAATGCCTACTTGAATAAGTGTTTTTCAATGAAGGACCTTGGAGAAGCTGCTTACATATTAGGCATCAAGATCTATAGAGATAGATCGAGATGCCTCATTGGTCTTTCGCAAAGCACATACCTTGACAAGATATTGAAGAAGTTCAATATGGATCAGTCCAAGAAGGGGTTCTTGCCTGTATTGTAAGGTGTGAGATTGAGCACGGCTCAATGGCCGACCTCAGCAGAAGATAGAGAGAAGATGAGTGTCATCCCCTATGCCTCAGCCATAGGGTCTATTATGTATGCCATGTTGTGTACCAGACCTGATGTGAACCTTGCCGTAAGTTTGGTAGGGAGGTACCAAAGTAATCCCGGCATGGAACACTGGACAATTGTCAAGAATATCCTGAAGTACCTGAAAAGGACTAAGGATATGTTTCTCGTTTATGGAGGTGACAAAGAGCTCGTCATAAAGGGTTACGTCGATGCTAGCTTCGACACAGATCTGGATGACTCCAAGTCACAAACCGGATACGTGTACATTTTGAATGGTGGGTGTCGGTGTCAAAACCGGCGGATCTCGGGTAGGGGGTCCCGAACTGTGCGTCTAAGGCGGATGGTAACAGGAGGCAAGGGACACAATGTTTACCCAGGTTCGGGCCCTCTCTATGGAGGTAATACCCTACTTCACCTTGATTGATCTTGATGAATATGAGTATTACAAGAGTTGATCTACCACGAGATCGTAGAGGCTAAACCCTAGAAGCTAGCCTAT
Source organism: Aegilops bicornis (assembly GCA_021605145.1). NCBI lineage: Eukaryota > Viridiplantae > Streptophyta > Magnoliopsida > Poales > Poaceae > Aegilops > Aegilops bicornis. Next base: position 649,923,642 of record CM038670.1, read on the forward strand.
GGTATGATTTTCGTTGTCCTACGGACTAAACCCTCCGGTTTATATAGACACAGGAGGGGGCTAGGGTTACACAGAGTCGGTTACAACAGAAGGAGATCTACATATCCATATCGCCAAGCTTGCCTTCCACGCCAAGAGAGTCCCATCCGGACACGAGACGAAGTCTTCAATCTTGTATCTTCATAGTCCAACAGTCCGGCCAAAGGATATAGTCCGGCTGTCCGGATACCCCCTAATCCAGGACTCCCTCAGTAGCCCCCGAACCAGGCTTCAATGACGATGAGTCCGGTGCGCAGATTGTCTTCGGCATTGCAAGGCGGGTTCTTCTCCAAATTCTGAATACTTGTTTGAATAGTGTCCGGCTTCCCATAAATGTTGCACTCCTTGGCTTCTGCGCCCAATAATGGAGATCCTCCACGCGTCGAGCGAATGCGAGAAGCCGGGGCATTTTTACAATTGCCACCCTAGCCATGTAGGCAAATCGCCTATTAAAGAGACGGGGATTCACAGATCCATATCATACCATCCTCCCACAGCGAGTATCCATCGGAGCACGCCTGAAAAAAAAACCCATTCCAACATGGCCAGTTGCCACAGCTCCTCCTCTCGCCCCCGTAGCCCTAAGCCCGGTGATTGGAAGAAGTGTTCCGTCCCGCATAGCCAACTAGTGAGACTACAGACCCATGGATTTCCCCCCCAGCGTATATGGTCCCCGTTCGAGTCGGGCTTGCCACCTATAATGGCGGAGAACAAGCAGAGAGCTTCCCCAACCCCTCCAAAGGGGAACGGGTATGCCTTGCCCCTTATTTATTAAGGGGACTGGGATTTTCGATCCACCTGTTCCTCCGCGGGCTCCTAGAGTTCTACGGCCTCCAGCTGCATAATTTCACTCCTGCCTCCATATTGCACATTGCTGGCTATGTCGCTCTTTGCGAACTGTTTCTTGGCTGCGAAGCTCACTTCGAGCTATGGAAGAGGCTATTCTGCCTCGTACCCCGTACACAGGGGGGTCACTGTTTCAAGTGGGCGGAGCCGAAATATGGCGCATTGCCGGGACCGGATACCTGTCTGGCACCCCGAAGAAGGCATCTGGAGACTAGCCTTTAGAGTGGTTCTATATAGAGGACGTCCCTCTTCCGGATCCTATTCGGATCGGCCTTCCTGAGTTTAATAATGCTCTTCTGAAGAAACGCCTAAGCTGGCGACCAAGGAGCCCTCAGGAGGAAGACGATAGAGACGTTTCTTACCTGATGAGCCGGATAAAGGTGCTGGCTCTATCAGGACTGACTACAACCGAAGTTATGTCAATATGCATTATGCGAGGGGTGCAGTCGCTTCAATACCGAGGCCACCCAATGTGGGACTTTAACGGGGAAGACGATGCCACCCGCTGCGACCGTAAGGGGCCGGACTCCGTTGCCGCTCTGGCAAAAACTCTGTCCAGTCTGTACAAGGGAGAGGAAGAGGAGTTCCTCTGCATCAAACCGCGGGACGGATTCTCCATGTACAATCCTCCGAGCTGGGTAAGCTGCCACTTTTCATGTCCTTCCCTTCCGCATTTCCACAATAAATGTCTTATATTGCCCGTTCACCGCAGGAGCTGCGTAAGGCAGTGAGGGAGATAACTAGCCCACCTCCACAACCAGAGGAACCTGAATGGTCCCTCGACCCCGGTCTTCAAGAGGATCCGGACATATTCGTGGAGCTAATTGATAGGATATTTTATCAATCAAGCCGTGATGGGGCCATGGTGGCTATTACAGCCGACTATCCGGAGCTCTTGCACTGCCTCGCAGGTAGGTGAGACCAGGGGCCCAACCTTTGAGAAGTATCCCTTTCCACGCACCTTACCTTCCGCATCTGCGCGGTGTCTTACAGGGAAGGTCCTCCGGACGCCATGCCGAGCCCGTGGGGAGTTATCAGCAAGGGGTACCGAGGCCAGGCGGGCTGAAAAGAAAAGTGGTCCGGACTGAGACGCCGGCGCAGAGGTATGATATAAAACCTCGCTCCGTGGGTTTGTCTTTGAAAACATAATAACACCCATGCTTCCCAGAAGGAAAAATACACACCGGACTATATCCGGAGAAGTTGCCGATCACGCCTCCACTAGCCGGGCTCCAGGGCCGGACACGGAGGCGGGGCACGCGTCGGACGTTCCTCCTACAGAGGATGCAGATAAAATCTCCGCTACAAATTCCGAAGTGGAGAGCGCCATGAATCACAGGCGCCGCCAGGCCGTACTCCGTGACGCTTGTTTCTCCCAAGAGGCATTTGATGCCTTCAATTCGGGAGACGCGTACATCCGTGCTGCTCAAAATGGTCTTGCTAGAGCCACGCACCAAGATGTAAAGGATATCTGAGTAAGAGAATTTGATGATTAAATATATCAAGAGCCCGAGACTTGAAACAGTTGGCACAACTGATTTAAGGATCATTATATGTGTGAGTTCTTACAGAAGAATACCCAATTGTCTCAAGATGCGGAAGAGTGCAAGGCCCGACTACAGACGCGGTGGCGCGATGAAGGAGTCCGAGAAGGCCCCCTCTGGTAACACCTGCTTTAAAGAGTGACATGTACCATATAGGATGCTGCATGCATGCAATTCTGACAATAAATATTGCAGATGACACCGAAGTGAATCCGGATGAGAAACATGTCATACGGCGGCTAAAGGCTGGCGAGCGCGTGCTTTCAAAGGTTAGGCAGGAGAAAAACGATCTCCAAGATGCCAATACCCAGCTGAGCATGGAACTAAAGGATGTTCGCGCCCAGCTGTCAGACTCCGTGAAGGAGAACAAGCGGCTTTGACGCGGCATTTTCAGTAAGTGCTTGAACGAACTTCAAAAAGAGTTCAGCGAGGAAGCCCGATAACATAGTTATGTCTGCAGGTATGCTGACAGGTTGTCCCATGAACGAGATGCCCGGGTCTGCGGGCGATCTTCTACCAGAGCTCTCCCAACTGCACGAACAAGTTCGACAGGTGATGCAAGGTATTACCTAGGCCTTGTGGCCATCCGTCTTCCTGCCCGAAGACCTTGGAGGAGTTGCAGAGAAGCTCAAGGGAGCACGGCGGCGCTTCCGATTATGGAAGGTATCGGCTTCTTTGTCAAGGTGCCAGGAAGCTCGGGCCATGGTGAAGACGCAGATACCAAGGCCGACCCAAACCACATGGCCGAGGTCGGACCTATGGGGCCCGATGGGAAAGAAATCCTGTCAGTTTGGTGTATCACCAAGTAGAGTTAGCCGCCAAGTATTCCCAACAGGATTGTAGGCTAGACAGCCTGTTGGATGGCATAGAAGAAGAATTTAATCAGTCTAAGTGACTATGTAATTTGAATGACATGTAGAATGTCTCTAGCCGGATTGTAAATCATTTGTCATGGCGTACCTTTTCGCTTCAACCTCTGGACCCGATAGTCTAGAGTGTATCCGGATACCAGCGCAGTTATGTAAAAACCGGGGTATGCGTGGAAACCAGGCGTAGGGGTCATAAGTGCTTGAACAGACAAGTACCCAACTAGTTATGTTATATTACATGGGTAGTAAGAAACATCTTCCAGGGAGAATAGTTCCGTTAAGGGTTCCTTTCCCTGGGTACGCATGCCCTAATGTGCATGTCTGAACTGCGAGAAGATATGTAGGCGAAAACATCTGGGGGCAAGTGGAAAAAACAAAAAGTCATATTTTATTCACCAACCGAATATTCCCTTAAGAACGCTAGCTTTCGGCTTCACCCATTCTGAGGTACACATCCGGCTGACCCGGCAGTAACAATCGCAGAGGTGCTCCCCTTATGCCCTAGCCGAATTAACGGGAACGTAGGGCATAAATACAAGAGCCAGGCAACCCAGCTTGGCCAAAACTTAAGTCATATCAATGCATATAGTGGCGAAAAAAAGGTACATGTGGAAGAAAAACACATGTGGCGGGCATGAAGCCCATAAAATATTTAAGCTTCTGTATAGGAAGCCCCCAGGTATGATGAGCGCGGCTGGCGCATCAAGATTGTGTAGTCAAAACATATTTTAGCCCTTCAAGGCCTCGAAAGAAAAGGGGAAGAAAGAAAGAAAGAAAAGACAGATAACGAATGTATAAAAATTTGACAGAGGTAAGGAGACGAACACGGAGTTCGACACTAGGCATAGAATCTTCGGAGTCTCGCTGTGTTCCATGGATTTGGCTCGAGGCGGTTGTCCGATGCATCCCGCAGACGGTACGCTCCGCCGGTTAAGACCTGGTCAATAATGAAGTGACCCTCCCATTTGGGCTTGAGCTTGTCCTTTTTCTTTTTCGGTAGGCATAGAACGAGTTCACCAACATTATAAGTTTTGGCCCGTACTTCTCTGCTTTGGTATCTTCTAGCCTGTTGCTGGTAGAATGCGGAACGAGCTTTTGCCACGTCACGCTCCTCCTCGAGGGCGTCCAAACTGTCCCCGCCGATCGAGCTCGGCCTCTCTCTTCATACATGCGCACTCGAGGTGAGTCATGAATTATGTCGCAGGGCAGAACCGCCTCTACGCCGTACACCATAAAGAACGGTGTGTATCCGGTAGTGCGATTCGGCATGGTCTGCAGCCCCCAAAGTACGGAGTCGAGCTCCTCTACCCAATGCGTGTTAGATTCCTTTAAGGACCGCAGTAATCTAGGTTTGATGCCGCTCATGATAAGACCATTTGCTCGTTCGACTTGACCGTTAGTTTGTGGATGATAGACAAAAGCATAATCGATCTTGATGCCCATGTTGCTGCACCATATTTTCACCTCATCGGCAGTGAAGTTCGTGCCGTTGTCAGTGATGATGCTATGGGGGACACCATAACGGTGTAAAACCCCGGATGTAAAGTCTATCACTGGTCCGGATTCGGCCGTTTTAACAGGTTTGGCTTCTATCCATTTGGTGAATTTATCCACCATTACCAGTAAGTATTTTTTCTTATGGGTTCCCCCTTTAAGGGGTCCAACCATGTCTAGCCCCCAGACCGCAAAAGGCCAGGTAATGGGGATTGTTTGTAGGGAGACGGGTGGCATATGGCTTTGGTTTGCAAAGAGCTGGCAACCGACACAGCGTTGGACCAAGTCCTGTGTGTCTGCTCGGGCCGTCGGCCAATAAAATCCTGTACGGAAGGCCTTACTTACGAGGGCCCGGCTGCGGCAGGTGGCCACCGAGTCCGGCGTGAATTTCTGCGAAGCTTCCGCCTTCCTCTTCGGAGATGCACCTTTGAAGGACTCTGGTAGTGCTTTTCTTATAGAGCTCTCCCTCGTGGACCTTGTAGGCTTTAGATCGTCGCACAATGCAGCGTGCCTCATTTTGGTCCTTGGGAAGTTCCTGCCTGGTTAGGTAGGCCAGGAATGGTTCAGTCCATGGGGCGATGACGGCCATTATTACGTGGGCTGAAGGTGTTATTTCGGTGGCGGAGCCGCCGATTATGTCAGAGTGTTCGGCATCTGGTGTTGTAGCCGGGTCCGGATTGTTTGTTGCTTGTTTCCCCTTCCCATGCCATGGATGGCTTAAACAACCTTTCCAAGAATATGTTGGGTGGGACCAGATCGTGCTTAGCGCCGATATGGGCAAGGACGTCCGCCACCTGATTGTTTTCCCGAGCTACATGGTGGAATTCGAGTCCCTCGAACCGAGCTGACATCTTGAGTACGACATTGCGATAAGCCGCCATTTTCGGATCTTTAGCATCGAAGTCTCCGTTTATTTGGGATATTGCGAGGTTTGAATCCCCGCGCACCTCCAGTCATTGAATGCCCATGGAGACTGCCATCCGGAGACCATGTAACAGGACCTCGTATTCGGCGGCATTGTTGGAGTCTCAGATACTGTATTTGGAGTACATATTGACTGTATCTCCGATAGGGGACGTCAAGACGACGCCAAATTTCTGCATCGCCAACATTTTAGAGCCGTCAAAGTGCATAATCCAATTGGAGTATGCGCCGTATTCCTTAGGGAGTTCGGCTTCTGTCCATTCGGCGACAAAATCGGCCAATACCTACGTCTTAATAGCTCGCCGAGGTTTATATGTTATATCGAACGGGAGGAGCTCTATGACCCATTTGGCAATCCGGCCTGTGGCGTCGCGGTTGTTCATTATGTCGTTTAGTGGCACTTCAGAGGACCAGCTGGACACTAAGAAATGTTGAGTGGGATCCGATGGAACCGAATTAAGTCCGAACCCTGACCCGGTCCGCGACCCGGGGGCGTGGGATTTTCTGATCTTGGAGGTTCGGGCTCCGGGATGTCGCCCGGTAGGTCTGGCCCACTGCCTGATTCTACGTTCAAGGCTTGGGGGATGTCCTTTCGTGTACAGGTATCCGGCTCAGAGAGCTCTAGAATCCGGACATAGCTTGTCCTCAAGATTGAGGGAAAATTACCGCATTGTTCCTCCACCACCGCTATCTGATGGGTGACCGGCGGAGAGTTAATCTCCCTTTGGTCGGGTTTAAGCCCGATCCTATCATAGTCCGTAGCGACTCCCAAAGCGGCGATGCGGTACAAGAGCTCGTTTAGGTAAGAGAGCTCCATCGGATCCATCTGCTCGGCAAGTTCCGAGCTGACGTGGAGGATGTTTTCGATGACCCGAGAAGTCATCATCGGCGCAGCAGCCGAACGGGCGGTCATGATGAACTCGCCTAGCCGGAGAGTCTGGCCGACAGCCAGGGCTCCTCCAGAGGTGACGCTGTCCTTGACAACGAGACGAGACATCCTTCCTTATGGCGACGGCACAGTAGAACTCTCAATGAAAGCACCAATGTTGGTGTCAAAACCGGCGGATCTCGGGTAGGGGGTCCTGAACTGTGCGTCTAAGGCGGATGGTAACAGGAGGCAAGGGACACAATGTTTACCTGTGTTCGGGCCCTCTCTATGGAGGTAATACCCTACTTCCTGCTTGATTGATCTTGATGAATATGAGTATTACAAGAGTTGATCTACCACGAGATCGTAGAGGCTAAACCCTAGAAGCTAGCCTATGGTATGATTGTCGTTGTCCTACGGACTAAACCCTCCGGTTTATATAGACACCGGAGGGGGCTAGGGTTACACAGAGTCGGTTACAACAGAAGGAGATCTACATATCCGTATCGCCAAGCTTGCCTTCCACGCCAAGAGAGTCCCATCCGGACACGAGATGAAGTCTTCAATCTTGTATCTTCATAGTCCAACAGTCCGACCAAAGGATATAGTCCGGCTGTCCGGATACCCCCTAATCCAGGACTCCCTCAGTGGGGAAGTCAGCTGGTGCAGTTGCAAGCCAAGCGTCGTGGCGGGATCTACATGTGAAGCGGAGTACATAGCAGCCTCGGAGGTAGCACAGGAAGCAGTCTGGACGAAGGAGTTCATCACCGACCTAGGAGTTATCCCCAATGCATCGGGCACGACGACTCTCTTTTGTGACAACACTGGAGCTATTGCCCTTGCCAAGAAGCCCAGGTTTCACAAGAAGACCAGGCATATCAAACGTCGCTTCAACTCCATTCGTGAATATATTTAAGATGGAGACATAGATATTTGTAAAGTGCATACGGATCTAAATATCGCAGATCCGTTGACTAAACCTCTTCCACGAGCAAAACATGATCAACACCAGAACTCTATGGGTGTTCGATTCATCACGATGTAACTAGATTATTGACTCTAGTGCAAGTGGGAGACTGTTGGAAATATGCCCTAGAGGCAATAATAAAATGGTTATTATTATGTTTCCTTGTTCATGATAATTGTCTGTTGTTCATGCTATAATTGTATTAACCGGAAACTGTAATACATGTGTGAATACATAGACCACAACATGTCCCTAGTGAGCCTCTAGTTCACTAGCTCGTTGATCAACAGATGGTTGTGGTTTCCTGACCATGGACATTGGATGTCGTTGATAATGCGATCACATCATTAGGAGAATGATGTGATGGACAAAGACCCAATCCTAAGCATAGCACAAGATCGCGTTAGTTCGTTTGCTAGAGCTTTTCTAATGTCAAGTGTCGTTTCCTTAGACCATGAGATTGTGCAACTCCCGGATACCGTAGGAATTCTTTGGGTGTATCAAACATCACAACGTAACTAGGTGACTATAAATGTGCACTACAGGTATCTCCGAAAGTGTTTGTTGGGTTGGCACGAATCGAGATTGGGATTTGTCAATCCGTGTGACGGAGTGGTATCTCTGGGCCCACTCGGTAATGCCTCATCATAATGAGCTCACTGTGACTAATGATTTAGCCACGAGATCATGCGTTACGGAACGAGTAAAGAGACTTGCTGGTAATGAGATTGAACAAGGTATAGGGATACCGACGATCGAATCTCGGGCAAGTAACATACCGATGGACAAAGGGAATTGTATACGGGATTGATTGAATCCCCGACATCGTGGTTCGTCCGATGAGATCATCGTGGAACATGTGGGAGCCAATATGGGTATCCAGATCCCGCTATTGGTTATTGGCCGGAGAGGTGTCTCGGTCATGTCTGCATGGTTCCCGAACCCGTAGGGTCTACACACTTAAGGTTCGGTGACGCTAGTGTTGTAATGGGAATAGTATGTGGTTAACGAAGGTAGTTAGAAGTCCCGGATGAGATCCCGGACGTCATGAGGAGTTCCGGAATGGTCCGGAGGTGAAGATCGATATATTAGATGAAGGGTATTGGAGTCTAGAAGTGTTCAGGGGGTACCAGGCTATGGCCAGCATGGCCGAAAGGTGTTTCGGGGGCCCCGGCAAGTGTTGCAGGGCCTCATGGGCCAAGGGGAGGGGGCAAACCAGCCCAATAAGGGGATGTGCACCCCACACCCTTTCCCACGTTACTTGTTGAGGTGGGGCACCTCCACCTGGCTTGGGAGGCAAGCCTCCACCTGCTTGGCTTGAGGGGCAAGTCTCCCTAGGGTTTCCCTAGGGAGATCCAATCTGCCCTGGCAGCCCCCCCTAGGGGAAACCCTAGGGAGCTTCCCCCTCTCCCCTTCCCCCTATATATAGTGAGGGGGTGGGAGGGCAGCCGCACCCTTCCCCTGGCTTAGCGCTCCCCCTCTCCAACTCCTCCTCCTCTTTCGTAGTGCTTGACGAAGCCCTGCCAGAGAACCACGAGCTCCTCCACCACCACGCTGTTGTGATGCTGGAGTTCTCCCTCAACTTCTCCTCTCCCCTTGCTGGATCAAGAAGGATGAGACGTCCCCGGGATGTACGTGTGTTGAACGCGGAGGCGCCGTCCGTTCGGCGCTAGATCGGATCTTCCGTGATTTGAATCGCCGCGAGTACGACTCCATCAACCGCGTTCTTGTAACGCTTCTGCTTAGCGATCTTCAAGGGTATGAAGATGCACTCCCTCTCTCTCACTTGTTTCTAGCATCTCCTAGATTGGTCTTGGTGACACGTAGGAAATTTTTGAATTATTACTATGTTCCCCAACAAGTAGCTAGATGGCTTTCTCTGTCTCGCTGAATTCTCAATACAATGGTCTCTTGAAGATCCATATGATGTAACTATTTTTGATGAACTTCGAGTTTATGATCAGTTATATCTTTTTATATCCATGAAAGTTATTTGAGTTTCTTTGATCTCTTATATGCATGTTCTCTTATAGCCTCGTATTTCTTCTCCGATATTTGGGTTTTGTTTGGCCAACTTGATCTATTTATCTTGCAATGGGAAGAGGTGCCTGATAGTGGGTTCGATCTTACGGTGCTTGATCCCAGTGACAGAAAGGGAACCGACACGTATGTATCGTTGCTACTAAGGATAAAAAGATGGGATCTATATCTATGCAATAGATAAATGGATTTTCTCTACATCATGTCATCGTTCTTATTGCATTACTCCATTTTTTCATGAACTTAATACAGTAGATGCATGCTGGATAGCGGTCAATGTGTGGAGTAATAGTAGTAGATGCAGGCAGGAGTCGGTCTATTAATCTTGGACGTGATGCCTATGTAATGATAAATGCCTGGATATTGTCATAATTATTTGAAGTTCTATCAATTGCCCAACAGTAATTTGTTTACCCACTGTTTGCTATCTTTCTCGAGAGAAGCCACTAGTGAAACCTACGGCCCCCGGGTCTTCTTCCTCATATATTTGCTTGCGATCTACTTTTCCTTTGCATTTTTATTCAGATCTATTAAACCAAAAATACAAAAATACTTTGCTGCACTTTATTTTATTTGCGATCTATTATTTCAATCTATTACCAATTTCTAGCATCGTTACCCGAAAGGGATTGATGACCCTTTAACACGTCGGGTTGCGAGGTGTTGTTATTTATGTGCAGGTGTTGTTTATGTTGTGTTGCTTCGTTCTCCTACTGGTTCGATAACCTTGGTTTCTTCACTGAGGAAAATACCTACCGTCACTGTGATGCATCATCCCTTCCTCTTTGGGGAAATACTGACGTAGTCCTAGCAGACAGGAGCTTTTCTGGCGCTATAGTCAGAGAGCAATCAGCTGGCAACATGTGGTGTAGAGTCTGCATCTTAGTTTCCTTGTCCTCCTCACCTTCCTGCTGCAACCACTTGAGCATCCAGTTGACAAGATCCGTGTGAGAGTCGATGACTCCCCTCCCTCCTCCCTTAATTCTACAGTGTTGCAGCTCATCCCCAACAACCAACTCATTATTCATCATTGTCCACACAAGAATAACCTATGGTGATCATTCTTGTGTTCTTGTACGTGTAAGTATGTGTCAAAGTATATTACGTATATATTTTTGTCTTTTTACGTACAAACATTCATCCCTCCAATTTACCACCTTCACTTTTAGAAATGGACATACTCCTAAAATTATACTCACTCCTTTAGAAGTTAAATAAAAAGGAAAATAAGTCAGGAGGAGAAATTTCATCTATGACAAACCTATTGGATGAATCTCGTCTTGGAGATTCGGGTTGCCTTGTGAATAGGTATGGTTAGTTTGGTCAGAAAGAATCATATCCTTCCCAGGAGGCTTCTTCCTCAGGGTGGTGACATCATTGAACTTTGAAAATGGGACCTTACCGCGATTCCTTCATTTTGTCATATCAAAAATATCTTAACAAGCTTTCAATATGCATGAGATTTTGAGCTTAGTGTCACTTCATTGTACTCTGTTTGCTTTACTGGTGGTGTTAGACACTTTCTGAGTTGGGATACGTGGAACACATCATAGACCCGTGTTAGGTCTTCTGGTGATTCTAGCTAACATGCTACCTTTCCCTTTCTTGCCAAGACATGGAATGGTTTAACAAATCTTAGGGAAAATTTTCCTTTTACGTGAAATCTTTGCAATTAATGGAGGAGTCTCACTCCGAGGTAAGAATATTTCCCTGGTTCAAAGTTGAATTCATGATGCTTTGATGGTGGTAACTTTTGTGCATGGACTGAGTGGCCCTAAGTCGGTAACAAATCATTGTGACTTTCTCATCCACTACTTGACATAATTTAGGACAAACAATACGACAATCTCTTGTTTCAGACCAGTTAAGAGGGGTGATGCATTTGCTTCCATACTATGCTTCAAATGGTGACATTTTCAGGCTTTATTGGTAACTATTATTGCAAGAGAACTTTCTGTATGGAAGACTATATCCCCAACATGATCCATAGGATGGGATGCAAGCTTAAAGCATATCATCCAAATTCTAATTTACTCTTTCTAGCTGTCCATATGTCTGCGGGTGATACACAACACTGAAGTTCTGGCCAGCCCTTATAGATTCTTGTAAATTCTGCCATAACTTGGAAGGGAACAGTTACTTGATCTAACATAATACGTTTTGTAACTCCATGCATGGTGACTATTCTGGATACATACAACTGCGCTAAATGGTCTGAGCGGTAAGTGCTTGATGTCTATTACACACCTTCTTTTCTTCTAGACTTTGTTGGGCCTCCAAGCGCAGAGTTTTGTAGAAGAACATCGAATTCCCCCCAAGTGGATGGCCTAAGGTTTATCAATCCGTGGAAGATGTAGGACGAATGTATTATCCTCTCAAGCAACCGTACAATAAGATACAAGAAGTCTCTTGTGTCCACGACACACCTAATACAGTTGTCAATTATATAGGTGCACTAGTTCAGCGAAGAGATAAAAAAATTGATGGTGGATAGGTAATATGGATGGCGAAAATGTTTTTGTGTCTTTGAACAATTAAAAATAACAATGTAGCAAGTAGTGAACATGACTGAAAACAAGATTCCAATGCTTGGAAAAAGGCCTAGGGTCCAATATATTAAAAGTGAAAGATCGTTTTTTCTACCAACATTGTAAAAAAAACTAGGTCAGAATAGGGAGAACACCGGATTTTGGCAAGACTTATGGGTGGGTCAGAAACCTCTGAAATTTACTTATGCTAGATACGATTCAAGCTTTGATCATAATATCACAGTGGTCGAAGCTGTGTAGACAGGTTGGTGACGGAGTCGATTCTGGTGAATCTCGGGTGGGGATTCCCAAGATAGTAGCCTAGATGTGATGGTAACAAGTACATGATGTTTTACCCAGGTTCGGGCTCTGTTGAAGACATAATACCCTACGCCATGCTTCTGTTCATATTGATTTCGGATGGAGTACAAAGTACATGTTAATCTACCACGAGATTGTTCTCTGTGATCTATGAGCCCTACCCCTTGGTTTATGTAGGTACCAGGGGGGCTAGGGTTACATTGAAGTCCTCTACGCATAAGGTAATCATATTAATCGTATTGTAGATGATCTCTAAGTTTGCGCCAAGTCTTCGGGAATATTCCATCTACGCGCCATTGGCCTTCTCGAGATGGCCTACTAGTGAACTTCCATGGGGGGTGTCGGTGTACTAGAGTAGGGGTACCCTAGTATCCCGTACTCGTGCACGGACAGTTGCAGCACCCCGCGGCAAGGTTTGCCTCGTCACCGCCAAGATCCTCCGTGGCTCCTTTGGAGCCATTCAAGAACAAAATATTTGATTAAGAAGACAAGGCCCCGGCAAGAGGAGCTGGTCGGGAAGGCCACTCAAGGCATGCAGAAGACAAGGCCCCGACAAGAGGAGCTTGCCGGAAGGCTCGAGCGACAAGCCTCCAGACGCCGACAAGGATTCGACGCGGCAAGGCGCTTGCCGCTGCATGCAAACTCTCTCCATCTCCGCTCCAGCTCATCCAAAGAACGTGTCGCCATGGGACCATTCCATGCGCTGCGTGTCGAGAGGTCAGGCAGCCAGCGGAGAGCAGCGATAAGCGGCGCCGACAAGCTTGCCATCATGGCGAAGCGGAGGCGCACCTTACGGTCTCTGCAGTAATTGTTTGGGCATTAATCGACGAGCATTTATTGCTTTTGTCCCTTGCCGCCGAGTTAGGTATTTTGCATCGTAATCGCTCGAGTAGGTGTACCAACTCCTGCTTTTTACATTTGTACCCTCGCCTATGTTGCCACCGCCGGAGACCCTTGAGCATATAAAAGGAGGCCCATGTGCAACGTAGAGAGGGTTCGGTTCGGTTCGAGCTTCGGGTTCATTCGACTCACCAGAGACCAGATACACTCACGCTTAGGTTTTATAGCTCGTGACGCTTCCCTAGCAAGAACACAATACATCAAACAAGCAGTAGTAGGAGTTTTATCTCTGGGAGAGCTCCGGCTGGGTAAACTGCTCGTGTGCCTCGCCTCGATCCGCTCTTCATGCGATCTCCGCCCTCCGAACCACAAAGGGGCCTGGTCCGCCCGGCCCCATAGGTGTCCCCTGCACGATCAGCCTCCCGACATCTTTGGCGCGCTGTAGAAGCGTCGAGGCCCTGTGAATCTGATCCGGCGTTCACACGAGCAGCGTCCTCAACATCTTCCTCAACATGCCACCGAAGAAGAAGGCTTGGCGGCAGCAGAGCCGTCCGCGTCGTACCCACCTCGCCGCAGCAAGCGGGTGGTGGGGCGACGCTGGCGGAGGAACGGGCGCCGATGAAGGCGTTTCGCGACGCTGCCAAGTCCAAGGACAAGGCCCCGCAAACCTCGGCGTCAGCGCATCCCCGCGCCCATCTTCAGAGACGCGGGACCAACAACGCCATGGCGTTCACAACGCCATACGCTCGCTGGATCGAGACCCTCAAGACCAGCATACGCGCCAACATGTCGGCACGAGTGAGATACGGTCGCCCGGACGGGTGCTGCTCCTTCTAACATAGTTAGAAGTCCGAGCATATCCCGCCTCGCACCGTTCACCAATGCCACCCACTACTCCAGCAGAAGCTCTGGCGAGAGCTCAGCTGCTCCTCGACTATCCTCCAACGGCCGACAAGGTCGACGAGTGGAGGGCCACTATCCAGAGCCTCATCGGCTTTGCCAACGGCGACGCTCCGCGGCAACCAACGCCATCATTGCTGCAGCGAGACGACAAGCCACGAGCCGGTGGCGACGAGACTGTCGGAGGTGCAACCACCGTGCACTCTCCGCCACGAAGGCCAAGATCGCCGACTCACCGGATCCACCTCGACAGCGACTCCACCGCGTCGTCCGATCCGCGAGCTCGCTGCGATCAGCGCCAAGTTCTTCATGAGCGACAACAAGAGGACGCTCGAACTCGCATCGAGCGCCGAAGAGAAGCGCGACGTCAGTCCGACAAGCTGCCGCTTGGGCCTTCTGTTGACATGTGCGCGCCGGAGGAGCCAGCGACTTGTCAGACGCGGTAGGTTGCCCTGCGTTCACTCGTGAGCTGCGGCAAGTCCAAAGGGCTCAGCCGTAAAAACTTCAAACCAGACGTGCCGAGAAGTATGATGGCAGGACGCATCCGTCGGAGTTCCTCAACATCTACACCATCGCGGTGCAGGCTGCGGGGGACGGACGACAAGATCCTCGCCAACTACTTCCCGCCGTGCTCAAGTCCAACGCCGATCTTGGCTCATGCACTTGCCGGACAGCTCCATATCCTCTTGGCAGATCTGTGCCATCGCTTTGTTGGCACCTTCACAGTGGCCACAAGCCTCATGGCCAAGAGAGTGACCTTCATCTCGCCGCCTGTAAGGAAGGAGAGTCCTCGCGCAAGTTCATTCAGAGATTCAGCCGTGTGCACTACAACATCCCAGACGTCCACCCCGCCGCGGTGATCGCGCATTTCATCGTAATGTGCGGAACCGCAGGATGAGGGAGGAGATGGCAATGTGCAAAGTCAAGGACGCCGAGTGAGCTGTACGCCTTGGCCGACAAGTGTGCACGCTACCGAGGAAGGGAGGAGACTCCTGTGAGAGAATGCGGAAGCAGGATCTGACAGTGAGGAGACCGCCCCGACAAAGAAAGGCCGACGGCGAGGCAACCGGAAGAAGAAAGGTAGAGAAGTGCTAGTTGTCGAGCAGTCCGGCAACGGAGGTGGCGACAAGAACGCCAAGGCTGGTGGCTCTGGCAAGGAGATTGCCGCTGACGCCAACCACCAGTCGGTGGCGGCCGCCGACAAGCAAGACAGCCGGCAAGCAAGATTGCAAGATCCACCGCACCAAGGGCCACGACCTCCAGAGCTGCAAGAAGGTCGAGCAGCTTGTCGAACAACAGAGAGCTGAGTACGAGCGGCGCGGCAAGGAGAAGGCCCAGGAAGGTGATGGGGGAGCAAGCAAGAAACGTCCCGGCCGGGGAGGACGCCGCGGCAAGGCCAAGCAGCGGCAAGGAGACAGACCTCCCCGCGGCCGCGACAAGGATGACGATGATGACGACGACGAAGATATGGAAGACGAAGACGCTGATGAGCAGGAGTTTCGGAAAGCCACATAGGTCCTCTGCGTTGACGGAGGTGCTTCCCTGCATACCTCCCACCGCCAACTCAAGCAATGGATGCGGGAGGTCAATGCAGCGGAACCATCCGTAGAGTCACGCAAGCCTCTGAAGTGGTCCAGCGCGCCTGTCATTGTTGATAGTGAGGGCCACCGATCGCATAACTGCGGTCGGGTGCTTGCCGATGTTGGTCTCACCAACCATCCGCAACCTCAAGGTCACCAAAATGCTAGTTGACGGCGGGGCGGCTTGAATCTGATCTTCTCCGCGGTGCTCCGTAAGCTTCAAATCCTCGACAGAAGCTCGAAGAGACCGGCACTTTCCAAGGAATCAATCCGGGAAGGAGCAAGCCGAAGGGGAAGATTACGTTGCCGGTAACATTTGGCAGCGAGCTGAACTTTAGGACTGAGAGGGTCACATTCGACATTGCCGATTTCCCGTTGCCTTACAATAGGATACTCGGCCGTCCAGCACTCGCCAAGTTCATGACAGCCTCTCACTACGCCTACAACTTACTCAAGATGCCAGGCCTGATAAGCGTCATCTCTGTCCATGGTGACAAGAAGGAAGTCCTTATCTGTGCCGACAAGATCGGGGGGAAGAAGACGAAGTCCAAGTCCAGCAAGGGCTCTGATGCACACTCCGGCAAGCGCACCTCTTCGGAGTGCTGCGCTACCGTCGAGGACGCACCATCGAGCTCCACCGGCAAGTGCAAGAAGATGGTGGCTCCGCCAAAGACCAAGAAGGTGCCCGCCAAGGAGGACGGCATTGGTGGTACCTTTACCATCGGTGCCTCTCTCGACCCTAAATAGGAAGGCGGCGCCGTTGCTTTCCTGCGGGCGAATCGTCGACGTGTTTGCATGGCAACCGTCGACATCCCGGTGTTCCTGTGAAAGTGATTGAGCACCGTCGCCGCTTTGTCCTCATGCGCGCCCGTCAAGCAAAAAGTCAGGAAGCAAGCGGTGGAGCGCCAAGAATTCATAGCGAAGAGATCAAGAAACCGAAGCGGCAGGCCTTGTCAGAGGAGTGCTCCATCCTACGTTGTTGGCCAATCCTGTAGTCGTGCGCAAAGCAAATGGAAAATGGAGACTTTGTATTGACTTCACGGATGTTAATAAAGCTTGTCCCAAAGATCCATTTCCCTTGCCGCGCATTGACCAGATTGTCGACTCCACGGCTGGATGTGATTTGCTTTCGTTTCTTGATGCATACTCGGGATATCATCAGATCTTCATGGCTGAAGAAGATGAGGAGAAGACCGCATTCATTACACCATGTGGCACATACTGTTTCATACGGATGCCTTTCGGTTTGAAGAATGCTGGTTCAACATTTGCAAGGGTAGTCCATGACGCTTTTGAGCCGCAAATGCACATAAATGTAGAAGCCTACATGGATGACATAGTGGTCAAAAGCAAGGACAACGCAACTCTGGTTCAAGATTTGGACGAGACCTTTGCAAATTTGGCGCAAGATCAACCTCAAGCTCAACCCCGAGAAGTGCGTGTTTGGAGTCCCTTCCGGCAAGCTTCTCGGGTTCTTCGTGTCTCAACGAGGGATTGAAGCTAATCCCGACAAGATCAAGGCCATTGAGCAGATCGAAGCACCAAAGCGCGTCAAGGATGTACGAAGACTTGCCGGTTGCGTAGCTGCTCTCAGCAGGTTTATTTCTAGGTCTGCTGAGTGCGCCCTGCCATTTTTCAAGATTTTGAAAAAGGCAGGTCCAATGAAATGGACTCCCGAAGCGGAGGCTGCGCTGCAGGACTTGAAGAGATACCTGTCCTCCACTCCAACACTTGTCGCACCTAAGCCACAAGAGAAGTTCTTTGCTATATATAGCAGCAGCCAATCAAGTGGTTAGTGCTGCGTTAGTAGCGGAGAGGGAGGCAGACGAAAGACAACCACGGCAAGCACATCCAAATGACAAGCTGGGGGTTTCGCCGACAAGCTCGGTCCCGACAAGGACGAGTCCACGAAGACGCATGACGGATGCGAAAAGGATGGTGCAGCGCCAGTCTACTTTGTCGATTCCCTCCTGCAGGGGCTAGGTCAAGGTACTACGGTGTGCAGAAATTGCTTTTCGGCCTCCACATGGCCTCGAGAAAGCTGCGCCATTACTTCAAAGCACATGAGATCACAGTTGTCACTCGCTTTCCGCTGAAGAGGATACTGCAGAATCCAGAAGCAACGGGCAGGATTGTCGAGTGGGCGTTGGAGCTGTCAAGCTTTGGTCTCAAGTTTGAAAGCACATCAACTATCCAAAGCAGAGCATTGGCAGAATTCATAGCAGAATGGACGCCAACGCCAGATGAAGAGATTCCGGAGACGAGCATTCCCATCAAGGAAGCAAGCAAAAAGTGGCTGATGTACTTTGATGGTGCCTTCGCCGCAAGGCGCCGGTGCCGGGCGTGTCGCTTATCGCACCCACCGGAGAGCACCTCAAGCACGTAGTCCGGATGCACTTTCCGAAGGAGCAAGAAACAAACAATACCGCAGTATGAAGGTTTGCTTGCCGGTCTCGTGGATCACAAGTGGACCTTGGGATCAAAAAGCTTATTGTCGGGGTGACTCGCAACTCGTCAGTCCGCCAAGTGAACAAAGATTACCGAGTCCGTTGATGGAAGCCACGTTGATGAAGTGAGGAAGCTAGAAGAGCACTTTGATGGCCTGCAAATGGAACATGTTGCAAGAGCTCGTAATGATATTGCCGACGGCTCACAAAGTGCGCCGCGACTTAAGTTGCACTGTGGAACCAGTGGATTTTCGTGCTCAAGCCGACTCACCAACCGTAACACCATCAACTGGACAAAGCAAGAAGAGGAAGTTGATCTCCGGTGACTACTTTCCCAGAGCTTCCCGGCCGTCGTTGCGAAGGTTCCCAAGATCAACACCAACAATGCTGAGGGGCAGTCTGCTCCGACAGGCCCCAGGGTTTGTTTCGTTGAAGCAGACGCCTCCGACAAGTTTTGCTCCGGCAAGCTTGCCGGGGAGCGTCAAGCTCCGGCAGGGCCGCAGGTCCTTGCCGTGGAAGCTGATGTTCCCGCAGCAGCAGATGTGCCTTTAGTCCTTGTTGTCGAGCCACAAGCTCCGCATGGGCGCAGCAGATTGTCCATTTCCTTCTGCATGTGAGAACTTCCCGAAGAGCAAGAAGAAGCGGAAAGAGTAGCCCGGCAATGAGTATGTACCAGTTTGTCGACAGCATACTGCATGTAAGAAGACTCAACGGTGTGAAATTGAAGTGTATTCCTGTGGAAGATGGATGAAGCTGTTGGCGAAGAGATACACGGAGGCATATGTGGTCACCACATTGGCGCAAGAGCACTTGCCGCAAGGTTTCTTCGGCCGACAGCCCTCCAGGA
This sequence comes from Aegilops bicornis, assembly GCA_021605145.1. Taxonomy (NCBI): domain Eukaryota; kingdom Viridiplantae; phylum Streptophyta; class Magnoliopsida; order Poales; family Poaceae; genus Aegilops; species Aegilops bicornis. Next base: position 649,942,696 of record CM038670.1, read on the forward strand.
TGCGATCGCACAAGTAACCAAGTGTGAAGCGTGCAGCCCATTCCAAACAGATACACCAGCCAGCTCAAGCTCTCCAGACGATCCCTTTATCCCCGCCATTTTCGTCTGGGGCTCGACATCTCGGCCCTTCCCCGAGCTGTCGGGGCTTTGAGTACTTGTACGCCGCCATCGACAAGTTCACAAAGTGGCCGGAAGTGGAAGCGATGAGGAAGGTGACGGCACGGTCGTGATCAAGTTCTTCAGGTCGATTGTTTGCCATTTCGGGATCCCTAATAGGATCATCACCGACAACGGCACACAATTTACGAGTCGCACCTTCATGCAGTACGTCCGGGACCTTGGCGCCAAGGTCTGCTTTGCTTCTGTTGCTCACCCGAGAAGCAACGGTCAAGCAGAGAGGGCAATGCTTTGAAGTGCTGCGCTGGGCTCAAGACCGTAACTTTCGACAGGCTGCACAAGTGCGGAAGAAAGCTGGATCGAGGAGCTACCGGTGGTTCTTTGGTCGATCAGACGACACCAAATCGAGCCACCGCCGGACACCCTTTGCTCTAGTCTATGGAGCAGAGGCAGTTCTCCCCACGGAACTCGTGATACGGATCGCCTCGAGTGCTCGCTTATGATGAGCTTGAGCAAGAGCAGCTGCAACAAGATGACGCGCTGCTCCTTGAGGAGGATCGTCTTCAGCCCCAGGCGAGCTGCTCGCTACCGACAAGCTACGTGTCGCTACCATAGCCGCAGAGTTAGCGCCCGAAGTCTCGAGGAAGGCGACCTTGTTCTTCGCCGCTCAGTCCGCCAAGAATTCAAACAAGTTGACACCAAAGTGGGAAGGCCCTTATCGGGTGAAACGAGTCACTAGGCTGGCCGTCCGCTTTGAGACCGAAGATGGCATTCGGTGAGCAACTCTGGAACATTGAGCATCTTCGTAAGTTTTACCCATAGGCGCGGTTGCGGAACCTGTTCGGCAACCACCTTTTGTACAAGTCTTGCCGCAGCTTGCATGTAATCCTTTGTACAAAGCGGGCGCAGACCCGTGCATCAAGAAAGCTCATGTGTTGCGCACAACTTGTCAAAATCATGCTTTCATCATTTTATTGCATGTTTTGGCTAACACTTTGTGCAAAGAACCACACCCGGTAAGCAAAATCGAGCCGCTTAGGCTCCATAACCTTATTTCCTCTTCTTTCTCTTTTCTCAAAGAAAGGAAGGCTCCCTCGCGCACAAGTTAACCGGGGGAAGGAGAGGATGATAATATTATGGACCGTGCACCGCCGAGGAAGTTTCGCCTCATCGGGAAGCAAGAGATGGAAAAGCTAAGTTGCCAAAGTTTGAGCAATCAAGTTTTAAATTTTTAAGTTATCTTCCTCGAACGATAGTACTTTGTATGGAGAACACAGGCGCAGAGGAACCAACTCGCAGGTTGGTCGCTACTTTACTTTGTTTCGAGTCCGCTCAACAACTTAAGTGAGCTGCGGCTAGTCGCGACAAGGTTGCTTTGTCGGAGGCTGCACCGCCAAAGAAGCTGCCGACGTTCCGCACTCGGCCATTCGCGACAAAAGTGCCCGCGACCGACAAGTCCCCGAATGCGTAAGGCGAGAACGCATACAAAGGAAGGAATCGAGTAGAGGAAATAACGTTGCATTGATCGCCTAAGATAGAGTATATTACAAAATAACTTGTCGCTGATCTAACAAAGTGTTCTAAAACATGATCGGCGACAAGGGAAAGATAAAGTTGGCGGCCTAGTCTACGCAGTCGCCCTCAATCCGCTTGATCTTGTTCACCTTGTCCACAATGGGTGCGACAAGGGCTTTGAGCTCCTCCACGTTGGCATCTGGCGGCAAGGATCTGAGGACGCCGTTAAGGTTGAGGCCCGGATTGGAAGGCCACCTTTATCAACACTTTCTCGAGGGCTCTCGCACAGATCTGGCGCGATTCCTCGCCTAGCTGCTTGGGACCTCTTCTCGAGTCAGCTGGAGACCCGCCACCACGCCTTTGAAGAATAAGCTGAGTTTGGCGATGGGTTGGAGATGCTCGTCGGAGGAGTATGCAAGGTCCGCCATCCCCAGCTCCATCATTTCGTTGTGGATGTCGTGGCGGTGTCCACAAGACCTTGATCCAGTGCTCCACGCTCTCCCTCAAGGTGCTCTGGATGGAGGCAGCATTCGCTAGCAGCTCCTCCTTGGCCTTGATCGCCTCCAACAAGCCCACCTCCCGCTCTCTGGCGCCGTCCAACGTCTGCGTCAGGGTGGTTAGCTTCAGCTCAAGATCCGCCTTGGAATCCTTGGCGGCGTCGAGCTCCTTGCCCCTATCAGCGAGACGACTCTGCAGCTCGCCCAGAGTGTAGGCGTCCTTCTCGCGCTCATGCCTAAGCGCGGCAAGCTCTTCGCCGCTCTTCTTGAGGCTGGCCTCCAGCTGTGCCACCTTCGCCTTCAACTCCTCCTTGGCGGCCTCGGCGGCTGCGGCAGCATCCTTCGCTTCCTTGAGCGCCCCGCCAAGTGACTCCTCGCGCGCGGCAAGGTCTTCTTCGTGGCTGTCCAGGTTGACCTTTCGCTGCGCCAACTCGCTTTCCTGCGCGGAGAGCTTCTCGGCAGCCAGCCGCTGCTCCTCCTCAGCTGCGGCCTTCTCAAGGATGAAGGCCGTGCGCTCTTCTGCAAGATACCCCCGCGCTTCTGCTACGTCGCGGAGGGCTTCTTGGTTGGCACTCCGGAGCTCTTCTACGCGCTTCTCCATGTCCGCTCCTGCCCTCGCGACAAGCGCTTCCCGGGTCTCCAACAGCCCACGGGCGCGGTAGAGCGACATCAGCTTCTTCAGCAGCCGCTCCTCCTCAGACTCGCCGCCGCTGCTGCTTGGCGCGTCCACCAGCGTCAGCCCAGCGGAGGAGAGTAGCTCGCCGTCGAAGGTCTCTCCCTCGACCGGCGCTCGAGCTTCGGTTCCTGTGGGAGCTTGATGAAGACGCCGCCGGCCTTCGTAGGCGCCGGGTTGGCTCCTCGAGCTCGACGCCGCAGCAGCGGCGGGGAGTCGGTTGTCGGTGAAGCGCTTGGCGCTCCTGCGGCCTCAGGGCCGTCAGTGCGATCACCCGACTCCTCGCCGGCCTCTGCGTCGGCAGCCTCGGTGGCCTCCTCGCCAACAGGCTCGTCGGCGACGGCCTCTTCTCCCGCAACAACGACCTCTTCTTCCTCGACGGCGGCCTCATCGGTGTTGCCGCGCGCTTCCTCCTCGCCGGCGGCCTCGACCTCCATCGGCTCTGCGTCAGACGAAGAAAGAGCAGTCAAGCAAATGTTCAAAAAGAAACAAAAGAAAGCAAGCCCAAGGGAGATTTTCGTGTAAGGCAGTTACCTGCAACGGGATCCGCAGCCATGGCCTCGACCACTGGAGGGTCACTGGCGCTGTCCCTTGCCGGGGTAGCCTCCCTTGCCGGAGTGGCCTCCTTGTCGGAGGGCGCTCCTTTGCCGGAGAATCCTCCCTTGGCGGCGTAGTGGCAGCAGACAGGATTTCGGGGGCGGCTTCCGAGCCCTCCTGATGAGGCTGCTCTGCTCCTACACAAGCAAACAATCAGGTATCAACGAAGAAGGGCACCCCTGCACACCTAATAGTAAGGAGAAAACTGCACACTTACTGCAGGGGCTGTCTGGGGGCTGCTCTGAGGAAGGGTTGCTGGTCCGGCAAGGGGTCTCAGACGCGTCTCCGTTGCCGCAGGAGAATCGTCCTCAACAACGACCGTCGGGATCTTGGCCCTCTTCGACGCTCTCTGGGCCAGCGTCACGAAAAGGAAAGAGTCGAGCGAAGCAAATCAGATTCAAGATGAAGCAATAAAATTGAAGAAATACAAGCACAAATCTCAAGAGCTTACTCTTTGCCTTCCTCCTCGGAGCTGAGCGCGGAGAAGTCAAACTCCGGCTTGCCTCCGGTGCGACGAGGCGGGGGAGTGGGCTCTCTTGGCCGCTTGGCGGAGGCGTCGGCGGTGGCCTGAGAAGATCCCGTCCCAGTTGTCGCAGCGGTGCGAGGCGCTCCCGCGGCAACATCGCTTGCCGCGGTAGAGAAGGCCGCGTCGCGCTTCTTCTTGTGGGCGATCTGCCGCCCGACTCGTCTCCGGCCTTGCGAGGCGCCTCTTGGCGGAGCCGGGGCTCCGGCGGCAAGTCGCTGGGTGGTGGAGAAGAAGCGCCCTCGGCGGGTCCACTCGACCCGGCCTCGGGCTCGACAAGCTCGTCCTCGCTGGCGACCTCCCCTCGCTTGGCAAGGCTTGCCGCCTTCACAGCGTCCGCCTCCTCCACGGTGAACCGGAAGGCTCCATTGGCAGCGGCTGCTGCCGCCTCCTCCACCCTGGTGGCAATCCGCGCCATCTCCTCGTCGGTGGTGTCGCGGGTGAGCCTTTTCTGCTCGTCGGAGTGGATCGGCACTTCTTCCAAATCGTCGAAGAACTGCTGCACGACCTCGTCGGGGCTCTCGCCAGTTGGGACGATCCCATGGGAGTCGCTGACAACGGCATCATGGCGCTGGATGCGGTCGGCGCCGAAGTTGTTGCACAATGGGGCGACTTCGCGGCAACCTAAACCACTCAGGGTGGTCGGGGTCGTTCTTGAACAGCTCGAGCAGCATCGCGTCCAGCTCCAAGACGGTGAAGTTCCAGTTCAGGCCGGCGCAACCTCATAATGTCTGCCGCATTTTGGAACTCCTGTGCAGGCCTCCTCCTTTCTCGCAAGGGAAGCGGCGCGGCGACGAAGGAAATCTGCGCCAATCGCGCTCACGGTTAACCCGGCAAGCTTGAGGCGCAAAATCCGGGTCACAGCTATCTTCACCGCATCCTCCGGCGTAAGTTGCTCCAATCTCTGCCGCGCACTATTGGAGTTTGGCGACGGCGATGAAAGGGCTGCGGGTTCTCCTCACGACCCAACACCAATTGGCTCTCCACTCCTCCCACTTGTTGCGGAACTCCCCTTCCGGGTAGGCTTCTTTCTTGCCGATCCCGGAGACCCAAAACTATCCCTCCGGCAAGTGGCTCTTCTCTCTCGACGCCGGGCACAAAGAAATGGCGGAAGAGTGCCACATTTGGGTGGACTCCGACAAAGTTTTCGCAAAGATGCGCGAAAACTGCCATGGTCAAGACGGCGTTGGGGGTGAAATCAAGGAGGCGGAGGCCAAACGTGTTCATGATGTCGCAGAAGAACTCGGAAAAGGGCGGGCAAAGCCCGCAATAGAAGAAAAGGGCGAAAAAGGGGTACCTTGTTGGTGCCAAATCAGAGGCGGAGGCGGGGAGTACCCTCGTGCGCGGATGTGCACGCGTCTCCGTCGACCAAAAGAGGTAGAAGACGTCCCGCAGCTCCCTTGCGCCGAGCTGCGGGGGGAAGATGGCCCACTCCTTGCGCAACGCCGCGAGCCGCCGCGCCGGCCGACTTGACGCCCTTCTCCTTGTCGGCTTCCGGAGCCATGGCGAGGCGGCGGAGGAGGCCGACGACGGTGAGCGCTTGTGGCGAAGGGGCGGGCACGCTGCTCTTCGCACCGGAGAAGAAGAGGGAGCGGCGGTGGTTTTCTTGACAAGACAACGATGGCAGAGTGGACGGCCTGCCCTGTTTCCTCCGCTTATAAAGAGGGGAGGGGCGGACGTTCCGCTTTCTAATAAAGAAACCCCACGACCACGCCCACGATCTCGTGACGACGCCACGTCCGGTGCGTGCCGTTAGTGGGGATCGTGGTGGGTCGAAGCGGTTACGCGTGGTCGAGGCCGCGTGTGACCGTGCTGTTTTGGGCCTGGCCCGACAGCGCTTCGGCACCGTGCGCCCAGGCCGGGGCTCTGTCGGTGTACTAGAGTAGGGGTACCCTAGTATCCCGTACTGCGTGCACGGACGATTGCAGCACCAGCGGCAAGGTTTGCCTCGCCACCACCAAGATCCTCCGTGGCTCCTTCGGAGCCATTCAAGAACAAAGTATTTGATTAAGAAGACAAGGCCCCGGCAAGAGGAGCTTGTCGGGAAGGCCACTCAAGGCATGCAGAAGACAAGGCCCCAGCAAGAGGAGCTTGCCGGGAAGGCTCGGAGCGCGACAAGCCTCCAGACGCGACAAGGATTCGGCCGCGGCAAGGCGCTTGCCGCGGCATGCAACCTCTCTCCATCTCCGCTCCAGCTCATCCATCAACATGTCGCCATGGGACCATTCCATGCGCGCGTGTCGAGAGGCTGTGCAGCCAGCGGAGAGCAGCGATAAGCGGCCGACAAGCTTGCCATCGTGGCGGCGGAGGCGCACTGACGGTCTCTGTTGCCTTTGTTTGGGCGACAATCGACGAGAATTTATTGCTTTTGTCCCTTGCCGTCGAGTTAGGTATTTTGCACTCGCATAATCTGTTCGAGTAGGTGTACCAACTCCTGTTTTTACATTTGTACCCTCGTCTATGTTGCCACCTGTCGGAGACCCCTTGAGCATATAAAAGGAGGCCCATGTGCAACGTAGAGAGGGTTCGGTTCGGTTCGAGCTTCGGTTCATTCGACTCACCAGAGACCAGATACACTCACGCTAGGTTTTATAGCTCGCATCGCTCCCTAGCAAGAACACAATACATCAAACAAGCAGTAGTAGGAGTTTTATCTCTCCGGAGAGCTCCGAAGCTGGGTAAACTGCTCGTGTGCCTCGCCTCGATCCGCTCTTCGTGCGATCTCCGCCCCCCTCCGAACCACAAAGGGGCCTGGTCCGCCGGCCCCATAGGTGTCCGCGGGTACGATCAGCCTCCCCGACAGGGGGCTCCTCGGCCTGGCCCACCTAGCCGGGAGAAGACGAGGTGAGTGACCCCTATTATGGGACACCATGGCGCATAGTTCTCATTGAATCAACTTACAAAAGAATTCATTTGATTTGTATTTGCGGTATGAACTATTTGTTCAATTAGAGTTTGAGTTTAGGTTTAAATGAATTTGGATTTGCGTCAAACTTATCGCAAAGTTTTCACTTATCTTTTGTGACCAAAATCAATGTGAATTTTAAATTTGGAATCTTGGATCCTAAGGCATGATCAATTCAAATGACAATTTAAGTGGGTTCCAAAACCTGTGACATGGCAATGCAAAATGGCAGCACTCACAACATTACTTAAACCTCTACCATGGGAGCAAAAATAGTTGCATGGTAGTAGGTTCCTTTGCTATTTAAATTCAAGTTTCGTAACCTTTGGAAAACAAAGAAAAAGTAAATTTCCAATTTGGAACCCTGGATCAGAAGTCATGATATATTAAAATAACAATCTGAACTGAATCCCAAAACCACTGCCATGTCAGCATTTTTTGAAACATGTACCATTCCAAAACCACTGCCATGGCAATGGAAAAGGGCTTCCATGGTAGCATTTCCCGACCTCTACCATGGGTAACAAGCACCCCCTCCTCGATAGGTCGGGCACGCAATGCTCACAACCCGAGTCGGGTGCTCGTGCAAGCCCGGCTGGATGATGCCTGGTCGGACGGGTGCACCCAGCTCCCAAGATCGGGCATGCAACTCTCACAACCTGAGAAGGGAGCTCATGCGGACCCAGCTAGATGACGCCTGGTAGTCAGATGGTCAGACCCGGCTTGCAAGGCCAGACATGCAATGCCCAGACCGCACCACCGGCCGAGCAGTCCTCCACACAGCCAGGTGATGAGTGATATTTTTACACTCATTTCAACCATGTTTAAACCGAGATAATTCATTAAAAGAAACATATTCGCTCTGATATTGCCAATAATGACTACTGAATGCAAATGATTCCACAAATCCTCTCTTATATATTTTTCCATAGGAAATGTGCTAAAAAGGGAAGATATCACGTGGAAGAAAGGAAAGGGAGGAAAATGGAGAAGAAACAAATCACTAGGGTGTGTCAGAAGGACGCCCGAGCCAAAGACGGTGTTCCATGCGACCGCACGCGCCTGCATGAGCGGTCGTTTGGCGTGGAAACCGAGGCAGGTCATCCATCTGAACAACTTTTATTAAGGGGACCCCATCGAAATGTCAACAGAACGAGCACAGGAGGAGTGTAGAGCATAGCCACAACATGTTCATCATCATCTTCATCCACAAACCCTAGTCGCTGCCATTTTCACCTTCCTAACCATCTCTACAACCATAGCCCTCTCTCATATAGTTCATACTTGTAATCGTGCATCGCACAAAGCACCCATTATAGGACATATTGCAATCAATCAATCTCAAGATGTGTTTTCCAATGATTTCTTCTCGCGATCTGATCTCCATGTGTGAGTAGTCCGATAAGCTATGGGGTGAGGCATAGCCTTGTAGCCCTAGGTATTTGGTGAAGGGATCAATGGAAGTCTTTGACACAACATCTCGTATGTGTGAAATAAAATTGTTTCATGAAGTCTCTCTTGTCTTGTCTGCGATCTTCATCCCTGCAGGTACCCAAGATCATGGAGATTGAGAACCGGTGAGGCTATGAGCAAGGGGACCATGAAGTGTTATACCGAATACTGTTGATAGTAAGGTTTACTAGGGTAATATGGATCATATCCTTGGGATTCATGATGTGTAGTCATTGAGCGCCCAAAACTTTTGCCTGATATTATTATCTTAATTATCGGGGCAACCCCGCGAGATGGATAGGGCCTTTGGTAGGACAACTGATTCTTGATGTAGGACTCGTGCCGGTCAAGATGTAATTTGGACACATCCCCCATTCTGAATGAAGCAAGCACATCTTGATGAGTGACTTCCCGAGCACAAACTAATATAATTTGGTCCCAACACCAATACATGGTTGTAAGCTTTAAGAGCTCATCCCCATACCTTCTTTTTATTAGAAGTGTTTGAATCACTATTTGCTTGCTGATCCGGTCAAAAGCTGGATTTGACACTTTGGCAAAAGCTTGCTAGAGAAAATCGCTTCAAGGGAGTCTTTCTCTCGTGGGTTCGATACCCAGGGTCACCTCTAGGGAAATAGGTGCGGGATACTCTTTCTTGTTCCAATACTGGATCAATAATAAGGAGATATCAAGCCCTTTTTGTGCACCACCAGAGCAAAGTCATCGACATTTGTGGGCTTGACATATGTGTCCTAGAAGTTTGATAATAATTCAACCTCTAGCTATCCCATGTGCCGATCGAGTTCGGCAATGTCGGCTGAGCCTTTCATCTTCAATGGCAGCTATTTTATGGTGTGTAAGTCATCTCCACTTGCTATGTGGATGATGAGGGTATAATCCTCGATCCAGACGCAGGGATCGGTTGATCCATCATATTGCATGGTGTTAACGGGTTTAAAGCCATACGTGAAATTTTGCTCCGTTAACTCGTGTGTGAAGCAAACGGGATGGGTTGAACCTCTGGTGTGGGCGATAGCATACGCACATTGGATCCATCCATGTCTCCATACTTGGTGTAGTCATGTGGGTTTTGGTACCTAACCTGCGAGGATAGGCTCCCGCCCTATACCGGCGATGGCTGGGGCGCTCCCTGGTTTGGTACAGTTTCCGAGTAGCCAAGATCTCGGGCCGTGCAGTTTTGTTTGCCCCTAGCATGGTAGCCAAGATCTCGTGCTGTACAGTTTCCGAGTAGACAAGTGTACTACTAAACTACCTTTGTAATCGCCTCGAGCATCTTTGCGTCGATGATATTTCACCTCGAGGCCGCATTTGCCAGTGTCGTCCCTCCATCCATCAAAGCTAGGATGTCGGGTGTCGTTATGTAGACCTTTAGCCCACTGGCACTTAGATATTGCACTCTCCTCGGCAACTTCATCAAGGTCCTACAACATGTTCCTATAGTAGCTAGGCGGTGCTTTATTGTTTGCCACCTGCTTCATCTTGGCTTTGAGCATACTCCAAGTTGCCAAACCTAATGATTTGACCAGGAGCAAAATTCTCGACTTGTCCTAGATGGTTGGTCGAATCAGCGAAAGGGATGATGCTGCTGAAAACAAAGATATGGCCTGGCACAAAGGTCATGCCAAAACCGATCTGCTAACCCATGTTGATCCCCATCGATGCTTGTGGCTACTCTGCAAGGACCTGTGTGGGCCACCGTTGGTGAAGTCGATTCTAGCGAATCTCGGGTAGGGGGTCCCGAGCTTGTAGCCTAGACGCGCTGGTAACTAGGACATGAGGTTTTACCCAGGTCTGGGCTCTCTCGAAGAGATAATACCCTACGTCATGCTTATGTTTGTATTGATTTGGGATGGAACACAAAGTACAGGTTGATCTACCACGAGATTGTTCTCTGTCATCTATGAGCCCTACTACTTGGTTTATATAGGTACCAGGGGCCTAGGGTACAGATTAGTCAGCTACACATAAGGTAATCGTATTGTAGACGACCTCTAAGTTTTCAAGTATGCGCCAAGTCAACGGAAATATTTCTTCTACACGCCATGGGCCTTCTAGAGACGACCTACTGGTGAACTGCCATGGAGTTCCTAGGCCCGACCCACCTGGCCGGGAGACGACATGGTGAGTGACCCCTAGTCTGGGATGCCGTCAGTTGGGATGATTTCAGATATAGAAGTGATTTGTGGTGAACCTCTAAAACTTATGCTAGACTATATGTTTGAGCTTTGATCATAATACCACAATGCATGGTTGAAGATGTGTAGAAAGGTTGGAATGATTTCCGATTTAGAAGAGTGCTACGGGGTGACACTTTATTGTTGTGGAATAGTATTAAATTAAGATGTGAAGAAATGGAGATGTATGATAGAAAATATTCTTTTAGATGGATGTTAATACTTGATGCAAGGTTTATTGTTAAGTCATTTTGTATAGACAAATGATCATAATGAAAGTGGCTTTCCTCGAAAATTCTTGTGGAAGATCATTTTTCCACCCAAAATCTTTTAATTTTGTGGTTCATGGTTAAAAAATAGCATCCTTATTAGGAACAATTTACTTAAGAGGGGCAGGTAGGGTAGCAAAAATGTGTAATATGTGGGCAGGACGAGAGCATTGAACATTTGTTCTTTCATTATTTGCTAGGATAGTATGGAGTCTTTTTAAATGTTCTTTTGACTTACGAAAAATTCCAAAAAATCTAGATGGTTGCTTTGGAAGATGGATTAGGAGCTTCCCAAAAGAAAACAAGAAATTCGTACTTGTTGGGGTTGCTGCTCTTTTTTGGAAAGTGTAGAAATAATATTGTGTTGGAGAAAAAAATGTTAATTAATTCAATTGTGCAAATCAAATTGAGTAGTCCAGTAGATAACAAGTTGGCCGATATTGCAGATAAAGTAGGAACACCAAAAGGTGTTGATGCTGGCAGCAATGCCCATAGAGCGGGTAGCAAGTGAAGTGTATGACGCTTCACAAGGGTGGCTCATGTTGTTCGTCATATCAGTGTCTGAAGCTCCTCATTGGCGACTTCCCTGACGACGACAACTCTTTGGGGTTCTTTGCAGTTGGATGCATTAGTTCTTCTTCCCAATACCAAAACTTGCATCCATCATCCTACACACATATATGAGCAAACAAGCACATAGATGAGCTACCGAAATTGCGTCGAATCCGGTGAACAACCGAATCAAAACAAGCACATACCTCATCATTTGTGCACTTGAAGAACACCCATCCGGGGTGTTGGTGCGTGCTAGAAACTTGGCGCACCATCTTCCGCGTGCAATCGTCACACTGTTTGACCGACATCGGCGAGCCGGCGAGCCACTGCGCCAGCACCGAGGCCGGGCGACGGCCGGGCATGTACTTGCCGGTGAACATCCGACGGGATAGAGAGGAGGAACCGGTATTAGCATGCGGCCCGGAGGCGTCGCCGTGGCTGTGCGGCCCGCTTCCCGTCAAATCCATGGCTAGGCACAGCCGCCGGTGACCGGAATCTACAAATCCGGTGGCAATGGCAGTAGCCGTAGATACACCGCTTTTTCGCCGGCCACGGGGCGAGGCGGCGCAAATCCAAGCGGTATGGGACAGTGGTAGAGCCTACTGAGCGTCCCTGGCGGCGGGAAAGCCCTGGCGCAGATGCCGCCGTGCGGTGGAGGAGAGGCGCACTTTTACTCAGCCGCCGAGCGCTGGAGTAAATATAAGGAGATTTTGAGGGAGGCGAGTAAAAGTTTACCCACTTACAATTTAGATGGCTCTCCTTCCTCCCTCCCTCCTCTCCATCCTCTCCACCCAGTGCAAACATGGTGATTTCTCATCTTGATCTCCATGGAAGGACTCCTACATTAGGATTTTGCTCCGGGCCTGACCCTAGCAGACCATGTGAGAAGAAGCTTTGGATCTACTGTTCACTTCTCTCCCTCACGGGATACCAAGGAATTCTTTTTGGTGGTTGATACGTCTCCAACATATCCATAATTTTTTATTGTTCCATGCTATTATATTATCTTTTTTGGATGTTTTATATGCATTAATATGCTATTTCATATTATTTTTGGGACTGGCCTATTAACCTAGTGCCTAGTGCTAGTTGCTGTTTTTCCTTTTTTTGGCTTTTTCACAAAGGAATATCAAACGAAGTCCAAACGGAATAAAACTTTCGCGGTGATTTTTCTTGGACCAGAAGACACCCAGAGGACTTGGAGATGAAGTTGGAGGAGTCCCGAGGCAACGGAAAGCCTAAGGGGCGCGCCCCCTGGCTTGTGGGTCCCTCGGAGGTCCTCCGACCATAATCTTTGGCCCATAAATTCAGAAATATTCCCAAACCACCAGAAGGGTTCACCAAAATACTTTTTCGCCGCCGCAAGCCTTTGACCTCGTGAGATCCCATCTTAGGGCCTTTTCCGGCACCCTGCCGGAGGGGGATTCGATCACGGAGGGCTTCTACATCAACCATATTGCCCTTCCGATGAACCGTGAGTAGTTTACCACAGACCTACGGGTCCATAGCTAGTACCTAGATGGCTTCTTCTCTCTCTTTGATCTTCAATAAAATGTTCTCATCTTGGAGATCTACCCAATGTAATATTCTTTTGCGGTGTGTTTGTCGAGATCTGATGAATTGTTGATTTATAATAATATTATCTATGAATATTATTTGAATCTTCTCTAATTCTTATATACATGATTTGATATATTATCTGTTTGGTTTGCCAACTAGATTGGTTCTTCTTGCAATGGGAGAGGTGCTTAGTTTTGGGTGCAATCTTGCGATGTCCTCACCCAGTGACAAAGTAGGGGTAGCGAGGCACGTATTGTATTGTTGCCATCAAGGGTAAAAAGATGGGGTTTTCATCATATTGCTTGAGTTTATCCCTCTACATCATGTCATCTTACTTAAGGCGTTACTCCGTTCTTATGAACTTAATACTCTAGATGCATGCTGGATAGCGGTCAATGTGTGGAGTAATATTAGTAGATGCAGAATTGTTTCGGTCTACTTGACACGGACATGATGCCTATATTCATAATCATTGGCTTGGATATCATCATAACTTTGCGCTTTTCTATCAATTGCTCGACAATAATTTGTTCACCCACCGTATTATTTTCTTTCAAGAGAGAAGCCTCTAGTGAATCCTATGGCCCCTGGGTCTATTTTCCATCATATATTTTCAGATCTATAAACCAAAAATCCCAAAAATACCTTGCTGAGTTTTATTTACTTTTATTTTGTTTTACATTTTAGTAATCTTTTATATCTATCTCTATCAGGTCTCATCCTTGCAAGTGATCGTGAAGGGATTGACAACCCCTTTATCGCGTTGGGTGCAAGTGTTTGATTGTTTGTTCAGGTGCATAGATTGGAGACTTGCGTGTACCTCCTACTGGATTGATAGCTTGGTTCTCAACTAAGGGAAATACTTATCTCTACTTTGCTGCATCACCCTTTCCTCTTCAAGTGAAAAACCAACGCAAGCTCGAGAAGTAGTAGGAAGAATTTTTGGCGCCGTTGCCGAGGAGGTTCTACATCAAGCCTACCAAGTACCTATCATAAACTCTCATCTCTTGCATTACATTATTTTCCATTTGCCTCTCATTTTCCTCTCCCCCACTTCTAAAATGTTTTTAGAAAAACACAAAAATATTTACCTTTTTATTTGCCTTCTTTCCGTTTGCCTTAATGTCTTACTTGGTTTGTTTGAACGTTTGCTTGTGATAAATGCATATTTATTGGAAAACAGAAGAATAAGGTTTATGGATCCTCATTCACTTGCTAATATTTTTAAAAGATCCAATTGTGATGAACCAATTGCTAGTGAGTTGAGTGCACTAGATTATCTTTATGAGGTTTTGCTAGAAATTCGTGAATTTGAAAATTGTGATGAAGTGTTGCAAGAAGATAATTATAAAGTGATTCACGATAGCTCCTTGAATGAAAAGTATGATTGCAATGATGTTATTATAAATTCTATTAATGTCAATTGTGTTAATGATATGCAAAACCCTAAGCTTGGGGAGGCTAGTTTTTCTATGTCCACTACTTGTTGCGACGATCATGATTGGGGTGATTCTTCTTATGATCTTGAAACTTTATTTAGCCCCATGATGAATATAAGTTTGATAATAATGTTTGCAATAATATTGAAAGTGGGTTTGGAAGAGTGTCAACTTTAGATCCCACATATTTGGAGAATATTCAATCTTATGAAATTTTTGATAAAAGTGGGTTCAGAAAGGTCATGACTTTAGTTAATGATAATCCCACTATTTTGGAAGAGTGTCAACTTTGCATGCATGTGGATCATGTAGAGAATAATTTATGTGATAGCTATATTGTGGAATTTGAATATGATCCTGCATGTAATTATTATGAGAGAGGAAAATATGGTTGTGGAAATTTCCATGTTAATAAATTACCTCTCTTCATGTTGAGGTTGCTATCGTCTCTTTCCTCTTCCTTGCATATGCTAGTTTTTGCTTGCCTTGATATTGTTTGCTTATAAAATGACTATGCATAGGAAGTATGTTAGACTTAGATGTGTTTGTCACGTGTTTTATGATGATCTCTTTGTGCTTCAATTCTTCTCTTTTATGTGAGCATCATTGAAATTATCAATGCCTAGCTAAAAGGCTTTAAAGAAAAGCGCTTTTTGGGAGACAACCCAATATTTTTCTTTTCTAATTTTATGAAAAATATATCATCTAGCCTCTTGCTAGATGTGTTTTCATATTTTAATTTAGTGTTTGTGCCAAGTAAGACCTTTGGGACAGTTTGGAAGATTGTTGATTTGATTTTGCTGAAAAACAGAAACTTTTGCGTCCAGTAAAGTAATTTTGATAATTCACAGGAACGTGATCTGGTTCTAATTTTTTTACACAAGATTCATCTACAAATTGCCTAGATTTTCCTAATGTTTCAGAATTTTTGCAGTTACAGAAGTACAAAGTTTCCTGATTACTACAGACTGTTCTGTTTTAGACAGATTCTGTTTTCATTGTGGCGTTCTCTTATTTTGATGAATATATGGGTAGTATCGGGGGGTATGAACCATGGAGAAGTAGGAATAGAATAGATATAATACCATATTAAATTTAGAATGAGTTCACAACAGTACCTAAGTGGTGATTTGCTTTTCTTATACTAACGGATCTTATGAGTTTTCTCTTGACTTTTGTGTTGTGAAGTTTTTATGTTTTGGGTAAAGATTTGATGGACTATGGAATAAGGACTGGCAAGAGCCTAAGCTTGGGTATGCCCAAGGCACCCCAAGGTAATATTCAAGGACAACCAAGCATCTAAGCTTGGGGATGCCCCGGATGGCATCCCCTCTTTCGTCTTTGATCCATCGGTAAATTTACTTGAGGCTATATTTTTATTCACCACATGATATGTGTTTTGCTTGGAGTGTCTTGTATGATATGAGTATTTTCTTTTTAGTTTGCCACAATCATCCTTTCTATACACACCTTTTGATAGGGACACGCATGAATCATGAATTTATTAGAATACTCTATGTGCTTCACTTATATCTTTTGAGCTTGGTAATTTGCTCTAGTGCTTCACTTATATATTTTTAGAGCACGACGGTGACTTTATTTTATAGAAATTGTTGAACTCTCATGCTTCACTTATATTATTTTGAGAGCTCTAAACAACATGGCAAGTTTCTTAGGTTATGAATTTAGTCCTAATAGATGGGCATCTAAGAGGTATATAATAAAAACTTTCATATAAAGAGCGTTGAATACTATGAGAAGTTTGATTCCTTGCATTTGTTTTGAGATATAAGGATAGTGATATTAGAGTCATGCTAGTGAGTAATTGTTGATTGGTAGAAATACTTGTGTTAAAAGTTTGTGATTCCCGTAGCATGCACGTATGGTGAACCGTTATGTGATGAAGTCGGAGCATGATTTATTTTTTATTGCCATCCTTTCTGTGGAGGTCGGGATCGCGCGATGGTTAACTCCTACCAACCCTTCCCCTAGGAGCATGCATATAGTACTTTGTTTCGATAACTAATATGCTTTTGCAATAAGTACGCGAGTTCTTTATGACTAATGTTGAGTCCATGGATTAAACACACTCTCACCCTTCCACTATGGCTAGTGACCGTGAAGGGATTGGCAACCCTTTTATCGCATTGGGCGCAAGTATTTGATTGTTTGTGCAGGTGCATAGATTGGAGACTTGCGTGTACCTCCTACTGGATTGATACCTTGGTTCTCAACTGAGTGAAATACTTATTTCTACTTTGCTACATCATGCTTTCCTCTTCAAGGGAAAAACCAACGCAAGCTCAAGAAGTAGAAGTGGTCTCATTCTCCTCTGCATCCTTCCCTCTCTCGGTGGAATCTATGGGACTTGCACTACAATGTTGCATTGGAGGCATTAGTGTTGGATTCAAAGTGTTTCAAATCAGTTCTCGTTCTTTTCGGTTTTCAGTGGCTGATAATAAAGTTGGGCATTTTATATATGGACTTCGGGATTGAATTTGGCCAGATTTTGTTTGTCACTTTCACCTCTTTAAGGGACATTTTGCCAAAGCTCCCATCTACTCTTCTCATTGGCACGCAGATGAAGAAAACATGGTTTTATCGAGCCAGCATTCTAGCTCGCTCAAATCATCTTTGGATTTCTTGAAACATGACTCTTGCTTGGACAAGTCCATGAAAACATCCATCGGCAAATCGGGACTAGTGTCATTGAATAAAATGGTTTCCTCGAATAAGCATGATGCGGAGGCGTCTATGTCAGTGAACATGGCCAAGAGGAAGAACACTTTGACACATGTTCATGATATTTTTGTTAATTCTCATACTGACATGTCAGAGCCTGTAACTAGGCCAAGAATCCGGGCAGCAATTAATCCCCCCACTCTTTTGGACAAGTATTTATTACAGGAGGAATCAGAGGAAAATATGTCGCCTGATTTTATTATCTTGGGAAAATTCAAATGTCCAATTAATGTCCATTACCCCTTGCCAGCACAATGTTTCCTCAGGTCTACGTTCAGGTACACACCATGCCACACCTTCTGGCCACCACAGTTACAGGCTAAGCACAAGGCCGATCTGGCCCAGGCCCAATACTCTGAGAAGGAAATCAACCATTTAGCTATTAACTGGCTGATTTTGTGCTCCAAATATCTCCAATGGGGACACAGGAAAATTTCTTGCTAAGCTCAGGTTATTTGCATTAATTGCTCGACACCTCATCATAAGGTAGTGGACATCCCATTGAGGAGAAAACACCAGGTAATTAGTGCAAGTCAGGTGCAGAATAATGGGCATTATATCAATAAGACCGGATCTTCTGCGTACAAAGGAAAGCACCCATTAACTTGCGAGCCCAAACATGCGATTAGATGCCTTGCGTGTGGTTTTTATGGACACGTGGAACATTTGTGTCTCAAGATGAAATGGAAGAAGCGCTGGAAATGGGTCCCAAAATCTAAAACTTCAATCCTACCCCTCACGTTCCGCCTTCCGCCTCGAACTCCCAAACGACTATAGCACCTCCTGCCGCCCCAATCCACCAGTGGTCACCTTCATCCCTCTCCTCCCCCAGTCACCCACCCATGGCGAACTACCCCCTCAACCCGGTTCCCTCCCTCCCTCCTGGCTTCGCGGTGGAGCCTGGACCTGCTGATCGAGTTGTTCGTAGTGGCATGGTGGTTTTTAGGACCGAGAATATATAGACAAGAGGATGGCTGAATGGGAGATCAAAAAATTCTTTCGAATGTTTTGAACAGATCCCAAACACAGTAGTGGAAATAAAGTACGATGGAAAACAGATCAATTAAGCATGATGTTGGGGAGCATATCTATCGACGTATGAAGCAATTATTGCATGTGCTTTTAATAACACGGGTTTGATAACAACGTTAGTAATGCTACAGGCTATCACATGAAGTAACATGAGAAAAAACATGACATGAGCAGCAAAATATAACTCTGATAAATCAACACAGATGAACCGAGGAATATGACAGTGATGAATGAAAACAAGTGATGTGAATGCAGCAGGGTGAACACAATGATATCTGAAGTGAGCAACAAAGATGAATGATATGAATGAATGATACAACCGATGATAATGATCAGAAGAACTATCGACACAGAGCACGAACGTAAACAGAAGGAATTGCAGTAAAGTAGAATGAATCAGTGGTGCTCGATGGCGACAACAAGATTTGGTAGACCAGTTCACCCTTCTGTCAAAGGGCACGTCTGGTTGAAGGGGCTGTGACTTAACACGGAAGATAAACTCTCTGCACCCTGTTCTCCAACTCGAAGCTGATCAGACTTCAGTTGATTTCACTCGTGGTAGATACTTTTCGACGATCTCCAAACCTTCGGTCGACCTTCGCGAACCACAATCACTCTTGGTTGCTGAAGATCTAGCTCGGTGAAGACAACAACTCTTCAACACTCGAGCCGAAACCTATCCGTCTAGAGAGTGTGCAACTCTCAATAGTAATAGGTACAAGAACTCTAACTCAGGAATACTGTGATGCTAAACCACTGTCTAAGTTTGGGCTCTTGATTTTTCTCTCGGTGGATCTTACACTCAAATCACTCGGAGAGGGGTTGTTCAAATCAATCTTCTCAGAAATCTCAAGCGGAGCAGACAAACGGACAGTGTTGGATCGGGGTGGCTATTCACAGTCGCAACCTTCCCTGATGGAATGACCAGATTGGACAATGAGAGAAACCAATGGCCGAAAGACACAAGTCTAACTGTCAGATTTTGAGCACAATGGTAACATTACTTGCGGAGCAAGTAATGCTAACTCCTCGGTCTTAGAGAAATCTCTCGCAGCACAGAAGATAACAGTCTCTTGCTGGCAAGTATTTTCTCGGAACAAAAAGAGATTTCTCTCATTACTTTCATAGGTTTTGGGCTAAGCATCACAACGGATCTAAGCTTCGAGAACCTATACCCCTCTTAATAGTATGGTGGTCCTATGACTCAAATGAACGAAAGAAGAAAGACGAAAAGAATACTACGTCTTCAATTTGTCTTCGACCTCCGCTCGCTGTAGTCAATTTCTTCAGACAATAACACCGAACCAAATCCTTTGCTTCAGCAATAATATTTTGAGGGGATAATTCCTTCACAACAATTTTCTCGTCTACATGTCTTTAACAGATGTAGCTCGTTCTTCTTTGTAGCGCAGATATATGTCGGTGAAGTTCCTCGAACTTGGCACCGAAGATAGCATTCTCTTCGGTTTCTGTAAGGACTATTTCTCTCTGTATGCACTGGCAAACAAATCAGTCCATACATGTTTCTGTCAACAATCTCCAAAACATAGGTAGGCAGATATTTCACCAACAATCTCCCCCTTTTTGGACGATTGTTGACAAAATAGATCACCTTAAAGGATAGATAATGAATGGAATGTAATGCGAAGGATAATAGAAGACGAGAGATAATTACCTAGATAAAACACACTCCCCTTGATGGTATGCATCACAACATAAAATAAACCGGAAGGCAGCGAGGTAATTCTTCGTATGAGTGACATTGACCAATGATCTCATTTGTGGTCTTTTCAATGCACTCAACATTGTCTGTGATGGTTCCTGTCACACAATCTTTGAAAAGAGTTAGATATAGTGAATACTTTGAAATGATTTGTGACGAAGGATATGTCATAAAGATGTTCTCAGACATGATTTGAATCCACACGAGATGTAAATTCCTGCATGTTAGATATTCAAGTATGAATAGAGCAAGATAAACATGAGTATATTGCTCGGAGTGGGTAAGCTTATGATGTGGTTTTCCTGCAATAGAGATGATATGAAGGATATATGTGAGGAAAAACACTTTGTCAGTCATAAAGATAACTTTCACGTCTTACGAAATAAACTGAGAGTGACTTTCTTTTCCTGCAGGGTTAGATAATCGAAGGATAATAATCATAGCATATCCAACCATAGGAAATATAGTTGATCTATTACTCAATGTACTTCTCCCCATTTGTACCATAATTTGATGATTTCCTGTCCTCGTAGAACTTTTACTTTTCCTACATGATAGATAAATATCGAGGATAAACATTGCAAGGAAAAACTTTCGATAGTACCTGCAAGCAGATAGTTGGAAGCAAATAATATTGCAGGGGGGTTATTAACATTACATGGTGACCGAGTATTTCAACACCACATGCGGTGCGCTAAGTTCAACAAGCAAATAGTTCAAGGAAAACCAAAACGTTCAAGTGCGAAAAGCAAATGGCGAATGAAAAACACCCTGCAAATACCCAGTTCATCGATCACTCGATGTATACTTCTCCCCCTTTTTGTCAGCAAGTGTAAAAAAGGAAAGAGAAAACATACGAGGAACTACTCTCCCGGAGTGTCCTCAGAATCATAATTGAAGTTGCTCGATGAATCAGAATCCGCAGAGCGAGGAATGGTCGAGGCAGAAGCAGGAGTAGCAACATGGGCTTTAGAGGAAATGTTGCGATGAACATCTGGCTTGTAGACGAGTGTTCCAGCTCTGTCTTCAATTTCATCATCAGGTCCGACAAATAGCAGGTTAGTCGATGCAGAACATTGAGGGAGCACAGGGGTTTGCCTTCGGATGCGAGGAATAGCAAGTAAATCCAGGTAGTCATAATCCTTCTTAATGCCTTTGGCAGCCAGCTGCTTGCGAGAATAATGTTGCATGAGAAGAGTCCAGGAGCGCTTCTTTGCTTCCTTCTCATGCAAAAGGGTTTGGCGAGCATAATTATGAAGCATATTTAACTCTGTCATCAACTCTAGCTTTTCCTTTCGATCCATCTTGATGTGGCTTTCCAGAGCTTGCTGTGTGCGTATGCAGATTTCGTACAGAGATGGATTTTCATTACGAGGGATTTCAACCTTTGCTTTCTTAGCCTTTGGAGCAACATCAGATGCAAAAGCAGCGCCAACAACATCAACGGGTGCCTTTCCTTTGCCAATATCCTTCACAATACGGAGAGTATCACGTACTGGTGGCATGAAAACTTTTGGAACATAAGGGCAGAAGAATTTTTCATTGATGAGTTGCTCAATTGCATACATGATCCACGGAGCATATGTCTTCAATGATTGGGGGCTGTCAGCAGCACAAGCCAAATTGCGAATGAATAAATCTGGAACATCAAACCGAATTCCTTGAGAGATGACCAGAAGAGCATTTCCCACGATGCCATTGATAGAATCTGGTCTGTTCGTAGGCGTGAGAGAATTGCATAGAACATAAAACATCACTTGTTCTCATAGGACAACTTCTTAGGATCTATTTTAACGCATTCATCTCCAACTAGCTTGGGGCCCATCAGTATGTGAAGTTGTGCTTCAGATACTTCCCAGTAGTGCAGCATGTGTTCATGACCTTTTTCAAACTCACACCGAGGAGGATTTAGCAGAGCTAAGAACTGATCTGCCGAGCACTTGGTCTTTTCCCTTCTGGTCATCCATTTGAGGATCCATGTTGGGATATCTCCAAGTTCTCCTGAGATGTACAAAGTTGCATGGAATCTATGGATTACCTCTCTATTCCATCCATGATTGAAGCGAAGAAAACCCTTTAGGAATGCATGTTCAAAATGCTCGATGTCATGGTGGAAGCAGGGCATCTCTTCAAGCTCAGCAAACAAGGGCGGAGCTAGCGTTGTGGCATTGGGTTTAGTTCAACCCAACGAAAGTTTCCCGCCACGCATGTGCATGTGGGTAGTATTGTGTATGCACCCAATAGTAATTGAAGGATGAACCCATTCGATCGGAATTTACAAGCTAGAAGCCTTTTAGTCCACAAGTTTTTAACATGAGTAGCCCAACTAAGGCCCACAATTAAACTACTACTGAATCGGTGCATGCCTCAAATCCATATCACGTACTACAATCGTAGGCACCAGGATGCACGTCTCGTTAATTGACTGTCGCTTCCCCAAGACCGCCGCCTTTCCTCTAGCCTTCTCTCTTTACCCTGTTTGCCGTTACGGTGTCGGTGTGTCACCTGATCTCCAACAGCGACCAGAAGGTTGCAACAGCAGGTGGGCATGCAATCCCAATTCAAAGAAATTAGATCCCATCATCACATTTTCTTTCTCTTATGCATGTTCAGTTCAGCCTAGTGCGATAATTAATGACCTTTGCCCAATTTTTTAATTTGTTTTTTCTTGAACTTTGATTGATCTAGGCTCATCAGATTCAGATAATGATGGAGACATGAAGGCCACATATTGGATATAGGCATGGTGCATCGTAATCTCACATCGCCAAAGAGTCTCCAAGCGCCATCTATACAGTGAAAAATTAATTTAGATGATATGCCTTATGACTCCACTAATTGGAAGAGAATTTCAGATTATACAAGAAATCCTAAGAAGTAGGATGATATAAGGCAAACATATTTAATTGGAGACCTTACATGTCAGCGCTTAAATTTCATTATCGTAGAAGGTCAATGAAAATGATCCACTGAGATTTACTCCAAAATTGTTTAAGGAATATGATGGTTGGCTTGAGAACAATGACAAGGTGCACAAAGATCTTTTGTCTGTGTTGCTACCTTTTAACAGAGTACATCGAGGGACAAATTGGGAGTGATATATTGGCAAGTAATGCATACGACGATTGAAAGGGTACACTCTAAAAATGTGAGTGACTTTACATGCTTCTTTCAATTTATGGTACTATAAACTTGTCAAACTAATATGTCAATTTTTCCAGTATTTCAAAAAGAGAAGCTAAACCTGATGTTATTTGCTGTGTGTAAGCAAGTAATTTTATAATTTTGTCCAACCGGTATGTCTTGCACTATATAATTTATTAAATATCAAATATTGTATGTTTAGTTGCTATGTTGTATTTAATTGCTATACTACTATTATATGAATTGGGAAATTGGCCACTACTGTCAATTAATTCACACTAAATCTTCAAAATAATTAATTCAAGGGATAATTAGATTTATGCCCCTAGTTGTGTCCCACTCGTCTGTTTTACCCCTAATTTCCAAAAGTCATCGGTTCTGTCCAAGTCACTTTGCTCCTCTTTTGCTTTTGCCCTTTGACCGTCTGACCATCAGTTTGAAAACTTCATAACTACTTCATACTAAATCAGAAAAATGCAAATAAGATACCAAAATGTTCAGAAAAACATCACCTATATGTCAGTGTCATTTGCATTCATGAAAAAAGTGTTGCAAAATGCACATCCGAGTTTTAGCTCTTTTATGATTTAGTATGAATTAGTTATGAAGTTTTCAAACTGACGGTCAAACGGTGAAAGGGCAAAAGCATAAGAGGAGCGTGTACATAAGCGGTGACTTTTGGAAATTAGGGGTAAAACAGCCGAGTGGGACACAACTAGGGGCATAAATCTAATTATCCCTTAATTCAATCAATGAACCCATCGACTTAATTTTCTGGCTCCGCCCCTGTCAGCAAAGTTCAGAATCTTGTGATTGAAAATCTGATTCTTCCCAAATAGAATCCAGGCATAGTACACAACTTGTTCTTCGTCCAAAATCTGGGTGACAACGAAGTCCTTTCTCCTTCATAAGGGCTTGTACCAAAGAATGCAAGCTTCCAAAGATGAAGCTGCTCATTGAATGCAGGACCATTTGGACCAAATTCAGCAGGGAACAGGGAAAATGATTCCTGAGGATTTTTCAGATCTTCATCGCTTATTTCCATGGGCCGATAATCATCACGTGTTGGCATATATCCGTCAATGGGTTTGAGTGGAGCAAGGGGCCTTTTCATCTTCGGTGGAGCAGAAGCACTAGTCTGACCTTCATTTACTTCCGCTGGAACTCCTTCAGCGGCTTTCTGACATCAGGCACTAGGGCCTTTTCTTTCGGTGCATTTTCAACAGAGGGAGGCACAACAACCTATTCGGACACTTGGGTCACAACGGCATCTTTTTTGGTTTCCTGGAGCACAACATATGGTACAACTTGTTCGTGAGCCATGGGCTCTTCAGATTTCTTTTCTTCCTGTTCTGGCTGCGAAGTAGTAGAAGCAGGAGTAGTATCAACCTCCATCTGGGTAGGGGCACCAAATGAGGTTGATAACCCACAAGTATAGGGGATCGCAACAGTTTTCGAGGGTAGAGTATTCAACCCAAATTTGTTGATTCGACACAAGGGGAGCCAAAGAATATTCTCAAGTATTAGTAGCTGAGTTGTCAATTCAACCACACCTGGAAACTTAGTATCTGCAGCAAAGTGTTTAGTAGCAAAGTAATATGATAGTGGTGGTAACGGTAACAAAAGTAGAGACATCAAATGTAATGTTTTTGGTATTTTGTAGTGACTGTAACAGTGGCAACGGAAAAGTAACTAAGCGTAAACCAGTATATGGAAAGCTCGTAGGCACTGGATCAGTGATGGATAATTATGCCGGATGTGGTTCGTCATGTAACAGTCATAACATAGGTGACACAGAACTAGCTCCAGTTCATCAATGTAATGTAGGCATGTATTCCGTATATAGTCATACGTGCTTATGGAAAAGAACTTGCATGGCATCTTTTGTCCTACCCTCCCGTGGTAGCAGGGTCCTATTGGAAACTAAGGGATATTAAGGCCTCCTTTTAATAGAGAACCAGAACAAAGCATTAGCACATAGTGAATACATGAACTCCTCAAACTATGGTCATCACCGAAGTATCCCGATTATTGTCACCGGGTTGTCGGATCATAACACATAATAGGTGACTATAGACTTGCAAGATAGGATCAAGAACACACATATATTCATGAAAACATAATAGGTTCAGATCTGAAATCATGGCACTCGGGCCCTAGTGACAAGCATTAAGCATAGAAAAGTCATAGCAACATCAATCTCGGAACATAGTGGATACTAGGATCAAACCCTAACAAAACTAACTCGATTACATGATAAATCTCATCCAACCCATCACCGTCCAGCAAGCCTACGATGGAATTACTCACGCGGGCGGTGAGCATCATGAAATTGGTGATGGAGGATGGTTGATGATGACGACGGCGACGAATCCCCCTCTCCGGAGCCCCGAACGGACTCTAGATCAGCCCTCCCGAGAGAGATTAGGGCTTAGCGGTGGCTCCGTATCGTAAAACGCGATGAAACTTTCTCTCTGATTTTTTCTCCCGAAAGCCAATATATGGAGTTGGAGTTGGCGTCGGAGGGCCACCAGGGGGCCCACGAGGTAGGGCGGTGTGCCCAGGGGGGAGGGGCGCGCCCCCCACCCTCGTGGATAGGGTGTGGTCCCCCTGGCCTTCATCTTTGGCGAGGATTTTGTATTATTTATTCTAAGATATTCCGTGGAGTTTCAGGTCATTCTGAGAACTTTTGTTTTCTGCACATAAAACAACACCATGGCAATTCTGCTGAAAACAGCGTCGGTCCGGGTTAGTTCCATTCAAATCATACAAGTTAGAGTCCAAAACAAGGGTAAAAGTGTTTGGAAAAGTAGATACTGACGGAGACGTATCAACTCCCCAAGCTTAAACCCTTGCTTGTCCTCAAGCAATTCAGTTGACAAACTGAAAGAGAAAAAGAAAAACTTTACAAACTCTGTTTGCTCTTGTTGTTGTAAACATGAAAAGCCAAAGATTCAAGTTTCAGCAATTATTATGAACTAACCATACTCACAATAACACGTAGGTCTCACAATTACTCATATCAATAATATAATCAGCTAGCGAGCTATAATAATAAAACTTGGATGACAACACTTTCTCAAAATAATCATAACATGATATAACAATGGTATCTCGCTAGCCCTTTCTGAGACCGCAAAACATAAATGCAGAGCACCTTTAAAGATCAAGGACTGACTAAACATTGTAATTCATGGTAAAAGAGATCCAGTCAAGTCATACCCAACATAAACCAATTATAATGAATGCAAATGACAGTGTGCTCTCCAGCGGGTGCTTTTTAATAAGAAGGGTGATGACTCAACATAAAAGTAAATAGATAGGCCCTTTGTAGAGGGAAGCATCGATTTGTAGAGGTGCCAGAGCTCGATTTTGAAATAGAGATAAAATAAATTTTGAGCGGCATACTTTCACTGTCAACGCAACAACTATGAGATGGCTGTATCTTCCATACTACATGCATTATAGGCAGTTCCCAAACAGAATGGTAAAGGTTTATACTCCCCCTCCTCCACAAGCATCAATCCATGGCTTGCTCGAAACAACGAAAGTGCCTCCAACATTCAACGGGTCCTAGGGGAGTTTTGTTTAATTATTTTGATTTGCTTTGATCTTTTTGGATCATGGGACTGGGCATCCTTGCCATCGCCCTTTCTCGTGAATGAGGAGCAGAGTCCACTCCTCTTGAGAATAACCCACCTAGCATGGAAGATATAGGTAGCCCTAGTTGCACATGAGCTGCTCGAGCATACAAAACATAATTTTTATTTGAAGGTTTGGAGTTTGGCACATACAAATTTACTTGGAACGGCAGGTAGATACCGCATATAGGAAGGTATAGTGGACTCATATGGAACAACTTTGGGGTTTAAGGAGTTTGGATGCACAAGCAGTATTCCCGCTTAGTACAGGTGAAGGCTAGCAAAAGACTGGGAAGCGACCAACTGAGAGAGCGACAACAGTTGTAAACATGCATTAAAATTAATTTACACCGAATATAAGCATGAGTAGGATATAATCCACCATGAACATAAATATCATGAAGGCTATGTTGATTTGATTCAACTACATGCGTGAACATGTGCCAAGTCGAGTCACTCAATTCATTTAAAGGAGGATACCATCCTATCATACCACATCATAATCATCTCAATAGCATGTTGGCACGCAAGGGAAACCATTATAACTCATAGCTAATCAAGCATGGCACAAGCAACTATAATCTCTAAATGTCAATGCAAATATGTTTACTTCATAATAGCTGAATCAGGAACGATGAATCATCATATTTACAAAAACAAGAGAGGTCGAGTTCATACCAGCTTTTCTCATCCCAATAAGTCCATCATATATCATCATTATTGCTTTTCACTTGCACGACCAAACGGTGTGTATAATAATAAGAGTGCACGTGCATTGGACTAAGCTAGAATCCGCAAGCATTCAAATCAAGAGAGAGAAGACAAGTAATACGGGCTCTAAGTTAAATAAGCGATCATGCATATGAGAGCCACTAAGCATTTTCAATATGGTCTTCTCGACCCCCAAAGAAAGGAAAAGAAATAAAAACTATTTACACGGGAAAGCTCCCAACAAGCAAAAGAAGAACGGGAAATGTTTTGGGTTTTCTTTTTAATTATTACTACTCAGCAGGAAAAATAAACTACTACTAATTTTTTTGGTTTTTCTAAGGTTTATTAAACACACAAGAAGAAAGCAGGAAAAATAAAATAAACAAGCATGGATATTACAGTGAAAGAGTATGAGCACGGACATCTAGCAATGAGTGTGTGTGAGCATAGATGTAATGTCGGTGAGAAATACGTACTCCCCCAAGCTTAGGCTTTTGGCCTAAGTTGGTCTATTGCCATGGATAGCCTGGCTGATACCCGTAGGTGTAGCTGGGGTCATACTGCGATGCAGCGGCTACCGCCTCCTGAGCAGCATCATGGCGTCGAGCTGCCTCCGCTCTCCTCTCGTACTCATCTGCCTCCTCTTTGGTAATAATATATTTTCCTCTCGTCTGAAAATCAAAGAAGGCAGGAGCAGGAAGAGTAACACGGACAACATGCCGTTTGTTAAAGATTAGTCGATACTGGAAAGGTGGTCCAGTCCTCTCAATGAACTGGTGGGAAAACATAGAATCAAGATCTAAATAAGAAGGAGGTAACTCCATATCACCCTCATGAATGTCTACATCAAGAAAATTAGCTAAGCGGGTTGCATAAATTCCCAGAAGAAATCTCCGTTATGTCTATTATGATGCAACCTACGAGCTACAATGGCTCCCATATGATAAGATTGGTCCCCTAACACAAAGCACTTCCGAGAATGCCGAGATCAGGCACACATGTGACATGCTTCATCCTTAGCATTTATGCATCTACCAATGAAGAGAGCAAAATAATGTATAGCAGGAAAGTGAATGTTCCCTATAGTGGCTTGCGCTATATCTCTAGATTCCGCCACAGTTATTCTAGCAAGAAAGTCTCCATATTCATATTTAGGGGGATCCCTAATACTACCCCAAGATGGAAGTTTGCATGCAAGAGTGAAATCCTCTAAGTCCATGGTATAAGATTTGTCATAAAGGTCAAACATGACTGAAGGAGAATTACGCAAAGATGAAAAATCAAACCTCCCCACAAATGAACTTGTGAGATCACGATACTGGGGGCATTTATCAGCTTCAAAGTCCTCAAGACCGGCATTACGCAAATATGCGTAGAATTCTTCTTTAATTCCCACTTGATTCATAAAATTTTCCGAAGGCCATTCACAGGGCCTCACGAGAGCGTCTCTTGGTGGTTCCTCGTCACCATCACGCATTGCAAGCCTGGGACCTTGCTTCCTTGAAGAACCACCTTGGAACATCTTCCTAAGCATATTGTTTTCTCTTGAAAAATAATTCTGAAATTTTTAGTAACTTCAAACAAAAGTGAACCAACTTCAATAAAATTGATAGCAACAACTCCCACAAGTGCCTAGGGCCTTTATCAAGCATTGGAACTACTTAGAACCATATAAATTTGACATGCAAGCTCAAGAACATGGTCACCTATGCAACACAAATTTCCAAAGAATAAAGCACTAGAACAAAAACTAATTGGACCAATGGAGGAGTCACATACCAAGGAACAATCTCCCCAAGCAGTTTTGCGAGAGGTGCTTTGAGCAAGGAGATCGAAAATCACAGCAAAAGCGGCTGGAACACGAGCTTGAGTTGGTTTTTCGGGTTTGAGTGAGGCAGAGGAAGCAGATGGGTGCAGGGATAAGTGGAGGAGGGCCACCGTGGGCCCACGAGGCAGGGGGGCGCGCCCTGGGGGTAGGGCGCGCCCTCCACCTCGTGGCTGTGGCAGCTCCCCATGTAATTTTTGCACTAAAATCCTCAAATATTCCCGAAAATATCATATTAAATTGGCATGGCATTCTAAGGACTTTTATTTTCGGGATATTTTTATATTGCACGGATAAACCAGGAAGCAGAAAGAAAAATACTATTTTACTTTATTTCTTCTAAAGAACAGAAAATATAAAGAGGGTACAGAAGGTTGTGCTTCTAGTTTCATCAATCTCATGCTCATCAAAAAGAATCCACTAACAAGGTTGATCAAGTCTTGTTAACAAACTCATTCCGATTAACATGAAACTGGAGAAATTTTGAATGACACTATGATACCTCAACGGGGATATGGACATCCCCAATAATAAGTATATCATATTTCTTCTTGACAGTAGGGAGAGGAAATTCAAAACCTCCAAATATAATCGATGGAATTTTTCCAATAGAGTTGATACTATAAACTTGAGGTTGTTTCCTCGGAAAGTGTACCATGTGCTCATTACCATTAACATGAAAAGTGACATTGCCTTTGTTGCAATCAATAACAGCCCCTGCAGTATTAAGGAAAGGTCTTCCAAGAATAATAGACATACTATCGTCCTCGGAATATCAAGAATAACAAAGTCCGTTAAAATAGTAACGTTTGCAACCACAGCAGTACATCCTCACAAATACCGACAGTATAGCGGTTGACTTATCAGCCATTTGCAAAGATATTTCAGTAGGTGTCAACTTATTCAAGTCAAGTCTACGGTATAAAGAGAGAGGCATAACACTAACACCGCTCCAAGATCACATAAAGCAGTTTTAACATAATTTCTTTTAATGGAGCATGGTATAGTAGGTACTCTGGATCTCCAAGTTTCTTTGGTATTCCACCCTTAAAAGTGTAATTAGCAAGCATGGTGGAAATTTCAGCTTCCAAAGATCTTCCTTTTATTTGTAACAATATCTTTCATATATTTAGCATAAGGATCCATTTTGAGCATATCACCAATCGCATACGCAAAAGATAGGTCTAATCATTTCAAAGAAGCGCTCAAAATCCTCATCATCCTTTTTCTTGGATGGTTTCGGAGGAAAAGGCATGGGTTTACGAACCCATGGTTCTCTTTCCTTACCATGTTTCCTAGCAACAAAGTCTCTTTTATCATAACGTTGATTCTTTGATTGTGGGTTATCAAGATCAACAGCAGGTTCAACTTCTACATCATTATCATTACTAGGTTGAGCATCATCATGAACATTATCATTAACATTTCCACTAGGTTCATGTTCATTACCAGATTGTGTTTCAGCATCAGACATAGATATATCATTTGGATTCTCAGGTGGTTCAGCAACATGTTCACTAGAAGTTTGCGCAGTTCTATCATTTTTCTTTTTCTTCCTTTTAGAAGAACTAGGTATATCAACATTATTTCTCTGAGAATCTTGCTCGATTCTCTTAGGGTGCCCTTCAGGATACAAAGGTTCCTGAGTCATTCTACCAGTTCTAGTAGCCACTCTAACAGCATAATAATTTTTCTTACTATTCATTTCATCAAGCATTTCTTTCTGAGCTTTAAGTACTTGTTCTACTTGAGTGGTAACCATAGAAGCATGTTTGCTAACAAGTTTAAGTTCACCTCTAATATCAGCCATATAATCACTCAAGCGTTTAATCATAAAGGTATTATGTTTTAATTGTCTACCAAAATAAGCATTAAAGTCATCTTGCTTAAACATAAAGTCATCAAACTCATCCAAGCAATCGACTAGCAATTTTAGTAGGAGGGACTTCAGATTTATCATATCTATAGAGAGAATTTACCTTTACTACCTGTGTCGGGATATCGGGAGGTTCTTCAGTAAATAAGTAATTGAGATCATATACTTCTTCAATAGGCAGTAAATTAAGACCATGTATTTCTTCAATAGGAGGTAAATTCTTAACATCTTTAGCTTTAATACCTTTTTCTTTCATAGATTTCTTTGCCTCTTGCATATCTTCGGGACTGAGAAATAGAACACCTCTCTTCTTCTGAGTTGGTTTAGGAATAGGCTTAGTAATTGGCTCAGGAGTTGGCTCGGGAGTTGGCTCAGGAGGTGCCCAATTATTTTCATTTGCCAACATATTATTCAATAGAATTTCAGCGTCATACGGTGTTCTTTCCCTGAAAAGAGAACCAGCACAACTATCCAGGTAATCTCTGGAAGCATTAGTTAGTCCATTATAAAAGATATCAAATATTTCAGGTTTCTTTTTTTTGACTGTACACAGTAGGGCAAAACCCCACTGCAATTTTTTTTATTAATATTATAAGAATAAAAATAGAGTACAAACATACAAGGCTTGAGATAAGCCCCAGAGAAGGAAAACTAGCCTAAAAAAAGGCTAGAAAAATAAAATAAAGAAACTAAATAAACTAAAAAGACTAATTATAGGACAAGGGAGTCCAACCAGGAAAAGAAAGTAGCTGAAAACTTCTCCTTAATTCTGAATTTGAGCAGGTGTAGTTCTGAGAGGAAGATGAACTTCCATCTGTCAATGCTGGTTGGAATGTTATTGAAAATCTTATCATTCCTGACTATCCAAATGGCCCAAGATGCAATGATAATGATCTCCATGGAAAAAGGTTGATGAATGTTGCTCCTTAAGTCTGGAATGGCTTCCATGATGGAGAGGTTCCTTTGTCTGTTAGGGCGGAGAATATCCCAAAGCGAAGCAAAAGGGCAGGTCCAAAAGAGGTGTTGAAGCGTTTCTTCCTGCCGGCGCTTGAGAGTAGCACAATTATAGTTGTCAAGATGAAAAGTTTTCCTTCGAAGCAGATTCCTGGTATTGAGTCTATCATGAA
Organism: Aegilops bicornis; assembly: GCA_021605145.1. Lineage (NCBI taxonomy): Eukaryota > Viridiplantae > Streptophyta > Magnoliopsida > Poales > Poaceae > Aegilops > Aegilops bicornis. The sequence goes on from CM038670.1 coordinate 649,974,814, forward strand.
GAAGTCTCCAAAAGAAGACCTTGTGTTTTGGCTGAGCAGAACATTTCCAAATCCAGTTGAACTGTGCTGGCACAATTTTTACACCTATCAAAATTTTGTAAGCTTTAGCCACTGAAAAAATATTATTACCCCACATATAACACCAAGTATCCAAGTGCTCATTGGATGCAGATCTTCTGAGGGTGTCACAAATCTCTTCCATCAGCTCAAATTCCAGAAAAGCCTCCTGAGTCAGTGGTAGGTGAAATAAATCTTCCAAATATTCGAACATAAGAACATTTTGCACTGAAAGGTTGTGATCTCTGACAAAGGAGTAAAGATGAGGGAATAATTGATTCAAGCAAGTAGTGTGCCAGAGGTCAGACCAAAACAGAGCAGATTTACCATCACCTATTGTGCATCTTGCCATGGATTTGTAACTATCAATGAGCCTCAAGTTACATTTCCACCAGAAAGACCCTTCCCATTTTTGTCCTGGTAGGATGCCATTGTCATAATAAGCCTCCCAAATGAGATTGACCCATGGGATGTTTTCTCTATTGTAGAACTTGTGGAGGTTTTTGAGCAGCAGGGCTTGGTTTTGAACAAAGATGTTCATAACACCAAGGCCACCCTGAATTTTGGGCCTACAAACAGTGGACCTAGCTACCAAAGCTGGTCTGCGATCCTCCAAATCTGGTCCCCTCCAAAGACAATGCCTCAAGTATTTTTTAACCTGGTTTTTGATAGTTATAGGAACATCAAAACAGCCCATGAAGTATATAACAAGTGAATTTAGCACTGACTTGACCAGCAGTAACCTTCCAGCAAGAGTCATAAAAGAAGATAGGCCCACCAGTTTTTTTGCAATTCTGCTCACTAAAGGCAAACACTGTTCCACTGTTGGCTTTTGAAGCCCTAAAGGCATGCCCAGGTAAGTGAAGGGGAATGATCCTTTCAAACAATTTAATGTACCAGTCAAAATTTCCATTTTTTCATCACTCACATTGATTGGTATCGATTTGATTTGCTATAGTTGACCTTTAATCCAAAGAGCATCTGCAAATGTGTGAAGAAGGGCTTTAAGACAATGGAGTTGTGGGGCATCAGCTTGCATGAGAATCAGGGTATCATCTGCATACTGAACTATGGGAAAATCTGGACATGACTGTACTTGCAAAGGTGGAGTGAGAAGACCCAAGTTCATTGCTCTGTTCATGATTGACTGAAGGAGGTCTGCAGCCAACACATAAAGAAGGGGAGAGAGAGGATCCCTTGTCTTACACCTCTCGTGCAATAAAACTTTTTCCCAGGAATGCCATTGAGAAGCACTTGTGATGAAGCATAAGTAAATAGCATTTTAATCCATCCAATCCATCTTTCTCCAAAACCCTTTGCTCTGAGGATATCAATGATTGTAGAATGTTCAATAAGGTCAAATGCCTTTTCAAAATCTAGTTTCAGCACAACAATTTCATCCGTTGACTTGTGGCATTGATGTAGGTACTCATAAGCCCAACCAAGACAGTCATGAATAGCTCTTTCCTTAAGGAAGCCATACTGATTTATATGAACCATTTTGAGGATCACTTTCTGTAATCTGTTTGCAAGCAATTTGGTGATGAGTTTGAGGCAGCAATTAAGTAAAGATATAGGTCTGAAATCATTAGCAGTGCTGGGAGATGGCCCCTTGGGAACTAGAGTTATGAAAAGAGTGTTGATGCTCTCTAGAGAAATTTGCCCAGCATAGAACTCATGTATCGCCTAGTGACATCAGGTTTTATAATATCCCAACAGATCTTAAAAAACTCATTGTTAAATCCATCAGGTCCAGGAGACTTGTCTGGAGGCAATTGCTTGACAACTTCATTGATTTCTTCCTCAGTGAAAGGAATTTCCAGCTGTTCAAAGTCAGAAGGACTAGCTTGATGTTGCAGTAGAGAAGGCAAATGAAAGTGCATGGTGGTTTGCTGTGACCTTCCTAATCTGCTCTTGAAGGCATTCCACACTGTGGCAGCTTTCCTCGCATGGTCTCGTTATTTCCACTTGATCCTCATTTTTAGCATAGCAATGTGATTATGCCTGTGATTTATAGAAGCCTTTGTATGAAATTTTTGGTGTTTTCATCACCAAACTTAACCCCTTGATCTTACCTCTCTGCTTCCAATAGATTTTTTGGTTCTTCAAGAATATGAGCAATTGTTCTTTTAGAATCACCCTGCAATTCCACTCAAAATCTCCCAAGTCTTTGAATTCTTCAAACAAGTCAAACAAGAAAATAGCCTCATTAATTGCAGTAATTTTGGATTTCAGGCAAGACAGGTTTTTGGCCCAAAGTTTGAGAGCCCTTCTAAGGTTTTTGAACTTGGCATTTAGGCTTTTTGCTGAGGATGATCAGGCAAAGCATTAAGTAACTTGAGAAGCCTCCCCCAAGCTTGTGGGAGACTCTCTTCTTCAATTTGCACAAAATTATATATATCCCTCAAAGCAGCTTGTTTCTTATGAGCAGGGAAATATTTAGCAGAGAAGTAATAAATCATATCCTGGGGACTTTGCACACAACCAGGATCAAGAGAATTAAACCATATCTTAGCATCACCCTTTAATGAGAACGGAAATATTTTGAGTAAATAAAGGTAGCGCGATCTCTCATTATTAGTAAACAGGGCAGCTATATCATCTAACTTACGAAGATGTGCCACAACAGTTTCAGTTCATAGCCATAAAAAGGATCAAATTCTACCAAAGTAATTATATGTGGATCAACAAAAAGAATCATAATAATCCTGATCAGGAACACAGATAGGTGAAGTAGCAAAAGCAGGGTCGGGTCTCATCCTATCTCTAAAAGATTCTTTACTCCATTTAACTAGCAACCTCTTACGTTCAAGACTATCCTGGCAAGCAAGAATAGCTTCAGTAGATTCAGCATTAAAAAGATAACCCTCAAGAATAGCAGGCATATTATCATCATTACTAATATCAACGTATTCAGTTTCAATATTTTCTCTTTCTCTAGACCTAGAAATTTGTTCATCTAGAAATTCACCAAGGGGCACAGTAGTATCAAGCATAGAAGTAGTTTCATCATAAGTATCATGCATAGCAGAAGTGGCATCATCAATAACATGCGACATATCGGAACGAATAGCAGAAGCAGGTTTAGGTGTCGCTAACTTACTCATAACAGAAGGTGAATCAAGTGCAGAGCTAGATGGCAGTTCCTTACCTCCCCTCGTAGTTGAGGAATAAATTTTTGTCTTAGCGTCTTTCAAGTTCTTCATAGTGTCCAACAGATATAAATCCCAAGTGACTCAAAGAATAGAGCTATGCTCCCCGGCAACGGCGCCAGAAAAAGGTCTTGATAACTCACAAGTATAGGGGATTACAATAGTTTTCGAGTGTAGAGTATTCAACCCAAATTTGTTGATTCGACACAAGGGGAGCCAAAGAATATTCTCAAGTATTAGCAGCTGAGTTGTCAATTCAACCACACCTGGAAACTTAGTATCCGCAGCAAAGTGTTTAGTAGCAAAGTAATATGATAGTGGTGGTAACGGTAACAAAAGTAAAGACAAAGAAAAGTATTGTTTTTGGTATTTTGTAGTGACTGTAATAAAGAGCAAAGGAAAAGTAAATAAGCGTAAACCCGGTATATGGAAAGCTCAGAGGCACCAGATCGTTGATGGATAATTATGCCGGATGTGGTTCGTCATGTAACAGTCATAACATAGGGTGACATAGAACTAGCTCCAGTTCATCAATGTAATGTATGCATGTATTCCGTATATAGTCATACGTGCTTATGGAAAAGAACTTGCATGACATCTTTTGTCCTACCCTCCCGTGGCAGCAGGTCCTATTGGAAACTAAGGGATATTAAGGCCTCCTTTTAATAGAGAACCGGAACAAAGCATTAGCACATAGTGAATACATGAACTCCTCAAACTATGGTCATCACCGAGAAGTATCCCGATTATTGTCACTTCGGGGTTGTCGGATCATAACACATAATAGGTGACTATAGACTTGCAAGATAGGATCAAGAACACACATATATTCATGAAAACATAATAGGTTCAGATCTGAAATCATGGCACTCGGGCCCTAGTGACAAGCATTAAGCATAGCAAAGTCATAGCAACATCAATCTCAGAACATAGTGGATACTAGGGATCAAACCCTAACAAAACTAACTCGATTACATGATAAATCTCATCCAATCCATCACCGTCCAGCAAGCCTATGATGGAATTACTCACGCACGGCGGTGAGCATCATGAAATTAGTGATGGATGATGGTTGATGATGACGACAGCGACGAATTCCCCTCTCCGGAGCCCCGAACGGACTCCAGATCAGCCCTCCCGAGAGAGATTAGGGCTTAGTGGTGGCTCCGTATCGTAAAACGCGATGAAACTTTCTCTCTGATTTTTTCCTCCCCGAAAGCCAATATATGGAGTTGGTGGCGTCGGAGGGCCACCAGGGGGCCCACGAGGTAGGGCGGCGCGCCCAGGGGGGAGGGGCGCGCCCCCCACCCTCGTGGACAGGGTGTGGGCCCCTGGCCTTCATCTTTGGTGACGATTTTTTAAAATTTTTTCTAAGGTGTTCCTTGGAGTTTCAGGTCATTCCGAGAATTTTTATTTTCTGCACATAAAACAACACCATGGCAATTCTGCTGAAAACAGCGTCAGTCCGGGTTAGTTCCATTCAAATCATACAAGTTAGAGTCCAAAATAAGGGCAAAAGTGTTTGGAAAAGTAGATACGACGGAGACGTATCAGAGGTGACCGGGATAGTATTTCCTAGAGAAGCATTTAGCTCCCCCTCAACCTTATCATTCTCCCCCTTAATGGATCCGGAGGACTCAACTTGCATTTCCTTCAGAGGCGATGAAACTGCTTTCTCAACCTCAATCTCTTCATCATTTTTCTCTTCTGGGGCTTGTTGCTCGTGCTAGACATTTCCTTCATCAGGGTTGTCCAGAAAGATGTCAACAACATCAATCTCTTTGAGCAACTGCGGTAGGAATGATAACCACCACAGGTTCAGCTTGTTGTACGGGTTCATCCTCGTGAGGAGGGGACGGTGGTATTTGTTGCAGAGAATCACTTGAGTTAATGGGAGCTTCAGTTGTAACATTCTGAACATGGCGATCTTTGATTTCCTTCGGTTTGCTGGCTCCTGCCTTTGCCTTCTGACGCTTTTCTTCCTTTATTCTTCGTTGAGCAAGTTTTACCTGGCATTCCATCTCATCATTCCTTCGATCACATAACTGAGATACTTCCATCTTCAGCCGTGCGTGCCATTCAATTTTATCATTCCTCATGACACTGAGAGATTTTGTGATTTCAACAATTTCTTTGTTCAGCTCCTTCCTTTCAGATTCAGTGCTGGAATCTCATCTCATTTGCTCAAAGCTTTTCTTTTCCTGGACTACATGATTTAGCTTCTTGGTAATTTGTCCCAGATCAGCAAAATGTTTTGTTACCAGCTTGGTAACATCATCAGATAGACCCAAGCTGCTCAAATCAACTGATTTTGCATTGTAGGCAACAATTTCAATAACATCAATCATGAGATCGTACTCATATCTTTGTTCCTCTGTGGAAGCAGGAAAACTGGTTTTAGGTTTCTTGACAGAGGCAACAACTTTTTCTTCGGGCAGCAGCTTTCTCTTTGCATAGGGAGCGGCAGAACCCGAATGTTTGTCAGATGCTGGAGCGGGTGCAAGTTTTGGTGACATTCTCAGCGGGGGTGAAACTTTCGCTGGTGAGGGAGTTTGGTATGGCTTGTTAAGAAGAGCATGTTGATCATACATTGGTATTTCATCGGGAACATCTTCCTCGGAGGACTCATCAGATGAGGCAGAGGCTGCCTTCTTGGATTTTCTGGCAACAGATTTCTTTCGGGAAGCTTGAGGGGAAACTAATTTCCTTGCCTTGCTTTCTTTTCGGGAAGAGGCACGATCTTTCTTCTTTTGTATGTCTTGCTGGGTCAAGTTGACGTTTCTCTGCTCAACTTGATTCTTCTTTGCAGCTCTTGCTTCACGCTTAGCTTTGGCCTTTGCTCTTTTTCCACTTGTTTGGGAAAATCAGCAATTGTTTTGAGTGAGTCGGGATGAGCATTTTCGGTTTGAGTCGGTCTGATTTTTTTCATTGTCTGGGCCAAGGCAGCCCTCAGCAATACAATCATTCCAAGGTGGAGTGAATGCAAACAGAATTTGATATTTCCTTTGAACATTCTCATAATTGAACCATTTCTTCACCCAGTGATAGCGAATCCTCTGCAGCTTGTTATTTCTTTCAGTAGTGGTTTCAACTCCACGTGAGTTTTATAGCTTTCGTGATTAGACATTTCGGCAGTGGTGTTCTTTTCTCTGCCACGACCACCTTTCTTTGGATTTCCATCGGAGAAAAGTGTCATAGAGTCTGTAACTAGTTCATCCTCGAGCTGACTGTGAGCCGAGGGAATATCATCTTCCTCTTTTTCAAATTCAGAGTTTGACTTCTTCTTCGATATCTTTGGTGGCTTTGATGGTTTGCCTCCACCAATCAATCTCTTTTGTTCGGACACTTGAGGCATCTGAGGGATTTTTTCTTTAGAACCAGACCGCTCCTCCGAAATGTGAGCCATGACCAACCTGTGAAGTAGAATAGATGCGAGGGAACAACATGATAGGATCATACACATGCACAGAAGCAATTTTGATTGAAAACGGGAAGTTTTGCGGAAGCAACAAAGGAATCCATGGTGTATATATTTGGACGATATCATCGATAGGATTACAATATGCCATGAGGCAGGGTAATAACTGTCTAATCTTTTGAAATAATACACATGAACCCTAGATCCAGAATAGCCAGTACGAGGGAAAAACTAAAAACCATACCAGTCATAGCTTAGAGAACCCTAAAGATCTACCACAAGGAAAATAAATCAACAGAAATTGTGTCGGTAAGAACAACCCTAGAACAGAGGAGTAGACAGGGCTAGTTCCTGATCCAAGCTTCCTAACTTGGCAGCAAAGATCAACTACGACAATGCGAAGGAGAGGATTTACCGCACTAGCGTGACCAACGACGGCGAGGCTTCACCGGAGTTGCACGATGAGGCGCGCCGACGGTGTTGCTTCGAGCTCGGGCTCGGGAGGAGAGATAGTTAGGGTATGAGGAAGAACTAAGGAAGAAGAAGCTGGGAGGGGTATTTATAACCCGTAGACGAAACCACCTCTTCCGAAATCTACGACCGACAAACACGGGACATTCCACATTCAACGAACGAGATCACGATCGTGGAGATCGTGGGCACGTGTCAACCATTTCCTGCGAAAATCTTGGAAACTGGATGGAAGACCGAAGGATTTGAAGAATGGCAAACGCCAAAAACAGATTAAAGTTCGAAGTTAATCTCATTCGCTGTCAAGGACATTAGAGTGAAATGTTCTTCAGGTCAAGTAGCATGTTTATGACAGACATCATAGAATGGACATGAAAGAATAGAGGGATAACAATGTCCGAATCAAAACACTCAGCCAAACGAGAGAAAATACAAAACCACGGAGCTCTGAATGAGTTGATATACGTACAGAACACAAACACCACGAAAAGTGAAGCAAACAAATGAACACACAAGGAACTAGCACCAACAATGGAGATCTCAGGATGAAGAATAAGTGAATGGAATTCTTGAGATAATATCTGGAAGAGAGGATTGGTTCTTTTTCGCAACCCACACTTGTGTGGGCAACGAGGATCTCATTTTCTTCGTCTGAGCAGGAGTATTTTTTCGGCGAGATCTACAATATACCTGTTCACTTCGAGAGTAATCATATGAACATGCATTGAAGTTATTTCCAGAGACATAAGTATCACTATTGGAAACAGAGAATTTGCCATCAGTCACCTCTTTGCCGTCTGCTAGCGGACGGTAAATAAGGCCTTTGTCGTAGGCTTATAAAAAATGGACGAAAAAGACATGGCTGACGGCAAAGCACCTAGTTGCCATCTGCCATTTCTTTGCCGTCCGCCAGCAAACAGCAAAGATTTTTTGCCGTCCGCTAGCAGACGGCAAAGAGGTGGGTGGGGTCCAGTGGAGGCCTAAACCCTAACGGCCCACCGGCCCCATCTCATTGTCGTCCGCCAACAGACGGCAAACCAAACGCTACCTAACGGCCGCCCCCACCCCCACCTCCCAATCTCTCTGCCCTCTCACTCCACCTTGCCCCCAAACCCAACCGTCGCCGCCCTCGCCGCCCCGCCACACCGCCCCACCACTCGCCTCTGCGGCCTCGCCGCCCACCACCCGCCGCCCTGGTGCCCCGTCGCCCCACTCCAGTGAGCCTCTCCCCTCTGTTTTTTTCTTTTTATTCTACTATTAGTTAGGTTAGTTACTAGGGTTAGTTAGGTTAGTTACTAGTGTGTTAGTAGAAAAAACTATTAGGAGAAGAAAAGAAGTAGAAAAGAAGGAAGAAGAAGATGAAAAAAAGAAGTAGAAAAAGTAGAAAAAGAAAGAAAAGAAGGTCGAGGGGTCAAGGGTCGAGGTGTCGAGGGTCGAGGATCTCCGAGGGGTCGAGGGTCGAGGATAGCCGAGGGGTCGAAGTTTTTTTCATAGTTTGAAGTGTCGATGCTTTATGTGATGTGATGTCCTAAATTTTCTTGAATCGATCGGTAAAATTTACAGGCTTTGTGCTATTTCATCTCCTTGGAGTCGTCATGGTCGAAGTTTTTGGTCTGTGATCCCGCCGTTGTTTGACTACTTCCTCTACAGCCAAGGGTGAGCTACGAATCCACCTTCACCTCCTATGCTCTTTTAATCATGTCAGTAGATTTCATTTTCATGCTAAGTCGCTTAACCAGTATGCGTTTCACGTCCGAAAGGGTTGCATCGATAAATATGCATTCAATTGCATATTTATCACCGTAACTCATTCAGATTGTCCAGCGATTTCCACGAACAGCCCGAGGATGTGTAGATTGGGTACGTTCTCCATGCTCTACCCCATTTCGAGACAAAATTTCATCAGCGCCTCCCTGTTGTACCCCGGATGCACATTCTCTCGGCTTTTTGCCGAGACATGTATCAGGAGAACAGCGGGGAGGTGCTGCCGAAATTTTATCTCGGAATAGCGTAGAGCTTGGAGAACGTACTCAATCTACACATACTCGGGTGGGATTAGGACCTATCTTTACCTATTAGAGTGTAGGTTGCATGAACGTAATAAAATTGACAAACTAGATTAACTGATGAATATACATCCTGAAATATATATATTTCTTGTCTGTCTAGTAGCTAGGCAAGATGAGTGATCGTGCGTGGATGTACACCGGTCACACTAGTCAGAAAGAGATGACCAATGAATGGTTAACAAAAACCAATGGGTTTGTGAAAGCCGCATTTGCAAATGGCCAGTGGAAAAACTGGGGCCCCTATGTCCAGTGCAACAATTGGGAAAAGAGGACAGAGGATGAAATGGGAAAACACCTGCAGAAGAGTGGTTTTACGCCCGGTTATACAGTGTGGACATTTCATGGTTACTCTGCCCAACGTGCCAGAGCTGAGGTGGTTCGTCGTTGCACCGACGAGCATGGTACCGGGATGGAAGACATGGTGCAAAACTTTGATGATGCTCGGGATTCAGACGATGAGATGGAGGAATCTGCAAGGCCTTCAATGAAATGTTGGTGTTTTCAAAATGTCCTCTCCACGAGCACACTGAGCTTTGTCAGCTGGATGCCATCTCACAAATAATGGCTCTGAAGGCTCAATTCAACTTGGGCAGAGAATGCTACGACGCGATGATGACAGTATTTGGATGCTTTCTACCCAAAGGCCATGTAATGCCTGCAAACCTGTACCAGTCAGACAAAATCCTCCGTGCTCTTAATATGCCCTATGAGAAGATACATGCCTGTGAGAAAGGATGTGCCTTATTTAGGCTTGAGTATGCGGACTTGAACTATTGTCCCATTTGCAAGTCTTCCAGGTATGTTGTAGTAGACAACGGTATGGGTGAGAAGACGTAGACCAAAATCCCCGTTAATGTTCTTTGGTATATGCCAATCGTACTAAGACTTCAACGTCTTTTCCTGGTCGAAGAGATGGCCAGACTGATGACATGGCACAAAACGGGCAAAAGAACCGAACTAGATGCAGATGGGAATCTGATGAGGGTACACACATCAGATGGTGAAAAGTGGAAGCGCTTCGATGCATTACGTGCGCAAAAAGCGGCAGATCCAAGGCATCCTCGTGTCGCCATCAGCACGGATGGGTTCAGTGTGTTTGGTCTGAAGGCAACCCAATATAGTTGTTGGCCGTATTTGCCATTCCACTCAATCTCCCCCCGGATAGATTATGCAAATAAAGAAAATATGAATGTGTACATGCAGCCACTTAAGGACGAATTGCAAGAAGCTTGGGATAATGGGTTCGAGGCATACGATGCCTTTAGCTAACAGAACTTCGTAATGCGTGTCTGGTACATGTACTTGATGCATGACTTGCCGACGTATGCGCTATTCGTTGGCTGGTGTGTGCATGGAAGGTTCCCGTACCCCACATGCATGGCAACTCTTGAGTTTTGTTGGCTGCAGGCAGGTCGCATGTTTTCTTGCTTAGACTTGCATAGACAATTACTGGATCCCCGCCATAAGTTCAGGAAAGATAAGAAGAACTTCATCAAAGGTAGAGTTGTCAAAAACTCTGCACCACCTCCGTTGACAGGCTAAGAGACCCTGGATCAGTTAAACGCTCTTGATCCAGATCCAGTGCGTCCAGGGTATTTCAAGGGGTATAATTCGGAACACGCCTGGAGTCACAAGACATGCTTGCGGGATCTGCATTACTTCAAAGACCTCCTTTGCCCACACAACATCGACGTGATGCACACTGAAAAGAATATCGCTGAGGCCTTATTTGGTACATTGTTCGTCATAGAGGGGAAGTCAAAGGATAATACTAAGGCTAGAGTCGATCAAGAGGCACTATGTGATAGACCGTTACAAAACATGAAAGAACCGAAGAAAAGCAGAACATTGACAAAGCCAAAGGCATGGCTCAATCTTGGAAGGCCATCTATGAGGGAAATTATCTTGTGGGTGAAAATGCAGTTGATGTTCCCCGATGGGTATGCAGCGAATCTAAAGTGGGGAGCGAGTCTTGAAAAATTGAAAATATTTGGTCTCAAGAGTCATGATTGGCACATATGGATTGAGCGGGTAATGCCGGTGATGTTGCGTGGCTTTATCCCTGAGGATGAATGTCTAGTACTGGCAGAGCTGAGCTATTTCTTCCGTGTTCTTTGTGCGAAAGAACTATCGCCTGTCGTGCTAGAAGAAATGGAAGACTTGGCGCTGGAGTTGATTTGCAAGTTAGAGAAGATCTTTCCGTCGGGCTTATTTAATCCAATGCAACACTTGATTTTGCATCTCCCGACCGACGCAAGATTAGGGAGGGGGGGTGCAAAATTGTTGGTGCTACGCAACTGAACTTCTATTCTATGGTGAAAATACACCGAACGTAGTAGTCTTAAAATGTTATTGGTTCCAGCCGAAGGAGACTAGAAGGACTCATGAACATATAGGGCTAGTCGAAATCAAACAAAGCACCCATTTAGATGTTCCCGATGTCTATATTACGGCTCAACAGGTGACCCAAGTTTTCTATCTACCGTGGTGTCGGTGTACAAAAGTAGGGGCTCCGCTTTTGACCCCTTTACTTGTGCACGCGCAGTCAGAGCCTCCCGCCACGGCCACGCATAGACATAGCAGGAAAGGGGAGATGGAGAGAAGCCAAAGCCACAAGGACAAACGAAGCAACAACAAGGACCAAGGCCACAAAGATCAGATAGGCGTAGCAGGTTCCCCCGGCAAGGTCCCTTGCTGGGACAGCCTCAGCAGCCCCGACAAGACCCTTGCCGGGGCAGCTCGCCCACGCCAGCCGAAGTGAGCCGCTCTTGAATGCACCAACGCTCGACAAGTGCGTTGGGGCAGGGCTCGGGAGGTACCTCCGTGGTGGCATGCAGATCTTTGTGAAGACATAGAATGCTCAAGATCAAATGAGGATAAGAGGGCAACCACCCTCACCGAAGAAACCCACAAGACCCCCGGCAAGACCCTTGCCGGGGAGGCCAGCGTGCCACGGCAAGACCCTTGCCAGGCCACCCGGCAAGACCCTTGCCGGGCCACCCGACAAGGCCCTCGCCAAAGCGCACCGGCTGGGCCACTGCCAGGCCCGCACCAGATAAGTCTTCGCCGCCGTTCGCATGCAGCTGCCGACCCAACCAGCTGGGCAGGCACCTGTGTGGAGGCATGCAATCCTTCGTGGAGGCTCCACCATCGTGCCACCTCAGCTGCCTGCCCGCCTACATGGCCCGCTTGCATCGCTGGCCAGGGCGCGTGTCGAAGCGAGGAGGAGCGGCGACGGACGGGACAGGCCTCGCCTGCCCCTCAAAGAAAGTTAAGGGACACCTAAGCCTTGCATTAAATGTGTCTTGTCCTATAATACTAGCGATAGACTTGCAACACTGTAGCACTTTCCACATCCCGTGTGCCATTGTGGCAGCCCCTTTCGCCTATAAAAGGAGGCCCATGGCACACAGAGAAAGGATTCGGCTCTTTGGAACCTCGCAGCACCTAGAGCTAGTTCGAGAGCTCAAGAACACTAAATACATCCACCAAAGCAGGACTAGGGTTTTACGCATCCTGGCGGCCCGAACCTGGGTAAAAACCCTTTGTGTTGTCTGCTGGTCCCGCTCTTCGCACGATCCCCGCGCCCCGCAACCGTAGAAGGGATTCCAGTGATCCCATAGGTGTCGTTCCCACCGTCATCTTTGGCACGCCAGGTAGGGGTTCGCTGTTGTGAGAATCTGGTCTAGCAGTTGACCTAGCTATTCTTCATCGCCATGGCTCCTAAGAAGAAGACGACCACGGCGATCGGTTCGTCCGGAGACGGGTTGGTACCGGTGCGGACCGACAGCGGGCCAGTCACGGAGAGGACCCGTGGCACGGCCCGCGAACATCCACATCGCCCTGATGGTCCGGGCCTGGTGAGCGGCTTCGTTCGCGCGCCGGGCGGCGAGCCACCAGTCGCGGGCTCCGGAGACGGAGTCGGGCCCCCCACAGGCGGTGCGGGGCCCTCCAGGGGTGCCGCCGTCCCGCTAGGCGGCGGCACGGCGATCTCCAAGACACCAACACCGGCGCCCACGGCACGCTCTTCTCAGGTTGTGCCTCATGAGCAGCGTCACCCTGCTGGTGACCCTGCGCGCCGCCCTGGAAAGAGTCCCGTGCGTCCGTCACATGAAGGAGAGGGCCAGCATGCGCGCCGAGGCACTAATGGAGGTGGCGAACGGCTGCGGAGCCGCGAGGCGGCTCCTTCTAACGTGGTTAGGAGTCGAGGCGCATCGCGATCCACCCTGCTCTCACCGCCACCCACGCCAGCGGAAGCCCTAGCGCGCGCAGCTGCTCCTTGATTTTCCTCCCGCCGCGGAGAAGCTCGACAAATGGAGGGCCACCGTCCGGAGCCTCGTCGGCATCGCCAACGACGATAGGCTGCGGCCGGCGGAACTCGTCGGCCGTCGCTCCGCCGGGCTGCCACTGCTAGCGGAGGCCACGCCGGAGGCGACGCGGCCACGGTGTACTCCCCACATCCATCCCGACCGCCCTGGGCGTCGGCCCGTCGCGGCGACGCTCGTGATGATATCTCCATCGCATCGGCCGACCCGAGGACCAACCGCGATCAGCGCCAAGTCCTTCGAGCGGGCTTCACGAGGACGCCGAACTACGATCGAGCGCCGACGTGACGCGCGCCACCAGTCGGACAGGCGGGCAGGGCCCGCTACGGACCACCCAGCGCCGGGAAGCTACGGTGGCCTACCTTACGAGGTGGGTTGTCCGGCCTTCACCCGTGAGCTGCGGCAGTTCCAGTGGCCCTCCCACCGTACGTTCAAACCCGACGTTGGCGAGAAGTACAACGACAAAACTCACCCGTCAGAGTTCCTCAGCATCTACACCATCGTGATGCAAGCTGCCGGGGCCCGCGACGGCAAGGTGCTTGCCAACTACTTCCAGTTGGCACTCAAGCCTAATGTTATGTCATGGTTGATGCACTTGCCGGTGGATTCCATCTCTTCTTGGGCGGATCTGTGCCATGAGTTTGTTGGCGCCTTTACCGGAGGTCACCAAGCTCATGGCCAGGCGAGTGATTTACACATCATCCCACAGAAGGAAGGAGACAACCTGCGCAAGTATATCCAAAGGTTCAGCCGGGTGCAGTACAACATCCCCGATGTTCATCCCGTCATTGCAGGATCGTATGTTCCATCGAACGCGCGCGCAATCGCGAAGATGCGTGAAGAGCTGGCGGCGAACAAGGTTAAGGATGTGGCCGAAGCTCTATGTTCGCCGATCGGTGCGCTGCGTCGAGGAAGGAAGGAAGTACCCGCGAAGATGCGGTGCGGAAATCGACTCCATCGGGCGATACCGCCACCCCAAAGAAAGAAAGGCCGACGCCGTAATAGGAAGCGCAAGGGCAAGGCCGTGCTTTCCGTTGAGGATCCGATGACACCGGTACCACCAAGAAGACCAAGGTGAGCGACCCCGGCAAGGAGATTGCCGCGTGTGACACTTGCCGGGCCTTGGCGGTTGCCGACAAGCCAGGAGGCTCCGACAAGCATTATTGCAAGATCCACTGCACCAAGGGCCATGATCTCCAAAACTGCCGGTAGGTAGAGCTGCTCGCCGAGAAGCAGAAAGCCGAGTATGAGCGACGGGTCAAGGAGAAAGGCCTAGACAGTGCCGAAGGATCCGGCAAGAAACGTGGCGGCCAAGGAGGCCGTCGCGACAAGGAGAGTCAGCAAGAGAGGCCCGCCCGGGGCCCCGTCAAGAAGCAGGAAGACGATGATCATGACGAGGATGACGAGTCCGGCGACCACGAGTTTCAGAAAGCCACAGAGGCCATGTGCGTCAATGGCGGCGCCTCGCCGCACACATCCCACTGCCAACACAAGCAGTGGGCGCGTGAGATCACAGCGGTGGAGCAATCATTTGATGCACAGAAGCCGCTGAAATGGTCCAGCACGCCCATCATCTTCGACACCGAGGACCACCCTGACCGCACCACTGCGGTCGGGTGCTTGCCATTGTTGGTTT
This sequence comes from Aegilops bicornis, assembly GCA_021605145.1. NCBI lineage: Eukaryota > Viridiplantae > Streptophyta > Magnoliopsida > Poales > Poaceae > Aegilops > Aegilops bicornis. The sequence goes on from CM038670.1 coordinate 649,989,942, forward strand.
CACCAACAATCTGCAACCTCAAGGTGACAAAGATGTTGGTTGACGGCGGGGTCGGCCTAAACTTGATCTCGCCCGTTGTGGTTAGAAGGCTGCAGATCCCTGATGGAGACCTCGAGGAGATGGGTACGTTCCAAGGGGTTAACCCGGGGAGGAGCCAGCCAAAGGGAAAGATCACGCTGCCCGTGACATTCGAAGGCGAGCTGAACCACAGGACGGAGAGGATTGTTTTTGATGTAGCCGACATCCCCTTGCCTTACAACGGGATCCTCGGCCACCCGACACTGGCCAAGTTCATGGCGGCTTCACACTACGCCTACAACATGCTGAAGATGCCCGGGCCGATGAACATCATCACCGTCCCCTCCGACAAGAAAGATGCGTTGATCTGCGCTGACCAACTCTATCGGGAAGCAGTTGCAGCAGCTGCCGCTGAGGTACCTGCTCCTGCCGACGGAGCCTTGGGGGGGGGGGGGAAGAAGACCGGCGAGACTCCTAGCACCCACTCCGGCAAGAGCACCTCTTCGGGGTGTTGCGCTCCCGTTGAGGACGTGCCAGAGAGCTCCGCCAGCAAGAGCAAGAAGTCTAGAGCTACACCACCAGAGACCAAGAAGGTGCCCGTCAAGGAGGACGGTACGGGGGGAGTTTTTACCATAAGCTCCACCCTCGACGGCAAATAGGAAAGCGAGCTCGTCGCCTTCCTACGGGCGAATGTCGGTGTGTTTGCATGGCAAGCCTCCGACATCCCCGACGTTCCCAGGGAGGTGATTGAGCACCACCTTGCTGTCTGTCCTCATGCGCGCCCGTCAAGGTAAGGTCGAAGCAAGCTCTGGAGAGGCAGGAGTTCATCACGGAGGAAATCAGAAAGCTAGAGGCGGCAGGCTTGGTGAGAGGAGTACTCCATCCAATGTGGTTGGCCAATCCGGTAGTGGTGCGCAAGGCAAATGGGAAATGGAGGCTGTGTATTGATTACACAGATATCAATAAGGCCTGCCTAAAGGATCCTTTCCCGTTGCCGCGCATTGACCAGATTGTTGACTCCACGGCCGGGTGTGACCTCTTATCATTCCTGGACGTCTACTCAGGATACCACCAAATCTTCATGACAAAGGAAGACGAGGAAAAGACAGCATTCATCACCCCATGTGGTACGTATTGCTTTTTACGGATGCCTTTCGGGTTGAAGAGTGTTGGCTCGACCTTTGCAAGAGCAGTCCAAACTGGTTTTGAGCCCCACCTACATAGAAATATGGAAGCTTATATGGATGACATAGTGGTCAAAACCAAGGACAAAGCAACGCTCGTGCAAGATCTGGAGGAAACATTTGGGAACCTGCGCAAGATCAAACCTCAAATTGAACCCTGAGAAGTGTGTCTTCGACGTCCCGTCTGGCAAGGTTCTCGGGTTCTTTGTGTCCCAGCGCGGGATTGAAGCAAACCCAGATAAGATCAAGGCCATCGAGCAGATTGGGGCACCCAAACGGATCAAGGACGTGTGTCGGCTCACTGGCTGCGTTGCTGCCATGAGCCACTTCATCTCCAAGTCCATGGAGCGTGCCCTTCCTTTTTTTTCAAGATCTTAAAGAAAGCAGGGTCGATGGATTGGACCCCTGAGGCCGAGGCAGCGCTGCAAGATTTGAAGAAGTACCTCTCCTCTACCCGGTCAAGTTGCGCCCAAACCACAAGAACCGTTGCTGCTTTATCTAGCGGCAACGAATCAGGTGGTTAGCGCCGCACTAGTGGCGCAGAGATAGGTTGATGAGGAGACAACAGCAGCGGCAGAGTCGACGGTTGGCGGGCCGGAACCCTCCTCGGCAGGGCTCAGCCCCGGCAAAGCTGAACCCCCGGCAGGGTTCGGCCCCGGCAAAATTGACGCCCGTGCGACGGGACCCACGCGACCAAGTGAAGAAGCGCAGAAGAAGAAAATGGTGCAGCACCCAGTTTACTTCGTCAGCTCCCTTTTGCAGGGGGCTAGGTCGAGGTACTCAGGTGTGCAAAAGCTGCTCTTCGGCCTCCTTATGGCTTCGAGGAAGCTGCGCCATTACTTCCAAGCGCATGAGATCATGGTGGTCACCCGCCTCCCATTGCAACGGATACTGCATAACCCAGATGCAACGGGGAGGATCGTGGAATGGGCCCTGGAGCTGTCAAGCTTCGGTTTAAAGTTTGAAAGTACCTCGACGATTCAGAGCAGAGTCTTGGCGGAGTTTGTTGCAGAATGGACCTCGACGTCCGACGAAGAGGTACGATAGACCACTCTCCCCGGCAAGGAAACGAGTCGCGACTGGATCATGTACTTTGATGGTGCCTTTTTGCTGCAAGGCGCCAGCGCTGGTGTGCTGCTTGTCGCACCCACCGGAGAGCACCTCAAGTACGTCGTCCAGATGCACTTCCCCCGGGAGATGTCAACCAACAACACCGCCGAGTACGAGGGTTTTCTTGCCGGTCTCAGGATCACGGCGGACCTCGGGGTTAAAAAGCTCATCGTCAGGGGCAACTCACAGCTCGTCGTCAGGCAGATCAACAAAGATTATCAAAGCCCGTTGATCAAAGCTTATGTAGATGAGGTGAGGAAACTGGGGGAGTGCTTTGACGGTATACAAGCGGAGCATGTCCCTCGGGCGGAGAACGACATCGCCGATTACCTGTCAAAGCGCGCTGCCCTCAAGCTACATGTGGAACCAGGTACTTTTGTGCTTCAGTTAACTCAGCCATCCATTGAGCCATCGACCGGGTAGAACAAGCGGAGGAAGCTAGGCCCCGACAAGTACTTCCCCACCGAGCTTCCCGGAGCAGCCGGCGAAGATGTTGCCGTGGATGCCGATCCTGCCGCGGGGCGACCGACTCCGGCAGGACCTCAGGTCATGGCCGTGGAGGCAGCCGCCAGAAAGCGTAAGAAATGCCTTTGGTCCTTGTCGTCGAGCCACAGTGCTCCGGCATGGGCACAAAGACACCATCCGATTCCTTCGTAAAGGAGAGCTCTCGAGGAGAAGGAAGAGGCGGAAAGAGTAGCCCGCCGGTCTGCCCCTGCATCAGTTCGCTGATAACGAGCTATCTGTAAGAAGACTGAATGGGGTGAAATTGAAGTGCATCTCCCGGGAGGAAGGACTAAAGCTGTTGGCAGAGATACATGGAGGAATATGTGGCTCCCACATAGGATCGAGGGAGCTTGCCGGCAAGGCTTTCTGGCAAGGTTTCTTCTGGCCCACCACCCTCCAGGATGCGACGACACTAGTAACCAAGTGTGAAGCGTTCCAGTTCCATTCGAAGAAGCTCCATCAACTAGCTCAAGCCCTTCAAACCATCCCTCTCTCCTGGCCCTTCTCGGTCTGGGGGCTTGACATATTGGGACCTTTCCCCCATGCTGTCGGGGGCTTTGAGTACTTGTACGTCGCAATCGACAAGTTCACAAAGTGGCCAGAAGTGGAGGCAGTGAGGAAGGTGACAGCGCAACAGCCATCAAGTTCTTCAAGGGACTAGTGTGCCGTTTTGGGGTGCCCAATAGGATCATTACCGACAACGGCACGCAGTTCACAAGCCATGCCTTCATGCAATACATTGAGGATCTCGGTAGCAAGGTCTGTTTTGCTTCCGTGGCACATCCACGGAGCAACGGCCAAGCGGAGAGAGCAAATGCTGAGGTCCTACGAGGCTTGAGGACAAGGACTTTTGACAGACTGCGCAAAAGCAGGAGGAGCCGGATTGATGAATTGTCGGCGGTTCTTTGGTCGATCAAAACGATGCCAAATCGAGCCACCGGCTAGACACCCTTTGCCCTGGTTTACGGGGCAGAAGCAGTTCTCCCCATGGAACTCATATACGGGTCACCTCGAGTGCTCGCTTATGATGAGCTTGAGCAGGAGCGATTGCGGCAAGATGACGCGACGCTCCTTGAGGAAGATCGTCTCCGGGCGGCTGTGAGAGCAGCACGCTACCGGCAAGCCTTGCGCCGCTACCATAGCCGCAAGGTTCATGCCCGGAGCTTTGAGGAAGGAGACCTTGTTCTTCGGCACGTTCAGTCGGCCAAGAATTCCAACAAGTTGACACCGAAGTGGGAAGGCCCTTATCGGGTAACACAAGTCACCAGGCCCGACGCAGTCTGGCTAGAGACCGAAGATGCCATTCCGGTGAGCAACTCCTGGAACAACGAGCATCCTCGCAAGTTTTACCCATAAGGCGCGGCTGCCGGGCCTCCCGGCAAGCCACCCTTTTGTACAAGCCTTGCCGTCAAGGCATGTAACCCTTTGTACAAAGCCAGGCGCAGACCCTGAGCATAAATAAACGAAGCGCTGGCGCCCTAAGTTATTGCATGCATGCTAAGTTGAGTCTCTTCCTTGGTTAGGGTTGATAGTGCTTAGCGGCGGCTAACCCCTAGCTTAGAGGTCGAGTGCGCGTCTCTCTGTTCTTCTCTGTCTTCTTTGGTTCACAGGGCACGTAAGTATTCTTGCCGAGCTGTTTTGGAAGAAAGGGAACAGACCGGCGCCCGAGCCCCGGCAAGCCAGAGTTGTCGGGGGCTGCAAGAACAAGGATTCCTCCGCGGCAAGCCAAGATCGCCGGGGGTTGCAGATCCAGATAAGTCCTTTATCCTCTATCATGCATTTCGTTATGGACTGGGATACGTGAAACCCCGTTCTATCTCTGAGCTACCGTGCTCCCCCTTTTCGGCACCCAAGGATTATCCCCTGGGTCTGGATTTGGTCGTAGCCGCGACAGCAAAGAGAAGGAACGGGGGGCCTAAGCCCACCTCATCCCTGCCTCTGCCAAGAGCGTGAGAAAGGTCGAGCGAAGTGGGGAAATGGCAAGGCCTGTTGCCGGGCTAGAAAACATTTGTCTTAAAGATAACAAGGATTCACTCCTTGTCGTGGGTTCCTCCCGCGAACGAAAATCCCGGCAAACATCCCTTTTCCATTAAAAAACATTCCGTACAGGTACAGTTCATACGAAATGAAAAACATGAGCAATGGGATTACCGGCTTTAAATTCTACTAAGGCCCAAAGGCTTACAAACTAAAAAGAGATAAGGTGCCCGTAATCCCTTTATTGTCCCTCTCCTCAGGAAATGGAACAAGAAAAGCAGGAGGGCAAAAGGGGCGCCTAGGCGAGCTACGGGTGGCAGAAGACACCAAGAGAACATCTTGGTGGCCGTCCAAGGGATGGATGGTGATGGCGGCGCCGGAGGCAAAGCTCGAAGACGAGGCGGCATGACGTCAGTACGCGACGAAGGCGTTGGTGCCTGCGTACTCCGACTTGACGGCCTTGCCGCTCGCCCTCTTCCTCTTCTGCAGCCTCCCGACGCCAGCCGCCCAAGGAGACGACACCGAGAAGTTCAAGCTGCCGGCGACACGGATGATGGGGTCACCGGTGCCACTCGGAGCGGCGCCCGATGCCTAGTCGGACCCGTCATCCTGTCGCCCGCGGCCCTCGTCGTCGCTGCCGTTGTCTTCCTTGCTACTATCGCTTGAGGAGGAATCTTCATCGTCGGAGGAGCTCTCCACGCAGCATCTCACGCGGGTCTCGAAGTGCCTGAAGATCTTGACGGAGAGGAGGCCGCCCTACATCAGTTTGAAATGGAGAGCGAGCCCAACCGTCAAGCTGTGGAGCGCGAGCAAAGGTCTTCCACCCTCGGTGAAGATACATGACGTGAGGGGCGGGGAACTCGACGTCGACCCATGTGCCGCTGTTCCCACAACCCCTCATGTGCAGCCGCAGCGCTTGCGGTGGATCCAGCTCCATCTCCCGCACAAATGGGGTCGGGAGGCGAAGGCGACGGTGCAGTGGATGGCGTGGCCCTCCATCGGAGGAGGGGCTGCTGGGGGAGGCGAGGCCAATCTGCCGCCCCGTCCTCCTCTCCCTCGAGCACCGCAGCGGCCTCGACCTCGCCCCCTCCCCCTCCCTCTAGCGGCCGGCTCCGCCGCTACGAGCTCTTGGGGAGGAGCGATGCGCTGTCTGGCCGAAACCCTCACCGCCACCAATGAAGCATTGCCACGCCCCCTCGCCATGGCAGGAGAAGAAAGGAGGCAGGAATGGAGAGAGCCGAATGGCGAAAGATTGAGGGGCACCGCTCCTCCCGCTCCCCTCTTTATAAAGGGGCGGGGGCGGGACTCGCCGCCTCTCGCCAATCCGACTTCTTGAAGTGACAAAGAAGCGGGGCCGACCGCCTCCCCGCTGCATTGAAGGCGCGTGGGAATCGACCAAGACGCTGCTGACTACCTGACGCCCCGCGCCGTCACTTGATCTGCGTTATGCATGCAGTGAACGTGGCGCAAGGGGTGGGCGCAATGGGACACGTGGAACGACGGTTCTCGAGCGAGGGCAGTAAATGGGAGGCGGCCCTGCGGTTTCGAAGAGACACGCAAGCTGCCTCTTTACTGTCCACCACAAGGTGACGCCAAGATAAGCTTCCGCTGGCGCGCGCCAAGATGACCCCACACCGCGCATTCAACACGGGTCGTGGAGAAGCGCGGGCGGACGAACAAAGTGGTCATGGTAAAAATCCGCCTAACCGCTCACAAGACCGCTCGGGCCTGGCCCAACAACGTGCTGCGCTTATGTGTGGCCCAGGCCCGGGGGCTCCTGTTGGTGTACAAAAGTAGGGGCTCCGCTTTTGACCCCTTTACTTGTGCACGGGCAGTCAGAGCCTCCCGCCATGGCCACACATAGACATAGCAGGAAAGGGGAGCTTGAGAGAAGCCAAAGCCACAAGGACAAACGAAGCAACAATAAGGACCAAGGCCACAAAGATCAGATAGGCGTAGCAGGTTCCCTCGGCAAGGTCCCTTGCTGGGACAGCCTCAGCAGCCCCGGCAAGACCCTTGCCGGGGCAGCTCGCCCACGCCAGCCGAAGTGAGCCGCCCTTGAACCCACCAACGCTCGACAAGTGCGTTCGGGCAGGGCTCGGGAGGCACCTCCATGGTGGCATGCACATCTTTGTGAAGACATAGAATGCTCAAGATCAAATGAGGATAAGAGGGCAACCACCCTCACCGAAGAAACCCACAAGACCCCCGGCAAGACCCTTGACGGGGAGGCTAGCGTGCCACGGCAAGACCCTTGCCAAGGCCACCCGGCAATACCCTTGCCGGGCCACCCGACAAGGCCCTCGCCAAAGCGCACCGGCTGGGCCACTGCCAGGCCCGCACGAGATAAGTCTTTGCCGCCGTTCGCATGCAGCTGCCGACCCAACCAGCTGGGCAGGCACCTGTGTGGCGGCATGCAATCCTAGTGGAGGCTCCACCACCGCGCCACCTCAGCTGCCTGCCCGCCTACATGGCCCGCATGCATCCTGGCCAAGGCGCGTGTCGAAGCAAGGAGGAGCGGCGACAGACGGGACGAGCCTCGCCCCCGTCCCCAATAAAGCGAAGGGACACCTAAGCCTCGCATTAAATGCGTCTTGTCCTGTAATACTAGCGATAGACTCGCGACACTGTAGCACTTTCCACTTCCTGTGTGCCACCGTGGCAGCCCCTTTCGCCTATAAAAGGAGGCCCATGGCACATGGAGAAAGGATTCGGCTCTTTGGAACCTCGCAGCACCTAGAGCTAGTTCGAGAGCTCAAGAACACTAAATACATCCAGCAAAGCAGGACTAGGGTTTTACGCATCCTTGCGGCCCGAACCTGGGTAAAATCCCTTTGTGTTGTTTGCTGGTCCCGCTCTTCTCACGATCCCCGCGCCCCGCAACCGTAGAAGGGATTCCAGTGATCCCATAGGTGTCGTTCCCACCGACACGTGGGCCTGCCAAACTAATCCAAATATGAATGGTTGGGATGTCGTCTGTGAAGTGCCACCACGTGTTAGACCACCTCCCCCCAATGAAGAGGATTATGAACCTCACATTAACCCAGACACATATGAAGGTGAATTCTTCCAAGAAACACGTCTTTCCAAAAAAATGCTTCAAGAAACGCTCTACTTCACCCCAGAACATTGAAGTAGACAGCAACAGTGAATCGACTTCACCCCGAGCCGGAACAAGAAGAGCCTCGAACAAGAAGAGGTTCTTGCTATGGATGACGTGTTAATGCTTGACCGATTACATAAAGGGAGCCTTCCACATGTTGATGCCGCTGAACCCGATGAGCACTTCATTCATGATAGTGATGATGATGATGCATTTATTGACCCCGGAGCATTTATTGAACCCGACGATCAAGATTATTATTAGGTATTCAATTTTTTTATGTTTTACTTGATTTATATAGTTACTTGTATGATTGTAAGATTTATATAGTTACTTGTATAATTTTCTTACTTTGTATGATTGTTTGTTATACATAGTGCCATGGTCTTGATATCTGTCCCCGTCGGCCCTCGCTTGGTTTATGATTCAGATCTGGTATATTCTCTTTTATAACTATTTGTTGCATTTCGCATTTATGACAATTATGACCATCAAGTCGACATAGAGATATTTTTGTCTAGGAGGTATGTGAACTGGAAATTGCAACGGACCCTCTTGTCAAGAAGTTAAATTTAGTTGAAAAAGAAAACAAGTATTTGAAAGAAAAAATGAATAGAATTGAAGAAGAGAAGATGGAATTGGAGTTGTATGTTGCCGATGTCGTCGATGATCACAAGATGAAGATGGATGCATTGTGTTTGAAGATGGATGCAATGCGCTTGAAGATTAAGAAGATTAGAAAATATGCCATTGATAATCAAGCTTGGTATCATTATGCCATTGGATCAATTCTTACCTTAGTTGCGATCTTGATCGCATTTGTTGTGATGAGGGTAAATTTTCTCTAGTGTTCTGCTTAACAAATGCATACTTAGCTTCGTACATGCTTGTTATCCCTATTATGCCACATACTTAGCTTATTTTCCCCAAAAAATACATACTTAGCTAATTATCCTCCAAAATGACATAATTAGCTTCTTCTTCTTCTAGTCTTCTTCTTCTTCTAACTTTCTTATTCTCATTTTTGCAGGTTTGATTCACTTCATGGAAGCAGCATTGATGGACTGCTAGTGTTTAGTTCTTGTTTTCATTTGTATTGATGAACAATGTGAAACTATGTATGTATATATGGATGAACTCCGTGAAACTATGTATGTATTGGATCTTTTAATACCCTATGTGTTTTGTTGCATTGATGGACTGTTAGATGTTTGATACATGGGCTATGTTTGAGGTTGAAATTATATATATCATATATATCTTTTGAAAATGCTGGGATATAACAGAAAACAGAAAAAATAGAAACAATGTAGCCTCTTTGCCGTCTGCCACCGACGGCAAAGAGGCCACGTGGCAGCAACCTGCGTAATCTGGGAGCTGACCCATTCGGTTACTTTGCCGTCTGTGATAGACGACATAGGCTGTGGGGTTTGCCGTTTGTGGCAGATGGAAAGACTGAGGGGGGGGGGCAGGGGGCATGACGCGTGGCTGACGTCAGATAGCAGACGACAAAGGGGAGGGCATGTTTTCTGTCTGCTAGCGGACGACAAAGGCTGCCGTTAGCCACCTAACGTGGCTAACGTCTGTTATTTTCCATTTGCCACCGACGGCAAAGGTTCTTTGTCGTCTGCTTTGAGGAAGCAGACAACAAAGAACATGTTTACCGTAGCTTTCTTTGCCGGGTATCATTGCCATCCGCTTTTGGTTTCTTTGCCGTCAGCCATGGCAGACGGCAAAGAACCTAATTCCTTTAGTGTATAATGACTTGAGGAGATACCCACGTACTCCTTCTGTTGAGGGTTTGATCGATACCCATTCGAAGGTTTTCCTGTTTTGTTCTGCGAATGATGACCATTTCCTTGAAGAGAGTTACTCTGCACAGTCAGGTTAGCAGTGATAGATATATTTTCAATAATGCACTTCTTCACACAGATTTGCTTCTTGGGTGAACCTGACCTGCAGTTAGTTCCAACATATCGAGCAAAAACTTTCACCATTCTGTTGCATGAATATTTTGTAGTTTGAGTCATCAGACTTGTCAGTATCAACAGAAATAGGTTAGCCAGTAAGAGTTTCAGGTTCAAGAGTTTCACTCTTAGCACGAACCCAAGTCGTTCGAGGATATTACTCGGGTGTCCAATAGGTTCCATCAACATTGAGTTTCCTTTCGAAACCTAGTCCTTCATTTCAAGGGTTTTTGTGCAGAATGTACTTCTTGAGCACATCACAGAGGGTTGGATGCCCTTTTAAGCTCCTTAGTATGCCGGTCTCAGGCAAGTCCTTTAGCCTGCAATTTTCTTCAGTAACAATAGCAAATTCCTCGAAAGAGGGGTTAGAGATACCATCCGTAGTCATTGCAATATTCATGATAACAACATTCGAAGTTTTAGCATGAGAATCAGCATTACTACGTTCTAGGCACTTCAAGCAAGGAGGCACAAAATCACCAGGAAGCCGAACAGATTGCTCGGTGAAGAAAGAAGCTTTTTCTTTCACAAGCGCGTTATGAGATTCTTTCACAGACTCGAGTTCTTGATTCCTGTTAAGGAATTCATCAGATAAACTCCCGAAGTTGACTGAAATAGATTCATATTTGTTGGAAAGATCATCAATAGTTGAAGAAAAAGCATCGCGCTCTTCCATCAACTTTTCATTCTTCTCCATCTCTTCGACCAATAATCCTTCGTTTTCGTAAGATTCTTCTCAAGCATTTCAAGTTCATCATGTTGAGATTTTGCAATATTGACTAGTTTAGCATAGGCAATATATTCAGGAGAATATCCATTCATGGATTTTTGGTGTTTTGCTGGTACCTAATCCTTAGATGATTTTGCCATGAGACAGAATGCGATTGGTTCATCATCACTTGAGGCATCATCATCGGAGTCTGATTCGAGTGAATTTTCTGATGATTCATAGGCAATGAAGGCATTGCTCCTTCCTATCCTTCTGTTAAATTCTTCATCATCTGATTCAGAGTCTGTCGCCTCGTCTTCAGAATCCAGGGTCATATCAGCACACACTCTATTCAGCTGTGATATTCTCTTCATATTTGAATCGATGATTGCTCTGGCATTCACGTCAGTGACTGGTCTCATCAAAGAAGATGAGTAAGATTCATTTTTCTTCGAGAGCTTAGTATGATGATACATTCGTTTGAATCCACTGCAGTGAAGATATTTCCATCTATTGCTAGGTTTTCCTTCCCAGCCAGGACAGTCCGCTATGAGATGACCGAATTGCACTTGAAGCACTTCATTTCTTTAAGAGGTAGCATTCTTGATGATTCAGGCAAGTCAAATTCTTCATCATTCATGAGGCATAATTTTTTTATTCTAAGATCACATAGCCTTTCTATGAGCATCTCTAGTTCTCTGGCGATGGTGTGTTGATTCTCAACATCTTGTTCGTGTGAACTGCCATAATTTGTGAGAATTTCTTCTTCACCTTCCGAAGAAGATTCTTGATCTGCATTTTCAAGTTCCATCTTTTCTTCGTGAAGTGACAACAGCGTCATGACCTCTACATAGTGAAGTTCTTCATAATCTGGTCTTTGCTTGATTTATGCTATGATGGGATTGAAGGTAGCGTCAAGAGCACGGTAGCTTGTTGACCACATCTCTATCGGTGATATCAGTTACTCCTCGCTGATGAAGTCATTCGACATTGTCTATTACTCGATTAGTGAGTTCCATAACACTTTCCGTATGAAGACTTCTGAAACCAGCAAACATGGCACGAAGCATTTGAGTGTAAGGGTCCGTTCTGGCAATGAATTCTTCATAAGAATTTTTTATGGCATCCCAGAGTTCCTTAGCAGTGTCAAGCGTTCAGAACCGAATGAAAATGTCCTTAGAGATACTTGCACAGATAATGTCTTTTGCTTGTGCAATCAACTGCAGCAAAGCTTTGACATCATGATTTGGAGCATCAGGGTGCTGAATAGTGTATCCATTTTTCACAATCTGCCATAGTTCTAGATCGATCGCTTGAATTTTGATTCTCATTCTTTCTTTCCAGTAGAGATAGTCATTTCCATCGAAGATAGGAAATCTTTCAGAGTGCGAGGATCTATCTGCATACGACATACTCAAAACTCCAAGGACGTTAGGCCTTTAATAAACAGAGACAGGGAATACCCGCTCTGATATCAATTGTTAGGACCGAGAGTATATCAATCATAGGGGGATGAATGGGAGATTCAAAAATTCTTTTGAATGTTTTGAACAGATCCCAAACACAGTAGCAAAAATAACGTACGATGGAAAACAGCTCAATTAAGCATGATGTTGGGGAGCATATCTATCGACGTATGAAGTAATTACCGCATGTGCTTGCAATAACACAAGTTTGATCACAACGATAGTAATGCTACAGGCTATCATATGAAGTAACATGAGACAAAACAAGACATGAGCAGCGAAATATAACTCTGATAAATCAACACAGATGAACCGAGGAACATGACAGTGATGAATGAAAACAAGTGATGTGAATGCAGCGGGATGAAACAATGATATCTGAAGTGAGAAACAGAGATGAATGATACAACCGATGATAATGATCAGAAGAACTATCGACACAGAGCACGAATGTAAACTGCTGAAGGAATTGTAGTAAAGTAGAATGAACTAGTGGTGCTCAATGGCGACAGCGAGATTTGGTAGACTAGTTCACCCTTCTGCCAAAGAGCTACGTTTAGTTGGAGGGGTTGTGACTTCACGGAAGATGAACTCTCTTCACCCTATTCCCCTTCAATCGAAGCTTACCAGACTTTACTTGATTTCACTCGTGGTAGATACTTGTCAGCAATCTCCAAACCTTCGGTCGACCTTCGCGAACCACAATCACTCTTGGTTGCTGAAGATCTTGCTCGGTGAAGACAACAACTCTTCAACACTCAAGCCGAAACCTATCCATCTAGAGAGTGCACTGCTCTCAAGAGTAATAGGTATAAGAACTCTAACTCAGAACTACTGTGATGCTAAACCACCGTCTAAGTTTGGGCTCTTGATTTATCTCTTGGTGGATCTTAAACTCAAATCACTTGAAGAGTGGTTTCTCAAATCAATCTTCTAAGAAATCTCAAGCGGAGCAGCCAACGGACAATGTTGGAGCGGGGTGGCTATTTATTGTCGCAACCTTCCCTGATGGGAAATGACCAGATTGGACATTGACAACAGCCAATGGCCGAATGACACGAGTCCAACGGTCATATTTTGAGCACAATGGTAACATTACTTGCGGAGCAAGTAATGCTAGCTCCTCGGTCTGAGACAAATCTCTCGCAGCGTAGAAGATCATAGTCTCTTGCTGACAAGTATTTGCTTGGAACACAAAGAGATTTCTCTCACGACTTCCATAGGTTTTGGGCTAAGCATCACATCGCATCTAAGTTTCGAGAACCTATACCCCTCTTAATAGTACGGAGGTCCTATGACTCAAATGAACAAAAGAAGAAAGACAAAAAGAATATTACATCTTCAATTTGTCTTCGATTTCCGCTCGCTGCAGTCAATTTTTTCGGACAACAACACCGAAACAAATGCTTTGCTTCAGCAGTAATCTTTCGAGGGGATAATTCCTTCACAGCAATCTTCTCGTCTACATGTCTTTAACAGATGTAGCTCGTTCTTCTCTGTGGCGCAGATATACTTCAGTGAAGTTCCTCGAACTTGGCACCAGAGACAGCATTCTCTTTGGTTTCTGCATGGACTATTTTTGTTAACAATCTCCAAAACATAGGTAGGAAGATATTGCACCAACAGTGGTCAACTCAGTTCCCCCTCTCAACCATGACTTCCTTGCAGTGGCGGAGACCAGTCACTGCGTGCTGCTGCATCACCGCACCGCCATCTGCAACATGGTTCAAGGTCTGCTACATGAATCTCAACTCTTCACTACTGAAACTAGTGACCATCCATTTGGTGTTGGTTTGTTTGGATTTGTGGATGAATTTATGAGAGATACTGCTATTGTAACTCCAAGTGAACTAGAAGAGGAAGACCTCCTGGTCACCTTTGTTCCCCACAATTCCGCGCTTAATATGCACCACCACCTATGGTCCAGAATTATGGCTGATGTACTTTGGGTTCCCATATGATTGTTAGACTGAATATTATATCAATGAGTCACTTGGGGGATATGGATCTTTGGTTTATTGGTATAATCCCAGGTAGGATAGAAGATATTTTTTTCTCCGCGCTCATGTCATACATATGCGGCTGATCCCTAAGAGTTCCATAATCTGGCAACTGGGAGGAGCACCACATTGTTGGACTGTGTAAGTCACCATTCTTCATAGCAACGGCCGGAACACGCTGCTACCTGAAGTTCCGCCTGCTGGTGAAGAACCCCTCCACCGGGCGGCAACCTGCATCCACAGTTCGGACCAGATCTCACAACAGAGCGGTGTACCAGCGACAGGTACATAATTGGCTTGTGCAAAATGCTGCTCCTCCCAATGGTGCTCCTAATGATCTCAATATGGAGGCAGAGGTCCAAGTAGATGCTGTATGGGGAGCTTAGCCTGCACCTCCCCCTCCACCACGGCCACCTCACTTAGTTAATTATTTGTCCTGGCTTGCTGCCCAGGGATTGACAGTGCAACATGGCCTTGTTCCCGAAGACAATGATACAGATAGTGCGGCGCAAGCATGGAATGACTCCATAACTATCTCTGATGACACTACCTCAGTGGAATCCATCCTGGCTATCTCTGTTGTTGATGCATTGCCTACTGAACCCAACCACCTGCAACATCATACTGAAGAACTGGATGTCACTGTCCGTCTACACAACCGTGGAGTTCAGTTTGGCCTGTCTACTCAAGGAGAAGAAATACTTGCAATCTTGCTCGCGGACCCAATCCAACGTCAGTAGCTCAACATCTTTCTCTTCAATGCTCTTAGACCTGCACTTGCCACAACGAGACCTTTGAATAGTGGTTATGGAATGAGGCAGGAACACTTGGAAGTTACTGTCAGAATCACTCATACTACCGCAGGTATTCGACCCCTGCCAATCCTGACAACACTTCTATGGCTGCAATGAGTGAACAATCTGAACCAATGTACAATCCTATGTAAACTGCTCTTGCTAACACCATGCCCCTGGGCTTATCTGAGCAGGAGATGGATAGCTCGGAGTCTGACAGCCATACCCAAAACTTAAACATGGCTGCAGAATATGTGGACTCTCTGGACCATACTCAGACTGATGCTGTTGAAACCTTGGATAAATCCACTACTCTTGGTGCACCTAGTTTCCCTCCGCCTGAGAATAATGATGCAAGTCCTGCACAGGGCAACAACTCCTCTGTTCCTGGTTCGTCTGGCCACACTCATCGTAAGGGTAAAGCTCCAGCTCCTATCGACTGCTCCAACCTTTGCCATAGTACCAGAAACAACAAGTATGATGGTTTCAAAATCCACCAGCCAACAGACAACCGTCAATATAAATCCAAGGTGAAGGCCAAGATGATCCCCTCAGCTCTAAACTCCAACAATACCCACACTCTGGCACCTCTGAAGCAACAGAAGTAATCCCCCACCAACAACTATTCCAATGATGTAGGCGATTGGAGTGCAACTATGTGTTGTACCTGAAGAAGAACCCTCTGCAGACACCCTCGCCAAGGAGCTAGAAGAGGCTTCATATCCTTACACTTAAGTTTCCTTGCTCTCCTTTTAATAATGGTACTTTTGAGCACTTGGAATGTTCTTTGCTGGAACGCACGTGGACTTAATGCTTCCAATAAGCAGTTAGCTCTTTCGAACGCGGTCATACCAAGTGGGTGTGCCCTTATATGCTTGCAAGAGACAAAAATGGCTACTTTTGATGCTGCACTGCTTAAATCCCTCTGCCCAAAACATTTTGATCAATTTGCTTACATTCCTTCGCAAGGGGCCTTTTGGGGGATAGTGACGATATGAAATAGTTCTATCTTTGCTGGCCATGTTATCTTTTCTATACCTTTTGTGCTTGGTATTCAGTTCACCTCGAAGCAATCTGCGCATAAATGGGAGCTGATCAACGTTTACGATCCATGCAAAGGGGAATGTAGAGACACATACACCAAATGGTTATTTGATCTAGATATCCCATCCAGCGAGACTTGGCTATTGCTAAGCGATTTTAATTACATCCGATCACTAGAGAATCGCAATAGACCAGGGGGAGATGTGCACGATATGTTCACCTTCAATGATTTATTAGAACTCAAGAATTAATTGAACTACCAATTAATGGACGATCCTTTACGTGGAGTAATATGCAGCAGGGTCCATTATTAGAACAACTTGACTAGTTCTTTACTACGCTGAATTGGACGCTAGCATTTCCCAACACTATGGTTAAACCACTCGGTCGCCCGGTATGTGACCATGTGCCTTGCAATGTCATAATTCAGACCACGATTCCCAAAAGTAAATTATTCCGCTTTGAACACTACTGGATCACTCACCCTGGCTTGATGGACGTAGTATCAACTGCCGGGGACAAACCCATTAAACATGGAAAAAAAATGCAGCCTTCATTATACGCCAAAAGCTTAAAGCGGTCAGACAAGCACTTAGCAAGTGGAGCAAGCAAATTTCTCGTCTCACTATTGCAATTGAAAATAAAAACAAGGCACTTCTGGAAATGGACACTCTTGAGGAAAGAAGAAAGCTGTCATTACCTGAATCTAACTTCAGAAGGATTCTCAAGAAACACCTTCTACGACTGCTATCCTATCAGAAAGAATACTGGAAAAAAACGTTGTCGATTAGATGGATAAAATTTGGAGACGAGAACAAAAAGTTTTTCCAAGCTGCGGCCATAGAAAGGTACAGGAAAAACTACCTTGCCAGTCAGAGAACGCTCAATGGCTTTGTGGTTGATGATCATGTGGGGAAAGAATCCATTCTTTTTTAACACCTTTAAAGATCGCCTAGGCACAATAAACCCACAAGGTATGAAATTTGATCTGAACGAGCTCATTTACCCAGACCCAGACCTTGATCAACTCACTCTTCCATTCACACATGAAGAAATTGACATAGTTGTGAAAGAAATGCCCCCGGACAAGGCGCCTGGCCCGGATGGTTTCAATGGGGCGTTTCTAAAAGCGTGTTGGCCAATCATCAAAAAGGACTTCTACAATCTGTGTTCTGAATTCCATGAAGGGTCTCTTAACATTGAAAGCCTGAATTACTATCATATCATGCTGATTCCCAAAACCAACTCTCCAGAAATGGTGAATGATTATCATCCTATCACTTTGCTCAATTGCTGCCTGAAGATTCTCACCAAAATATTGGCCAATAGACTCCAACGGGTCATTCTTCACTCAGTTCACCACAACCAATATGGTTTTCTGAAGGGACAATCCATACACGACTACCTTCCATGGGCTTTCAAGTTCATACATCAGTGCCAAGTCTCTAAGAAACAAACTGTTCTGCTCAAACTCGACTTTGCAAAAGCCTTAGGTACTATTGAACAAGCTGCAATGATTCATATTATGGAAAAATGGGCTTTAACACAAGATAGATTAATTGGATCAAAAGCATTTTCAATTCTTGCAAATCTTCAGCGCTCCTTAATGGTGTCCCCGGAGGCAATTCCCGTGTAAATGTGGGGTACGCCAAGGAGACCCGTTGTCCCTCTTGATATTTGTTCTGGCAGAGGAATTGCTCCAAGCAGTCATTAATGATGCCATGCGTAAACAACTTCTGAGGCACCCATTCGATGATGGCAGCACCTCGGACTTCCCCGTGATACAATACGCAGATGACACGTTGATAATAATGCCTGCCTGCCCAACACAACCCAGCCTGATGAAAGGGATCCTCACGGATTATGCTGAGTGAAAGGATCGATATAGTTGACTAGAGGGGGGGGGGTGAATAGGCAACTAACATTTTTTAGCTTTTCTTTACCAATTTAAACTTTGCATCAAAGTAGGTTGTCTAGATATGCAACTAGGTGAGCAACCTATATGATGCAACAACAATAAGCACACGACCAAGCAAGAGATAAAACACAAATAAGCTTGCACAAGTAAAGGCGTGAGATAACCAAGAGTGGAGCCGGTGAAGACGAGGATGTGTTACCGAAGTTCCTTCCCTTTGAGGGGAAGTACGTCTCCGTTGGAGCGGTGTGGAGGCACAATGCTCCCCAAGAAGCCACTAGGACCACCGTATTCTCCTCACGCGCTCACACAATGCGAGATGCCGTGATTCCACTATTGGTGCCCTTGGAGGCGGCGATCGAACCTTTACAAACAAGGTTGGGGCAATCTCCACAACTTAATTGGGGGCTCCCAACGACAACACGAAGCTTCACCACAATGGACTATGGCTCCGCGGTGACCTCAACCATCTAGGGTGCTCAAACACCCAAGAGTAACAAGATCCGCAATGGATTAGTGGGGGAATCAAATTTCTCTTGGTGGAAGTGTAGATCGGGGCCTTCTCAACCACTCCCGAGCAAATCAACAAGTTTGATTGGCTAGGGAGTGAGATCGGGCAAAAATGGAGCTTGGAGCAACAATGGAGCTTAGGGTTAGAAGAGGTAGTAAACTAGAGGAAGAAGACACCCTTTTTATAGTTGTGGACAAAATCCAACCGTTATCCACCTAACCAGCCCGCGACTTACGGTACTACCGTCTGACAAGCGGTACTACCGCAAGGCCATGCGGTACTACCATGAGGGGCCGCGGTACTACCACTTCAACGGCAGGAACTAGAACAAGCCCAAAGCACGGAGGCAGAGAATGGTACTTCCGCAAGCGCGGTACTACCGCTCCCCCTTGCGGTACTACCGCAAGGCAGGAATGTCCTAGCCTAGGTAGGGCGCGCATGAATAAAAATACATATGTGCCTACTTCCACTGAAAAAACAAATGATGCAAAAATCCGACACGGTACTACGGCTGGAGGAGCGGTACTACCGCATGGCAACCGAGTTAGCCACAGGTACTACTATCACAAGACAAGGTGCGGTACTACCGCGGAGGCGCGGATGTATAAAATTACATACGCCCCTACTACCGTAATGCAACGGCACTTGGCCTAGGGGCCACGGTAATACGCCTCTAGAGGAGCAGTACTACCGTGGGGTCCTGTGGTACTACCGCGCCGAAGTACGGTAATACCGCAGGTGCGTGCGGTACTACCGCTCCAGGGAGAAGTACTACCGCAAGCCCAAAATCAGCAACCAGGACAATGCATAGATGATGAACGGAGGATGCTCCAAAGCGCAGGGGAAAGGTGGAGACAAGGAAGAAAACGTGTACGTGATGATTCCACCCGAACCTTTCCGACGCGGACCCCCTCTTAATAGTACGGCTTTCCTATGACTCAAATCCACCAAAAAGAAACATAGAAAAAACACCGTCTTCAATAGTCTTCGAGGGGCACCAAACCGTCTTGTGCCTAGCGATGAAAAGTCTGAGAAACTCAAGGCACACGATTAATCCGCAAAAGCATTGTCATCAATCACCAAAACACCTTAGGGATAAATATGCCCTTACAATCTCCCCCTTTTTGGTGGACTGATGAAAATACGGGATTTGCACAAAGGAAAATAATATTGAGCAAACGCAAACCCCTTCTCTCTAAAATATAGACGGGCTCCCCCTAGATGTGTGCAATCTAGATGGGTGCTATGGACTGCACGCCACACATACTAGGATCAACACTCCCCCTATATTTTGTAGACAAGGCATATCTTGCAATAAGGCTAACACTAGACAAGATAGCAAGCACGAGCGTAACATAAGTAGCACAATTATATCATAAGCTCACTAAGATAAGATAGGGTGCATATGTCTTACACCATATGAAGGATAAGTCTCACAAGCGCAAACCAAACCAAACGAGGTTCAAAAGAGAAGGAAAACAAACCAAAAACAACACACGACTCGCAAGCAAATAGCAAATCCCTACACTGTCTCCCCCTTTGGCATCGAGACGCTAAAAAGGCAGGGAGGACACCTACACACAAGGGGTGGCTCAGGCAGAGAAATCGTCCCAACGCTCCTCGTTAGACTCGGCGGTGGGGACGGTCTTTGTGACGCCCCCGATTCAATCGTACACTAATCATGCACGCAAATGTGTACAATCAAGTTCAGGGACTCACGGAAAGATATCACAACACAACTCTAAAACATAAATAAGTCATACAAGCATCATAATACAAGCCAGGGGCCTCGAGGGCTCGAATACAAGTGCTCGATCATAGACGAGTCAGAGGAAGCAACAATATCTCGAAATGGACATAAGTTAAACAAGTTTGCCTTAAGAAGGCTAGCACAAAGCTGGGATCTGAGATCGAAGAGGCGCAGGCCTCCTACCTGGATCCTCCTAACTACTCACGGTCGCCGCCGGGCTGCACATAGTAGTAGGCACCTCCGGGTAGTAGTCGTCATCGACGGTGGCGTCGCTCTGGCTCCATCGTCTGGTTGCAGCAATCGGGTAAAGAAAGGGAGGGGAAAGGGGGAACAAGGCAACCGTGAGTACTCATCCAAAGTACTCGCAAGCAAGGAGCTACACTACATATGCATGGATATATGTGTAAAGGGCCATATCAGTGGACTGAATCAGAGAGTGCCGAGAATAAGAGGGGATAGCTAATCCGTCGAAGACTACGCTCGGCAGCCTCCGCCTTTGCAAAGCATGTAGCGTAGAGTAGATCAAGTCCTCCAAGTAGCATCACATAGCAATAATCCTACCCGGCGATCCCTCCTCGTAACCACGAGAGAGAGCGACCACCGGGTTGTATCTCGCACTTGGAAGGGTGTGTTTTATTAAGTATCCGGTTCTAGTTGTCATAAGGTCAAGGTACAACTCCAAGTCGCCCTGTTATCAAGATCACGGCTATTCAATAGATTAACTTCCCTGCGGTGCACCACATAACCCAACACGCTTGATCCCATTTGGCGGACACACTTTCTGGGTCATGCCCGCCGCGGAAGATCAACACGTCGCAGCCCACCTAGGCACAACAGAGAGGCCAGACGCCGGTCTAAACCTAAGCGACAGGGTCTGGGCCCATCGCCCATAGCACACCAAGACGCTATGTGACGCTGCCGAAAAGCGTAATCTAGCCCCCTTAATACAAGAGCAGGCTTACGTTCCAATCCGGCGCGCGCCACTCAGTCGCTGGCGTCACGAAGGCTTCGGCTGATACCATGACGCCGGGATACCCATAACTACTCCCACGTAGATGGTTAGTGCGTATAGACCAAATGGCCAGACTCAGATCAAATACTCAGATCTCGTTAAACGTGTTAAGTACCTTGAACGTCGACGGGGCTGTGCCCACCTCTCACCCAGGTAGTCTCAACCTACCCTGTCGCTCCGCCTCAAAGATCCACTCGCGGGTGCTCCACAAGCCGACCCGACTTTAGTCACCACATGTATCATGTATAAGTATATAGTATATACCCGTGATCACCTCCCAAGTGATCACGACCCGATAGTATAGCACAGCAGACGGACAAGAATGTAGGGCCACAGATGGAAATACTAGCATCCTATACTAAGCATGTAGGATTGCAGGTAAAGGTAACAACAGTAGTAACAAGGACATGCTATGCATCAGGATAGGTATAACAGAAAGCAGTAACATGCTACACTACTCTAATGCAAGCAGTATAAGGTAGAATAGGCGATATCTGGTGATCAAGGGGGGCTTGCACGGTTGCTCTGGCAAGAGAGAGGGGTCACAACTCCGTAGTCGAATCAAGGGCAAACAGCGTCGGTCTCTTAGTCTAGGAGAGAAGAGGGGAAGAAACAATAAATATAATGCAAACATAAGCATGACGGTGCATGACAAGAAAATGTGCGGTGCTAGGTGTGCCCCTACTTAGCGGTAGGAGGTGATACCGACGAAGGGGGGAAACATCCGGGAAAGTATCCCCGGTGTTTTGCATTTTCGAACAGATGAACCGGAGATGAAATGTTGCAGGTTCGCTATGCTAGGGACGCGTGGCAGATGAAAAGGCTGCGTATTCGGATTCGTCTCGTCGTTCTGAGCAACTTTCATGTTGAAAATATTTTAATCCGAGTTACGGATTAAAAGATATGATTTTCTAAAGATTTTATTAATTTCTGGAATTTAATTAATTATTTAAATCCAACATTATCCAGAATTATTAAATGATGACGTCAAAGATGACATCAGAGTGATGTCGTGAGTCAACGCGTTGACCATTGACTGGTCAACCTGACGTGTGGGTCCAGTGGGACCCACCTGTCATTCTCTATTTAGGTTAATTAGGGTTTAGGTTAATTAGTTAGCTTAATTAACTGTTTAGTTTAATTAATCAGAATTAATTAAGTCTATTAATTAGTTAATTAATTAATTATTTTCATTATTTATTATTATTATTATTATTTTTTAATTCCTTTTTTTATTAAAACGTTATGGGGCGTGGGCCCCTCGTGTCATCGGCCCATGGCCTTAGCGGGTGTTGGCGCTTAACTGGTAAGGCGTCTTGTGTCGATCCTGAGGAGCGGGCCGGGACGCTGCCGGCGCTGGGAGGGCCGCAGCCACGCATTTACAGGCCGGCCGAGGGCTAGCGGGGAGGAGAGGTCGCAGGAGGCGGCAATCCGGGCACTAGGCGAGGTCATGGCCTCATGGGGGGGAGGCGGAGGCGCTGCCGGGTGGGCGCAGTCACGCCAGCGTCAAGGTGGGATGGCTCAAGGGCATGGGAGGAGGAGAGGCGAGGTGAAGCGACTGGGAGAGGGTGCTGGCGATCATGGGCGCTGAGGCCTTGACTGCTGCTGGTCGAGAACAGGACGAGGCCCAGACATGAGGGGGCGCGTGCGTGGCGTGGCTCAGGCGTCTTGGCGCGCGGCTCAAGGCGGGGTCTTGGGCGTGGCTGTGGCAGCTGCAGGCGGGCGCCGGCGAGGCGCGGGCGTGCCGGAGCGCGGGCGGCGCGGGCACGGCATGGTGAGCGAGCGAGGGGGAGAGAGGAGAGGTCGGGGCTCACTAGGGGGAGTAGGGAACGGGGCAGTGTGCTCGGTGAAGGTCGAGGAGGACGATGGGGACGGGCGCCGGAGGGGAAGGAGTCCGGCGAGGTGGCGGCGAACTCCGGGCGGCGTCGGGAGGGGGGGGGTGAGCGTCGTCGGTGGCCTCCTCCTCTCGATCCCGATCCAATCGGGGGAGAGGGGGGGGGTGAGATATTTTCGGGGGATGGGGGTGTCGGTGGTGGACTGGGAGGTGGGGGGTTATGGGGAGGCCGGTGGGCCATTGGGCGGCTTTGGCGGTCGTGTGATTGGGCCGGTGGCTCTTGGGCGGAGCCCCGGGGGGTTTTCTTCCTTTTGTTTTGTTTTAGTTTTGTTTTCTTTTCTTTTATTTATTTACTTTTTCTTGTTTTAAATCAGTTTAAATTATTTAGACATTTTCTAAAAATGTGTTTACTTCACCACAATTACCTTTGTAATATTTGACAACCACCGAACATTTTAGTCTTAATTTTTGGAAACTTTTATTGTTATCATTAATTTGAATTTGAATTTCGAACGGTTCCGAATTATTGCGAGGATAGCAACAGTAACCGACGTGTCATGGCACGATTAGCGTGGGATTACTGTAGCATGATTATCCAGGCGTTACAAATCTCCTCCACTACAAGAAATCTCGTCCCGAGATTTAGGAGGTAGAAGGAAACAGTGCGGGGTATTCATCACGCAGGCGATCCTCGCGTTCCCAGGTGGCTTCATCTTCAGAATGGTGTGACCACTGAACTTTGAGGAACTTGATCGCCTTCTGGCGTGTGCGGCGTTTAGCTTGGTCGAGAATGCGGACCGGATACTCTTTATAGGAGAGGTCCTGTTGCAATTCGAGCACTTCATGGTCCACTGCTCGGATTGAGTCCTCGAAGCAGCGTCGGAGTTGTGACACGTGGAACACATCGTGAACCTGAGAAAGGTTTGGCGGAAGTTCCAGTTGATATGCCACTTTTCCACGCCTTTCCAGAATAGTGAATGGGCCAATATAGCGAGGAGCTAGTTTGCCCTTGATCCCGAAGCGGTGAGCACCCTTCATTGGTGTAACTCGAAGGTAAGCCTTTTCGCCAGGTTGATAGACCATGTCTTTATGATGACGCCTTCGAATTACTCTTTTAGCGTGGATCGAGCAGTCTTGAGATTCTCGCGAATAATGCGGACTTGTTCTTGGCATGTTGGATAATATCCGGACCGAAGAGTGGGCGTTCCCAGTTTGACCATTTTAGAGGGGTTCGACACTTTCGTCCATATAACACTTGAAGGGGCCATCTTCAGACTAGCTTGATAGCTATTATTATAAGAGAACTCAGCATACGGAAGAGATTCCTCCCATTTCTTGCCGAAGGAAATAACACAAGCTCGAAGCATGTCTTCGAGAACTTGGTTGACACGTTCAACTTGCCCTTGTGACTGCGGATGAAACGCAGTACTGAAAGATAAGTGAGTCCCCATAGCTTCTTGGAAACTTGCCTAGAATCTTGAAGTGAATAAGCTGCCACGGTCCAAACTGATAACCAGTGGAATACCGTGAAGCGAAACAATTCTAGACATATAGAGTGTTGCCAGCTGACTAGCAGTGATCGTTTCTCTGATCGCCAGAAAATGTGCATCTTTAGAAAGCCGGTCAATGATGACAAGAATAGCATCATTACCTTTTTGCGATTTGGGAAATCCAGTGATGAAGTCCATTTCAACATGGTCCCATTTCCATTCAGGAATAGAGATAGGTTGCAGAGTTCCAGCAGGCCTTTGATGCTCTGCTTTGATACGACGGCAAACGTCACACTCAGCAACATAGCGAGCAATGTCTTGCTTCATATTAGACCACGGTAATCTTTGGCGAATGTCTGGTACATCTTTGTACTACCAGGATGGATACATAGAGGCGTATCATGAGCTTCTTTCATAACTTCGAGTCATATTCAGGTTTTCCTTCTTACGGCACCACTAGGCGGCCTTTGAAGTACAAGGCGCCATCATCGGCGATAGTGAAGAATGAGGGCTTTCCTTCTTTGAGGTCGCTTAATCTTGTGGACCTCGAGTCATATCCTGTATTGTCTTGATGGAGCTCACGAGATCGGGTTCGACTGACCAGGTATAGAGGGAACCTCGGAAACAACACGGAGATTCATCTTGCGAGACTCCTCGGGAGGGGGAGCGAGTGCACCGGAGGAACAATATGGAGGTTCAGCTTTACGAATTCTTCAACCAGTGAGGGCTGAACTTTGTGAACCTAGAGATGGTTGCAGAAGACTTGCGGCTCAAGGCATCAGCCATTACATTAGCCTTGCACGGTGTATAGGAAATACCCAAGTCAAAGTCTGCATAGCAGTCTCCATCCATCTCTGGCAGCGGAGGTTCAGGTCTGGCTGAGTA
This sequence comes from Aegilops bicornis, assembly GCA_021605145.1. Classification (NCBI taxonomy): domain Eukaryota; kingdom Viridiplantae; phylum Streptophyta; class Magnoliopsida; order Poales; family Poaceae; genus Aegilops; species Aegilops bicornis. The sequence goes on from CM038670.1 coordinate 650,015,215, forward strand.
AACAAATACTTCAGACTTTGGTGGTCGGTGAAGATCTCGCATAGCGATTACCGAGAAGGTAATGTCGCCACCGCTTGAAGCATGAATGACAAAGACAAGTTCGAGGTCGTGAACTGGGTAGTTCTCTTCGTGAGGCGCCAATTGCCGAGAGGCATAAGCAACCACTTTGCGCTCCTGCATTAGGACACAACCTAATCCTTGACGGGAAGCGTCGCAGTAAATGATGAAGTCCTTCTTAGTATCAGGTGGAGCTAGTACTGGGGCATAAGTCAACTTGTCTTTGAGTGCTCGGAAACTTTCCCGACATTTATCATCCATTGGAACTTGACGCCCTTATGCAACAAAGTTAGTCGAGGCACGGCAATCTTGGAGAAGTTGTCGATTTAATCGACGGCAATAGTCAAGCGAGACCGAGAAAACTTCTGACTTGCTTAACGTTCTTCGGAGGAGTCCAATCGAGAATAGCTTGAACTCGTTCGGGGTTGACGGCAATACCATCCTTAGAGATGACATGCCCAAGATAGGTTACTTCGGGAAGCCAGAATTCACATTTGGAGAACTTGGCATAAAGTTGATGCTCTCGTAGCTTTTCCAGCACAAGACGAAGATGTTCAACATGTTCTTCTTCGTTCTTGGAAAATACCAGGATATCATCCAGATAAACAACAACGAACTTGTCGAGGTAATCCATGAATATATAGTTCATCAGTCGAGAGAAGGTGGCTGGAGCATTGGTTAAGCCGAAAGACATAACGGTGTACTCGTATGAACTATAACGAGTCACGAATGCGGTCTTTGGGATATCCTCTTCACGAACACGGATCTGGTGGTAACCCAACCTCAAGTCGAGTTTAGAGAACACTGATGAACCAGCCAGTTGATCATAAAGATCATTGATCCGAGGAAGAGGATACTTATTACGAATGGTAGCTTGGTTTATAGGACGGTAGTCTTGGACCAATCGGTTTGTCCCATCCTTCTTCTTGACAAAGAGAGAAGGTGCTCCCCAAGGAGAGTAACTTGGGCGAATGAAACCACTTCGAAGAGATTTATCGATTTCCTCCTTAAGCTCAAGGAGTTCATGCGGCGGCATCTTGTAGGGTCGCTTGGCTATAGGAGTGGTGCCTGGCTTCAAGTCGATAACGAATTCGATAGCTCTAGCAGGGGGAATCCCTGGGAGTTCTTCAGGAAAGACGTCTAGGAATTCACGCACGACGGGAATGTTTTCAATACCCTCGAGTGGTGCAGCGTTCAATGCATTTAATGCATAGAGCCTTGCCTCGGCATTCTGAACCAGACGAGCATTGTAGCTTATTATTTCATCAGAAGGGTGTAGCAGATGGACGGTCTTGGTGGCGCAAACGATAGAAGCGATGCGCCTTCAACCAATCCATTCGATGAGGTCAATATTGGAAGACTTGAGAATAATGGGAGGCGCGAAATTCCAACCCTTCGATTTCCACAGGGACGTCGATGCCAACCATGGAGGTCTGACATTGTCCCGCGGGGGTTTTTACCACTACCGAAGTGTTCATCTGCTCACATTTAACGGCGTGCTTGTATGCAAAATCTTCTGACATGAATGAATGTGATGCACCTGTATCAAATAAAACAGATGCTGGTACTGAATTTACGAGGAGTGTACCCATCACAGTAGCAGGCTGGTCTTGAGCTTCGTTCAGATCAATGTGGTTGGCATGAACACGACCATAAGACTTGGCGCTGTTGTTGCGGAGCTGGTTGCTTCCACAGCCAGTTGCGGGAAGTGCCAGTTGATTCTGATTCTGATTGCAATCCCTAGCACGGTGACCTGGTTGACCACACTTGTAGCACAGACCATTATTGGGAGTGGGAACAGGAGCTTGGGGTGGTGGAGCTGGAAGCCTTGGCTGCCTAGTTGGAGGAGTAGGCAGACGAGGTGCAGCATAGCTCTGCCTTGGGGCAGGTGCAGTTGGCTGGTACATGCTGTTGGGAATCCATATCTTGTGCTTCTGCGAGGACGGGCCCGAAGATGAGCCCGTGTCATGGTTGCGCCTGTTAGAGCTCTGGTATTCCTGCAAACCAGTTTCGACATTGATAGCTTTGTTCACCAAGGTGGCGAAATCAGCAAAGTCGTGCACTAGAAGTGCGAGCTTGATGTCAGCTTGAAGGCCGTCACGGAACTTCTCATGTCTGCGTGCATCAGTTGCAATGTCCTCTTCAGCATACGAGACAAGTCCAGAAACTCCCGCTGATAAGCTTGAACAGTCTTGTTGCCTTGGGTGAGGTTGCGGAACTCACCCTTCTTCCGGTCCATGACTCCTTGAGGGATGAAGCGGGCACGGAAAGCAAGCTTGGAAGTCTGGCGGTGATGATTGTTCCAAGCTGGCAGAAATACGCCTGTGGCTGTCCCACCATTGAGCTGCGGGTCCCTTCAAGAAGAAGGAAGCAAAGGTGACATAGTGGCGGTGGGCTACATCACAGACTCCATCTCATAGGTGATGTCATGGAGCTACCATCGACATCCGGTGACTGAGTTGAGCTGCGGTACGCTTGGGTTCAAAGCGCATGAAATCCTGAGAGTTACTGTGTTTGGCTGCCGGTTCATATTGGGGCGAGGGAACCGAGCCATCATGTTTTCCATGAACTGGCGATTCATCTCAAGCTGTTGGATCATACCAGCCATGTACTCAGGCGGTGGTGGGAAGTTGCCACCACGACCACGACCAGCTGGTCTAACCATCCTGCTAATATATAACAGGGGTAGTTCAGCAATTGAGAAATTTGCAAAGGACAAGAATCATTCATGATGAAACATGCATAATGAAAGCAGCACGATAGAAACTACATAGTACTCGGCATATCTTACAAAAGGGATCATGCATAGAGTTCGGTACACAGAGTTCAGTACATAGACTAAGACATCATAGGCGGCACGCAGGCTCGCGGCGAATGCATCTAACACTTAACAAGCAAGCCTACATCAGTCCCACGCGGTACTGCGGAGGTAGCTGTAGCCTGAAAGCTGGTAGTGCGGCAGCGGATAGTCCTCCACGTCAGTGACCTGGGGGCCGCGGATACTCTGGTGCAGAACCCGACGCTCAGGTGGTAGAAGAGGGCCAAGTGCGGGAGAGTAGCCTCCCACATCTAGCCATCCGACACCACAGGGCATCACGGTCTGGCTGGGTAGATCGCAGAACGCAGCAGCTCCTCGGATCGGACAAGGGGTTGCAACAGCGTCATAGCACGGTAAAGGTTCTGACTGGTGGTGTACAACTCGTGGCGAAGAGCTCGGTTAGATCGATCCAGCACATCAGCATGCAGAACAAAGTTACGATGGTAGAAGGGCTCTCGGGTGACGATGGAGTAGGCGGCGGTGTAGTAACCCTCCGCACCAACATCGGATGCGATAGCAATGTGCACGAAGGGGAGGTGTCCAACTCCGATACTCTCCACGAAGGCGTGTCGAGCAGCATAAGCGGCATCGTGGACTGCCATATCGATAGTCACCCCAACACCATGTGCGGTGTGCGTACAAGAGTGGAGTCATACTCCCGAGAGTAGAGGTGGACGATGGCTCCATCGCTCTGGTTAAAGTCCTGGTACTCCTCAGAGATGGTGTACTCAGGGTGCCAGCAATAACCCAGATAGGTCATCATCTCTGCTAGCACCGCAGGTGATCCCGAGGCACCAATGGCCATCGTGTGGCGCACGACCTGCCTCGTGGGTTCCATCTGAAAACAAAGATGTTTCAAAGGAGTCAAATGACAGTGTGGAAATTGATCAAAATACAATTCCAAGGAATAACTATGGCTTTATCCAACTTTGGGGTGAATGTGGTCACGGGATCCTAGTGTTAGAGTTAGTAAATTCGTTTAACCCGAGTAGAAGAGAGTTCAGAGTCCCAGAGTAAAGGTCGAGGAGTAAAAGATCCTAGTACCACCGGATGGCGACGTGGGCCCGTAAGGCACACAGCCAAGTTAGTAAAAGTTTTTGCAATGTCTAGACTCGACTTGACCAAGGAGTGTGGAAGGGGTATTCCTACAGGCAGTCGGCTCTGATACCAACTTGTGACGCCCCCGATTCAATCATACACTAATCATGCACGCAAATGTGTACGATCAAGATTAGGGACTCACGAGAAGATATCACAACACAACTCTGAAACATAAATAAGTTATACAAGCATCATAATACAAGCCAGGGGCCTCGAGGGCTCGAATACAAGTGCTCGATCATAGACGAGTCAAGGAAGCAACAATATCCGAGTACGTACATAAGTTAAACAAGTTTGCCTTAAGAAGGCTAGCACAAACTGGGATACAGATCGAAGAGGCGCAGGCCTCCTGCCTGGGATCCTCCTAACTACTCCTGGTAAATCGCCGGGCTGCACGTAGTAGTAGGCACCCCGGGTAGTAGTCGCCATCGACGGTGGCGTCGCTCTGGGCTCCATCGTCTGCAGTTGCGACAATCGGGTAAAGAAAGGGGAAGGGGGAACAAGGCAACCGTGAGTACTCATCCAAAGTACTGCAAGCAAGGAGCTACACTACATATGCATGGATATATGTGTAAAGGGCCATATCGGTGTTGAACTGCAGAATGCCGTAATAAGAGGGGATAGCTAATCCCGTCAAGACTACGCAGCAGCCTCCGCCTTGCAAAGCATGTAGCAGAGTAGACTGAAGTCCTCCAAGTAGCATCACATAGCAATAATCCTACCCGGCGATCCCTCCTCGTAACCACGAGAGAGAGCGACCACCGGGTTGTATCCGCACTTGGAAGGGTGTGTTTTATTAAGTATCCGGTTCTACTTGTCATAAGGTCAAGGTACAACTCCAAGTCGTCATGTTACCAAGATCACGGCTATTCGAATAGATTAACTTCCCTGCAGGGGTGCACCACATAACCCAACACGCTTGATCCCATTTGGCCGGACACACTTTCCTGGGTCATGCCCGACCGCGGAAGATCAACACGTCGCAGCCCCACCTAGGCACAACAGAGAGGCCAGCACGCCGGTCTAAACCTAAGCGCACAGGGGTCTGGGCCCATCGCCCATAGCACACCTGCACGCTATGCGACGTCTGTGAAAGCGTAACTAGCCCCTTAATACAAGAGTAGGCTTACGTTCCAATCCGGCTGCGTGCCACTCGATCAAGGCGTCACGAAGGCTTGGCCGATACCACGACGCCGGGATACCCATAACTACTCCCACGTAGATGGTTAGTGCGTATAGACCAAATGGCGGACTCGGATCAAATACCCAGATCTCGTTAAGCGTGTTAAGTATCCATGACGTCGACCAGGGCCAGTGCCCACCTCTCACCTGTAGTCTCAACCTGCCTGCCGCTCCGCCTCAAAGATCCACTCGCGGGTGCTCCACAAGCCGACCCGACTTTAGTCACCACATGTATCATGTATAAGTATATAGTATATACCCGTGATCACCTCCCAAGTGATCACGGCCCGATAGTATAGCACAGCAGACGGACAAGAATGTAGGGCCACAGATGGAAATACTAGCATCCTATACTAAGCATGTAGGATTGCAGGTAAAGGTAACAACAGTAGTAACAAGGACAGGCTATGCATCAGGATAGGTATAACGGAAAGCAGTAACATGCTACACTACTCTAATGCAAGCAGTATATGGTAGAATAGGCGATATATGGTGATCAAGGGGGGGGGCTTGCCTGGTTGCTCTGGCAAGAGAGAGTCGTCCAACTCCGTAGTCGAACCGGGCAAGCAGCGGCGTCGGTCTCGTAGTCCAATGGAGAGAAGAGGGGAAGAAACAATAAATATAATGCAAACATAAGCATGACGGTGCATGACAAGAAAATGTGCGGTGCTAGGTGTGCCCTAACGCGGTAGGAGGTGATACCGACGAAGGGGAAACATCCGGAAAGTATCCCCTTGTTTTGCGTTTCGAACAGATGAACCGGAGATGAAATGTTGCAGGTTCGCTATGCTAGGGACGCGTGGCGGGCGCATTTAACAGGCTGCGATTCGGATTCGTCTCGTCGCTCGAGCAACTTTCATGTTGAAAATATTTTAATCCGAGTTACGGATTAAAAGATATGATTTTCTAAAGATTTTATTAATTTACGGAATTTAATTAATTATTTAAATCCAACATTATCCGAATAGTAAATGATGACGTCAGCATGACATCAGAGTGATGTCAGCAGTCAACGTTGACCATTGACCTGGTCAACCTGACGTGTGGGTCCAGTGGGACCCACCTGTCATTCTCTATTTAGGTTAATTAGGGTTTAGGTTAATTAGTTAGCTTAATTAACTGTTTAGTTTAATTAATCAGAATTAATTAAGTATATTAATTAGTTAGTTAATTAATTAATTAATTAATTTCATTATTTATTATTATTATTATTATTTTTAATTCCTTTTTTTATTAAAACGTTATGGGGCGTGGGCCCCTCGTGTCATCGGCCCATGGCCTTCAGTCTTGGCGCTAACGGGCGCGTCTTGTTGTCATTGAGCGGCGCCGAACAGCGGCTGGGCGCGACGGCCAAGGCGGGGAGGGCCGCAGCCACACGAGGCAGCCGTGAGGCTAGCGGGAGGGAGAGGTCGCAGGAGGCGGCAATCCGGGGCACTAGGCGAGGTCATGGCCTCATGGGAGGCGCCAAGGTGGTCGGGCAGTCACGCAGCGACGTCAGGGGGACGGCGCATGGGCACGGAGGAGGAGAGGCAGAGGTGAAGCGACCGGGAGGAGAGGGCGCGGCGATCATGGGCGCCGGAGCCGACCGCTGTGAAGTCGAGAACCGGGATGAGGCCCAGTGCGTGAGGGGCGCGCTGCTCGTCAGGCGTGGCTGGGCGCTGCCTGGGCGTAAGGGGTCAGGCTGTGGACGCGGTATGGGCGCGATAAGGGCGTCTGGCGAGGCGCGCGGAAGCGTGCGGACGGCGCGGGCACGGCGCGGTGAGCGAGCGAGGGGGAGAGAGGAGTGGTCGGGGCTCACTAGGGGGAGTAGGGAACGGGGCAGTGTGCTCGGGGAAGGTCGAGGAGGACGATGGGGACGAGCGCCGGAGGGGAAGGAGTCCGGCGAGGTGGCGGCGAACTCCGTGCGGCGTCGAAGTGACCTCCTCCTCTCGATCCCGATCCAATCGGGGGAGAGAGGGGGGGTGAGATATTTTCGGGGGGGGGGGGGGATGGGGGTGTCGGTGGTGGACTGGGAGGAGTGGGGGGTTATGGGGAGGCCGGCTGGGCCATTGGGCCGGCCTGGCAGGTCGTGGCCCAGTTGGGCCGGTGGCCTGCTGGGCCGGAGCCCCGGGGGGGTTTCTTCCTTTTGTTTTGTTTTAGTTTTCTTTTCTTTTCTTTTATTTATTTACTTTTTCCTGTTTTAAATCAGTTTAAATTATTTAGACATTTTCTAAAAATGTGTTTACTTCGCCACAATTACCTTTGTAATATTTGACAACCATCGAACATTTTAGTCTTAATTTTTGGAAACTTTTATTGTTATCATTAATTTGAATTTGAATTTCGAACGGTTCCGAATTATTGCGAGGATAGCAACAGTAACCGAGGTGTCATGGCACGATTAGCGTGGGATTACTGTAGCATGATTATCCGGGCGTTACAGTCTCCTCGATGTCCTCCTCAGAATCAGTCCACTTGCAGCCTTGCTTGGCCATCCATTCAGCCTCCGGGGTGATGTGCCTCTCTTACCCGCTGGATTCTGCCTCACCAAAGATCTTCATGATCCTCTTGTCACGGCGGCGACTCTCCTTGGAAGCAACATGAGTCCTGTACTACCCCTTCGCCTGCATGCAGAACAGAGTCTTCATCTTGTCCTTCAGCTTCTTGGCCCACGAGGGCTCAGAGGAACGATGGGTAAACCCAGCATCACGGTCCTCAGCAACATCCTCTGCTCCAGCCTCCTCCTCATCAACAACCCTCCTAGCAGCAGACGCCTCAGCACGAGTAGTAGTGTTGGCCCACTTGGGTTTGACACGGAGACTGATGGACTCATGCTGAATCCAGTCTAGAGCAAGGAACTCATCACCAGGGAACATCTTCTCCCAAGTCTTGGAGATCAACAGAAACAGGTATGGTCCATAGATAGGTACCTTGTGGTTGAACACCGCGAACCGAAGCTCACACCACATGATGTGTGAGAAATCAAGTGGTTGAGTCTGAGACACCCGTGCCTTCTCACACAGGAGCATCATATCCACCAGATAGGCATGTACCTTGTCCTTGTCGCCAATGCGAGGAAACAGAGAGTTGCGGAAGATGCGATACATGATTGGCATGAGGGCGAACACCTACGGGTGTGGTGAGCCCGTCATCAGGAACCTGTAGCAGAACTCCTTCCAGGTACCGGTCAACTGACGGCCATTGGACATCCAAGTCGTCCTTCGCTCCTCCCCAGGGTGAAAGTGAACTGAGGCAAAGAACTGACAGATAAGCTCAGGGTCATAGTCGAGGTGGAAAGAGATCACATGTTCAATACCAAACTGCTCCACAAAATCCAGAGCCTCTCCAAAGTACTCACGATACTTGTCCTTCCTCATGTGATTCATGTCAATCCACTTGACATCCACGTGGGTATTTTGCTTGGCCTTGATCACATCCAGATAAATGAGAGTCTGTTGCTTGGTCCAAAACAACTCATTGCCTCTGAAGGTAGCACGAGCATTCACATATGGGTTGATTTTCCTGCGAGGGATAAACTCAGCGAGGGGAATCTCGTCCATGCCCTTAGCGGGTTCCTTGTGCTTTCTAGCTGAGGTCTTGACATTGCGCTTGGGGGCACTGGAGCCCTCTGGTGCTTCATCTCGATTGCGCAGTTGCTTGGAGCCAGTGTTACGACTGGGATTGGAACGGCGAGAGCCACCACCTAAGATACAAGGCAAACACACACACAAAGAGCGAGAAGAATCAATGCAAAGACCTTAGCAAGACAAGAGAAACAAGTAGAAAGCATACGTGGTAATTGCCAAGAGGAAGATTGGACAACAACGGTAGTACTGCCAGGTCGTGCGGTACTAAAATTTTAGTACCGATCCTAGTCGCGGTAGTACCGTGTGACGGCACGGTAGTACCGGGGCTTGGAGCGGTAGTAGGATCTTAGTGCCACAGCTCGTGCGGTAGTACCGCACCTGATATGCAGTAGTACCGGACCTGCGGTAGTACCGCATACTAGATGCAGTAGTACCGCACGGCGGCAGATCCAAATCACTTTGAATCTGAGAAAAGCCGCGAAAACATGGCGGTACTACGGTTGATCAAATCTACCACGAGACAACATATCAAGTATAATTTCTATGCAGCACTACTCTCCTACATCCTACTCTTGCATAGATTTGGCCTAAAATCTCAAGAACACATGCATCCCCCCAAAAACCTAGAGGCAAAAGAACAACCAAGAGAGAGAGGGATTTGAGGAGAAACCTTGGTCCATGGCAAGAGGAAGTGGTGGGGAACGATCCCACCGGTCGGAATCCGAGGAGAGTGGCCAGAGATGGAGATCCGGGGAGGGTCTCCGGCGCCGTTCTTGAGCGAGAGAGAGAGAGGCGACGAGGAGAGAAACAAGTGAATGGGTATGGGGGGTTGGAACTCCCTGCCCGAGTCATAACCCCCACGCGCGCTCGTCAGCGCGGTAGTACCGCGCTTCATCGCGGTACTACCGCTTGGGCGGAAGTACTGCACCTAAGCGGTAGTACCGCTCTCGGGCGATAAAAAATCCTTTGCCCGGCTTGGGTGCGGTAGTACCATGCTCTCCACGCGCGGTAGTACCGTGGCAGGCCGAGGTAGTACCGTGAGCTCAAGAAAATGCATGTTTCAAACACAGGGAAAGAGAGAGGTCTTCGCACGGAAACTTCAAGCAAACAAGACACCACAAGAACACGCTCAACACGAAGAGAAAAGGGGCAAAAAGACAATAAGAAACAACCACGAGACACCACCTCTCCAAAGAGAGGGCGGTGGCCGGAGCCACCTCTGTTTGATTCAATTGGTATGGCACCGCAAAGAATTATCCTTGGGCCCATGACCAAAACTCGTCTTTGAAGCACAAGTACCATAAAAAATGGCTAATGTGAAAGAGTTGATCAATTTATGCATAATGGGGGGAGGCAGAGTTCATTGAGAGAACAACACTCCCCCTATGTCCATGCCTACATCTAAACAAGACAACAAGTTGAGTATGGTGGGGTGTGCAAGGGTTCAAGCAACATTGCTCGAATCAATGATATTTAGCTCATGCCTTAACTTGCGAAATCTTGCTTCATCCAACGGCTTCATGAAAATATCTGCAAGGTTATCATGAGTGTTGACGTGGTTGAGCTCGATCTCTCCTCGCCTAATGTGATCCCGGATGAAGTGATACCGAATCTCAATATGCTTCGTCTTGAAGTGTTGCACCGGGTTGAGAGAAATCTTGATGGCACTTTCATTGTCACACCAAAGAGGCACTTTGTCACAAATGATATCGTAATCCTTTAAAGTTTGCCTCATCCATAAGAGTTGTGCACAACAACTACCGGCCGCCACATACTCCGCTTCGGTGGACGAGAGACACACAACTTTGCTTTTTGGAAGACCAACTTACCAAAGAGCAACCAAGGAATTGGCACCCTCCGGAAGTGGACTTCCTATCCACTTTGTCTCCCGCCCAATCGGAGGCCGAATACCCTACAAGCTTGAAGTTTGCTCCTCTTGGGTACCATAAGCCAAAGTTTGGGGTATGAGCCAAATATCAAAGATTTGCTTGACCGCCACAAAGTGGCTTTCCTTAGGTGCGGCTTGAAACCGTGCACAAATTCCCACACTCAACAAGATATCCGGTCTAGATGCACAAAGGTAAAGCAAGGATCCAATCATGGAATGATATACCTTTTTATCCACCGCTTTACCATTGGGATCAATGTCAAGTTGGCACTTGGTGGGCATTGGAGTGGAAGCCGGCTTGACATCACTTAGCTTGAATCTCTTGAGCATGTCTTGAGTGTATTTGGCTTGGTTGATGAAGGTTCCTTCTCTTCTTTGCTTCACTTCGAAACCGAGAAAGAACTTCAACTCTCCCATGGAAGACATCTTGAATTTTGAGGTCATGAGTGTGGCAAATTCCTCATTGAAAGCTTTGTTAGGGGAACCAAAGATAATGTCATCAACATATAGTTGGCACACAAACAACTCCCCTTTGACCTTCTTAGTAAAAAGAGTGGGATCGATTAGCCCAACTTCAAACCCACGATCTTGTAACAACTCGGTAAGGTGGTCATACCACACACGTGGGGCTTGTTTAAGGCCATAGAGTGCCTTATCGAGTTGATACACATGATCGGGAAAGTAGGGATCCTCGAACCCGGGGGGTTGCTTGACGTAAACCAACTCACTAATAGGACCATTAAGAAAAGTACTCTTCACATCCATTTGTTGCAACTTAAAGTTGTGATGGGAAGCATAAGCAATCAACAAACGAATGGATTCAACGCAAGCAACGGGAGCAAAGGTTTCACCGTAGTCGATACCCTCGACTTCGGAGTAGCCTTGTGCCACCAATCTTGCCTTGTTGCGAATGATGGTCCCTTGAGCATCTTGCTTGTTCTTGAATATCCACTTGGTTCCAATGACATTGTGGTTCCCCGTCGGCCTTGGCACCAATCTCTACACCTTGTTGTACTCAAAGTTGTTGAGTTCTTCATGCATGGCATTAAGCCAATCCGGATCTTCGAGTGCTTCATATACCTTTTGGGGTTCAACACAAGAGACAAACGCGTGATGTTCACAATGGTTTGCCAATTGTCTACGAGTGCTTACCCCCTTTTGAATTCTTCCAAGCACATTCTTCATGAGATGACCCTTGGTGGAGAGCTTGGATGCAATCTTGGCGGCACGACGCTCCAATTCCTCCTAGGTGGTGAGTTGAGGAGCGGTCACTTGATCATCTTGAGCGCCATCTTGAGCTTGTTCTTGATCTTGAACTTGCTCGGAGGAGAGAACTTGACCTTGGGCATCACTTGGTGTGTCAACACCGTCTTGAGGATGATCTTCCCCTTTGTCTTGTTCATGAGGTTGAGGGCCTTCATTTTGTTCTTTGGAAGAGTGTGGGCCTTGGGTTGGTGATGGATCCACTTGAGTGGAGCATTGTCCTTCTCCTTCGGCCACAAAGGGTTCCTCAGTGGGTAGGATAAAACCAACACCCATTCTTCTTATGGCTTGAGGAGGACTTTCATCACCTACATCACAAGTGCCACTTTGCTCCACTTGGGAGCCATTATTCTCATCAAACTCCACGTTACACGTCTCCTCAATAAGTCCCGTGGATTTATTGAGGACACCGTAAGCATGAGAGTTTGTAGCATAACCAACAAATATGCCCTCATAAGCTCTAGCCTCAAATTTAGACAACCGAACACCTTTCTTGAGAATGAAACACTTACACCCGAACACCTGAAAGTACTTGAGGTTGGGCTTGTTACCGGTGAGTATCTCATATGGAGTCTTGTTCAAGCCCTTGCGGAGGTAGAGCCGATTGGATGCATGACACGCTGTGTTGATGGCTTCGGCCCAAAAGTTGTATGGAGACTTGAACTCTGCCATCATGGTCCTTGCCGCATCCATCAACGTCCGGTTCTTCCTCTCCGCAACGCCTTTTTTTAGGGGTGTAAGGTGCGGAATATTGATGCTTGATCCCCTCATCACTAAGGAACTCATCCAAGGTGTAGTTCTTGAACTCGGTGCCGTTGTCACTTATTATAGTCAAGATCTTTGCATTGTGTTGACGTTGGGCTTCATTTGCAAAGTCAATGACGGTTTGTTGGGTCTCGCTCTTCCTCTTGAAGAAATACACCCAAGTGTATCTTGAATAGTCATCCACAATCATCAAGCAATACTTCCTACCCCCAAGACTATCAAAGGATGGAGGCCCAAAGAGATCCAAATGAATTAGCTCCAAAGGCCTCTTCGAGTAAATGATAGTCGAGGGAGGGTGAGCCTTCTCATGAAGCTTTCCTTCGATACAGGCACTGCAAGCACGATCTTTAGCAAAACTAACATTCGTTAGTCCACAGAAATGGTCCCCCTTGAGAAGACTTTGCAAAGAAATCATATTGACATGGGCTAAACGGCGATGCCAAAGCCATCCCACGTCAACTTTAACCATTAGGCATGTCGCTGTCTTAGTGGGTCGCTCCGAAAAGTTAATCAAATATAGACCGTTCTCGACATGCCCAACAAATGCTACTTTAAGAGTCTTGCTCCACAAGAGGGCCACGGTATCAATATCAAAGAAAGTGGCAAAGCCCATGATTGCAAGTTGACAAACGGAAAGCAAACTGTATGCAAGGGACTCAACAAGCATGACCTTCTCGATCGTGAGATCATGAGAAATGACAACCTTGCCGAGTCCAAATACCTTAGAAGACGAGGCATCACCCCACTCGACATTGGTGGGCATAGATGGAATCTTGTGCACGTCCACCACCAAGTCCTTGCTTCCGGTCATATGATTTGTAGCTCCACTATCGAGCAACCATGATCCCCCACTGGAAGCAAACACCTACAAGAGATCAATGCTTGGTTTTAGGTACCCATTTTGTAATGGGTCCTTTGATGTTAGTAACAAGGGTATTAGGAACCCAAATAGACCATTCAATATATTCATGAGGAGAACCAACAAATTTGGCATAAACATGCCCATCACTAGCACAACATAACACATAAGAAGGATTAAAGTCGCTGGCTTTGTTGGGAGGGTGGCATTGCCCTTCTTGACACCGCCACCCTTCACATCGATCTTCTTCTCCTTGGAAGCACCCTCTACCTCCTTCACGAATGTTTGCTTGATAGGAGGAGGTCGTTTGGTCTTGTCAATCTTCTTCTTGTTCTTGGGCTTGGGTGCGAACCCAATCCCCTCCTTGGCCACAACTTCCTTTTGATTGCTCAATAGGTCGTTGAGGTTCTTCTCACCTTGTATGCATGACACAAGGCCTTTCTCAAGTTGCTCCTTCAACTTAGCATTCTCCTCAACAAGATGCACATGCTCACAACAAGGGTTAGTAGAATTTGCATTATCAATTAACACCATATGAGGAAAGGTGGCTTTCTCCTTGGTTAGCTTCACTTGGAGTTGATCATGAGACTCCTTGAGGCTAGCATGAACACCCTTCAAGACTTTGTGAGCCTTGTCGAGAATGTCAAACTCCTCTTTGAGTCTAGCTAGATCAACCCCAAGCTTTGCCTTCTCGGAGTTTAATACACGAGAAACAACAAGAGCATGATCAAGATCTTTCTTTAATTTAGCATGATCATCATTGTGTGACTCCTCAAGAGCCAAACGAAGACCACGCTCTTCCTCAAGAGCATTGGAAAGATCCGAAATCTCATCGGCATAGTCACGACTATGCCCCTCCATCTTAGAGATGGTATCTTCGTGAGCCTCGATCATGTCATTGGCTTCACCAAGTTTTTCCAAGAGAGCAACGAAGTGCTTCTTGGATTTACCCTTGAGTTTGCCCATAAAGGCCTCAAACTCGTTCTCCTCCACATTAGTTCCCTCATGTTCATCAATGCTATCCGTCGAAGAAGTATGATTAATGATGGTAGTTTTGATGTTGGGGGTTACCTTGTTGGTGGCTTTAGCCATGAGGCACTTGGCGGTGATGCTCTCATTGGGTGAGTCGAAGAGAGACACACGTGGAGTCGTCGCAATGGCAACGAAGTCCATGGCAACCGACTCGCCATCTTCATCATCGTCATCATCCTCATTGTACTCTTCTTGTACCACCAATGGCTTGTGAGGAGTCTTCTTGGTGAAGTTGCTCTTGTTGGGGAACGACTTGGCCTTCTCCTTTCGGGTGAGCTTGCCACCATTGTCTTCCGTCTTCTCATAAGGGCACTCCGCAACAAAGTGGCTCACATTGTCACAATTGAAGCAAGTCCTCACTCGTTGATTGCCCTTTGCGCCACTTGAATTGTTCTTGTTGAAGTTGGGCCTTGAGTTCTTCTTGCTCCAAAATTTCCTTGAAGCAAGGGCCGTGTGTTCATGATAGGCATACTTCGTATCTTCGAGGTTGCTCTCCTCTTCTTCCTCTTCATCCTCTTCCTCCATACTAACCTTGGCCTTTAGAGCAAGATTGGGTTTCTTTACTCTTTGAGAGCGAAGTACCGCATTGTCGAAGGTCTTGTCCAAGATGCTCATAGCAACGAACTCATCCAACACATCACTTGAGGACAAGGTGTGGAAGTACGGCCTTTGACGAATGACGGAGGACATGGCTTTGTGGTAGGGCATCATTGCCTTGAGGAATTTGCGCTTGATCCAATTGTCATCCGTGTCCTTACTTCCAAGATCTCGAAGAGAGACCGCGAGTTTGGTTACCCTCCGATAAACCTCACGAGGTTCTTCATCTTCTTTCATTGCAAACTCATCGGCTTCATCTTGCACCACTTCATAGTTGGAGCGTTGAATGCTTGCGCTTCCCTAATAGAGGGAAACCACTTGGCGCCAAGCATCTTTGGCCAAGGATTAGGGCCGGAGATGAGGAAGGTCTTCCGGTGGGATTGCTTCTTGGATGATGAAGAGAGCATTCTCATTGAATTGATTATCCACGACTTCTCTAGGAGTGAAGTTGCTTCGGTCATGCGGATAGAAACCTTCTTCAATGATTCTCCAAAGGTTAGTGTTCACATGATTTAAATGACGCTTAAAACGATAGACCCGAGAATCAAATTCTACATTCTTCTCAATCTTAGGGGTCGGGCCGGCATGATTCAAATGACTGGAAGGAAGCGGTCCACCATAGACAAGTGGAGGTTCCACATGGGCAAAGATGACGGTGCCATTTTTACCACTAGAAGAAGAGGCTTTCTCGCTAGTAGCTTCCCCCTTGTCGGAGGTAGCATCCGTCACCTTGTTAGCGGGATCACCCACTTTCAACGGTGCGGTGGAGAGTTCAAGCCCTTCTAAGAAATTATTAAACATGCTTTCGACCTCGGTCGTCATGGAGGTTTTCAATGTGTCCAACGCCACATTGAATTCCTCACGAGACCATGTTCCCCATCTCCCGTAGACGAGACCGGATTCGCACTGGAGTGCTCCTCCACACCGTCTATGACGTCAACCATACTCTTCGGACGGTAAAGTCCTTAATAAAGAGATGAGGCTCTAATACCAATTGAAAGGATCGATATAGTTGACTAGAGGGGGGGTGAATAGGCAACTAACAATTTTAAGCTTTTCTTTACCAATTTAAACTTCGCATCAAAGTAGGTTGTCTAGATATGCAACTAGGTGAGCAACCTATATGATGCAACAACAATAAGCACACGAGCAAGCAAGAGATAAAACACAAATAAGCTTGCACAAGTAAAGGCGCGAGATAACCAAGAGTGGAGCCGGTGAAGACGAGGATGTGTTACCGAAGTTCCTTCCCTTTGAGGGGAAGTACGTCTCCGTTGGAGCGGTGTGGAGGCACAATGCTCCCCAAGAAGCCACTAGGGCCACCGTATTCTCCTCACGCCCTCACACAATGCGAGATGCCGTGATTCCACTATTGGTGCCCTTGGAGGCCGCGACCGAACCTTTACAAACAAGGTTGGGGAATCTCCACAACTTAATTGGAGGCTCCCAACGACACCACGAAGCTTCACCACAATGGACTATGGCTCATGGTGACCTCAACCGTCTAGGGTGCTCAAACACCCAAGAGTAACAAGATCCGCAAGGGATTAGTGGGGGAATCAAATTTCTCTTGGTGGAAGTGTAGATCGGGGCCTTCTCAACCACTCCCGAGCAAATCAACAAGTTTGATTGGCTAGGGAGTGAGATCGGGCGAAAATGAAGCTTGGAGCAACAATGGAGCTTAGGGTTAGAAGAGGTAGTCAACTAGAGGAAGAAGACACCCCTTTTATAGCTATGGACAAAATCCAACCGTTATCCACCTAACCGGCCCGTGACTTACGGTACTACCGCCCCTGACAAGCGGTACTACCGCAAGGCCATGCGGTACTACCGTGAGGGGTCGCGGTACTACCACTGCAACGACAGGAACTAGAACAAGCCCGAAGCATAGAGGCTGAGAACGGTACTTCCGCAAGCGCGGTACAACCGCTCCCCCTTGCGGTACTATCGCAAGGCAGGAATGTCCTAGCCTGGGAAGGGCGCGGATGAATAAAAATACATCCGTGCCTACTTCGGCTGAAAAAAAAACGATGCAAAAATCCGACATGGTACTACGGCTGGAGGAGCGGTACTACCGCATGGCAGCTGAGCTAGGCCGCGCGCGGTACTACCGCGCACAAGGTGCGGTACTACCGCGGAGGCGCGGATGTAAAAAATTGCATCCGCCCCTACTACCGTAATGCAGCGGCACTTGGCCTAGGGGCCACGGTACTACGGCTCCAGAGGAGCGATACTACCGTGGGCTCCTGCGGTATCTCCAAAGCACAGGGGAAAGGTGGAGACAAGGAAGAAAACGTGTACGTGATGATTCCACCCAAACCTTTCCGACGCGGACCCCCTCTTAATAGTACGGCTTTCCTACGACTCAAATCCACCAAAAAGAAACGTAGAAAAAACGCCGTCTTCAATAGTCTTCGAGGGGCACCAAACCGTCTTGTGCCTAGCGATGAAACTTCTGAGAAACTCAAGGCACACGATTAGTCCGCAAAAGCATTGTCATCAATCACCAAAACACCTTAGGGATAAATATGCCCTTACACTGAGTCCATTAGACTGTGTATTAACCGTCACAAATCCACAATTGTGCCGATTAATACACCTTCAGACCTTTGCCAAGACATAGCGGCCATTTTTGGTTGCTCAACGGCTTCCATGTCGTTCACGTACCTCGAATTACCTCTGGGCACAAGTAAACCATCCATACAACATCTCACCCCTCTGGTATGCAAGGCCGGGCGCAAGATCACAACCACAATGCTACTGATGCCGTATGCTGGGAAATTGGCATTAATTAACTCAATTGTCACATCGTTGGCTGTCTTCACCATGGGAACAATTAGACTACACCCAAAAATTGTGGAACAGCTGGACAAAATTCGCCGCCAATGCCTTTGGAGGAAAAAGACTGAAGATGGAGTGAAATGTAAGTCCCTAGCTGCATGGGATATGATTTGCCGTCCAAAGAAGCACGGGGTCTGGGACTGATCAATCTTCGTGTGCAAAATGACGCAATGTTGATCAAGTTCTTGCAAAAATTCTATAACCGGCATGACATTCCCTGGGTACAACTGATATGGGATACGTACTATCGCGACACGATCCCCCACACGCAGCTGAACAGTGTGGATCCTTCTGGTGGCGCGATGTAATGCAACTCAGCCCAATATTCAGAGGGGTCACTTCGGTTCAGGTGCATCGTGGTGATACGACCCTTTTTGGAAGGACTGTTGGAACCAAAACCTCTTTTCCGAAGCATTCCCCCGAGCTTATCGATTCACTACAGTCGAGGATATGTCTGTCCGAGATTTCCTCCAAACCACAGAACTGCAGACAGTGTTTCACCTCCCCTTATCTGTCCTAGCTCATGAGGAAGTGAGGGAGATCCAAGTTACAACCATTGACACAGACATATGAGGTCAAACACATGACATATGGTCCTACATTTAGGGGAAAAGGGAGTTCAGAACCAAAGAGTATTATGCCTACTACTTCAGAGAAGTTCAAGCTCACCAAGCTTTCATCTGGCTATGGAAATCAACCAGCACTCCAAAGTTAAAGGTGTTCGGCTGGTTCCTCCTCTCCATAGACTAAACACTCGAAACATACTGAAAAGAAGGCACTATAACATTGGGAATAACTTTGATTGCAGCCTGTGTGACAATCATGTCGAAGAAATGGTGGAACATATCTTTTTCCACTGCACATTCAGCACCGCATGTTGGAAGATCTTGGACATCATCTGGATTGAACACACTAACAGACTTGAGCTGGTTGAGATTGCGAAAAATAATCATGCCATACCCATGTCCATGGACATCTTCCTGGTGGCTGCGTGGAGTTTATGGAAAGAGAGGAATAACAACTTTTTTAGAGGGGTCCCACCCACGATTGCATCCTGGAAACGTAGGTTTGAATCAGATTTTAGCGCCCTGATCCATAGGGCTGCTGAACAAAAGAAACACTTTATTGCTGCCTTTGTAAATTCTGTTGTTTAGATACTAGTTAGCCCCCCCCCCCCACCCCCACCCCTCTCTCTCCTCCCTCCACCCCCACACCAAAGTATGTGTCCCCCCATGTAAATAATTGTATTGGAGAGTAATACACATGCAGTAGGAGTCTTTCCTACTGTCTATTTGATCAAAAAAATTTAGTCCCTTACGACGGATAAGGGATCGGCTAGGTCCCGATTAGAGAAGTACACATTCTTACTCCTCGAACCGGTTATAACAGGGGCGGAGCCAGAAAATTAAGTCGATGGGTTCATTGATTGAATTAATTATTTTGAAGATTTAGTGTGAATTAATTGATTATAGTGGTCAATTTCCCAATTCATATAATAATAGTATAGAAATCAAATACAACATAGCAACTAAACATACAATATTTGATATATATTTTTTACTTAATAAATAATATAGTGCAAGACATACCGGTTAGACGAAATTATAAAATTACTTGCTTACACACAACAAATAACTTCAGGTTTAGCTTCTCTCTTCAAAATACTGGAAAAATTGACATATTAGTTTGACAAGTTTATAGTACCATAAATTGAAAGAAGCATGTAAAGTCACTCACATTTTCAGAGTGTACCCTTTCAATCGTCGTATGCATTACTTGCCAATATATCACTCCCAACTTGTCCCTCGATGTACTCTGTTAAAAGGTAGCAGCACATCTTAGGATTTCTTGTATAATCTGAAATTCTCTTCCAATCAGCGGAGTCGTAAGGCATATCATCTAAATTAATTTTTCACCGTATAGATGGCGCTTCGGGAGACTACTGGCAGTAACGAGATTCTGATGCACCATGCCTATATCCAATATGTGGCCTTCATGTCTCCATCATTATCTGAATCTGATGAGCCTAGATCAATCAAAGTTCAAGAAAAAACAAATTAAAAATTAGGGCAAAGGTCATTAATTATCACACTAGGCTGAACTGAACATGCATAAGAGAAAGAAAATGTGATGATGGGATCTAATTTCTTTGAATTGGGATTGCATGCCCACCTGCTGTTGCAACCGTCTGGTTGCCGCTGGAGATCAGGTGACACGCCGAGACCGTGATGGCGAACAGGGTAAAGAGAGAAGGCTAGAGGAAAGGCAGCGGTCTTGGGGAAGCGACACTCAATTAACGAGACGTGCATCCTGGTGCGTACTATTGTAGTACGTGATATGGATTTGAGGCACGCACCGAGGCAATAGTAGTTTAATTGTGCGCCTTAACTGGGCTACTCACGTTAAAAATTTGTGGACTAAAAGTCTTCTAGCTTGTCAATTCCGATCCAATGGATTCATCCTTCAATTTCTATTGGGTTCATACACAAAACTACCCACATGCACAACGCTAGCTCCGCCCCTGGGTTATAAGGGATCGGTTAGAAATGCCCTATGGAGTCAGCTTATCAATTAGTTCACCACTACTACTCTACTAGCCTTCAAATTAACACTAATTTTGCACTGTGCGCAATTGCAAAGCCTGGATAGTCATGGACCGAATGAATTAGGAGGCCAAACAAATTGCAATTTACGTAGAAAGAATGGATGCCATTCTGTACCACGCCATTTTGCATGCGACTCATCCTTGGAGAATGGAATGCAGAGCATTGAACAACGGAACTAAATTTCTGCACACATGGAGCCTACACCTATACATCTGAGACCATGAACACAAATCCCGTTATCCCGCAGCAATTAGGACGGCTACTGTACTTTGGATCCTACACAGGAGAGCGGCCAGCGACGCGCGCGGCGTTCGGGGGATCGGATCACTGTGATCAGCTGCAGAGTGCTAGCCTCCAGTAGTCGTGCTTGGAGTCGACGTGGCAGAGCACGGCGAGGAAGATGTCCTCGTCGCAGGGCAGGCAGAGCCTGGCGTCGGCGGCGAACTCGTACTCCTCCCGCGCGCGGTCGAGCAGCTCCCGGAACAGCGGGTGGTCGAGGGAGGACACACGGACGACGTACCGCCGCAGCT